>JALIGU010000036.1:0-737500 GCA_023053565.1 Aquilegia eximia
GGCCAGTATTCTAAGTCAAATGGACAGGTGTAGGGGTACTACATACTCCGACCAATCAAAAGCAGCCACGTGGCACAGTCATCCATCTGTCAGGTCGCCACAATCTCTACCCACTCACAGCTCGACTAAAGCGACCAGACTACACAACGACCAGCGACCTGCTATTCACACGTGCTCCTCTTCAATGCACAGAATATTCTCATCAGTTACATAATTAATTCACAGGGATGATCCTCGCGCGTTACACATTTAATCCTCATTATGATGGCGGAGAATCTGCAAGATCCACGATCCACGCCCTTCAATCTTCTATATAAACAGAACTACGATGGCTTGATCTCTAAGTTCAATTCCCCCGAGCTAGAGTACGTAGGCAATCTCGATCTCAACGAGGTGCAGCCACCCCAATCTCCAATATCCCCATTTGGTCAAGTCTCCATAACGACCTGACCCTGTTGATGCATTAATCTAGAAATAGGTCAATACATTTGGCGCCGACTGCAAGGAATTCGATATAATCGAAAACCCAAAACCCTCCCACCCTCAAAATCAAAATCACAAGTTCCAAATGACCAATCAGGAAGTCACTATCCAAGATCTGCAGGCACAGATTACACGTCTGCAGGAAGAAAATGAGCGTCTAAAAGCCGCACAAACCAACCCCCAGCAAGGGGAAAATAACGGACTTGGAGTCATTCCTGCTGATGACTCCAACCAAAAGTTCGAGCAACTCAGCCAGCAGCTGGCGGAGTTCAAAACATCTCAGGCTCTCCTTCACCGATCCAAGAGCCACACTGCAGAGCAACTTGCTGTGCAGTCCCTTCAACAATTCCAGGAGTCTCCTTTTTCCAACGAGATCCTGGAACACGATCTGCCGAACAAGCTGAATGCTCCCAAGTTCGACCAGTATGCAGGAGTCGGAGATCCAACCGACCATGTCAAGGGATTCTGAAAGTCCCTTCCTCTGATCAAGGAGGATCATCTTTTGTGTTTGCTGTTCCAGTCCAGTCTCACCGGACCAGCTCTCGACTGGTTTCATCGATTGAAGCCAGGATCCATCAGCTCGTTTGCAGAGCTGGAGAAACAATTCGTCATTTTTTACATCCACAATAAGAAGCGCCCTGTTACCATTGACTCCATCTTCAAAGTCAAGCAGAAGGATGGTGAGTCACTTAGTGTTTTCTTTGCACGATTTAAATCTGAATTACATTCCATTCAGGACTTCGCAAAGGAGCACGAAACCTTTGCAACTATTGCTTTCTCTCACGGACTGATCCAAGGGTCCGACCTTCACAAGTCTCTGGCAATGAAGAGACCTTCATCACTCGACGAGCTCTACCTAAAGGTAGATCGTTATATAAAGCTGGAAGAAGCCCTCACTGGGAGGGAGAAGAACCATGTAGTCAGCAACATTGAGGCTGGCTCAAGCAAACGACCTCGATCAGATGGAAAGAGGTTCAAAGCTAAGTCGCTGCCTACCGAGCAGCGAGAATATCACCGGTTTACGCGACCAGCCGGTTATATCTACGAAAGGATCAAGCACAACCATTGGTGCAAGATTCCTGCCTTCACACAGTTGGAGGATACATCTGGTCGCCCGTACTGCAAAGTCCACAAAGTACGGTGTCATCAGACTGATGATTGTCGCGTCTTGAAGCGTGCACTTCAAACCTGGGCCGATGAGAAAAGGCTCAATAATTGGATCCTCGGAAGGAATGAGGAGTCCACAGGCAAGCGGATGAGGAAGGAATCCAGAACACCTCCTCGTTCACCGAAGCGGGGTCAAAGCAAGGCCAGAACGGCCTCCGCAAGCCCAGCACGCAGCAGAGGGCGCAGCCTCTCCCAGCGCTTAGGTCCAATAGGCGACCTACGCGATCACATAAACAAGAAGGTCGCAAACAAGGTTGACAGCGACAGCGACTCGGACAGTCATGTGGTCTACATGATTGACGAATCTCAACACACCCCTGTCTCTCGGGACAAAAAGAGACGAGTGGAACATCTCCACCATGTCTATTCTATCACCGGCCGAGCAGCTCGTTTCAACATCCCTGCCCGGCAAGAGACTGACATCACCTTCACCGAAGACGATCTCAATAAGGTCGTTACTCCACACAACGACGCCCTAGTCGTTGAACTCAGAATAGCGGACTACACAATTAAGAGGGTATTCATTGACCCTGGGGCATCATGCAACATTCTCATGTACCGAACCTTCATGGACATGAGGCTGCCCAACTCAGTGCTCATCCCAGACTTCACACCGATCCTTGGCTTCAATAGTTCAAGGGAAGACCCTAAAGGGGAGATCCTTCTGCCCGTTACTGTAGGCAGAAGAGAAGACAAGGTCGTTGTAACCAGCAAGTTCAGCGTCCTAAATATCGCAAGCAAGTACAATGCGATTCTGGGTCGAAAGTGGATCCATGCTATGAGAGGTGTGCCGTCAACTTACCATCAGGTATTCCGCTATCCCGGCCCTTATGGAATAATGGAACTCCGCGGCAACCAAAACACCGCACAGGAATGCCACGGTGTGATTGAAGCTGTCCCAACGTCAAAGCCATCCACCTCTGGAGTCAAGGATGGTGATGTCAAAGGAAAGAGCCTAGTCACAACAGAGGCTCAGGAGGGGAACAACAAGTCAAAGAGCCCGTCCAAAGAAAAGGCTGAACCTGCTAAATAACAATTACAGAAGGAGCAAGCGAGCTCCCCCAAGCTGAGTCTCGGAAGCACCGATCCAGGCGTCCGGGTTAACATTGGGTCAGATGAGGACCCAAGGTATGTCTATGTAGGTTCCGAAATGGAAGAAGATAAGTTCGCTAATTTTGTAAATTTTCTTTCAATGAATAAAGATGTTTTTGCTTGGTCGTATATCGATATGCCCGGAATAGATCCATCAATTGCATGCCATAGGCTACGGGTCAATCCCAATTATCGACCTGTCAAGCAGAAACCAAGGAGACTTGCTCCCAAATTCCACGAGGCCGTCAATGAAGAGATCAATAGACTCAAGCAGGTCGGCTTCATCAGAGAAGTCGATACTCCAGACTGGCTAGCCAACATAGTCCCAGTCCTAAAGAAAAATGGAAAAACAAGGGTCTGCATCGACTTCACAAGCTTGAATAAAGCTTGTCCTAAAGATTCATTCCCACTGCCACGAATCGATAGGTTAGTTGATCAGACATGCGGTTTTGAGCTACTGTCATTCATGGACGCATACTCAGGATATAATCAGATCCCAATGTACGAGCCTGATCAAGAAAAGACCTCTTTTACAACTGAGCAAGGTATTTTCTGTTACAAACTCATGCCATTCGGACTAAGGAATGCAGGGGCGACCTACCAAGGACTGGTCACCAGAATGTTCGACGACCTCCTAGGTCGAACAATGGAGGTCTACATTGATGACATGCTAGTGAAGAGCGATAAAGAACGAGATCATTTGTACAACCTCGACCAGGCATTCCAAAGATTAAGGCAATACAGAATGCGTCTTAATCCAGAAAAGTGTCTGTTCGGGGTCGCATCAGGAAAATTCCTAGGCTACCTAGTCACCAGGCGAGGCATCGAAGCAAATCCCGACCAGATCAGAGCCCTGATCGACATGCCAAGTCCAAAACAAAGAAACAAATACAGAAACTCAACGGCATGGTTTCAGCTCTGAACAGATTCATCTCCAGAGCATCAGATAAATGTAGACCAATGCTTCATATCTTAAAGAAGGGGGCTACTTATGAGTGGACAGAAGAGTGCGAGAAAGCCTTCGACGATCTCAAATCATATCTGTCTACTCCACCAGTCCTTACAAGACCAATAGATGGTGATGTACTTGGCGTTTACCTCGCAACATCAGATTTTGCGATAAGCGCAGTACTTTTTAAAGAAGACAATCAAGTGGAACGACCTATCTACTTCACAAGCAAAGTCTTACAGCAGGCTGAAATAAGGTACACACCTCTGGAAAAGTTAGCATTAGCATTACTTTACGCTGCATGCAAATTCAAGCCTTATTTCCAAGCACACACTGTAAAAGTAATCACCGATCAGCCATTACGCCACATACTAGAAAAGAAAAACAAAACAGGTCGTATGGCTCGATGGGCAGCCGAGCTGGGTGATTACACTTTCGAGTTCGTTTCACGACAGGCCGTCAAGGGCCAGGTCGTCGCAGAATTTTTGGTAGACTATCCAGCAGAGGATGTCAATTGGGAACCAGAACCTGAAACAAGGCAAGTCCAAGACAACCCCCCAGATACTTGGCAGCTATATGTAGATGGTTCCCACAACTCCAATGGAAGTGGAATAGGTAGTGTGCTAATCTCTCCTGAAGGATCACAGCTCGAAAGAGCAACTCGTCTGGACTTCTCGACCTCAAACAACGAGGCCGAATATGAAGCACTCATACAGGGCCTAAAAATGGCCATCGACTTACAAGCAGTTCGTCTCAAAGTGTACAGCGATTCACAGCTGGTAGTCAATCAGATTACCAGCAATTACCAGATCAATGGGGTCAACCTCATCAGGTATGCTAGCAAAGCAAAGGAGCTCATCAGCAAGCTCAGCTATTTCACAATTGAACACATACCCAGAGATGACAACAGGCATGCTGACTCACTGGCATTTTTAGCATCTAAGATCGATTCAGACAGACCGCGGGCCCTAACTATAGCAATCAACTCACAACCCGCATATCTCTTCAAGGAAGAAGATATTCATCAAATCTCCGATCTACTTGAAACAACTCCAGAAGACATCCAGGGGACTTGGATAGAGCCCTTCATGGTTTATCTGCAAACTGGTGTCCTACCATCTCACAAAAAGGAAGCCAGCCGATTGCTGCATGAAGTCACAATGTACAAAATCCATGAGGGCAAACTTTTCAGGAAATCAGCAACTGGATTGTTATTACGATGCTTGGTCCCAAAGCAAGGACAGATGATATTTCAAGAAATCCATGAAGGTGAATGTGGAAACCATTCCGGTGGGCGTACCTTAGCCCATAAAGCAATCTCCCAGGGTTACTTCTGGCCAAGAATGAAGGAAGATGCAAAGAAATTTGTCTTAAAGTGCAAAGAATGCCAGCGATTTGCTGATAAGCAACACCAGCATCCAAACGATCTCATCAACATCACTGCCCCATGGCCATTCCACATGTGGGGGCTTGACATCATGGGCCCCCTCATCAAGGAAAAGAAGTCTGAGAAGAGATTCGTTCTAGTAGCCGTAGACTATTTCACTAAATGGGTGGAAGCTGTTGCCTTAACCAACGTAACACAAGCAGATGTCCAAAGATTTATGTGGGAAAATATCATCACAAGGTTCGGACTACCTAAACGGGTAGTCACAGACAATGGCACTCAGTTCGTTGGCAAGAATATCAAAAAATTCTACGACCTGTGGAAAATCGAGCATTCAAGGTCAACTCCTAGGTACCCGCAAGCCAACGGCCAGGTCGAAGCTGCAAATCGACAGATTCTAACCAATTTGAAGAAAAAGCTCGAAGACCAGCATGATCAATGGCCACAACAGTTGGAGAACATCCTATGGGCTTATAGGACAACTCCTCGCACATCAACAGGGATGTCACCATTCAGTCTTTGCTATGGAGTTGAGGCCGTTATTCCCACTGAATTAACATTTGGAACAACCAAGTCTCTTTTGGTCGACACGGAGCTCAACAATCAGATTTGGTCGTTTGGAGTCGACCTCCTAGAAGAGCGACGTAACCACGCCACTATAAAGCTCGAGCAATACCAACAGAGACTCAAGCGAGCTTATAACAAAGGCGTGCGACCAAGAACTTTCCAGCCAGGGGAACTAGTCCTGAGAAGAATGTTCAATAACAAAAGAAAGGACACTATCGGCAAGCTCAACGCCAATTGGGAAGGTCCTTACATTATCACAAAAGTCCAAAGCAACGGTTCTTATCGTCTTCAGACACCAGAAGGGGAGATCGTTAAGAACCCATGGAACGCTTTTCATTTAAAGAAATTTTATCAGTGAAATGTAAGCATCCATTCATTGCACTTCAATCTATAAAATCAGCTTTGCCTTCATCTCTGCTCAAACATGAATGGCTACTAAAGGTCTAATCCCTCGACCTACAAATTATCAAAACTCTAGTCCCTTTGATAATTTAAAATTTTGTTAAGTTAAATCACTATCAACTTAACTTGGTGCATTGGTCATCCTCTTCCCACGACCCAAGCACAATTATGTTGAATGCGACCTCAACCCACAATCAGGTCGACCAAATGTCACATATTGTTTGCAAGTCCATTCAAGCAGACAAAACGACATGAGCAACAATGCAAGGTAATTCTTGAATTAATTTTTTACTTCATGAGATTTTAACAATTACAGGCACAACCAAAATATAATCAAGGCATACAAGAGGAACTGTTTCAGTACGTCCTGCTTGCAGCCATTCATCTCGTCTACCTGCCTTCTGAACGAGCTACCAGGACTTCCTGGAAACTAGCTGCTCAAAAGGAATCCATACAAAACTCATCAAAGCAAAAACTGATTACTAAAGGCAAGTACAAAAGACAAGGAGTTCTCTACTCAAGGGGGCTCTCAACTATAAGCTCTAGAAGACGTCCTACAAGAACAAGGAGTGCAAGAAGCAAACTGTGCACAAGGTTACCCAATATAAGAAAGGGAAACCAAGGTTACCCAATACAAGAAAGGGAAAACCAAGGTTACCCAATACAAGAAAGGGAAAACCAAGGCCAGCTCACTGCTGCACAGACTGGTCGCCTGAAGCATCAACTTCAATAAGGGCTCCAGCGACCTGGTCACTAGGGCCCATCGAGGTGTCCTGAGCTGGCGCCGAAGTCTCTTCAACACCACCTCGCGTCTCCTCTCCTTCGGGCGACCCCGTCATAGCTTTGACCAGTTGCTCGCAGTAGGCCTTCCAAGCTGCTTCATTCTCCTGACAAACTCTCTGCCAGTACTCAACAGAAGATTGAGAAGCAGCTTCACGTTCCCTCAACTGCTCCTTCAGAGCTGCGACCTGGGCATCCCTGTCCTTAACCTTACACTCAGCAACAGCGGCAATGTTCCTCGCTTGCTCGAGCTTCTCATTGAGAGCCTTCAACTCAATTTCATCTTGAGCACCAATCTCAGCAACCAGACGTACCTCCTGGAAGCTGGCATTGAGCTACAACCAACAAACGAAATTTAGCCCAAATACCAAAGCATAATCAAAATAAATGCGACTTACGATCAAACTCACCAAAGAAAGTGCCCCGTTTATCTTTGAGCAGGTCACCAACAAAGGCTGCGACTTCACCATTCGGGCATCAGCATCAAGGACGATACCCTCATTCACAGCCCGGGCAACACAAGGGTCATCAATAGCACTGTCGTTCTCGTACACGACATGCTTCTCTCCTTGCCCGTCCAAATAATCGAACGACCCAGGGCGGAATTCAGACAAAATACCTTTGCCTTTCTGCGAAGGCCGAACAGCAGTCTTCCTGGACACCACAGACATTCCAGGAGACGTCACAACCATTGAAGAAACAGGAGTTGGCATAGCTGGGAACTCCATCAGCTTAAGGTTCCCTGAGAAGGACCTCTTCTTCCCAGCCAATGCACCCACCTTAGGAAGTGAGGGGGGTGGACCTGAGACTGGAGGGCTCGCCACGGCTCCTGCCTGGCGAGAGCTACCTACAGCCCGCTCCCTCTCCGCAGGCAGCTCCCTCTCCACAGATCGTTCCTGCCCCACAGGTCGATCCTTGTCAACAGGTCGTTCCTTCTCCGACCTTCTAGGAGCACCAACAGAACGCTCTCTTTCAACTTGCTTCGAGCTACCACTAGCTCGTTCACCTTCACTAGCTCGCGAACTGCCACCAGTTCGCCCACCACTCGCTTTGTGCACAGAAGACATGAACGCTTTCTTCAAAGCTTTCCTCCTCTTGAGCTCGTCCCACACAGTTTTTGGACCACCTTTAGGAATGAAGTGCTCCTTTAGGTGAGGCAGGAACGAGATCTTCCGCTCGTCAGTCAACTTACCAAAGCAGTTCAGAGCAGACTGCAGATCGTTTTTTCTAAGATGATCGTCCCGAATCGCTGCAGCAAAAAATACAAACATATCAAGTTCAAAAACAGGAAGACGAACTATCATCAAACTACAGACAACTAACTTACGATCATCATTCCTGATCGTATGACGCAACTGGATATCCCCTTCAACAATCGGCCCAGTGAATAGCATGGGATCTTTCCACCATGGCTCGCTACTCACTGGATAAATCAAAGGCAAACGTTCTGGCCTAACCTGCATGTTATAGCCAGAAAGTTCAACCTTCGAAGAGCGTTTAAAGCAAAAGTGGTTCATTACATCTTCCACTGTAATACGCCACCTATGCAACTTGTTGAGGTCGTCAATTACCCTCATGTTCCGCCAGAAATTACCATTCATCTGACAGGGGGCTCGCCTAATGGCATTCAACAGGTCGACCACCAATTCAGACAACGGCAACCTCAGCCCAGCACGGAATTGGTTCAAAGTCAATACAGTAGATGAAGAATTATTAGGTCGATAGTCAGGAGAAAGTAAACGGTCCCCAAGAAACCTTATCTCTAAATGCCTAATCGACCTAAACTGATAATGCCTCCTAACAGCAAAATGCCTATGTACATAATTCATATTCACAATTCTACACATTCTACCATTGTCGTCATCAACCATCTCATCATCAGAAGAATCTGGACCATGGGAACCACTACTCTGGGGGCTATCTACATTATCATCGGGAACGGGAGATGGAGGGTCAGAATGAGTACTCTCAGACTCATACTCCTCAAGACCACCATCACTCAAGTGATCATTTTGCGAATCACTACCCTCAGACATTACTCTCAAACAATACAGAAGACAACAGAAGACGAAAAAGAAAGAAAATAAACAATCAGAGAAAAGAGAAGAGAACAAACCTCACGAGCTCTCAAAGATCTTCAGATCGCAAGGCAAAAGCGGCAGCAATTCAAATAAAGGCAAGATAAGTAAACCCTTATCAACGTAACTACAGCTTATATACTGTAGCTCGAGAATTCCCAGCCATCGATTAAAAATAAACAAACGGCTGAGATCGACCAAAGGATCCATATGCAGTACAGTCATTCTCCACCCACAAAACGATTCGCATCCACCGTTGGATTGATCCACGTGCAAGACAGATAGCAAATCAGGCAATACGTGCATCAGTTGCCATAATCACACATCTAACTGCTCGAGGAAACTCCTCCACTTCCCCGTAACAGCGCCATGATTACCACAGACAGCGCTGCATGAATGCCACGTCAGCAACTTCAAAAAAGCAAACTACAAATCAGCATCGATAAGAGTAATTAGTCTTTTCAGCCCGACTCCCATAGTCGACCTAAAAAGAGGGGGCTTATGTAGGGGTACTACATACTCCGACCAATCAAAAGCAGCCACGTGGCACAGTCATCCATCTGTCAGGTCGCCACAATCTCTACCCACTCACAGCTCGACTAAAGTGACCAGACTACACAACGACCAGCGACCTGCTATTCACACGTGCTCCTCTTCAATGCACAGAATATTCTCATCAGTTACATAATTAATTCACAGGGATGATCCTCGCGCGTTACACATTTAATCCTCATTATGATGGCGGAGAATCTGCAAGATCCACGATCCACGCCCTTCAATCTTCTATATAAACAGAACTACGATGGCTTGATCTCTAAGTTCAATTCCCCCGAGCTAGAGTACGTAGGCAATCTCGATCTCAACGAGGTGCAGCCACCCCAATCTCCAATATCCCCATTTGGTCAAGTCTCCATAACGACCTGACCCTGTTGATGCATTAATCTAGAAATAGGTCAATACAACAGGTATACAAGTTTATTAATAAAATCATTAATAATATTAATATAATATTATTGTGGACACACATCAAATATGTTTGTGATGGTCATTTTCAAGTACATTCTCAACTTGACAAAAAGTATATTTTGCAAGAATATGGAGAACCAGTAATCAATTTATTTTCCTTGCACTTAATTAGTAGACATTGACAAAAAGTAAATGAAAATAGAAAATAGACTCCAATAAATATGATGATATAATCTTCAATACATTTCAATGGTGGGGATATGAAAGGGGACCCAAGTAGTAGTAAGACCTACTTACTGCAATTTCATGAAATTTGAGTTTCCCTTAATTTGTGAACTAATGTATGTAAATGTGTTGCAGATGGAACTATATCAAAAAAGGTCGCAAGATTCACACAGACATGGATCGTATGGTTGCCTTCCGGAAAGGGCCTAAAGGGATCGCTCTGTCACATTACAAGTAAGTCATCTTTATCATCGTAATAGTTTGCTAAATATTTCGAATTTTCAGGATGTTAACTGTTACAAGCCAATTAAGAGACGCTCGACTACTAATGGACTACTGTGAAAAAGATTGCTTCCCAAAGTGATGAAACCTCAACAATCGAGCCAGACCAAATTCTAATTGAGACTTTGAGAATTGAGAGTGCTACAAAATCCCACATTCCTAGATATCTTCAACTGCTTTGAGTTTAATTTTCATGTACATATAATAATCATTCAATTTCAATACTCAAAAATTTATAATAATTCTAAATGAATCATACTAGATCATAGACTTTTGAAACGGGCTAAACAAAATATTACAACTTACAAACCAAAAGCAACATAAAACCCAAAAAAAAAAAAAAAAAAAAAACTATAAAACAATCATATCTGCCTGTGTATTACACGGGCCAAAGGACTAGTTTATGAATACTTTAACAAAATTTGAAGTGGTATTTATAAAAGTAGAAACCAAGTATAAACTGGTTAACGAGTCTTTATCCATTGTAGAAGGTAGAAATAGACTCTTTTTTTCTTGCTAATGTGATGATATTTCTTTTTATGCTCAACAAATTACTAGTTATGAGTTGGTACTACCTAACTAGACATGGTTAGAGTATCTTAATCCTATTCTTTACCAAGTCTAAGAGGTATTACTTTTTTTTTCATTTCAATCCTATTCTTGAGGTGATAACTAGTAGCCGCCTAACTCTTTGCGCTAAAATTATGTCCATCTTAAAAAGAATATGCTTGGAAGATCGAAATGCCTTCGATCAAATTAAATAAATATTCTTCGAGCTCTGTATAGGCCAAGATTTGCGAGGTTACTGACTTTGAAAGAGATTTCTCTGTTTTGTTGACATTCCTTTGGCTTAAAATAATGAAGTTTGCATTCACACTTGCATCACCATATCCATTTGAAATTATCATTGACATAAGGGCATGATCACAGTGATGACGTGATGTCGCTCGCTCATATTAATACATGTTTTAGTCCATTCGCTAAAGTTATATTTAATTTACATATTAACCATGACAAGCTTTTGATTCCATTATCGCGCAAAAGATACATACTGCACACTCAGTCACAGTTTGTTGCTTACAACTTTCAAACCATGAAAGCAACTTGGTGTTAAACAATGAAACATGAATGCCAGGAATTGATTGACAACCATACACGAAAAGTCTTCCAACAAACTCCAAATGAATATATATAGTTTCCTAGTGATATAATGATAGAACTAATCAATAAGTTTTGTAACCTTAAAATCCAACAAAATCACATCACAATATCAAATCCATCCTTGAATCGCGCTATGATCTAATTCCATTCAAAGCTAGAGAAGAAGAAAAAAAAAGTCGCCATATATTTGGTTTTAAATAAGTTCCACTGGTGCAAATGTCCTATTTCGATTGAAATTTTATTCAAAACTCATATAACCATTTGTTATCATTGATATAGTTCGTGAAATATCTACCGAATACATTTGTGGTGTAATTATAAAATTATAAAATTTTACATTTTTTCGTGTACTAACCCCTTTAGCCAAATGCCTATATTGAGCATTTTCTGAAATGCACATTTTTGAGGTGAATGTTTTGTTCAAAACTCATATAACCGTTTGTTTATTGATATAGTTCGTAACATGTGTATCGAATACATTTGTGGTATAATTATAAAATTATAAAATTTTACATTTTTCCGTATACTAACCCCTTTAGCCGAATGCCAATATTGAGCATTTTATGTAATACACCATTTTTAGGTGAATTTTTTGTTCAAAACTCATATAACCACTTGTTTATTATTGATATAGTTTGTAACGTGTATATCAAATATATTTGTGGTGTAATTATAAAATTTTACATTTTTTCGTGTACTAACCCCCTTTAGCCGAATGCCAATAGTGAGCATTTTCCGGTACGGTTTCAACGAAGACATAAAAAAAAATTTCTTTCGGGTGATTTAGGTTTTGGTCACCACTTTTTAGTATAAATTAGGTTTTGGAGCCGGTTTTTATCTTTATTAGGGTTTAGAGCTCATTTTCGAACCAACAACTAAAAAAACCCGGTTGAACCAAAAATATTTTTAAAATACCTAAGTTTACCCTTGAAACTCACGTGATCTGCACGTGATCACTAACCCTAATATAGTTTTGATCAGGGGTATTTTGGCCATTATAAACAATTACTTGGGTCAATTGTCGGTTCAGCTCTAAACCCTAATAAAGATAAAAACCGGCTCCAAAACCTAATTTATACTAAAAAGGGGTGACCAAAACCTAAATCACCCTTTTCTTTCTGGTAGATGGACTACAAAAACACTTTCACAACCAAATTTTATTGGTGAGAATAAAGTTGTAAATTTCTCATTTCAGCAAATCAAAGCCTCCAGAACACCTCCAGCTCCGTCTAGGCCACAGATATGTTTTTACTGTGATCCCTGTCATGCAATTGATGTAATGTCTTCTTGAAAGCATCATAGATCAATATTCATCTTGAGAAGTCAATAGTGTTAAAAGTGCAGGTCATGGTACCTGACCTGCTCATATAAGTAATACTTGGTGTATTCATATTGATATTGGGTATAATAGTATTACTATTAAAATTTTGATAGGATACAAAATCAATTATTAGTATTGGTGCAATTAGCAAGTTTTAATTGCTACAGGTGTAATTAGTATGGGCGTTATTCTTCCCACCCAAACAAGTCGTCAAAAAACCCAAATTTTAGAAATAGTTAAAAGTTGTCAAAAAACCCAACTTGTTTAGAGAAAAAGCCCACTGCATGTTATGAGAAAAAGCCCACTTACAGAATTTAATGAAAAGAAGTTTCTAAATATAGTTTTTAGGGTTTTGGTGGACAAGATGAACACAAAACAGATTTTTCACTATGAGGAACACACAACATAATAGTTTTCTTCTTCTAAACGGCTAAATAAATACTCGTCCAAAAATCATATCATACTTTTCAATATGATAATGGATATAGACCTCAATAAAATTCTTTTTTTAGATGATTTGATACACAATTGCAAGTGGAAGAATATGGGGAAGATGTTTCTTTGAAGTAGTTAATTTTGTGTAAATTATCTTTGGGTTTTTTGACAAAATTTAACAAATAATTAATTATGTAAATAAGGACAATAGTGTAAATTAGTATTGGGTTTTTTGACAACTTTTAACTATTTCTAAAATTTGGGTTTTTTGAAAACTTGTTTGGGTGAGAAGAATAACACCTATTAGTATAGGTGCAATTAGCTGGTTTTAATTGCAGTGATTTATATTTTATTTTACAAAAAAAAAAAAAAAAAAAAGCTTTTGCCACGGCTTTGGACTGTAGCTTCTTGCTATTTACACACCTTTTGCCACATCCCATTATTGTGGTAAAAAAGACTTTTTGCCACAGCCCATTACTGTGGCTAAAAGGGCCTAATTGCTACAGCCCACTTTCTGTGGCTTTTGCTATCTAACTTTAAGCCACATGTCTTTTAGCCACAGCCCATGCCACATCCTAAAATTGTGACAAAAAGTCTTTAGCCACAGCTCTAGTCTGTGGCAACCATGATCACTAATTAAAAGGACTTAGTCGACTACTTACGACGCGAAATCTAAGATTAAAATGTAGTAGATAATTCAACAAATTAACATTATTTTTCCATGGTGGAACCTTTCAATGATCTAAAAATTAAATTAACATTATTTTTCCATGGTTGAACCTTTCAATGATCCAAAAATACATTTAGCAAAATTAATATTTGAAAGACTCGGTAAGTCTTGCTACCTTCCACAATGAATAGAGATGCATGTAAGACATTCAGACCAGTTCTCAAACTTGTTTCTACCGCTATAAATACTCATGCAAGATATGCTAAGAATCACTCAAACTTAACAAAGCATAACATCATGGTTTCAGGTCATATGCTTGTAGCTTTCACCTTCCTTGCTTTAGCTTCCTTTGTTCTTGCTTCTGACCCAAGTCCACTTCAGGACTTCTGTGTTGCCATTAATGAACCTAAAGATGCCGGTATAAGCTCGATTTAATTTTCTTTGAGATTAATATTGTTATTGATGTTCATATCTAGAATTAGTGATAAGTAGTAGTAACTGTATTTAGTTGGCAGTATACAAATTGAAGCTGCGGTATAATGGTTTATCTTGTCGTTATAATGCATGCTTTATATGAATTTTTTGCAGTGTTTGTGAATGGGAAATTTTGCAAGGACCCTAAGCTTGCTACAGCAGATGATTTTTTCTTGAAGGGGCTTAATGTTCCAGGGAACACATATTAATCAACTTGGTTCCATGGTCACTCCAGCGAATGTGGTTCAGATACCAGGACTAAACACTCTTGGTATCTCCTTGGTTCGTATAGACTATGCACCATATGGTCTCAACCCTCCTCATACACACCCTCGAGCAACTGAGGCACTAGTAGTCTTGGAGGGTAGTCTTTATGTTGGATTCGTCACCTCTAACCCTGAAAACCGCCTTTTCACCAAGGTTCTTTATGAGGGTGATGCATTTGTATTTCCAGAGGGACTCGTCCACTTTCAATTCAACGTGGGGAACACTCCGGCTGTTGCTTTTGCTGGTCTAAGTAGCCAGAATCCGGGAGTGATTACTATTGCTAAGGCTGTCTTTGGATCAAATCCACCCATCTCAGATGATGTTCTTGCCAAAGCATTCCAAGTTGACAAGAAAGTAGTTGATCGTCTTCAAGCTCAGTTCTGGATGGACATCAACTAGAACTACTGCTAGCTACTACTATTGTTCCATGGAACAGAAAAGCTCTGTTCTTTTTAACTGTTCTGCAATATAATAAAAGAGATTGTATATGTCACATTGCATACAATTACAATCATAAATAATATGAAATTTTTGTTATGAAAATAATAGTGTTATGTCTACTTGCTTAATTACTTTTGATAGTTTTAACGTAATCTTGGTAATTTTAATTTTTCACTAAACCGAATTCTTCTTGACACAATTTGGAACTTATATCAAAATCCGCTGTCAGGGCTTCATTTAGCAGGAAACACATCAAACCTACAAGGGTTTTTTTTTTTTTTTTATTGGTAAGAGAGGTTGAGGGGACCCCTACCCCTTTTTTAAATTACACATGGAAACTTATATCAAGAATCCGTTGTTGACGTGTTTCGAACGCATGACCTTTCCACTTTGTGCGAGGGGTGCTACCATTTGTTATCATTCAAAACTCATATAACCATTTGTTATCATCGATATAGTTCGTAAAATGTCTATCGAATACATTTGTTGTGTAATTAAAAAATTATAAAATTTTACATTTTTCCGTGTACTAACCCCTTTAGCCGAATGCCAATATTGAGCATTTTCTGAAATGCATTTTTATAGATGAATTTTTTATTGAAAACTCGTATAACAACTTGTTTATTATTGATATAGTTCGTAACATGTATATCGAATACATTTGTGGTGTAACGAAAAAATTTCAAAATTTTACATTTGTTCCGTGTATACTAACCTCTTTAGCCGATTGGCAATATTCAACATTTTCTGAAATGCACCTTCTTTTAATTGAATTGTTTGTTCAAAACTCATATAACCACTTGTTTATTGTTGATATAGTTTGTAACATGTATATCAAATATATTTGTGGTGTAATTATAAAATTTTACATATTTCCGTGTACCGAATGACAATAGTGAGCATTTTCCGAAAATAATCTTTTTAGGCGAATTTTTTGTTCAAAACTCATATAACTACTTGTTTATTGTTTATATAGTTCCTAACATATATATCTAATACATTTGTGGTGTAATTATAAAATTATAAAATTTTATATTTTTTCCGTGTACTAACCCCTTTAGCTGAATCGCAATATTGAGCATTATCTGAAATGCACATTTTTAGGTGAATTTTTTGTTCAAAACCCATATAACCACTTGTTTATTGTTGATATAGTTCGCAACATGTATATCGAATATATTTGTGGTGTAACTAAAATATTTTAAAATTTTACATTTTTTCGTGTATTGTTACCCTTTAGCCGAATGCCAATATTAAGCATTATCTGAAATGCACCATTTTTAGGTGAATTTTTTGTTCAAAACTCAAATAACCACTTGTTTATTGTTGATATAGTTCGTAACATATATATCGAATACATTTGTGGTGTAATTAAAAATTTAAAAATTTTATATTTTTTCGTGTACGTTAGCTAAATGCAAATATTGAGCATTTTCTGAAATGCACATCTTTAGGTGAATTTTTTGTTCAAAACTCATATATGTAACCTCTTGTTTATTGTTGATGTAGTTCGTACCATGTATATCGAATACATTTGTAGTGTAACTAAAATGTATATCGAATACATTTGTAGAATCCTATTGAATTCTAGGATATTTCCTACTTGAAAACCGATGTCACTCTATGCATTTTCACCAGAACTTTCACCTGAAGGTTGTCTCAAATGGCATATTCCGGTGTTATGTTGTCGAATATCCGGGAAGAACTATAGACATTATTATTTTATTTTATTTTGTTGTCAGAACTATCGAGATTATTATGTGAAGATTCGTGCCATTTTCTATTATAAAAGTTGTATATTATTTATAATATACCGAAAATTGTCCTTTTTGATAAAGTTTTATTCATTTCCACTAGCTAGCTTGTCATATTACCCATACTAATCGCTCTAGTATAGTTTAACTGAAGGGAAGTTTATTATCTTTAGGGTTTAGGGTTTAGGGAAAAGAATTTTTAGCTTATTCGGAATCTATTAATAATAAATATTAGAGAAATGCTAGCATCATAGATCAGTGATGCTCAAGAATCACAGATTTCATAAAATGCCGCCACGTTGAGAGTTGGTTAAGGGGTAAGTGTTCAGCCGGTATATTATGTTTAGTTAATAAAAATAGAATGAAAGAGAAAAGGGAAAATAAGTCGCAAGTGTTTTGGGTTAGCTTAGGGGTGGACACGACAACCACTGTCGCCACCACCACCACCACCACATCACAAAAAGCTCTAAAACCACCACCTCTTCTTCTCCCTTTTCTTTTCCAATTTCTTTTCTTCTACATATTTCTCAATTCCCATTCTTTTTCTTTCTCTTGTTATATTTTATTTTGCTTCTACTTGCTTGTGGGGATTGAAATCAATGATAATGAACTTGCAGATTTCAGATTTTACTTGTTGATTATCCAAAATGGTGAAGTATATCTATGAAAAAATAATATAGAGAACAAGAAAATAGAACTAGGAAGAAAGATTAAGAATTAAATTAGGAAGAACAAGAAGGAAAAAAAATAACAAATGATGAGTGGTGACCGTGGAGATGGTGGTGGCAGTTGTATTGTGGTGGTGAATGGTGTTTTTCAAAAGAAAATAAAAATTACCAAATATATCCTAAACCGGCTAAACACTTACCCTTTAACCAACCTCTCGACATGGCAGCATTTTATGAAATTTGTGATTCTTGAGCATCACAGATCTGTGATGCTAGCATTTCTCTAAAAATTATGATCTAGATAATAACCTTACCTTAAAAAATAAGACTTCTATTATGCCTCTTCCTATATGTGAAAGTGTAACAATGCCTAATGAAACCCTAATTCCTATACCCCAAAGTCTAGAATTAAAATATTTTTCTTCCGATCTTAAATATGTTCATTTAGATAAAAATGGTAAATACCCAATAATTATCTCATCGACCTTAACGCCCAAGGAATGAAGACAAAAATTTAATCGGTCTTATTCAAAGACACCGCTCGGCAATCTGGTGGTCATTAGATGATATTAAGGGTATTAACCCCCGAAGTATGCTCTCATCATAAAATAGATATTTTGTTTGTGGTTGTCTAAATGTCTATATTAGTAATCAAAACAACATTTATCTTGTTGGGGATTTTTTTTTTTTCTTGCCTTTTATCGTTGTTATTTTATTTATTTTTTGGGTAATTCATTTTAGCTACCCCATTATAAATTCCTTGATCGGCCTCTGATACAAATTACTAGGTAAAAATATTATTGAGTGCGGAATTAAACAATAACAATAAGTAAAGATGAACAAAACGCAAGATCTCGAAGAAAACTATCCTCTTTACTGAATATTATGAAGATTACAAGAATCTCTACCTCACAGTACTCTCTAGACAAACTAAACCCTACTTGTCTCAATATTTTTAAACACACTAAACCTTAGTGGTTTCTCTAAACAAGCTAAAATAAATAGTTGTTTCTCTATGTGTTGGTCTATGTTTTGGGTTATACCAAAACATCAGTAAACCACTAAACCTTAGTGGTTTCTCTTGAAACAAGTAAAGACAACATATTTCCCTCTATATATTTTTGTTTATGCCAAAACATATATTTATAGGCCTTGGACAACTTCTAGTTGGCCAAGGATTTCCTTCTTTTCTGAAATTCCCTCCCTTATGGAACAAGGAAACCTATTTAAGGTCACCCATATTTGTGTTTCTTCTAACCATGACATGCACATAATATACATCATTTCTGCAGAGTGGCGAGACTTCTTTGGCCGATCGGTTCCCTAGATTATACCGCCAAGCAACTTCCAAACTTGGCACGGTAGCGGGGAACCATTTGAATGGTGCTTGGAACCTCACCTTTAGGAGGAGGAATCTTCGGTTTGGGGAATCTTTGGAACTAGAGGATCGAGTTAAATACTCTACTGCACACTATAACTCTTGGTGTCAGCAATGATGAATGGCGATGGAAGTGGTCCAAGAAGGAAATTTTCTCCGTTAAGTCTATGTACAAGGTTTTGGCAAGTGACCGATATGATTACCCCTCTTCTCTCGAACATTTCGCTTACAAGCTTGTCTGGGAAGTGAAAGTGCCTTCGTTTGTTAAAGTTTTCATGTGGTCCCTTGTTTGGAATCATGTACTTTACTGTGGATCAACTTGTGGCTAAGGGGTTTATGATCCCTAACACGTGTGCTCTCTGTTGTGCCAACTCGGAGGATAGCCACCATTTATTCCTTTCCTGCCCTATTTCCCTGCAGGTTTGGAAGGCTATTACGGGGCATATACACAGGGCTGCTCAGTCTCTGGATCAAGACAGTGTTAAGGAGATGCTGATGAACTGGACTGAGCTCAACAATAGGGGTTTGCCCGCTATGCTATGGAACCTGATACCCTATGCAGTTTGGTGGTCTATATGGAGTGTTAGAAATGCCATTATCTTCAAAGGAGCTAGCTTGAATGTTGCAGGGATGGTTCTGAAGGTTAAGGGACTGGTGTGGGATTGGCTGGACTGCTCTGCTTTAGGGAAGGAAGCTAAGAAGACGCACAATTTTGTGGACCTAGTGACTGGTTGGGAGTCTCTGATCACTGATTGTTGGTAGTGGCATGGGTATGACAATATACTTTGGGTGCTGCTTCTGGAGGATGTTGTATTTTTTACAGTATGTATGCTGGCTATGGGAACTGTGCATTATGGTGCGCAAGCTTGTCAGCCTACCAGTATGCAGTTTTCTGGGTCTGCTCTTAGTGGTGTAGGACATACCCACTTCTTTTCTATTTTGCTGGTGTTGGCCTTGTAAGTTGTTGAGTTGAGTATGTATTCTGTCAGTTTGCTCATCTCGAGGGCTTATTAATGAAATATTCTTATCTTGGATAAAAAAAAAAGTAATTAAAAGGACTTAGTCAACTACTTACTACGCAAAATCTTAGATTAAAATGTAGCAGATAGATGTAGTTGTTAGACAAAATGCAGTTAATTCAACAAGTTAACATTCTTTTTCCATGGTGGAACCTTTCAATGATCTAAAAATACATAAAACCAAACTAATATTTGAAAGACTTGGTAAGTCTTGCTACCTTCTACAATGGATAGAGAGATGGATGTAAGACATTGAGACCAGTTCTCAAACATGTTTCTACCACTATAAATACTCATGCAAGATATGTTAAGAATCACTCAAAACATAACAAAGCATAACATCATGGTTTCAAGTCATATGCTTGTAGCTTTCACCTTCCTTGCTTTAGCTTCCTTTGTTCTTGCTTCTGACCCAAGTCCAGTTCAGGACTTCTGTGTTGCCATTGATGAACCTAAAGATGCCGGTATAATTAAGCTCGATTTAATTTTCTTTGTGAATAATATTTTTAGTAGTTAGAATTTAGAATTGTTATTGATATTCATATATATATCTAGAATTAGTGATAAGTAGTAGTAACCATATTTAGTTTGATGCTTATATAAACCTTTTATGCGCAGTGTTTGTGAATGGAAAATTTTGCAAGGACCCAATGCTTGCCAAAGCCGATGATTTTTTCTTAAGGGGGCTTAATGTACCAGGAAACACATCCAATCAAGTTGGTTCCATGGTCACTCCAGCGAATGTGGTTCAGATACCAGGACTAAACACTCTCGGTATCTCCTTGGTTCGTATAGACTATGCACCATATGGTCTCAACGCTCCTCATACACACCCTCGAGCAACTGAAATCCTTCAAGTTGTGAAGGGAAGTCTTTACGTAGGATTCGTCACCTCTAACCCTGAAAACCGCCTCATCACCAAGGTTCTTTATGAGGGTGATGCCTTTGTATTTCCGGTTGGTCTTATCCACTTCCAATTCAATATCGGGAAATATCCGGCTGTTGCTTTTGCTGCTCTAAGCAGCCAGAACCCTGGTGTGATTACTATTGCTAATGCTGTCTTTGGATCAAATCCACCCATCTCAGATGATGTTCTTGCCAAAGCATTCCAAGTTGACAAGAAATTCGTTGATCGTCTTCAAGCTCAGTTCTGGATGGACACCAACTAGAACTACTGCTAGCTACTACTATTGTTCCATGGAACAGAAAAGCTCTGTTCTTTTTAACTGTTCTGCAATATAATAAAAGAGATTGTATATGTCACATTGCATACAATTACAATCATATATAATATGAAATTTTTGTTATGAAAATAATAGTGTTATGTCTACTTGCTTAATTACTTTTGATAGTTTTAACGTAATCTTGGAAAGCATGGTTTTTCACAAAAGACCGCATAAACTTAGAGCAGTCTACAATATAGAAGTCAATACTGTTTGAGCACCACGCTCAGCTAAAATTGTGCAGCGTGCAGTTTCAACATCCAAATGTAGCTTCCAGTGCTCAGGATCAATGAATTAACATCCTTATTAATTCTCAAGAAAGGATATCAGCACACAATTCTATAAATCGCAGAGGCAATAGACTCTCCAGGGACACCCTAGCTAAGACCTCATAACTTCAGCTCTGCAACAGCTACAGCGCCCCATTTCTGACAAGCAGAATCTCAACAGTTTAAACCATCTCAGCACAAGGTCCTGAAAGCAGTAGTATCGACGCCCTGGCCAAGATCCACACCAATACCACGTCAGAGTTTCTTTCACTGGCCAGCCTCTACACAGTTAGTGTAAAATTGATTCCAGGGCTGCAGCAGCTCATGCCATAGCTGTAATGTAATGGGCAGTAAAGGACGACATGAGAAATCGTTCATTAATAAAGCCACGAGGAGCAAACTGTATCAAACTGTGTACGTACAGTACGTGTACCCCTATGAATCAGATTATATCCTTGGTTAATGTCCTGTTTGAGAGAAGTACTCTGGAAGGTCTGTCTCTTTTAAATTTCTTCCATGCTAAATCGAGTAGTCGCACTGGATATATATTTTGCCAACAATTATATAGTAAATTCTAGTCAATGACACTAGCTTGATCATACGAATAAATTAATAACTTCTCGATGAGCTTATTTTTAGAATGTATTATGCATTCACTTAGATGAGAAATGTAGACCAAATTCATGTAAGAACTCACAATAGATTATTTCAAACAAGAACATTTTATTATATATGACTATATAATAAGTGTGTTATACAAATAACTCACACCCGGATTCTGGCTGCCTAGACCAGCAAAAGCGACCGCGTCAGTTTTTCCAATGTTGAATTGGAAGTGATCGAATAAGTCCCTCTGGAAATGTGTGGACATCACCCTCATTAAGAACCTTGGTGATGAGACGGTTATCGGGGTTGGAAGTGACAAAGTCTGGGAAATTTTTTTAGGGGTGGGTCAATGAAAGATTCATGAGAAATATTTTTATCATGGAATTTTTACACAACCCAACTTTACCAATCAAACAGGTATCTGGAAATTTCTGGGGTAATTTTTGATGTGGGAATTTTCCCCACGACCAATCAAGCAGACCCTATATTAAAGCAGAAAATACCCCTACGAAAATAGCTCTTCAATTAGGCTATCAATTAGATTGAAATTGATAGTCTAATTGAAGAGAATTTTGATTAAGTTTGGGTATATTTGTAATTACGCAAAAGTGGACCACCATCATAGATATAATCAAGCCCAATTAGACCAAATCATGGGCATAATTAAACCCAATAAAAAAAAATTAAAAGTATACCCAATCCCAAGTATAATCAAGTCCAGCCCGTACCCAGTTGGACCAAATCACAAGCATAATTAAGCCCAGTAAAAAAATTAAAAGTATACCCAATCCCAAGTATAATCAAGTCCAACCCGCACCCCTAAAAAAATACAATAATAAGTATATCTTTCATCGATTAATTACAAGCATAAATTAATAAGGGAGATCTTAGTCACACCACACAAATCTCTCGTGCACCACATTTTTTGATAAACTTTAAATAATTATGTTTTTACAAATTTATCCCTATTATTCTATTTGGCACACCACACATTACATTATTTTTTTTTATTTTGTTTCTTTCAAAAAATTTATTTGCCAAATAAAATCTAGCAAATAAGGAAACATTGTTAAATTAGCAAATAAAGATATCTTTATTTTTTGCTAAAAATATACTAAAATAAAAAAAATCAACTAATCTTTTTTTCTTTGTCTAACTCTTTTTTTTCTTCTTCTAAAACTTCATTATAAAATTTTCGTTGAAAAAGAAATATGGAACGTCATGACCTTAATGAAGAAAACAATAATAAAAATTCAATTGATTTGAATGTTTTTTTTATGATTCCAATTGTAGATGAAAGTAAACTTTCTTATCTAGAAATATAGTTGTTATTTAGATTTATTTTTATCTTCTAGATTCTTTAGATTTACTTCTATATATATTTTAATACTAAAAAAATAAAATAAAATGTGGTGTACTGAAAGATTTTGTTTTTAATTTTATTTGTGGTGTGTCTAAAAAATCTTAAGAATATTTGTGGTAAGCTAAACAAATGTAGTGTATGAGAGATTTGTGTGGTGTGACTAAGATCTCCCATTAATAAACTATTAAAAAATACAGTAGAGAAAATTATTAATTAAACGAGATATTAATTCATCGATTAATTAATAAACTATTAATTTACATAATTAACAGTATATTTTCATGTATATGTTTTTTTTTGGGGGGGGGGGGTCTAACATGATGAAACTGGACAATCGTTTTATTCTAGAACCCGTTCCACGAAAAGAACCACTAAAATCGATAATGGTATTAGAATAATTTCTTCTTGCAATACAAAATACAATACCAGATCAACTTATCACACTACAAAAATTCAGAGACGAGGTTCAAACTAAAATAATCAATTTTGAGAAAAAAAAAAAAACCAATAATTGACTTTTATTATAAAAAAATATAAAATACATTTGTATATCGAAAAAATATTAATTAATTTGTATATTAGTTGGGCCTTCAAGGATTTTTCTAAAATGTCTTATCTAATAAATTTAGCGAAATATTAACTTATCAACCTATGCTCATGTTGGGACCATCCAAAAATATTATTTAAAGGAGATAATTAATTTATCGAGTATTATCTTATCGAGGTTTTACTGTATGTCTTAAATTAGGCTGAAATCGATAACCTAATTGAAGAGAAATTCATTCAATTTTGGGTATTTTTGTAACTACACAAAATAAATAAAAATGGGTCAATATATAATTTCACATCTTAAATACAACCACTTTCATAAATAACCCTAACTCGGATTCTTTATAGGCAATAAACCAAATTCTCACCACTATATCTAATACCAGTAATTGACTACCATTGATAAAATGTCCTAACTCGAATTTCTTTCAATTCAACAATTTTAAATTCAATAAGTTTATCAGTAATATTTTTTGAATAAGTAGGTAAATAATTATTTGGTGGAAGTAGTGATTTACAAGTAAATCACCAGATGATTTACTACGTTTGTACGACTTCTCCATCTTCCTCTTCACTCAAAGTCTACGTCTGCTTATATGTTTATATTTAATCCATCTATATTTGATGTTTGCTGAAGATCTCTCGACGACACAGAAATCAAAACTCTCCGGCCAGTATTCTAAGTCAAATGGACAGGTATGCAAGTTTATTAATAAAATCATTAATAATATTAATATAATATTATTGTGGACACACATCAAATATGTTTGTGATGGTCATTTTCAAGTACATTCTCAACGTGACAAAAAGTATATTTTGCAAGAATATGGAGAACCAGTAATCTATTTATTTTCCTTGCACTTAATTAGTAGACATTGACAAAAAGTAAATGAAAATAGAAAATAGACTCCAATAAATATGATGATATAATCTTCAATACATTTCAATGGTGGGGATATGAAAAGGGACCCAAGTAGTAGTAAGACCTACTTACTGCAATTTCATGAAATTTGAGTTTCCCTTAATTTGTGAACTAATGTATATAAATGTGTTGCAGATGGAACTATATCAAAAAAGGTCGCAAGATTCACACAGACATGGATCGTATGGTTGCCTTCCGGAAAGGGCCTAAAGGGATCGCTCTGTCACATTACAAGTAAGTCATCTTTATCATCATAATAGTTTGCTAAATATTTCGAATTTTCAGGATGTTAACTGTTACAAGCCAATTAAGAGACGCTCGACTACTAATGGACTACTGTGAAAAAGATTGCTTCCCAAAGTGATGAAACCTCAACAATCGAGCCAGACCAAATTCTAATTGAGACTTTGAGAATTGAGAGTGCTGCAAAATCCCACTTTCCTAGATATCTTCAACTGCTTTGAGTTTAATTTTCATGTATATATAATAATCATTCAATTTCAATACTCAAAAATTTATAATAATTCTAAATGAATCATACTAGATCATAGACTTTTGAAACGGGCTAAACAAAATATTACAACTTACAAACCAAAAGAACATAAAACCCAAAAAAAAAAACAAAAAAAAAACTATAAAACAATCATATCTGCCTGTGCATTACACGGGCCTAAGGACTAGTTTATGAATACTTTAACAAAATTTGAAGTGGTATTTATAAAAGTAGAAACCAAGTATAAACTGGTTAACGAGTCTTTATCCATTGTAGAAGGTAGAAATAGACTCTTTTTTTCTTGCTAATGTGATGATATTTCTTTTTATGCTCAACAAATTACTAGTTATGAGTTGGTACTACCTAACTAGACATGGTTAGAGTATCTTAATCCTATTCTTTACCAAGTCTAAGAGGTATTACTTTTTTTTTCATTTCAATCCTATTCTTGAGGTGATAACTAGTAGCCGCCTAACTCTTTGCGCTAAAATTATGTCCATCTTAAAAAGAATATGCTTGGAAGATCGAAATGCCTTCGATCAAATTAAATTAATATTCTTCGAGCTCTGTATAGGCCAAGATTTGCGAGGTTACTGACTTTGAAAGAGATTTCTCTGTTTTGTTGACATTCCTTTGGCTTAAAATAATGAAGTTTGCATTCACACTTGCATCACCATATCCATTTGAAATTATCATTGACATAAGGGCATGATCACAGTGATGACGTGATGTCGCTCGCTCATATTAATACATGTTTTAGTCCATTCGCTAAAGTTATATTTAATTTACATATTAACCATGACAAGCTTTTGATTCCATTATCGCGCAAAAGATACATACTGCACACTCAGTCACAGTTTGTTGCTTACAACTTTCAAACCATGAAAGCAACTTGGTGTTAAACAATGAAACATGAATGCCAGGAATTGATTGACAACCATACACGAAAAGTCTTCCAACAAACTCCAAATGAATATATATAGTTTCCTAGTGATATAATGATAGAACTAATCAATAAGTTTTGTAACCTTAAAATCCAACAAAATCACATCACAATATCAAATCCATCCTTGAATCGCGCTATGATCTAATTCCATTCAAAGCTAGGGAAGAAGAAAAAAAAAGTCGCCATATATTTGGTTTTAAATAAGTTCCACTGGTGCAAATGTCCTATTTCGATTGAAATTTTATTCAAAACTCATATAACCATTTGTTATCATTGATATAGTTCGTAAAATATCTACCGAATACATTTGTGGTGTAATTATAAAATTATAAAATTTTATATTTTTTCGTGTACTAACCCCTTTAGCCAAATGCCTATATTGAGCATTTTCTGAAATGCACATTTTTGAGGTGAATGTTTTGTTCAAAACTCATATAACCGTTTGTTTATTGATATAGTTCGTAACATGTGTATCGAATACATTTGTGGTATAATTATAAAATTATAAAATTTTACATTTTTCCGTGTACTAACCCCTTTAGCCGAATGCCAATATTGAGCATTTTATGTAATACACCATTTTTAGGTGAATTTTTTGTTCAAAACTCATATAACCACTTGTTTATTATTGATATAGTTTGTAACGTGTATATCAAATACATTTGTGGTGTAATTATAAAATTTTACATTTTTTCGTGTACTAACCCCCTTTAGCCGAATGCCAATAGTGAGCATTTTCCGGTACGGTTTCAACAAAGAGACATAAAAAAAAATTTCTTTCGGGTGATTTAGGTTTTGGTCACCACTTTTTAGTATAAATTAGGTTTTGGAGCCGGTTTTTATCTTTATTAGGGTTTAGAGCTCATTTTCGAACCAACAACTAAAAAAACCCGGTTGAACCGAAAATATTTTCAAAATACCTAAGTTTACCCCTGAAACTCACGTGATCTGCACGTGATCACTAACCTTAATATAGTTTTGATCAGGGGTATTTTGGCCATTATAAACAATTACTTGGGTCAATTGTCAGTTTAGCTCTGAACCCTAATAAAGATAAAAACCGGCTCCAAAACCTAATTTATACTAAAAAGTGGTGACCAAAACCTAAATCGCCGTTTTTCTTTCTGGTAGATGGACTACAAAAACACTTTCACAACCAAATTTTATTGGTAAGAATAAAGTTGTAAATTTCTCATTTCAGCAAATCAAAGCCTCCAGAACACCTCCAGCTCCGTCTAGGCCACAGATATGTTTTTACTGTGATCCCTATCATGCAAGTGATGTAGTGTCTTCTTGAAAGCATCATAGATCAATATTCATCTTGAGAAGTCAATAGTGTTAAAAGTGCAGGTCATGGTACCTGACCTGCTCATATAAGTAATACTTGGTGTATTCATATTGATATTGGGTATAATAGTATTACTATTAAAATTTTGATAGGATACAGAATCAATTATTAGTATTGGTGCAATTAGCAAGTTTTAATTGCTGCAGGTGTAATTAGTATGGGCGTTATTCTTCCCACCCAAACAAGTCGTCAAAAAACCCAAATTTTAGAAATAGTTAAAAGTTGTCAAAAAACCCAACTTGTTTAGAGAAAAAGCCCACTGCATGTTATGAGAAAAAGCCCACTTACAGAATTTAATGAAAAGAAGTTTCTAAATATAGTTTTTAGGGTTTTGGTGGACAAGATGAACACAAAACAGATTTTTCACTATGAGGAACACACAACATAATAGTTTTCTTCTTCTAAACGGCTAAATAAATACTCGTCCAAAAATCATATCATACTTTTCAATATGATAATGGATATAGACCTCAATAAAATTCTTTTTTTAGATGATTTGATACACAATTGCAAGTGGAAGAATATGGGGAAGATGTTTCTTTGAAGTAGTTAATTTTGTGTAAATTATCTTTGGGTTTTTTGACAAAATTTAACAAATAATTAATTATGTAAATAAGGACAATAGTGTAAATTAGTATTGGGTTTTTTGACAACTTTTAACTATTTCTAAAATTTGGGTTTTTTGAAAACTTGTTTGGGTGAGAAGAATAACACCTATTAGTATAGGTGCAATTAGCTGGTTTTAATTGCAGTGATTTATATTTTATTTTACAAAAAAAAAAAAAAAAAAAAGCTTTTGCCACGGCTTTGGACTGTAGCTTCTTGCTATTTACACACCTTTTGCCACATCCCATTATTGTGGTACAGAAGACTTTTTGCCACAGCCCATTACTGTGGCTAAAAGGGCCTAATTGCTACAGCCCACTTTCTGTGGCTTTTGCTATCTCACTTTAAGCCACATGTCTTTTAGCCACAGCCCATGCCACATCCTTAAATTGTGACGAAAAGTCTTTAGCCACAGCTCTAGTCCATGGCAACCATGATCACTAATTAAAAGGACTTAGTCGACTACTTACGACGCGAAATCTAAGATTAAAATGTAGCAGATAATTCAACAAATTAACATTATTTTTCCATGGTGGAACCTTTCAATGATCTAAAAATTAAATTAACATTATTTTTCCATGGTTGAACCTTTCAATGATCTAAAAATACATTTAGCAAAATTAATATTTGAAAGACTTGGTAAGTCTTGCTACCTTCCGCAATGAATAGAGATGCATGTAAGACATTCAGACCAGTTCTCAAACTTGTTTCTACCACTATAAATACTCATGCAAGATATGTTAAGAATCACTCAAAACATAACAAAGCATAACATCATGGTTTCAGGTCATATGCTTGTAGCTTTCACCTTCCTTGCTTTAGCTTCCTTTGTTCTTGCTTCTGACCCAAGTCCACTTCAGGACTTCTGTGTTGCCATTAATGAACCTAAAGATGCCGGTATAAGCTCGATTTAATTTTCTTTGAGATTTATATTGTTATTGATATTCATATCTAGAATTAGTGATAAGTAGTAGTAACTGTATTTAGTTGGCAGTATACAAATTGAAGCTGCGGTATAATGGTTTATCTTGTCGTTATAATGCATGCTTTATATGAATTTTTTGCAGTGTTTGTGAATGGGAAATTTTGCAAGGACCCTAAGCTTGCTACAGCAGATGATTTTTTCTTGAAGGGGCTTAATGTTCCAGGGAACACATCCAATCAACTTGGTTCCATGGTCACTCCAGCGAATGTGGTTCAGATACCAGGACTAAACACTCTTGGTATCTCCTTGGTTCGTATAGACTATGCACCATATGGTCTCAACCCTCCTCATACACACCCTCGAGCAACTGAGGCACTAGTAGTCTTGGAGGGTAGTCTTTATGTTGGATTCGTCACCTCTAACCCTGAAAACCGCCTTTTCACCAAGGTTCTTTATGAGGGTGATGCATTTGTATTTCCAGAGGGACTCGTCCACTTTCAATTCAACGTGGGGAAAACTCCGGCTGTTGCTTTTGCTGGTCTAAGTAGCCAGAATCCGGGAGTGATTACTATTGCTAAGGCTGTCTTTGGATCAAATCCACCCATCTCAGATGATGTTCTTGCCAAAGCATTCCAAGTTGACAAGAAAGTAGTTGATCGTCTTCAAGCTCAGTTCTGGATGGACATCAACTAGAACTGCTAGCTACTACTATTGTTCCATGGACTAGCACACTACCATATGGTCTATGGAACAGAAAAGCACTGTTCTTTTTAACTGTTCTGCAATATAATAAAAGATATTGTATATGTCACATTGCATACAATCATATAATGTGAAATTTTTGTTACGAAAATAATAGTGTTATGTCTACTTGCTTAATTACATTTGATAGTTTTAAGGTAATCTTGGTAATTTTAATTTTTCACTAAACCGAATTCTTCTTGACACAATTTGGAACTTATATCAAAATCCGCTGTCAGGGCTTCATTTAGCAGGAAACACATCAAACCTACAAGGGTTTTTTTTTATTATTATTGGTAAGAGAGGTTGAGGGGACCCCTACCCCTTTTTTAAATTACACATGGAAACTTATATCAACAATCCGTTGTTGACGTGTTTCGAACGCATGACCTTTCCACTTTGTGCGAGGGGTGCTACCATTTGTTATCATTCAAAACTCATATAACCATTTGTTATCATCGATATAGTTCGTAAAATGTCTATCGAATACATTTGTTGTGTAATTAAAAAATTATAAAATTTTACATTTTTCCGTGTACTAACCCCTTTAGCCGAATGCCAATATTGAGCATTTTCAGAAATGCATTTTTATAGATGAATTTTTTATTGAAAACTCGTAGAACAACTTGTTTATTATTGATATAGTTCGTAACATGTATATCGAATACATTTGTGGTGTAACGAAAAAATTTCAAAATTTTACATTTTTCCGTGTATACTAACCTCTTTAGCCGATTGGCAATATTCAACATTTTCTGAAATGCACCTTCTTTTAATTGAATTGTTTGTTCAAAACTCATATAACCACTTGTTTATTGTTAATATAGTTTGTAACATGTATATCAAATATATTTGTGGTGTAATTATAAAATTTTACATATTTCCGTAATGACAATAGTGAGCATTTTCCGAAAAGAATCTTTTTAGGTGAATGTTTTGTTCAAAACTCATATAACCACTTGTTTATTGTTTATATAGTTCCTAACATATATATCTAATACATTTGTGGTGTAATTATAAAATTATAAAATTTTATATTTTTTATGTGTACTAACCCCTTTAGCTGAATCGCAATATTGAGCATTATCTGAAATGCATATTTTTAGGTGAATTTTTTGTTCAAAACCCATATAACCACTTGTTTATTGTTGATATAGTTCGCAACATGTATATCGAATATATTTGTGGTGTAACTAAAATATTTTAAAATTTTACATTTTTTCGTGTACTAACAGGTTACCCTTTAGCCGAATGCCAATATTAAGCATTATCTGAAATGCACCATTTTTAGGTGAATTTTTTGTTCAAAACTCAAATAACCACTTGTTTATTGTTGATATAGTTCGTAACATATATATCGAATACATTTGTGGTGTAATTAAAAATTTAAAAATTTTATATTTTTTCGTGTACGTTAGCCAAATGCAAATATTGAGCATTTTCTGAAATGCACATCTTTAGGTGAATTTTTTGTTCAAAACTCATATATGTAACCTCTTGTTTATTGTTGATGTAGTTCGTACCATGTATATAGAATACATTTGTAGTGTAACTAAAATGTATATCGAATACATTTGTAGAATCCTATTGAATTCTAGGATATTTCCTGCTTGAAAACCGATGTCACTCTATGCATTTTCACCAGAACTTTCACCTGAAGGTTGTCTCAAATGGCATATTCCGGTGTTATGTTGTCGAATATCCGGGAAGAACTATAGATATTATTATTTTATTTTATTTTGTTGTCAGAACTATCGAGATTATTATGTGAAGATTCGTGCCATTTTCTATTAAAAGTTGTATATTATTTATAATATACCGAAAATTGTCCTTTTTGATAAAGTTTTATTCATTTCCACTAGCTAGCTTGTCATATTACCCATACTAATCGCTCTAGTATAGTTTAATTGAAGGGAAGTTTATTATCTTTAGGGTTTAGGGTTTAGGGAAAAGAATTTTTAGCTTATTCGGAATCTATTAATAATAAAAATTAGAGAAATGCTAGCATCATAGATCAGTGATGCTCAAGAATCACAGATTTCATAAAATGCCGCCACGTTGAGAGTTGGTTAAGGGGTAAGTGTTCAGCCGGTATATTATGTTTAGTTAATAAAAATAGAATGAAAGAGAAAAGGGAAATAAGTCGCAAGTGTTTTGGGATAGCTTAGGGGTGGACACGACAACCACTGTCGCCACCACCACCACCACCACATCACAAAAAGCTCTAAAACCACCACCTCTTCTTCTCCCTTTTCTTTTCCAATTTCTTTTCTTCTACATATTTCTCAATTCCCATTCTTTTTCTTTCTCTTGTTATATTTTATTTTGCTTCTACTTGCTTGTGGGGATTGAAATCAATGATAATGGACTTGCAGATTTCAGATTTTACTTGTTGATTATCCAAAATGGTGAAGTATATCTATGAAAAAATAATATAGAGAACAAGAAAATAGAACTAGGAAGAAAGATTAAGAATTGAATTAGGAAGAACAAGAAGGAAAAAAAATAACAAATGATGAGTGGTGACCGTGGAGATGGTGGTGGCAGTTGTATTGTGGTGGTGAATGGTGTTTTTCAAAACAAAATAAAAATTACCAAATATATCCTAAACCGGCTAAACACTTACCCCTTAACCAATCTCTCGACATGGCAGCATTTTATGAAATTTGTGATTCTTGAGCATCACAGATCCGTGATTCTTGAGCATCACAGATCTGTGATGCTAGCATTTCTCTAAAAATTATGATCTAGATAATAACCTTACCTTAAAAAATAAGACTTCTATTATGCCTCTTCCTATATGTGAAAGTGTAACAATGCCTAATGAAACCCTAATTCCTATACCCCAAAGTCTAGAATTAAAATATTTTTCTTCCGATCTTAAATATGTTCATTTAGATAAAAATGGTAAATACCCAATAATTATCTCATCGACCTTAACGCCCAAGGAAGACAAAAATTTAATCGGTGTTATTCAAAGACACCGCTCGGCAATCTGGTGATCATTAGATGATGTTAAGGGTATTGACCCCCGAAGTATGCTCTCATCATAAAATAGATATTTTGTTTGTGGTTGTCTAAATGTCTATATTAGTAATCAAAACAACATTTATCTTGTTGGGGATTTTTCATTTTTTTTTTCTTGCCTTTTATCGTTGTTATTTTATTTATTTTTGGGTAATTCATTTTAGCTACCCCATTATAAATTCCTTGATCGGCCTCTGATACAAATTAAATTACTAGGTAAAAATACTATTGAGTGCGGAATTAAACAAAAGTAATGAACAAAACACAAGATCTCGAAGAAATCTATCCTCTTTACTGAATATTATGAAGATTGCAAGAATCTCTACCTCACAGTACTCTCTAGACAAACTAAACCCTAGTTGTCTCAATATTTTTAAACACACTAAACCTTAGTGGTTTCTCTAAACAAGCTAAAATAAATAGTTGTTTCTCTATGTGTTGGTCTATGTATGTTTTGGATTATACCAAAACATCAGTACGTAAACCACTAAACCTTAGTGGTTTCTCTTGAAACAAGTAAAGACAAAATGTTTCTCTCTATATATTTTGGTTTATGCCAAAACATATATTTATAGGCCTTGGACAACTTTTAGTCGGCCAAGGATTTCCTTTTTCCTGAAATTCCCTCCCTAATAGAACAAGGAAATTAAACCTATTTAAGGTTTTCTTTTACTTGTCCTACAAGAAAAAGAACTACTAAGTTCCCAAGTAGGATACACCTGTATCAGCCTCTGACTAGGATACGATGGAAAATTGTTGAAAATGAATACAACATCTCTACCGTCACCCTTATTTTTGTTTCTTCTAACCATGACATACACATAATACACATCATTTCTACAGAGTAATTGAAAGGACTTTGTCAACTACTTACTACGCGAAATCTTAGATTAAAATGTAGCAGATAGATGGAGTTGTTAGACAAAATGAAGTTAATTCAACAAGTTAATTAACATTATTTTTCCATGGTGGAACCTTTCAATGATCAAAAAATACATAAAACCAAATTAATACATGAAAGACTTGGTAAGTCTTGCTACCTTCTACAATGGATAGAGAGATGCATGTTAAGACATTGAGACCAGTTCTCAAACTTGTTAATTTCTACCACTATAAATACTCATGCAAGATATGTTAGGAATCACTCAAAACTTAACAAAGCATAACATCATGGTTTCAGGTCATATGCTTGTAGCTTTTACCTTCCTTGCTTTAGCTTCCTTTGTTCTTGCTTCTGACCCAAGTCCACTTCAGGACTTCTGTGTTGCCATTGATGAACCTAAAGATGCCGGTATAAGCGCTCGATTTAATTTTCATTGAGAATAATATTTTTAGTAGTTAGAATTTAGTATTATTATTGATATTCATATATATCTTTTTCTTCGAAACCAAAGGGATCGAAATCCCTTTCTACTTTTGCTCCTCAGCGTTACGGGGTATTAGCAGCCGTTTCCAGCTGTTGTTCCCCTCCCAAGGGGTAGAGTTAGTGATAAGTAGTAGTAACCATATTTAGTTCGATGCTTATATAAACCTTTTATGCGCAGTGTTTGTGAATGGGAAATTTTGCAAGGACCCAATGCTTGCCAAAGCCGATGATTTTTTCTTGAAGGGGCTTAATAAACCAGGAAACACATCCAATCAACTTGGTTCCATGGTCACTCCAGCGAATGTAGTTCAGATACCAGGACTAAACACTCTTGGTATCTCCTTGGTTCGTATAGACTATGCACCATATGGTCTCAACCCTCCTCATACACACCCTCGAGCAACTGAGGCCCTCATAGTCTTGGAGGGTAGTCTTTATGTTGGATTCGTCACCTCTAACCCTGAAAACCGCCTTTTCACCAAGGTTCTTTATGAGGGTGATGCATTTGTATTTCCAGAGGGACTCATCCACTTTCAATTCAACGTGGGGAAAACTCCGGCTGTTGCTTTTGCTGGTCTAAGTAGCCAGAATCCGGGAGTGATTACTATTGCTAAGGCTGTCTTTGGATCAAATCCACCCATCTCAGATGATGTTCTTGCCAAAGCATTCCAAGTTGACAAGAAAGTAGTTGATCGTCTTCAAGCTCAGTTCTGGATGGACATCAACTAGAACTACTACTATTGTTCCATGGAACAGAAAAGCTCTGTTCTTTTTAACTGTTCTGCAATATAATAAAAGAGATTGTATATGTCACATTGCATACAATTACAATCATAAATAATATGAAATTTTTGTTATGAAAATAATAGTGTTATGTCTACTTGCTTAATTACTTTTGATAGTTTTAACGTAATCATGGAAATCATGGTTTTTCACAAAAGACCGCATAAACTTAGAGCAGTCTACAATATAGAAGTCAATATTGTTTGAGCAACACGCTCGGCTAAAATTGTGCAGCGTGCAGTTTCAACATCCAAATGTAGCTTCCAGTGCTCAGGATCAATGAATTAACATCCTTATTAATTCTCAAGAAAGGATATCAGCACACAATTCTATAAATCGCAGAGGCAATAGACTCTCTAGGGACACCCTAGCTAAGACGTCATAACTTCAGCTCTGCAACAGCTACAGCGCCCCATTTCTGACAAGCAGAATCTCAACAGTTTAAACCATCTCAGCACAAGGTCCTGAAAGCAGTAGTATCGACGCCTGCCCGAGATCCACACCAATACCACGTCAAAGTTTCTTTCACTGGCCTCTACACAGTTAGTGTAAAATTGATTCCAGGGCTGCAGCAGCTCATGCCATAGCTGTAATGTAATGGGCAGTAAAGGACGACATGAGAAATCGTTCATTAATAAAGCCACAAGAGGAGCAAACTGGATCAAACTGTGTATGTACCCCTATGAATCAGATTATATCCTTGGTTAATGTCCCGCCTGTTTGAGAGAAGTACTCTGGAAGGTCTGTCTCTTTTAAATTTCTTCCATGCTAAATCGAGTAGTCGCACTGGATATATATTTTGCCAACAACTAATTTATCGAGTATTATCTTATCGAGGTTTTACTGTATCTCTTAAATTAGGCTGAAATTGATAACCTAATTGAAGAGAAATTCATTCAATTTTTGGTATTTTTGTAACTACACAAAATAAATAAAAATGGGTCAATATATAATTTCACATCTTAAATACAACCAGTTTCATAAGTAACCCTAACTCGAATTCTTTATAGGCAGTAAACCAAATTCTCACCACTAGATCTAATACCAGTAATTGACTACCATTGATAAAATGCCCTAACTCGAATTTCTTTCAATTCAACAATTTTAACTTCAATAAGTTTTTCTAGTAATCTTTTTTGAATAAATAGCTAAATAATTATCTGATGGAAGTAGTGATTTACAAGTATCTCCAAGATTTACATTGAAATCACCAGATGATTTACTACGTTTGTACAACTTCTCCATCTTCCTCTTCACTCAAAGTCTATGTCTGCTTATATGCTTATATTTGATCCATGTATATTTGATGTTTGTTGAAGATCTCTCGACGACACAGAAATCAAAACTCACCAGTATTCTAAGTCAAATGGGCAGGTATGCAAGTTTATTAATAAGATCATTAATAATATTAATATGATATTATTGTGGACACACATCAAATATGTTTGCGATGGCAATTTTCAAGTACATTCTCAACTTGTAAAAAAGTATATTTTGCAGGAATATAGAGAACTAGTAATCTATTTATTTTCCTTGCACTTAGTAGACATTGACAAAAAGTAAATAAAAATAGAAAATAGACTCCAATAAAGATGATGATATAATCCTCAATACATTTCAATGGTGGGGATATGAAAGGGGGCCCAAGTAGCAGTAAGTCCTACTTACTGCAATTTCATAAAATTTGAGTTTCCCTTAATTTATGAATTAATGTATGTAAATGTGTTGCAGATGGGACTATATCAAAAAAGGTCGCAAGATTCACACAGACATGGATCGTAAGGTTGCCTTCCGGAAAGGGCCTAAGCGGATCTCTCTGTCACATTACAATTAAGTCATCTTTATCATCATCATCATAATAGTTTGTTAAATATTTCGAATTTTCAGGATGTTAACTGTTACAAGTCAATTAAGAGACGCTCGACTACTAATGGACTACTGTGAAAAAGATTGTTTCTCAAAGTGATGAAACCTCAACAATCGAGCCAGACCAAATTCTAATTGAGACTTTGAGAATTGAGAGTGCTGCAAAATCCCACTCTCTTGGATATCTTCAACTGCTTTGAGTTTAATTTTCATGTATATATATATAATAATCATTCAATTTCAATACTCAAAGATTTATAATAATTGTTGGGGAGAGAATGATGCCAATTACTACTGTTGTGTCAATGATAAGAGACAATGTGATTAGGCATTATCGCGATTATCACAATGACGCCTTGAAGTTCAACTCACCAGTTACAAAATGGTGTCAGGAGCTAATAATTCACAATGCTTCAACAGCAAGAAGATGCACAATTGAAAGAATTTCATCCGAAATTTGGACTGTTACAGGGCTGGTTAGGTCATGTGTAGTCGATCTTAACAAGAGAACATGTACATGCAAATGGTTTCAGCACATGGGGATACCATGTGCGCATGCCATGCATGGCAGCCATAAAGGATGTAGGCCATGATTCATACGAGTTTGTTGAAGTTTTTTACTTGAAAGAAACATACATGGAAACCTACAAGGAAGAATGGATTCCCACTACTGGAAAGGAATCATGGCCAACTGCACGACCAACAAGAAAAATATTGCCACCACTTAAAGTTTGCATGTCAGGTCGACCTAAAGTGGTCAGGAAGAGAGGTAAAGCTGAAGGTGTCCCAGTCCAGAGTAGGAGATGCTCAAGGTGTAAACAGAGAGGTCACAACAAAAAAAATTGCATTGAATTCATAGATGACTATGAACTTTTCACTCCAATGCAGTTTGGAAAAGGACCTCCTCTCTCTCCTCTCCCTCAAACAACATAGGAGGTTTTCCAAGTATTTTTTTTTTGTGTGTTTTGGTATCCTCTACATCTTTGTGTATTAGACTTCACATACTATATGCTATTAAGAGCATTCTATCTACTAGACTGATTCTACTATCTGTTATTTAAAATCTTGGTATCTTTGCTAACATGTTCAACAGATGTTTAAGGGTAATCCAATATACTGAACAAGGTGTCTACCATAAGTTAAAAGGTTCATAAGTTTCAGAATACAATAAATTCAGAAACATGTCTTCACAAAACAAAAAATACATAAGTCTTCACAAACATGTCAATAGGTTCATAAGTTAGGTCTTTCTCTTTGGTGGTAGCTCTCCACAATCAATTAGGTCTCTAGCAATGCGGTAGCGCATCTGCAAAGGATCTGCTTCAAATACCGGTGGTATTCCTCGAAGGACACATTCGACGAAAGAAAGAAGAAATGCCCACAAGTACAAAAGTCTGGTTGTGTAACACAAGATACATACTCACTGTAACACCCATGAGTTGGTGTTAGTCCCACATTACCAAGGAAGTGGTTGTGTTGGTAGTATATAGAGCTTAACCATACTCTAACTAATGTCAAGGCCTTTTGGGGTAAACCACATGGGTGGGCCCTGATCCAAAACCCTCTACTGCATGCTGGATATCCGCAGTGACTAAAGGGGGACAATATTGACGTTAGCGAGCGGTATGGTGCTCGACGCACCGGGATGAGCGAGGACGAAATCCCGGGGCGTTACAGTTGGTATCAGAGCCGACGACGGGTCGCCTGTTGCAGGTGGGAAGTACGCTGGAAAGGCCCAGGGAGCGCCAGGTACTTGTCTCACTTGGCAGGGAACGTCGGAGATTTTGGGACTGGACTGAGTGTACTGCAGAGCCGAGGACGGCTCTATTTCTAAGGTGGTGAGATTGTAACACCCATGAGTTGGTGTTAGTCCCACATTACCAAGGAAGTGGTTGTGTTGGTAGTATATAGAGCTTAACCATACTCTAACTAATGTCAAGGCCTTTTGGGGTAAACCACATGGGTGGGCCCTGATCCAAAACCCTCTACTGCTGGATATCCGCAGTGACTAAAGGGGGACAATATTGACGTTAGCGAGCGGTATGGTGCTCGACGCACCGGGATGAGCGAGGACGAAATCCCGGGGCGTTACCATTTCCTTCCCAAATCAAGATGAATCTGCGATGGGTCAGCAGCATAAATAACATACGGCAACATCTTCTCCATGTTTCTCAGTTCAGCAGTTGCCTTTTTGTAGCCCAAAGAATCATAAATCCTAATTATTCTCTCTCTGAAACTAAATGAGAGCAGAATCCAGTGGTTGTTATCCACCTGCATTTAATAATAGATATGTAAGATATGGTAGATGACATGTACACCATAGAAGATACACATTAATATCTAGTAGATAGACATTAATTAATATCTAGCAGATACTCAGTAACATCTAGCAGATATGCTAAACAATGTAGCAGATAAGGTAGTATAAATGAAGAAAAATACCTGTAAAGGAACAAGAAGTGCCTTAGCTTTCACAGGGTGTACTTGATTGTGGAGGCCTATCCATGGATCAACAAGAGAAGTAATATTTGATGGAATCCTAAATCTCCCAGACAAGAGAAGCAACTCAGACCATCCAAGCATCCATGGAAATCCAACACTTCGATCCCTCCTAGGACCCAAATCAGGGAAGTGCAAATATGCCCAAATGATGAAAGCCAACATACACCCATTTAAGCAATTACTAGGATTATCCTCAATGACTTTGGGATATATTTCTTCAAGGGAAGTCTCAAGCAATTGAAAAGTCACAGTACCCCATGAAAAATTATCAAAGGCATTCAAATCTTCAGCCAAATCAATATACTTTACACTCAGATTTTTAGATGACTCGGCAAGAAGAAAAATACACAGAAAATATAACCTGTTCAAACGATGAACATCATTTGAATCTGCTTCTCCCTTAGCAATTGATCTCCTTGCTTCAGTAATTGCACTCAGAATGTGATCATCCCTTATATGCAGATTCGTACCAAAGTACTTGCTCCTAAATGCACTATACTCTTTAGGCTTCCTCATAAGAAAATCAACCGAAACTTTTTGAAATTTTAAAGGCCCTAAAATCATAGCGACATCAGACACTTTGAATTCAACAACTCTTCCACCTATTCCATATTTCAACCTCCCTACTCTACATCTAACAATTTCGGTGATAACAGATGTTATCATATGAACATCCTCGGACTTAAATTCTAGAAATTGACCAAAGGGAGAATTTCGAAATGATTCGTACTCTAAAGGTGGAATTTTGTCTGTTGGGTGTTGAAAGTAGGGGTGTTATTCGAGCCGAACGAGCCGAGCTTTGAATGCTCATACTCGGCTCGTTTTAATACGAGTCGAGCCCGAGCCGAGCCCAATTTTTGAATCGAGTCTGGTTTTATGTTCAAGCTCGGCTCGCGAGCTATTTATCAAGCTCGAGCTCGAGCTCGTTAGGCTCGTTTAGCTCGAGCCGAGCTCGAGCCCTCCAAGCTTGTTTAGCTCGAATCAAGCTCAATTCTGGTGATTCTGCTGCTGCTGCTTTATTATTTCTTCTTCTTCTTCCTCTATCAATCGAGAAAGAAATAAAATTACTCTCTAAAGTAACAGTAAACCATCTCTTTCAATTATTCTTCTACGAAGTATTTCGATCTCTGATAAAACGATTCGATCTTCTTCTGCTTTAGATCGAGCTTCACCAATTGACTTCACTAGATCTAGATCTTCTTCACTAGATCTGATAAAAGAAGTGACTTCTTTATTGAAAACTGTTGAACCAGCTGTTTATTCTGAGAAATCAAAGAATAAGAGCAAAGAAAAAGAAATCAGTAATAAACCCACAACTTCTAATTGGTTTAAGAAAAGGCACAAAGAGCGTCAGATCAGAGCAGAAAGAAAAGAAGAAGTGGGTTTATTGAAAACTCTTGAATCGGTTGATTTTGAGAAATCAAAGAAGAGTACTAAAGAGAAAGAAAAAGAAAAAGAAGAGAAGCCTTTAGAAGATGGAGAAATCACAAAACCCACATCTTCTAATGAGTTTGACAGGAAGGGAGAAGAAGAAGGTGAAATGGGTTTGGAGTTAAAATCACAGGAAGAAATGGATCTCAAGAAATTTCAAAACAAGATGAGAAAGAAAAAGTGGAAGATGAAGAAGAAAGATGAGAAACATTAAGATTGGTAATCTAAACAAGATGAGAAAGAAAAAGTAGTTCGAGTGAGAGTATTGGTAATCTAAATTATATAAACTCGAGCTACTCGGCTCGGCTCGAATAAAGCTCGGGCTCGGCTCGAGCTCGAGACGAGCCTTAAATCTGTTCAAGCTCGGCTCGTTTTACAAGATGAGCGAGCCCGAGCCGAGCTTTAATCGAGCCCAACACGAGCCGAGCTCGAGCTGCTCAGCTCACATAACACCCCTAGTTGAAAGTGATCGAAAAATTTAGTTGTTGAACACCTTACTGTAAGGGTAAATCTCCTACCTTTCTCATTTTCGTTTTCATCATCTTTAGTCTGTTGCTGCTTCTTAGTTTCCTTCATTTTCTTCCGAAATTGAGAACTTTGAGAACTTTGGATGCTAAATTGATGGTGGGGTGGGTGGTTAGAAAAGGTTATCGAAGAGTGGCGACGGTTGGGGAAGAAGAAGATGAGAGGGAGGCGTTGTTCTGAAATTGCAAAATTGAAATTGAAATCCCTAAAGTTTCGCTTTCCCTAAACTAAAAGCCCGCCTCTTTATTTCCCAAACTGCTTATGCCACGTGTTATCACAAGGTATCAGATAGTTAGGGTTTTATTGCAGATAAGCCCAACTTAACATTGTATCCAACGGTCAGAGTTCATCAAACGAATCCAATGGTCCTTATTTAATGAAGAATCATTTTCTCACCTGTCACATCTGTCAGTCAAACCCAAAATATTAAACCAAAATATTATTTAAGTAATAAGGGTACAATGGGGATAAAAATTAACTAAAAGACAAAAAAAAAATTTTGCTAGAGAATATATGTGCTTGCATGGGAAGAACTTAAGACTTGTTGTGTTTTGGGGAAAGTTAGGCAAGATGTTGTGCTTATTCGAGAAATTACCCATTTATAAAAGTGGAAACCAAGTATAAACCGGTTAACGAGTCTTTATTTATCCATTGTAGAAGGTAGAAATAAAGACTTTTTTTTTCTTGCTAATGTGTTGTATCCATTATTCCTCAGGAGAGTACAGAAGATAATGGATAGCAACGTGATGACTGCCGGTTCGAACGAATATGTATTTAGGAGAATCGGGTTTGCTATCCAAAAAGGACTTGCCGTGCAGTTTGTAGCGCGTTTGTCCTCTACTTTTGTGTAATTCGTTGAGCTTATCAATAAAATTTAATTAAATTAATTAAAAAAAAAAAAAAAAAATTACTAAAGTTATGAGTTGGTACTACCTAACTAGAAAAATGTTTACGTCCGCAATAAATTTCATCCACGTTTTCTACCTAATAGTATCTTAATCCTATTCTTTACCAAGTCTAAGAGGTATTACTTTTTTTTTTCATTTCAATCCTATTCTTGAGGTGATAACTAGTAGCCGCCTAACTCTTTGCGCTAAAATTATGTCCATCTTAAAAAAAATATGCTTGGAAGATCGAAACGCCTTCAAATTAAATAAATATTCTTCGAGGTCCATATAGGCCAAGAATTGGCGAGGTCGTTACTGACTCTGAAAGAGATTTCTCTGTTTTGTTGACATTCAATTCCTTTGGCTTAAAATAATGAAGTTTGCATTCACACTTGCATCACCATATCCATTTGAAATTATCATTGACATAAGGGCATGATCACAGTGATGACGTGATGTCGCTCGCTCATATTAATACACTCAGTCACAGTTTGTTGCTTACTGTTGGGAAACCGGTTCTATAAGGGAATCCGTTTCATATTTGGATTTCTAAGTCCATATTAAGGATTTAGAATTTGGTATTGGAATATGACTTCCAATTTGATTAAGTTTGGTATTCCTATTAGGAATTTGTTTTGTACACCCTAAAGGCTATAAATATAAGGTCTTAGGGATTGGTTTAGTATCCTCAATCCATATTTGTTGTTTGTCTCCTTGTGAGAGTTGTGAGGATCTTGGATGTGAGAGAGAGTTTGTATCCTCAATTTGTGATTGTCTCTTTGAGAGATTTGGTGAGGATTTGAGAAGGGAGGAAACCTAGGGTTTCTCCATTTGTTTGAGAGCTTTGTACTATCTTCTCCAATAGTAAAAGTTCTATTTGTTTGTCCGTGGACGTAGGCAATCAAGCCGAACCACGTTATTTTGGTGTCTCTCTCTATGGTTTGTTGTTGCTAAGTAGGTTTACTTCTTTACTACTTGCTTTGTCATCTTTCATACACTATATCAATCTTGGGTATTGGTGCATAAGCTTCCGCTGCGCACAACAAGTGGTATCAAGAGCCGAAGGTTAGTTCCTTGGGTTAAAGAGGGATTGCAGAACATTGGTTAAAGGTTTTTGAGGAATCTGTCCAGATTCGATACTCTGTGGTAAAACGGCCATAACTTTGTTCTCGGATATCGAAACGTTGATCCGTTTTTTGGGTTGGAAAGAAGACTCTTCAGGCTTTCCAACGGTGTATGGTACGTTTTCTGTTTCAAAGTATTTTGTTCCCAGTAATTCTTTGAAGTTGACGGTTTTGTTTTCTCAATTTTGTTAAAAATCCAATCTTGGATTTTTCTTGTGGTACTTGGTGAACTTCTTTGGTTTCGTTTGTTTGTTTGGTTTGCTGGTGTATGAAATTGATTGGTATCATGTCGGATCATATTTCGGATTCGAGTGAATTTGGAAAGGAGGTTGATAGTTTGTTTGATCAAACCTTGTTGTTAGATGTTGACATTCATAAATTTGATGGTAACCTCGACTTTGCTATGTGGAAGACGGAGGTACAAGATTGGTTAGCCATTAATGGCTATGTGGATGTTCTTGATGATAAATCGAGAAATATGAATGATGATGAATGGTTAACTCTAAATTTAAAGGCTTGTGAATTTGTCCGGTATTGTTTGGTAGAAGATTTGTGGTACATTGTCAAATTGGAAACCATTGTAATGGTTATGTTGTCCAAGTTGGAAGACAAGTACACTTTGAAAAATACAGAGGACCGGCTCTATGTGGTTGATGATAGTATTGGTAGATTGGTTGGTTCTCAATGTAAATTGAGAAGTCGAAGAACTCTTGCAAAGAATGAATGTGCCTATTGTCATTGTTGGGGACATTGGAAAGTTAATTGTCCAAAGTTGCAGAAGAAGATTGTTCGTGTACATCGAAGAGATGAGGATTCATGTGTTGGTGTTTCGTTGTTGGCTTCATCTTCAGTTAGTCATTCTACTAATGAGTGGATTCTGGATTCGGGTTGTTCCTATCATATGTGTCCCAATAGGGAGTTGTTTGATAGCTTTCAGGAGCTAGATGCTTGTGTTTTGCTTGGTAATGATCATACTTGCAAAACTTTTGGGATAGGTACAGTTCGATTGAAGTTGGAAGATGGATGCACTCGAAAGTTGGAAAATGTTTGGTATGTACCAGAGTTGACTATGAATCAAATCTCATTGGGTGTTTTAGAGTCCGATGGTATGAAAATTACATGTATTGGTGGAGCTCTAAAAGTTGTTGTAGGTGCACGAGTTGTTATGAAAGGCATTAGAAAGGGTAAGTTGTACTACTTGAAAGGAAGTGCAATTACATGTGGTTTGCATAGTTCAGTTGTTGATTTGTCTGTCGATTCTACCAAGGAATTGCATAGTAATATGGGGCATGCCGTTGATGGTACTATGCAAGTGAAGACAGATTTGTTTGCGGGTGGCAAGGCATGCATAGTTGGTAGGCATTTTGTTGAAGCGTCATTTGTTCGGGTGGAGATTGATGTCGCTCCACATTTGATTGGTTTGTTAGGTGACACGGCAAAGAAGAAAGTTGAAGCCACCATTGTTAGTAGCAAGGTTATCGCCCAAGAACCTTATTGAAGCCGTGAAACTTTTGTTTGGGGGTTTTGTGTACGTACTTCCTATTGTTGGTAATCTCTCATGTGATGTTTGTTTGGCGATTAGTAAGGAAGACGTATTTGCAAAATCTATGCATAGTGATTTGAATTTGTACCCCACTTGGTTGAACTTCATAGGAAAAACTCTTGAGAGGTTAGTTTTTCGGGGCATTGGATCATCTTCGATGGAGAACTTTGTTGAGGTGGAGATGGTATTTGGTAGCTTGGACCCCATTGTGTTGAAGTTGTTTGTGAGCCCTATAGGGCATTGGTGGGCATTTGGTTTTGATTTGGCCCCTTAGGGGGATTTGGCCTTTCGGGGCATTGTGGGCATCGAAAGATGTCCGTTTGGTAGAACTACGATGGCTTGATCCCATGGAGGGTACGTAGGCAGCCATTTAATGGTCCGGCCGCTTTGGTTTGGTTGTTCGTCGGGTTTTTTTTGAAGATCGGCTCAGATTTGGGAAATCTTCACCGAGGTGGAGAATTGTTGGGAAACCGGTTCTATAAGGGAATCCGTTTCATATTTGGATTTCTAAGTCCATATTAAGGATTTAGAATTTGGTATTGGAATATGACTTCCAATTTGATTAAGTTTGGTATTCCTATTAGGAATTTGTTTTGTACACCCTAAAGGCTATAAATATAAGGTCTTAGGGATTGGTTTAGTATCCTCAATCCATATTTGTTGTTTGTCTCCTTGTGAGAGTTGTGAGGATCTTGGATGTGAGAGAGAGTTTGTATCCTCAATTTGTGATTGTCTCTTTGAGAGATTTGGTGAGGATTTGAGAAGGGAGGAAACCTAGGGTTTCTCCATTTGTTTGAGAGCTTTGTACTATCTTCTCCAATAGTAAAAGTTCTATTTGTTTGTCCGTGGACGTAGGCAATCAAGCCGAACCACGTTATTTTGGTGTCTCTCTCTATGGTTTGTTGTTGCTAAGTAGGTTTACTTCTTTACTACTTGCTTTGTCATCTTTCATACACTATATCAATCTTGGGTATTGGTGCATAAGCTTCCGCTGCGCACAACACTTACAACTTTCAAACCATGAAAGCAACTTGGTGTTAAACAAAGAAACATGAATGCCAGGAATTGATTGACAACCATACACGAAAAGTCTTCCAACAAACTCCAAATGAATATATATAGTTTCCTAGTGATATAATGCAAGAACTAATCAAAAAGTTTTGTAACCTTAAAATCCAACAAAATCACATCACATTATCAAATCCATCCTTGAATCGCACTATGATCTAATTCCATTCAAAGCTAGAGTAGAAGAAAAAAAAAGTCGCCATATATTTGGTTTTAAATAAGTTCCAATAGTGCAAATGTCCTATTTCGATTGAAATTTTATTCAAAACTCATATAACCATTTGTTATCATTGATATAGTTCGTAAAATGCCTATCGAATATATTTGTGATGTAATTATAAAATTATAAAATTTTACATTTTTTCGTGTAAGCCAAATGCCAATATTGAGCATTTTTTGAAATACACATTTTTGAGGTGAATATTTTGTTCAAAACTCATACAACCATTTGTTTATTGATATAGTTCGTAACATGTATATCGAATACATTTATTGAAAGCATCATAGATCAATATTCATCTTGAGAAGTCAACAGTGTTAAAAGTGCAGGTCATGGTACCTGACCTGCTCATATAAGTAATACTTGGTGGATTGCCAAAGCCGGATATTAGTAATACTTGGTGGTGTTGTATTTATATTGATATTGGGTAGAATAGTATTACTATTAAAACTTTGATAGGATACAGAATCAATTAGTATTGGTGCAATTAGCAAGTTTTAATTGCTACAGGTGTAATTAGTATAGGTGCAATTAGCTGGTTTTAATTGCAGTGATTTATATTTTATTTAAAAAAATATATATACTTTTGTAGCGCAGTTTGTAGCGCGTTTGTTTTCTATTTTTGTGTAATTCGTTAAGCTTATCAATAAAATTTATTATTTTTATTAAAAAAAAAAAAAAAACAACTTTTGCCACGGCCTTGGACTGTAGCTTCTTGCTATTTACACACTTTTTGCCGCAGCCCATTACTGTGGCTAAAAGGGCCTAATTGCTACAGCCCACCTTCTGTGGCTTTTGCTATCTAACTTTAAGCCACATGTCTTTTAGCCACAGCCCATGCCACATCCTTAAATTGTGACGAAAAGTCTTTAGCCACAGCTCTAGTCCATGGCAACCATGATCACTAATTAAAAGGACTTAGTCGACTACTTACGACGCGAAATCTAAGATTAAAATGTAGCAGATAATTCAACAAATTAACATTATTTTTCCATGGTGGAACCTTTCAATGATCTAAAAATTAAATTAACATTATTTTTCCATGGTTGAACCTTTCAATGATCTAAAAATACATTTAGCAAAATTAATATTTGAAAGACTTGGTAAGTCTTGCTACCTTCCGCAATGAATAGAGATGCATGTAAGACATTCAGACCAGTTCTCAAACTTGTTTCTACCACTATAAATACTCATGCAAGATATGTTAAGAATCACTCAAAACATAACAAAGCATAACATCATGGTTTCAGGTCATATGCTTGTAGCTTTCACCTTCGTTGCTTTAGCTTCCTTTGTTCTTGCTTCTGACCCAAGTCCACTTCAGGACTTCTGTGTTGCCATTAATGAACCTAAAGATGCCGGTATAAGCTCGATTTAATTTTCTTTGAGATTAATATTGTTATTGATATTCATATCTAGAATTAGTGATAAGTAGTAGTAACTGTATTTAGTTGGCAGTATACAAATTGAAGCTGCGGTATAATGGTTTATCTTGTCGTTATAATGCATGCTTTATATGAATTTTTTGCAGTGTTTGTGAATGGGAAATTTTGCAAGGACCCTAAGCTTGCTACAGCAGATGATTTTTTCTTGAAGGGGCTTAATGTTCCAGGGAACACATCCAATCAACTTGGTTCCATGGTCACTCCAGCGAATGTAGTTCAGATACCAGGACTAAACACTCTTGGTATCTCCTTGGTTCGTATAGACTATGCACCATATGGTCTCAACCCTCCTCATACACACCCTCGAGCAACTGAGGCCCTAATAGTCTTGGAGGGTAGTCTTTATGTTGGATTCGTCACCTCTAACCCTGAAAACCGCCTTTTCACCAAGGTTCTTTATGAGGGTGATGCATTTGTATTTCCAGAGGGACTCATCCACTTTCAATTCAACGTGGGGAAAACTCCGGCTGTTGCTTTTGCTGGTCTAAGTAGCCAGAATCCGGGAGTGATTACTATTGCTAAGGCTGTCTTTGGATCAAATCCACCCATCTCAGATGATGTTCTTGCCAAAGCATTCCAAGTTAACAAGAAAGTAGTTGATCGTCTTCAAGCTCAGTTCTGGATGGACACCAACTAGAACTACTGCTAGCTACTACTATTGTTCCATGGAACAGAAAAGCTCTGTTCTTTTTAACTGTTCTGCAATATAATAAAAGAGATTGTATATGTCACATTGCATACAATCATATAATATGAAATTTATGTTATGAAAATAATAGTGTTATGTCTACTTGCTTAATTACTTTTGACAGTTGTAAGGTAATCTTGGTAATTTTAATTTTTCACTAAACCGAATTCGTTTTGACACAATTTGGAACTGGTTCTACTTCATTTTGGAAAGCATTTTTATTTTTTTTATATTTTTTGGCTAGGTTTCATTTTGGAAACCATGGTTTTTCACAAAATACTGCAAAAAGTTAGAGCAGTCTACAAGATAGAAGTCAATATTCTTTGAGCACCATGCTCGGCTAAAATTGTGCAGCGTGCAGTTTCATGTTAAATCGAGAAGTCGCACTGGATATATATTTTGCCAACAATTTAATAGTAAATTCTAGTCAATGACACTAGCTAGCTTGATCATACGAACAAATTAATAACTTCTCGATGAGCTTATTTTTAGAATGTATTATGCATTCACTTAGATGAGAAGTGTAGACCAAATTCATGTAAGAACTCACAGTAGATTATTTCAAACAAGAACACTTTATTATATATATGACTATATAAGTGTGTTATACAAACTCTTTATTGTCTTTCATGGACATATATGTATGGAACTAGTATTACTTCCATACATCGTATAGCAATAGCAGTAGTTCTAGTTGATGTACGGCCAGAATTGAGCTTGAAGATAATCAACCAGCTTCTCGTCAATTTGGAATGCCTTGGCAAGAACAACATCTGAGATGGGGGGATCTGATCCAAAGACAGCATTAGCAATAGTAATCACACCCGGATTCTGGCTGCCTAGACCAGCAAAAGCGACCGCGTCAGTTTTTCCAATGTTGAATTGGAAGTGAATAAGTCCCTCTGGAAATGTGTAGACATCACCCTCATTAAGAACCTTGGCAATGAGACGGTTATCGGGGTTGGAAGTGACAAACCCAACATAAAGAGTACCCTTCAAGACTACCAGAGCCTCAGTTGCTCGAGGGTGTGTATGAGGGGGGTTGAGACCATATGGTGCATAGTCTATACGAACCAGAGAGATGCCTAGTGTGTTGAGTCCAGGTAGCTGGTTCACATTTGCTGGAGTGACAAATGAACCAAGTTGATTGGATGTGTTTCCTGGTATATTAAACCCACCTAGAGTGAAATCATCGGCTGTGACAAGCGCTGGGTTCTTGCAGAATTTACCATTGACAAACACTGCATTATAATCAAATACACATCAATATGCATGACATGTGAATGAATAATATGATTTTACTATAAGTGCGCGATAAAACAGTACAAGCAGTATTGACTTCATCAGGTGGCTAATGTAGGACTGAAAACTTTACTGAATGACTACGGTCACTAAATAGAGATTAGAGGTCATACAAGCATTGTGAGGTTCATCAACGGCAACGCAGAAGTCCTGAAGTGGACTTGGATCAGAAGCCAGAACAAAGGAAGTTACGGCAAATAGAAGCAAAGCTACAAGCTGATGAGAGCCCATGATACTAAGCTTAATTTATGAATACTTTAACAAAGTTTTAAGTGGTATTTATAAAGGTAGAAACCAAGTTTAAACTGGTTAACGAGTCTTTATCCATTGTAGAAGGTAGAAATAAAGACATACCAAGTCTAAGAAGCATTGTTTTATGCTCATTTGGAAGATCAAAATGTTTTACCAACTTTTTTTTTCTTGCTAATGTGTTGATATTTCTTTCAATGCTCAACAAATTACTAAAGTTATGTGTTGGTACTACCTAACTCAAAAAAATGTTTATGTCCACAATAAATTTCATCCGCATTTTCTACCCTATTAAGACATGGTTAATTAAATCGTAGCTGCCTAACTCTTTGCGCTAGAATTACGTCCATCTTAAAAAGAATATGCTTGGAAGAAATGCCTTTAGATTAAATACAGTAGAACAGAACCTCTTTAAATTAATACTCAGTAAATTGATAATCTCTTTTAAATTATAGGATTCTCCGGTCCCGAATTGGGGCTTCTATGCTAAATTAATAATTTCGACAAAATAATAAGATAATAGATGTTAAATATTTCTATGTAACATTTTTTAAGATCCAAATGTTCCATAAATTAATAATAACTTAAATAAATATAATAAATTAATTACATCTTAGGTTTCCTTGAAATATGAAAATATAAAATGATATTATAGGATACAAGATTGTGTTGAGTTAAATAATGTGTACAATATTTGATTCGATAAATTGAATTGTATGCACCTAGGTTCAAAAAGTTGAATTAACTAATGACTCTTAGTTTTCACTGAAAAATTCAATGAAGCGTTGGATTGTTCAGTAGGGATCCACCAGCGGACTCCAACAACCGGATCTTACCCCTCTACTCAATCGATTGAATCCACAGAAGCATCTATAGTGGCAAATGACCTCCCAATTGCGCGCACCTGAAGAGCCCTGCCAATTGCTATATTTCTAATTCCTTGCACTTCTACCAGAGCATATGAAGCAGCCAACTCTAAGCAATCTATTTAAAGCTCTCCTAGTCTCGATTCCTCTGATGAATTTTGAATTGGTCAATCACTTTGATCAATAACCTTAATCTTTACTGGACCTTGATATCTGAATATGTAGTAGAAACTAATTTTTTTACTCAAAAAAATCAATAAATTGAAATATCGATATAAATTAAAATTATTAATTTATCAATCTATACTACTTTATAAAGGCGCCTCATTCCCGAGGCGTCTGCAAAGCCTGAATTGTCACATTTATAAACCCCACTTGCACAGTTCCAGTTTTACCCCTAATGTATTATGGATTGTATATAACATGAAAAGGGTAATAAGATAATTTCAAAAAAATGGGACCTACTATAATTTATAAATATAAAAAATCTATAGAATTTGTTAAAAAAAAAACCTGCAAGAAAAAAAATATAGTTTTTATATAATGGTTATAAACCCAAATAAACATTCAAACAAAAAAAAATTTATCTCTTATTTTGTTGGGCATAAATAAGTTTATTATTTCTCTAATTATTAAATATTTTTTGTATGCACGCATACGCGTGCACATTCACATAGTAAATTTATATCTCTCTAAATTAATAGGATTAAGGTGGTCCTGAAGCTATTAATTTATAGAGGTTTAATTCAACCGTAGATACATCATGCAATCAAACAATAGTGCAATTGTGCATCGTGGTTTATTTGCAAAGAATGCCATTCATGCAGATAGATGTGTACCATCTCTTCACGGTGTAAACTCCAAAAGTGCTTCGTGATATTCATCATTTGGTTTGCAGGTCCACAGAAGGTTATTCTCAATAGCATTTGGCAATAAAATTGTAGACATCGATATAATGCAACAACAGGGCAATTATGCATTGTTACCTGTTAGTATATCGCTAACCTTGTACAGTTCAAGTTGACTGTTAAGAGCATTGTCGATCTCTTTTTGCCACGGCTCTTGTGCTACGTGTTGGGTTTTATGTGCAATATGGGCCTGTTTGGGCCCAAATTCGTGGTCTATTGTAAGGCTATACTATAAAGCCAAATAGAAGTTATACAAAACCTTAATTTTTCTAAGAGAGAGATTGTGAGAAGCCATTAGAGAGTTTGAGAGAACTTTGTGAGGAAGAAGACTTCGGTTTCTTCGTGAGGGCTTGTACAATTGTCTAGATAAGAAAAGCATCATCCTTTCTCCCTGTGGACGTAGGCATATTGCCGAACCACGTATATCTTGTGTCTTGTGTGTGGTTGCTTGTTTATTTTGTCTTTTTCGTTTTACTTTCATACATTAGTTCAATCATCATATTTGTGCATTAGTTTCCGCTGCGCACAACACTACGTACTTAAACAATTAGAAAACAGATAGAGGAACCATAGTTAGTTGCTCTCAAGACTAAAAACAACTTCAACATATAGTCACCAAGAGTTTAGACTTAGTCGATCGACTACTACTTACTACGCAAAGACTAAGATTAAAAATGTGGTAGATAGATATAGTTGTTGAAAAATATGCAGTTATTTCCAACAGGTTATCATTTTTCTTAACTTAGCAGAACAATTCAATGTATTATGAAGACTTACTCAGTCTTCTGCCTTCCATAATGAAAAACGTTACATATGCGCGACTACTTCTTATATTTCTAGCTCTATAAATACCTGTTTAAGAAATGTTAGAAGTCACTCAAACTTAACCAAGAACAACATCATGGGCTCTAAATATCTTGTAGCTTTGACACTATTTGCCTTAGCTTCATTTGTTCTTGCTTCTGATCCAAGTCCACTTCAAGATTTCTGTGTGGCCATTGATGAACCTAAAGATGCTGGTATAATCTCTAATCTCTCCCAAGTTCTCTTTAGTAGTAAAGAGTGCTTAGATATAATGATCATAATAGTGACAGTAGTTGTTTGAGTGTACCAGTTAAAAATATTTCAGACGTGAATTAGGCCCCTTTGGCGTCAATTATTTGCTTACACACACACATACTGACATACACACACAATAAAATCATATCCAGTATTCATTTTATCTTGTCGTATTGATGCTTATATGAATTTTTTTGCAGTGTTTGTGAATGGGAAATTTTGCAAGGACCCAATGCTTGCCAAAGCCGATGATTTTTTCTTAAGGGGGCTTAATGTACCAGGAAACACATCCAATCAACTTGGTTCCATGGTCACTCCAGCGAATGTGGTTCAGATACCAGGACTAAACACTCTCGGTATCTCCTTGGTTCGTATAGACTATGCACCATATGGTCTCAACGCTCCTCACACACACCCTCGAGCAACTGAAATCCTTCAAGTTGTGAAGGGAAGTCTTTACGTAGGATTCGTCACCTCTAACCCTGAAAACCGCCTCATCACCAAGGTTCTTTATGAGGGCGATGCCTTTGTATTTCCGGTTGGTCTTATCCACTTCCAATTCAATATCGGGAAATATCCGGCTGTTGCTTTTGCTGCTCTAAGCAGCCAGAACCCTGGTGTGATTACTATTGGTAATGCTGTCTTTGGATCAAATCCACCCATCTCAGATGATGTTCTTGCCAAAGCATTCCAAGTTGACAAGAAATTCGTTGATCGTCTTCAAGCTCAGTTCTGGATGGACACCAACTAAAACTGCACCTATTGGTGACATTGTATACTACTACTATACTGTCCATGAAACAGAGAGCTCTGTTCATCGATCATTTGAGTGTTTTTTACTATTTAACAATAAAAATGTTTGTATTGCACAACATCTAATAATATGATACTCTAGTTATGAAAATGAATGTTGGAGGTCTACTATGAACTTGTCTATCTGCAAACTCCCTGTCAGTTTAATACTTCCCCCACCAACTAGGAACAAAAATATTTTTAACATCATTAAAATGGCGTCATATATATCGGCGACTCCAGTTGTGACAGTCGATCTTAAGGTGATTTGGATGATTGTGATTGTTTAGTAAATCAAACTCCTTGGACACACAATTCACAAACTGGTTTAACTTGAGTTCATGGACAACAACTTGTTTTATTCTGCAATAGTGGTGACAATCGGGTTGGGTTGGGTAAGTTTCACGTTGGGTCTAACAACCTAATCCCAAACCTAACCTGTTATTTTAAGGTGATTTTTGGTAGATATGATTTCTTTACTATAAAGATCTACTACATAAAAAAATCAGCTCATTTGAATATATTTAGACCCATCAAATGTAATATTAAATTCAATGGTTAAAAATGAACCTTCCACAATACATTAACTTGTAATATGATTTTTCTAGGGTTAGAAAATTCAGATTATGATAAATTTTGGTGAAGATGTCGTACATAATGAGAACATTCATCCTACAAAAAATCATGTCAATCCAACATGTACATGTACCCTAAATAGGATTGAGTCAAACATAGTCCCTAGAACCCCTCCCTAGATGGATATCCACTTAGGGTTATACATGCTTATTACTTAAGTTACTATCCAGTGATCGACTGATCTATGCACCACAATACCACACTAATAAAAATATAAAAAAAAAATATTAAACAGGTTCGCGGGTTTACCCATGGTTATAGAAACGAAAGCTGAAACCCACCCAATAACTTAACAAGTTTCGCGGGTTTACCCAAAGTGGACCCAAAACCCGTGGATGCATTACCTAAACCCATTATTGGCGGGTAGGTTTCAGGTCGGGTTGGCGGGTTTCAGGTCATATTACCAAGCCTAATTCTGCAGCCATCATACACTAGATATTAGAGAAGAATCATGGACACTTACTGGTTTTTTCATGCTTGTTATTGCTCATATGAAACCTTAGTCTTGTCGCGCCATGCATGGATTTAACCTAGTACTGAGTACTGACAAGCCAACTTAACAACCTTCACTAGGTCCATGAGAGACTATGGGCTGTAGGTGAATCATTTGTGGTTTTTTATACTCACAAAAAGCCTTGGACACTGTTGCAGTTTGGATCAACACATGGATATACAATATTATACACATACGCAGACAACCATGGTAGGGTAAAGATACTAATTTTTGGGTCAACACACACTAATTAAATTTAACAAAAGAAAAGCCTGTAGATCTCTAATTTAAAAACTAATAATATGTCAGAAAACCAATCCCATGATTTAATCTCTACAAGATTCAGAACTTTTCTTACAATAATACCAGAAATGTATATTAGTGGGCATGCATGTGTTCCATGAGCAGAATTCTTCAATTATCTACTTTGCTATGCACATGATTCTAATAGTGTTTCTAACTCTATAAATACCAATCCAAGACATGATAAGATGCATTCAAACCATATAACAAAAGCAAATAAAACAATATGGCATCTCATATACTTGTTGTTGCTTTGACCTTTCTTGCCTTAGCTTCCTTAGTTCTTGCTTCTGATCCCAGTCCAGTTCAGGACTTCTGTGTTGGCATTGATGATCCTAACAGAGCTGGTAAGAGCTTTAACTCTTTTTATTTTTCTTTGGTATGTCGTCGACAGTATACTACGACCGCTTATAGTCCTTAATTCCTAGTACTAGATATATAGCATGTATTGATGATCTTTATATGATTCATTGCAGTGTTTGTGAATGGAAGATTCTGTAAAGACCCAGCGCTTGCTACTGGCGACGATTTTTACTTGTCAGGGCTTCATTTAGCAGGAAACACATCAAACCTACAAGGTTCAGTTGTCACTCCAGCAAATGTAGTACAAATACCTGGACTCAACACTCTTGGTATCTCCATGGTTCGTATAGATTTCCGACCTTTTGGTCTGAACCCACCTCATACACACCCTAGAGCAACTGAGATCTTAGTAGTCTTGGAAGGAACTCTTTTTGTTGGATTTGTCACCTCCAGTTCCGGTAACCGCCTCATCACCAAAACACTTAATCAGGGTGATGTGTTTGTATTTCCGGAAGGCCTTATTCATTTCCAGAAAAACACAGGACGCACTAGGGCGGTTGCTTTAGCTGGTATGAGTAGCCAGAACTCCGGTGTGATTATGATTCCTAGTACTATCTTCGGATCAAACCCTGCCATCCCAGATGATATTCTTTCCCAGGCCTTCCAAGCTGACAAGAGAGTGGTAAATATTCTTCGAGCTCCATATAGGCCAAGAATTGGCGAGGTTACTGACTCTGAAGAGCATCTGTAAATTTGAATAGAGTACGTGTTCTTTGTTTTTGTCGTAACAATGGATGTTTTTGAGATCCAAGTGTATGTTTTAGAAATCTTGATGATCTATCAATAAAATTCCTCAATTGCTACTGAAAGAGATTTCTATGATTTGCTGACTTTCTTTTGGCTTAAAATAATGAAGTTTGCACCTCACATTTGCATCACCATATCCATTTGAAATTCCTTCTGTTACTAAAACATAACTGTGACCTCTACTTGCTTTCAGCTACTACGAATTTCTACAGAGAGAATTTGACGAAAACAATTGAAACTAATTCTTATAATCATTTCATTTGAATGACAACAAACAATATAAACACTTAACCATTGGCTTCTAAATTATCATTGACATAAGGGCATGGTCACAGTGATGACGTGATGTCGCTCGCTCATATTAATACATATTGCACACTCAGTCACAGTAAAATACTGGAGCTAGCCTAGGGGTTTTCTTCTCTATACATAGTGTTTGTTGCTTACAACTTTCAAACCATGTAAGCAACTTGGTGTTAAACAATGAAACATGAATGCCAGGAATTGATTGATCGACAACCATACATGAAAAGTCTTCCAAACTCCAAATGAATATAAAATTATAAATCACATCACATTATCAGATCCATCCTTGAATCGCACTATGATCAAATCCATTCAAAGCTAGAGAAGAAGAGAAAAAAAAAAAGTCACCGTGGTTTTAAAGTTCCACCGGTGCAAATGTCCTATTTTGATTGAAATTTTATTCAAAACTCATATAACCATTTGTTATCATTGTTATAGTTCGTAATATATGTATTCGAATACATTTGTTGTGGTGTAATTAAAAAATTTCAAAATCTTACATTTTTCCGTGTACTAACCCCTTTATCCGAATGCCAATATTGAATATTTTCTAAAATACATTTTTTTAGGTGATTTTTTTTTGTTCAAAACTCATATAACCACTTGTTTATTGTTTGATATAGTTCGTAACATGTATATCAGATATATTTGTGATTTAATAGAAAATAAATCTCAAATTTTGCAATTTTTTTTTTTATATACGTTTACACTTTAGCTAGCCGAATGGTCAAAATATTAAGCAATTTTCAAAATCCACCTTTTCTAAGGGTCTGTTTGATTCGAGTCCGGGAAATCTCAATTTTTCATGTTTGATTAAATGGAAAATAAGCGGTAAATATTTAAAATGACATGATAAGTTAAAATGTTGGGACAAATTAGAGCTCAATTTTGTCAAACTCTCACTACAAACATATTTAAATGATTTTCCACAAGAATTCATGATCAATGTAGCATTATAACTATTTTATCAAAATTTTATTTCCCGAATATTTGCACATGGTAAATCTATTTCCCGGTAAACTCTTTTCCCGCCCGAATCAAACAGACCCTAAGTGAATTTTTTTTTCCAAAACCTCATATATTGTGACTTAATAAGTGTACAGGATGCCTCTTTATGCATTCTCACCAGAACTTTCACCTTAAGGTTGTCTCAAATGGCATATTCCGGTGTTATGTTGTCGAATATCCGAGAAGAACTATCGACAATATTACGTGAAGATTCGTGCCATTTTTTATTAAAAGTTGTATTAATTTATTTATAATATTATTAATATTTATATACTGAAAATTGTCCTTTTGGATAAAGTTTGATTCATTTTCCACTAGCTAGCTTGCCATGTTACCCACATACTAATCACTCTAGTATAGTTTAATTAACCTATTATTAATATTAATTTTTCAAATAATTTTCCCAAAACATGGGCTGCTTTATATAAAGAATCTTCAAAGCATATTTTGACTAATAATTTACAAAAAAAAAAAAATTGAGCAAACATGTGTAGGAATAAATTTTTGCATTATTGATGAAAACAACAATCTAATAATATGAATTAAGACTTTATGGCTGCTACATGGTCAGATCTTATTCATTCAATACTTTCAACTTGAGAACTTGTTAAAAACAAGCCATATATTATTCCCAACACCATATAATTAATTATTTTTTTAATTACAAATTTATAATATTTATACTAAAACCATACTTTTCAGCTCATTCTTCCATCTATATTTTTTAGGTCCATGTGTTCCATGAGCAGAATGCAGAGTTAAATAGTAAACATTGTTACAGATTAATGAAAGAAAAAGGATTAAAAGTGTTGTTTTCTAGTTTTAGATCAATGACTTGGTAATGTCTATGTCTATCTACATAATAGATAACTTGTACAAGTATAATATGTTTTCCTACTTCTATATATAACTCTACATAACATGTTCTAAGAATCACTCAAACCTAAAACAAGGCAAACAACAATATGGGATCTCATATACTTGTAGTTTCTTTGACTACCCTTCTTGCCTTAACTTCCTTAGTTCTTGCTTCTGATCCTAGTCCAGTTCAGGACTTCTGTGTGGGCATTGATGATCCTAACAGAGCTGGTAAGAACTTTAACTCTTTCTCTATTTTTCTTTGGTATGTTGTCGAAAGCAAGGTTTACGAATAAAAATGATTATACTGTATTGATACTTGATCTTTACATGATTCATTACAGTGTTTGTGAATGGGAGATTCTGCAAGGATCCAGCGCTTGCTACTGGCGATGATTTCTACTTGTCAGGTCTTCACAGACCAGGAAACACTTCAAATTTACAAGGTTCAGTGGTTACTCCAGCTAATGTGGTTCAGATTCCTGGACTCAATACTCTTGGTATCTCCATGGTTCGCATAGACTTCCGACCCTTTGGTCTTAACCCACCACACACACACCCTCGAGCAACTGAGATCCTAGTAGTCTTGGAAGGTACTCTTTACGTCGGATTTGTTACCTCCAGCTCCGGCAATCGCCTCATCACTAAAGTCCTTACTCAAGGTGATGTGTTTGTATTTCCTGAAGGCCTTATTCACTTCCAATACAACAATGCATCCACTACTGCTGCTGCTCTTGCTGGTATGAGCAGCCAGAACTCCGGTGTGATTATGGTTCCCAGTACTATCTTTGGAGCAAATCCATCCATCTCAGATGAAATTCTTCGCCATGCATTCCAAGCTGACCAGTCAGTCATTGATATTCTTCGAGCTCCATACAGGCCTGCTGCCACTGCAGCACGTACTGATGATCTATAAAATTGAATACGATGTTGTTTGTTTTGGTAGCATCAGAGGATGGTTGTGTCATCCAAATGTAGCTTCTAGTACTCGTTCAATGATCAATAAAAATTCTCAATTGTTTGTAAACAGAGACTGCCACATCATCCATGAAAGAGACCTTTCTGTTCTCTTGACTATTCTTCAATATCACAATACATATATAAAATAAAAGTTTGCTCTACTTGATTATAAAATATATATGAAACGAAAATTCCATCCACCAGAAATGATGAAATGAAAATGACCTTTTATCTTGATTTTGTGTCATGTTCAATAGTTACAGAATATGTAAAAGGTACTGTAACTTCGAAGTACAAATAACCCCGATTTCCCAATAAAAATATCTTTTATGCATCTTCATATAGCACTTGACTGTGGCTGGTGTTTGAAGATATACATGGAAATTACTAATCATATTTTCCTTGCACATAATCCAATTCCAAATCAAATACGAATTTTATAAGAGGGACTAAAGACGAGATATTTGGAGTGGGACAGACACAGAGGCCGTCTCCTCACCTGCGAGAAATAAATTCCTCTCTCCATACCGTTCAAGAACATGCATTCTGCAGTCTTCAGCAGCCAACAAACCAGTTGAGTAAGCACCATGGACAGATCCTGGATAGTCCATGCTTGTTGCCTCCCCAGCAAAGAAGAGATTGTCAACAGGGATCCTTAGCCTCTCAAAGAGATCATGGGATTTTCCTACTTTATCAAAGCTGTAGGATCCAAGGGAGTTAATATCTGTTGCCCAGTGAGATACAAGATATTGAATCTGCAACATATCAAGAAAAAACCTGTATTAATTGTCGTACACCCAGAGGAGATAATAAGCACCTAAATTTAAGAAGACATTAAAGGTCGTTATGCTAGTAAGCGATGGCATGTGGCTTCTTAAGAAACTAGAGAGGTTAAGTTATGATGCATTTGGAATGGGTTTTTTTTAGTTGTGCATTTCTCTGGCCTAGTGAGTATCAAGGCCAGCTCTTGCATGCCCCTGCGGTATATGTACTTTACACATGCATAGTTGCCTTAGTCTCTCAACATGTGGAACAGAAATAAGCTGGAAAATCTTCATAACTCACCGGCTCTGTAGCATCAGGAAGGATCTTCTTTAGCTGTGTAAAAGCAAAATTAGCGGCTTCTTGATCAGACATCTTCTCAATGTCGAGGGCAAGACGGCCAGAAGGCATGTAAACAAGGACAGGATGGCCTGTTGCTTTATGAAGGTTCAAGAAGTAGCTACATTCATATGAACTAGGAGCCACAACACCCAAAAACTCCACATTTGGCCAAAATATCTTGTCAAAGTGAAGCGCTACCTTGTTCTCGATCCCGATTCCAAGGTCTGCAATTGCTGCTTCTTTCCATTCTGGCAATTTCGGCTCAAACTCTATATGTTTAGCTTTCATAACACCAAGAGGAACCGCAATTACCGCTGCATCCGCTACAAATATTCTCCCATCCTCCACTGTGACTTTCACTCCATTATAACGCCGGGTGATTTTTGTAACCCTGGAGACAACGATAAGGATATGCAAGAGGTAATGAATACCATAAGTAAATCAAAATAAAATTCTATTGTTGATGAGAAAAAGGCATGAACTTGAATATTAACTTGTAGCTTAAACTGATAAATTCTTACCTATGGCCTAATTGAATGTCGAGACCCTTAGCAAGAGTGTTTATAACTGGGCGATAACCACGGACCATAAGCCCATGACCACCTGGAAGCAACTCTTCCTGTTTTCATTAACAGGACCAAATTAAGAGCTACACAAACTTGATATATTTTGAAACTCATTATATACTTATCCACATGAATCGATGTTCAGTTTGTTTAAATAAACAGCCTATACATAGTGCCATAAGAGGTCACTAATACTAATAGTCTCTCGGGAAATTAAAACTGCATACACTAATAGTATGTATGCTGACAATTTGTGCAATAACTTCGAAATGTCGCTGAGGATTGTTTACAACGCGAGATTTGAAGAAGAAACTCACCTGATCCCAGGATTTAAGTGAGATAGTATCTGCATCTGCAGCAAACCAACCTTCCATTCGGCATAGGTACCACTGCAATACGTTATGAGCAAGTCCTTCTTGCCTGAAATCAAGTCATATATCATAGGCTAAATAGAATGAACAATGAGAAACAAAATACAGAAATAGCTCTTATTTTATTTTGCTCAGTATCATGGCCGCAATTGACAAAGAAATGAAAAGCAACATATCAATGTTACCTTAGATCTGGCCGTCTCTCCATAACAATCAAGAAGGCCTTAAGTATAGACATGTCCTCGCTATTTTCCTGCCTCACTTTATCTGTCTGAAGAACGTCATCCCTCAACAATTCAGTACATTTTCACACATCAGAAATAGGTATAATATAAACAGATCATTGTTGGACACACATCTATTGACACAAGTTTTGGTCTTGACTCTTGAATGTATGGCAGCATCAATTTTCAGTAGTGCATAAGGCGAGCGTACACAATCAAGGTACATGTAACCTATAACTATATATGATTGGAAAAAAAATCTCCTCATTCCTTCGTGTTTATATACAATTATAGTTAAGAGGATAGGCGAACGTAAAACAGACATGACACATAGAGTGGACGTAGATGCAGACTTTGTCTAATTTGTAATTATATTGAACATCAAGACAAGTAATAGAATAAATCTAAACATTTTGACAAGATTCCCTCACATAAATGATATGGAGCTCATGTGTGAGGAAACACACTTAAGAATGACCTTAGCAAATAGATCCTGAAGAGTACCACCTGTAATAGGTTCAAGTACTTTTTGAGTCATTACCAATCCAGGACACATAAGGAATACCAAAGAGAAGATGATAAGACATACCTCTGCTAAAATGCTCTCGAAAGCTTCACCGACCTTTGTGACTACTTCTGGGGGAACTTGCTTCCCATCTGTATCAAAGAGTGCATAGCTGCAAAAGGAAGTTCAAATTAGCAAAAACCAAAAACCATATGCTGCCCCTTCAATGTACCTGTGCACACAATAATAGGCAATCATGCCCAGCTGACAGACCACTGCTTCTATTAGTTATTTGGTCATAGTTCTCCTATATCATCTTAACGTCTAACATATATATTTTAGGACTAAGCACTCTGCTAACTAAAAAATTGCACACTGATAAGATGACATGAAGAATCTCATGGTATAGGCAAGGAAATCTCCTCTGAGGGGCCAAGATAGGACTGACCAAGTTTTCTCCATATTAACATGGAAAATTTTCGTAGAAGTAATTTGACCAAGTAGACCGAAGGTATTGGGATAAAAAGTCACCTCTCCAAATCATGATCATACAAAACCGAGTTGTCACCACTTGTTCTGTACAGGGGCAGTCCCAGTCTTCCAATCAATGGTGCCAACGGATTCTCCTCACAGACACCATGCAACCTGAAGCAAAACGATGAAAACACAAACTCAATTTCACACAGACATGATGCATATGCAGTGTGAAGCAATAGCATAAATCTAACCTAACCTAACCAGAGTAAAATGAAAAGCATACCATGATGCCCCCATATCGACAGGAAAACCAAATGAGTAGTTAGTGTGTACTCGGCCACCAATCCTATCACGTGATTCCAACACGACAACCTAAGAACGATATAACACATAAGATAGCATATGCATTGAAATGCTGAGATCATATAAATCCAGACAGGATAATGCAAAGATAGAGCGCAAATCAATTCCTACCTGAAAGGACGCCTCATGAAGAGCATTTGCAGCCGCAATGCCAGCAAAGCCACCTCCAATAACAATAACAGATGGGGACGACGATTTTTTACTTTCGGTACAACTAGAAGCTACAACAAGATGAAGAACTAATCTTAGATACTGAACATAAATATCACTAAACTGCGCTATCTTTTGTCCATATATTTTACCAAAAAACACGATATTTTCTCCCTACACACTAATCATCAAAATAACTAAATGGTTTCAACTCAATCATATAACCAACATTAAAATGAATACAACTAGCTATAATCTAAATAAAACAATTTCCAAAAAAAATCCAAAAAATAAGAAAAAATAGTAATAAAGGAAATTGAACAAACCCCTTTTCATTTGAAGACTGTTTTGATCTCTGGACACCATTATTATAACAATCTAAGTTCCAAAATTGAGGAGAATAATGAAGACTAAAGAACAATAAACAAGTTAAAAAATGATTAGAATTTGATGAAATCCCCAGATTTGTAAACAAGTTCATACGTATTGAACCTAATTGGATGATTGCCAATGATGGGTATTTGGAATTTTGGAATTTTTTTGAGAAATTTTGTATTTAATTTCTAAAATTGAGATTTTTAGGGTTTATGGCGATTTTAATTTGATGATTTTTCCTACATTTTGGGAATTTGGGAATATAGGGGTAGTTTATATAGTTTAAAAAAAAACAAGTTGGAAGTTACGTATGTATCACGACTGTTGGAAAATCATCAATTAATATATGCCACGTAGCTTGGTCTATTGTCACATACATTTGACATTCCAAACACATGAAAAAAGAAAAATATCATTTTCGATTTATCTTTTATCGCGATATAGTGATGAGATTTACGCAATGATGTATGTGTTGGATGTGTATTTTGTTATACACCGACGATTTGAGAATGTAGATGATGAATGACGCACGTTTTCCTGATATGATGATGCGTCTGGTGTCTGCATCTTTCATTATACACCGACGGTTTAAGAGTGTGGATAGATGAATGATGCAGATACACCATTTATTGTAATAAAGTTGAAATAGATTGGCATTTATTGTGTTTACTAATAGATTAGGTTTTGGACCACCTAAGTTCTATACTTTTATAGCATTTGGTATTAGTACTACACAATATGAACATTTTACGTAATGTTTGGCTTGGGTTGAATGCGTAATGAACATGGAGCTTGACGTAACAAATAGGGGTGGGCACGGTCCGGTCCGGTCCTAAAATGTAATAGGACCGGGACCAAACCGACTTGAAAGTATCGGTTCGGTTTCGGTTCCATGGACCGAAATTATTTGAATATAACCGGACCGAACCGGACCAAATACAATCGGTCCGGTTTCGGTCCGAAACTCGGTCCTGGGCTTTTTTATTGGGCCTTTAGTCCACTACAATTTAGATGGTTTTTCTTAAGTTTTGGGCTTTAAACAAAATAAGACATACACCAAATCAAGTACTAAATAGGAAAAAGGTCCAAAACCAATGAACCAACCATGGATCCACCATAAGTCCACAACCAATTACAAAATCAAACAAATCTAATTCCTAATTCCTATGTCTAGTTTAGTAATTTACTAATAAAAAAAATGATTTTTATTTATTTCGGTTCGGTTCGGTTCTCTCGGTTCTATAAAAACAAGAACCGAGACCGGACCAATAGCTATATAGTTCGGTTCGGTTTCGGTCCGGTCTTGACCGGTTTTTAGTCAACTCGGTTTTGACCGGTTTTGACTCGGTTTTTTCGATTCGATTTTCGGTTTTTCGGTTTTTTGGCCCACCCCTAGTAACAAACTGACATCACGCATAGCTAAAAACGCTAAACATCACATCGAAGAGGAGCTAGTCGCCAACATGAGTGTCCCATGTACCCAAATGACAATGACCTACCTTGTTCCCTGCCAATGTGCTATGTTGTATAGTAGTTGACAAATCAAGTGCTCATTAATATTCAACTACTAATACTCACAAATGATCAAAGGGGATCAAAAGTTATCTTAAATCCGAATACCCAATCTGATGCAACGAAAGCTAAAATAAACTTAATCTAAGAATTAAAATAACAAGGAATTGAAATAACAGAAAGGAATTGCAATAAGTAAAAGCTGAAATTTAAATAACTTGAATGTAAATTGCGGAAAATAAAGAACTTGAAGTAAAAACTAAATTGAAAGACAATAAACTAAATAATAAACTCTTCAATCATCAATCTTGGCCAAGAAATTCGTTTTTGGAGCTCTTTATATAGATAACTCTCTTGACACAATTAGGAAACCTACTAGAACTTGAATTACTTGTTAAGCCTATTAGGACTCAAAATAAGACTTCCAGACACTCTAAATAATAAAAACGAAAAAACAATTTAAAAATACTATTTAGGCTTCTAAATAAATTATAAACCCAAATAGGAAACCAATTGATGTATATGTTCTGTTCTACATCACAATCGTAGAGCATTTTACTTCCACACAAAAATTTCAGAAGAAAGTTAACGATTACTTCAATCAACGAAATAAGAATCACATTCTATTCAATGCATTACATCATATCCAACAACTTTTTTAATTACAATCAATAATCCTATCTAACAAATCCAGCAACCGAACAAGATTCTATCATCTAGGAAGGCAAGAAGCCTGTAACCTGACAAGTTTTTACAAAGAATAGTAACTCGGAGTTTGAAATGGATGGACTAGAATCTAGAAGTTCCAACCTCTCTTCTCTTTTTCTTTCTGGTTCTGTGATTCCTTTGGTACCCTAGTTGCATTGTTAAGCGGCACTCTTTGTGGTAGTCTGCCCCTACCACCAATCGAAAGGCGGGCTTTCTCCATTCCTCCACCACCCCTTCTATGTTGATGCATTGGAGATTTGATCTGAACCTTCTTTTGAAGGCTTCGTCTCAATATACTGTTAAATTTTTTCGGACCTATTTTTTGACCCCTTAAACTGCACGGTGTTTGCTCAGAGAAGTTGGTTTCATTTTCCTCCATGAGATTTATAATTGGATCAGGATTATGCGGCTGCAAAGGGAGTAGAGATGGAGTTGGACCTAACCTTACTACAGTAGGTAACGGAATTAGTGAATTGCGTCTAGAAGCTGGAGCTTCAGGCAACCGGTGGGCAGTGGGGCAGATGGAGAGTCTACCAGTTCGTCTTGCCAAAGGTGGTTGCTCCGCCATGTCTGGTTTGTTTTCTTTCTCTGTAAAGTTGTACTTGAGAAAGTTGTCCATTGGAGGAGAAGTCAGTGATGGCCTAAAGCTGTTCTTCTCTGTAAGAGGACGAATCGGACTCACTTCGTTTTTACCCAAGGGAATGGTTGCTTCACTAGACTTCTTATGAATTCCTAACTGCTGAGATGTAACTGTTACATTCGGCTCTTCTTGCATTTGCTTTTGTTGTTGCTGGTGCTGTTCCGCTATTTTGCTGTCCACATGTTGCCGAGCTAGTCTTCTTTCTACCAGAAGTTGTGATTCCAATTCCTTTACCTGCAGCCAAAAACGTCGCTTCCATTAGTTACCTTCTAGTTTGAGGCCACCGGCTCTTAATTAACCGTAACTCAACCAAAACAAAAATATGTGTGTTCTAAACTAACTCCATTGTATGGATTTACTTTCATATGCTGACCTAATGAAGGAAACAGAGCAACACACTTTAGCCTCGACAGTTCGTGAGTAGCACATTAGTTAGCATCTCCAATGTAATATTCAGAATCTATAACATTCTTAAGTTTCCTGGAAATTGTTTCCATTCATTTAGCCATACCATCATGTCACCAGAATTTATGAGTTCCTACTTCAGATTATTAAAGCCAAACATAAATGTAGTAGCTTCAATAATATACTTTGACCCAAAGCAGTCTTCACGGGTTTTAACTCCACAAGTAGTGAAATATGGATACCTTTTCTTGTAGGGACTTATTGTTAAGATCTCTTGTCTTTGCCTTCGACTCTAAGCCATGAATGGTTTCCTCCAGTTTCTTTATATAGCCATCTTTGCTCTTAATGTCTTGCTTTGTCTTTTCAACCTGACAAATTAGTATGATATAGCTCCTTTAGGATCAATCAAATATTATTGATCAAATGAAATAAGATACGTATGTTTCCATGGTCATTTTCAAACTTGAAACTTAGTTTTAAGGGTAACCTATGTTTACCATTTGTTTGTATTTTACAAGCTCACTGCCATCCAGTTGCTTCTTGGCAGGACCCAACTCTATTCCTCTGACTCTGCTTGCGAAGTTCAATGAGCATAAAGTCTCACTCAAGTCATTTTCATTAGGGCTGATTTGTAGAAACATCAGTGTTTTTGAATCTCCTCCTGTATGAGAATTCATAAATCAAATCAGATATACGGAAAATGATCTTTGGGTTGTCCAAAGTTTACTGTTCCATGAAAGCTAAAAAATACAAGTGTAGAAAGTACCTAAAGAATCCTGAAGTAGGTGAGTTAGCTTGGAGTTCCTGCAAATATCGAACAATGCAAAATTCAAAAACTAAACATATAGAAAACAAAACTTACAAAGAAGCGTTCGGGTATTGAATAGATTTTATTATCATCACCTGAAAGGAATATGTGGGCTTTTAGTTGCAAGAGCGGATATTACGTCACCAAGTGCAGAAAGAGATCTGTTAATATTTTGAGTTTCCTTAAGGCGATCTCCTTGTACATCTGTCTTGGCTACCCTTTCGCTTCCAGCTAAGTCAACAAGCCACAACTTGCTTCTTGTACATTCTCCATTCATCAAGTTCTCTCCCTTAACCATCACGCAATGAATACTGCATCAGTCACAACATTCTGCAGTTCAGTACTATGCCACTATTTTCTAGCGAATAAACTATTTCTGTTGCTTATCATTGGAAACTGACCAATTTGATATGTCACTCGCCAATATCAAATTTACATAGATTTAACTGAAGGTCCATTGATGAGCTCCATAACAAGAACGTACCAGTGAGAACGACTGCTGTGCTCGTTTGCATTAGTTGCACCAACTGCCCTTGCATTGCTTCCAGTCTGTAAAACTTCCCAGACCTCATTCATATTGTTTACATGAGCCTCTACCAGTCCAGGAACATGATGAATTCCGTCAGCAACTTGTCTTATCTCAAGCCTATAGAAGAAGAGATAATTAAAAGTTAGTCAACCACCTGGTGTCAGAGTCCTCTTAAATATATGTACTTCAATGACTCTAAGAACAACTATTTTTAAATACCTCTTTGAATTAACTGAAGGCTGAGACTCTGGCACGAGTAGATCTCGAATTTGTTCATTATAGACTTCTAAGACACTAACAGACAGTTCATATCGGTACAACCCCTGACGGTCCTTTATGATGTGAAACAACTCTTCAAGGGTTCGGTAGTTTACTCCACGAGATTCCTCTGTGCCTTCCATTGTAAATGTCTTCCCACTTCCCGTTTGTCCATAAGCAAATATACATACATTATATCCATCTAGGACAGATGTTGCAAATGGGGCTGTGTCTTCAAATACATCAGCTAGTCGAGCAAGCATGAAAAGAAACAAATGTAAATCAGTCGGAGAATATCGTAACGTAAGCTATCTGTGCTTGATCAACCAAGAACACATCTCAAGAAAATTTTAATTCCAATGAAGTACTAACTATAATTCATTACCTTGGCTTGCTCGTGGGGTAAATATGGAGTCAAACTTGAAGATCTTTTTAGATGTTCCATTGGCTCTAACAGTTAGCTCACCATCCTTTGCAGATTCAAAATCAATGGCCACTGAAGTTCCCGAAGCAATTTCATCCAGGTTAAGAGGTCGGCATCTGCAAAATACTCTTATATTGCCTACAAAGAAAAAAATGACAATGTTTATTAGATGTCATCATGTTATGACTAAGAAGAAAAAAAAAACGTATGTCTAGTAACTACTGGCATACTTAACTAACCTTTAAGTTCAAGCACTTTATTATACAGTTGCTTCCTTTCTTTTGCCCCGTTAATGAATTTGAGTTTGAGATCTTCATGCTCCTTTTCTAAGCTTAACTTTTGATCAACTACAAAAAAGAATGAATACTTTTATTAAGAAAAATCTAGAAACAACTCATATGCGTATAATAGATTAAGATAATGTAATATGATAAAATGCGTGGGAATTTACTTGTCGACTGAATCATGCTGGTCAATTGGGTAGCATCCTCAATGCACTTTTTATATTCCAAAGCTTCTTCAGACAGCTTCTTGTGTTCCATTTTCAACAACTATTTCCAAAATATCCCCAAATCAATATGTAACTACAATTCGATGCAACAAAAACGGCTAGTTGTAACAGTAGAAATCTAGTTACCTTGAATTTCATGGTTAAGTCTCTAAGAGATAGAAACCATCTGCTCTTCTCCTTCACTTGTCCCTCAATAGCATACGCTAAGAAATAAATGAAACATCAATACTTTAGTCTAGAATCTAATCTATGCTAATACAAGAAATGAAGAATTATTATACCTAAAGACCCGACATGCATAGACTTGCGCATAAGCTCATTTTGTAGCTCTCGGAGAGACTTCCAAGCTTCTCTGCATTCTTTATTCTTCAACTCATACTCCATTTTAAACCCTTCTAAAGCTCTTTTTGTTTCTGTCAGTTCTTTACGTAGTAGTAACTCATAATCACTTTGCGGCATGATCTATAAGCAAAACAGAAATACATATATCAAAGTCTCTCGTACGGGCTACGGCACAAAATATTTAAGTGCATATAACTAATAATAAGAATTTTACCTTACTAGAAGAAGCAACCTCATTCAATCCTCCCGAGTTTATGCTCATAGGAGAAGAATATTTTGAAAAATCAAGTGAACCATTTGCCGATGCATATAAATTTGGACTATCGTGCTTAACTTCTTCGTCCCTCCCATCGATACCATTATCTAAAGAAAGCTCAATTGAACCTACCATATTCATTTTATCTTCATTCCCATTGTTCGGGATCTCAGGTGAACCAGTACAAATAACTAAATCAGGTGTTGTCAGAGAAAATCCCAACATTGAACAACCTATAAAAAAAAACAAATTATACACAAAATGTCAAAACCCCCACCAACATTTAAAAAAAAAAAAATAAGGAAATTTCTTTTCTTATTTACCATCAATCGCGTCATTTCGATCCATTTCCTTGCTTTGTATGTTCTCATTTTTCCATGAAATAGCTAACCAAGAACAACATATTTTAAAACTTGTAAGATTCTGAAATAATTCAATAAAAACATAAATATATAAATAAATAAACAAGATCAAGAACAGATAAATTACTCTTAGTTCGATTCTTGGGTGTTGTTACGCCGCCTTCTTGCCGAAACATATCTATTAAAAAAAAAACATTAGAATTAGATATGAAAATAACCAAAACCCAAACTCAAATTGCCACAAAGATTATCATTGTATAAAACATTACCATTAATCACATCAAGATGATGAGTAGTACTAATACTAGAATGTTCCATTTCATGAATTATCGATCTTTCAAAGATACCCAAAGTCCCCAAAGTGTTGTTTAATCGAAAAGAATTAGAAAACCCAGATTTAAAGTCAATAGAATGTTGTTGTTGTTGTTGTTGTTGTTGATGGAGAAAAGAAACATCTGTAAGAAGAAGTGGGTCTTGCCATGAATCTTCTTCTTCTTTTTCATACATTGATAATAAAAATAAAAAGATATAGTAAGAAAAAAGATACTGTAATCAATGAGTTTGATTTCAAATGAAAGAGAAAAAGAGAGAGAAGAGAGAAAGTGTTTTGCTTTGAAATGGCGTTATTTTCGTTTGAGAAAACAAATGATTTGACCGTTATTTGTTTTCTTGGGTTTTTTTGTTTTGAAATTTGAAATTTTTTTAGCTTGATTGTGATTCACAATAATGGACTTTCCATAAAAGTATCCAACATTTATTGGGCTTGGTTTGGGGCTTAAGAAAATGTTAACCGATTAACGCCGCGAGAGACCGACGAGGAGGTGATGAGCATGACCGATGAGACGATGGAGAGACTGTTACAGAGACGAGGAGACGTCCCTGACAAGACAATGACAAGACTGTTACAGAGACAATGGCGAGATTGTTAAGCATTTGGTTTTTGGGCTTAGGACGACTAGACGAGGAGCTGTCGAGGAGATGATGGTGAGATTGAGATTGTTACAGACAACAACAAGATGGCAAGGTAAGCTGCAAGAATGTCAGTCAGCTTCTTTAAAGCATTTGCGATATTGAGATTGTTACTGACGATGGCAAGATAAGCTACAAGAATGTCAGTCAGCTTCTGTTAAGCATTTCCATTATTCATCGCTCATGACGTGTTCTCTTTTAAGATGCGTAGCAACACAACAAATGTAGAAAAGGGACACAATGGCGAGCGAGCCTGTTGCAGAGACGATAGCAAGACACTTCACACTTGAAAGCAGCAAGAATGTCTGCTCCCATTAAGCATGTGTAATCGTGGTTCATGAACTCTTTTAAGCAACGCAATGATTAAAAGATTCATGGCAATGCAACAAATGATTCATGAAAGTGCCCTTTAAACAGCATGTTTGATTCATAAGATTCGTTGTACTAGAGAATGTGCCCTAAGGCTGCTTGGTAATTAAAATCATGACTACTGATATAAAAGGAGACAGAATGAAAGAGTAACACGCAATGGCAAATTCGATACATTCCAACAAGTCATAAATAGGTAGAACCATATCAGAGTAAGAGAACTAATAAGTTGGTCATGTTAGAGAAACCGCAAAATAACGTTAGAGAAAACAAGACATCACACTCTGACAGTTAAGCAAGGCCAGTCTAATCTAATGCTACTTAAGAACAATGGCACCATAAAAATACAAGCACACCAAAGCCCCATCTGAAAGTCAGGATCAACACCTTATCTCGCTTAAGAAAACCCACAAGGCTTCAAATAATGGAATAAACCCCATTAAATCTGCGTAGGATATAAATATTCAAATAGGTAACACCACCGCACAGAAGAGTCTTCACTAGTCAAGCAATCATATCAACATCCCTACTCAAACTTTTGTTGTTCAACACATCTTTTGAGCATGCAACCAGATGATCATATCAGATCAGCTACATTCATGGGCATTTCATCAATCTGCGTACTGTAATACTGCTCTATGTCTCTTAATATCCTGATGTCGTCATTGCGAACAAAATTTATGGCAACACCCTGCACATTTGCAATAGCTATGATTCAGGAACTACTTACCAAACATAAGTACAAAATTTAACATGGTGTTACCAACAAAATTAATATTCAAATGAACAATCAAAACAACATAACTATGTACAAAATAAACCAAATATGCCTTCAAAATATAAATCAAACTTTAACGCAATGATTACCTTGCGGCCAAAACGACCAGATCGACCGATACGATGAATATAAAGCTCACGATTATTTGGAAGGTCATAATTGATTACCAAAGAGACCTGAAAATTGGGAAACAAAAAAAAAACAATGTCAAATAGTAATTAATTTTTGAAATTCTGAAGCATATCAGGCCTAAACATTCATGCTTTCCTGTTATTGTATAACTATAAGTTCCAATAACATCTTATTACTGAGCTCACAAGAAGATACTATCATCAATAACTTAAATCCTATTTCTTTGCACTTTGAAAAATACTTATGGGGGTTGTTCTATCCATCCAACTGTGAAAACAGCAAAAACGGAGTAAACTAACATGTTTAGTACTATATGTATTAATACCAACTTTTAGTAGTTGCAACATATCCAAGGATCATCAAAAATAAATCCTACTTCTTCATTTTGAAAGAATACAAATTATTGGGAGGGCTGCTCTATGGTTCAAACTGTGCAACCAGTAAATACTGAGCAAATTAACACAATTAGTACTTATATGTCCTTTTTATTGTTGTACATATCTAAGAACTTAACTACTTGACTCAAATTCTGATTAGTTTCAAGTAAAGAACACATCAAAATGAAAGATGACAGTATCTTAGGTCAGCGACTCAGCGTCTGTAGACTGCGTACTTCATGAGTTGGTTTGTGATCTCCTTTTGATATGATGCAAACTAGGGTCTCCATCTCAGGCAAGGAAGAGGTTGTGGAGTATCATTTCTTTTGCAATACTCTGGGGAATTTGGTTGGAACAGAATCAGTCATTGTCAGGGCCTGATCGTGATGTTGACCATAGTATTCTTGAGATCAAAGGGCTACTCTTTCTTTGGTGTCAGAGATAGCAGGACTACATGAGCATTCAGTTTGCGGCTTTTGTCTTCTCTTTGGAGTCAGTCGTTTAAGGGTCTTGATGTTAGTGGCTATTAGTATTGTTGTTGGTGTCTTTGTGTACATGTTTTTACTTTGTTGCTTATAACCACGAATAGCTCATCTCTTGGCCCTTTTATGCTTTGATATTGTATCTTTCTTCTTATTAATAAAAAGAGATGATAGCTGGGAAACATGTTCTCAGGTGTAATGTACAGACCACTGCTAATCAAAAACTCTGCCATCACCTCAGAACCATCCTTCAAATGGCTATAGCCTTATAGAATTTTAATAGAATGAAAGGAACAAAATAGTAGGCTGTGGCAATAAAACTTCCTAGCATGTGATACAGGTCAACCTAATTGTAACTTATGAAATAAGTTCGCCAATAACCCATGTGCTGAGGCAATCGTAAATGACTTATATAAAAGAAATGGGAAAACAAACAATCAGATGATATATCAAAAGGAAAGCAATACGTCATGAACAGCTAAGTTTCTAAAGAGTAAACAACATCAACTCATAATGGAAGAATCTCATAGACTTGCCTGTTGAACATCAAGTCCCCGAGCCCAAACATCTGTTGTTATCAAAACACGGGTCGCCATGTCTCTGAAAGATTTCATAATTTCATCTCGCTCCCTTTGAGGCATGTCTCCATGCATGGAGGAAACAGTGAAGTTATAGCTCCTCATCTTCTCAGTAAGCCAATCCACCTGACCAATACCAAGCAACAAAATTCAATGACAACAAATTATAGAATAAATCACATATGACTAAGTGAGGCTAGAACTCTTGAGATCGATAGGATTTTAGAAAAAGATACAGGCCAACGAAGCTATAAATCTAAACATGCAAAGAAATCATTTACAGAAGTATAATTCAGAGATGAAAATTTATTTGTCTACCACAATAGATTGTTGACCATAAACAGGTAAACTATGCCCTCAGCTACAACTTCAAATTCGGAGCAAAAAGAGGGAGTGGGTGTGCTGTCTCTGTCTGTGTGCGTGTGTGTAAACTTTTTTTTCTTTGAAAGGTTAACGATCAAAATATTGATAAGAAAAGGATACAAATTACAAGGGGGTAAGAGATGAACTATCCCTATAACCAAACATAATGAATCCCTCCAACAAATGGAACCTGATAAAACTGATATAGTAAAATCACGAGTACCCAACCCTTAAAGGCACTCAAGTGGCTCAAGCATGTTTAAGTAATAGTACCATCATAACATAAAGCACCCAATAGAAAATTTTAGTATATGGTAGGAATGAATTTCAGCCCTACTCTCTGTGTGTGTCAACTTTACTCTTGCACAAGGTCATAGCAGAATGCAGATCCTTGATGGCACTTAAGGAGGACATATCAAGGGATTGCTGCAAATGGATTTGGCAGTTCAATCACAGATAGGTTACCAGGCAACTTGAACTTTTGTAGCATGGGTAACAGAAGCATTGTTAATAAGTATCATACTACGTTTCTTATCAATGAACTCTGGATAAAATCTATATCAACCTTATTTCTCTGTCATGTGTAAGTGTGACACTGCGACCTAGCAAGAATATGTTACTGCAGTATAGACTCTAGATGGATACTATGATTATTTTCCTACCCCTATAACATTCAACTTACCACCTTTCCACATAAGACTAAAAAATCATTGACACAACAACTGTAGGTTCACATATATTCTATTCCAACAATGAAAATAAAAAATCAGATACAAATAATGTCACCTTTCGTTTTGTATTGCAAAAAATGACTGCTTGAGTGATTGTAAGGGTGTCATACAGATCACACAAGGTATCAAACTTCCACTCTTCTTTCTCAACAGCCACAAAGAACTGCTTGATTCCCTGTCATCAAGCAAAAATGATATAATGCATAAACAAACATTCAAAAGTCAGAAGACTGATATTATGCTATACGACAATCTGCAGACAAAACAAAAATACCTCCAAAGTTAACTCATCACGTTTCACAAGGATCCTAACAGGATCTGTCATAAACTTGCTTGTCATTTCCAATATTTCGTGAGGAAGGGTTGCAGATATCAAGACAACCTGAAAATACGTGCATAGATTTTTAAACTTTCACAGTAAGTCTAAACCGCGAGTTCCTTGAAGCAGATGAAAACATACGAGTAAATTAAAAAAGAAAAAAAAAAAGAAAAAAAGAAGGCAATATTAGATAGGGATCAATGCACTTTCAAAATGATAGTGGCTCTTTTGGAGATTGGAGTTCACCTAAAAAGTATAGTCGACCAACGTTAGGAGGTCTTTTAAGCGTCGAGTGGGACTGAAACTCATGTCTGTCTCCGATTTTTTTTGATTTATTTTTGTCAGTCCGACTTATTTTAAATTTTTAAATTTTTTCTTTTAATGCTTTTTAATTTTCTGTGTCCGTCTTTTTCTGTTTTTTTTTAAATCTTTTTTTTTTTCTTTCTTTTCTCTTCCTCTCTTCCCCTAACGTCGGTCTTCACCGTATCACGGTTCTATATTATCGCCTTGTTCAAATGGTCATGAAGTGCTTTAAAAGGTAATCATGAAAAAAATCATCCTCAGTTCCTCACAACAAAAACAATTATTAAAGGACCATAATCAAAAGACCATGATCACGAACTTAAGGACTTAATGATTTGTGTAGTATGACATTATTAAAGGACATAAGAGCATTCCCAATGGTAGGTTTTAAAACACTTTTAGAACCTTTTAGTAACAAAATCTTGCCAATGGTGGGTTTTAACACATTTTTCAAGCAAAACACTTTTAACTCCTTGGCAAATTTGCCAAGGAGTTAAAAGTGCCACATAGGATCACTTAGTTAATTTTAAATTAAATTTTATCATATTTTATGCACAATGATTTTGGGAAAATTGAAACTTATATTTTTAAACTTATTTTAAAAGAGTTTAAAATCGGGAGATCTTAGTCACACCACACAAATCTCTCATACACCACAATTTTGTGGTTTACCACAAATATTCTCAAGATTCCCTACACACACCACAAATAAAATAAACTCTCATTACACCCCACCCCCCCCCCCCCCCCACCCCTTTTTTTTTTTGCTTTTTGGCCTTTTTAGTAGTAAAACTTATATAGAAATAAATCTAAAGAATCTAAAAATTGGAAATTAATCTAAACAATTTTCATAGAAAACTAACAAACAATAAATGAAGTTATGGTTCATCAAAATATATATTCTTCATGTGGTGGTGATAAATTCATTTTAAATATTAAATTTTGACTATTATTTTCTTGATTCGTTTATGAAAATGTTGAATATCATCTAAATATAACTATACATTTTCATTGGGGTCATGACGTTCGTTTTTTTCTCTTAAGTTTAATGAGATTTTAGTCTTTTAGTTTTAGATAGAGAAGAGAAAGAGATTTAGGGAAGAAAAAGATATTAGATGATTTTTTTGTTTTTAGATAAATTTTAGTAGAGAATAATATAGTTTCCTAATTTGCTAACTTTTATTTGGTAATGTTTCCTTATTTGCTAACTCCTATTTGGCAAGTAAAACTTAAAAAAAAAAAACTAAAATAATGTGGTGTGTCAAATAAAAATAATAAGGATAAATTAGTAAAAATATAATTATTTAAAATATAATCAAAATGTGGTGTACGAGAGATTAGTGTGGTGTGACTAAGATCTTCCTTAAAATCAACTATTGGCAAGCTTAAAAGTATAATTCATTTTTAACATTAACTATATGCTAAAACCTTCAACTTCTCTCCTACGTGGCACCCCTAAAACCCTTTTACCATTGGGAATGCTCTAAATTCAACACATTGAATAGTTCTAGATATAGTCACAGGTTTTAGGTTATAAATAGCATGACTGAGTACTAAGACCTTAAGTTCCCCCAACGAAAACAATTTCTTTTATTATAATTAAATTAACCAAGGTTCTTTCAACAAAGAAGAAAAGATGATCTACTTCATACTGGGGGTAAAGCGGTCAAGTGGATGTACCTGAAGCTCTGGTGGAAGATATCGATAAACATCATATATCTGATCTTTGAAGCCTCTGCTCAACATCTCATCAGATTCATCCTGTATCAACATAATAAGTGCAGTAAATTAAATGATCACAGACCAACTTACACACACTATAAATAAAAAATGACTAAGATATAAACAAATTTAGACAATCGATAACTCACGAGAACTAATAATTTGATGGCTCTAGTGCGCAAGGCTCTTCTCTTGATCATGTCACAGACTCTGCCTGGGGTTCCAGACACTACATGAACCCCATAATCTAGTTTCCTTATATCTTCACCAATGCTTTGGCCTCCTATACATGCATGGACCTGTACGCTCATGAAATTTCCAACTGCCAGAGTCACTTTCTCAGTCTGTGAAGCAAGTTCTCTAGTAGGTGACAAGATCAACACTTGGACCCTGTTGCGAATGAATTTAGCATATTGTTACAAACTAATATCAAAACTATAAATAGTATGACTTGTGTATCATGTCGAATGTAGTAAAGACCCAAACAAATTTCAACCAATCCAACAGAAATACATTTGGCACATGTCCAAACCCATAATGTAAAGCGAACTAAGACAGCAATCTAAATATTACTAAGTTTGCAAACGATATTTATTCCCAAATATATTTGCAGTGACTTATAGGTTCTAGCAGATTTTAGCTTTTTTATCTTATAGCTATAACATGACAAACAGTAATAGCAATCATAGAAGTCTTTCCAGTACCAGATTGAGCTTGAGCAATCTGGTACTAGGGTAGCTAGGGTTTAGGTCACACATTATAGCAATTTCACATCAAACTAAGAAAAGGGTAGCTAGGATTTAGGTCAAATTAAACTCCAAATTAAAAATAGAACCAAAATTTTAACAAAAAAACATGAAATCAACAAAAATTATTGAAATTAGGGTAACTCATAGATGTCTTAATTTGGCAATTTCAAATCAAACCATGAAAAGGGTATTTAGGATTTAGCTCAAATTAAACTCTAAACCCAAAAATTTCACAAAAATACATGATATCAACAAAAAAATAAACAAATTAGGGTTTAGTGCAAGTAAATTCAGATCAAACTAAGAAAAGGGTAGTTAGGATTTAGGTCAAATTAAACTCTAAACCAAAAATTTCACCAAGAAAAACATGAATTCAACCAAAATTCTTAAAAAAAAAACCTAGGGTTTAGTGCAAAAAAAAAAAAAAACAAAAAAAAAAACTTACTATCTTATAGAAGTATCAACGACCTGACAAGCAGTAATAGCAATCATACAAGTTTTTCAAGTACCAGATTGAATCTGGTACTAGGGTAGCTAGGGTTTAGGTCAAACATTATCGCAATTTCACATCAAACTAAGAAAAGGGTAGCTAGGGTTCAGGTCAAATTAAACTCCAAACCAAAAATTTCACCCAAAAAAAAAACATCAAATCAATATAATTTGGCAATTTTAGATCAAACTAAGAAAAGGGTAGCTAGGGTTTAGCTCAAATTAATCTCTAAACAAAAAATAAAACCAAAAATTTCACAAAAATTATTAAAATTAGGTAACTCATAGACGTCTTAATTTGCAATTTCGGATCAAACCAACAAAAGGGTATTTAGGTTTTATGTCAAACTAAACTCTAAACAAAAAAATTTACAAAAAAAAAAAAAAAAAAAGCATGAATTCAACCAAAAAAAATTAAAAAAAAACTAGGGTTTAGAGCAAACTTACTCTCTTATAGAAGTATCAACGACCTGACAAGCAGTAATAGCAATCATAGAAGTTTTACCAGTACCAGATTGAGCTTGAGCAATAACATCACGACCTTTAATTATAGGTAAAACAGCTCTTTGTTGAATTGCAGATGGTTTTTCAAAACCATGTTGATATATTCCACGTAATAAATCATCTTTCATACCCATTTGATCAAATGTTGTTATTGGTTCAACTCCATGACTTGTTTCAAATACTAGTTTTTCATCATCTGGTGCTCCTACTCCTCCATTCCGTCTATTTCGGACGCTTCCCGGAATTGTCGCTGAGGTTGATGCTATTGCAGCCATGGCCAAAAAAAAAAGAGAAAAGAGATAGAGAAGATATGTGATTTTGACCTAGAGAATATATATTAGTAGTATATGTAACGTGTATATCGGCCTTATCGGGTGGTGGATCCGATATATCGAGATTTAATTTATGATGATATGTCGGTTAAAGGTGAAGAAAAGTTGTGTATATACGTATCGGGGTGGTCCGAAATAAAATTTAAATTTTATTGTTAAAAATTTGAGGAATTATACAAAGTTAGAGGACAAGAGCGCTACAACCTGCGACCTGCAAGCCTGTTTTTAGAATAGTAAAACCAATCCTTCGAAATACATATATTCATTAGAACCCGCCCATCACATCACATTGCTATTCATAATTCATAATTTTTTGCACCTCTTTGGAGAAGTTCAACTGCTTCTAGTGTTAAAAAAAAATTGCCTGAAGGCTTACAAGGATAGGGCCCGAGGGCTTACAAAGACAAGGCCCGTAGGCCGAAGGCTAGAAATACTATTGTTGTTGTCGTCTAAACAATAATTTTAGAGCAATGCCAATGCAAGTGTGGATACCTTAACTTTTAATAGAGAAAATCAGGTATTTTAAGATGGTTTTAGCTAAAAGTTTTGAAATAGGTTTTAGACGCATTTTTTGGCATCTAACTGAATACTCCATTTTTTCTGGTGTCTCACTTGATACTCCACATTTTCTAGCGTCTCACCTGGTGAAGTACATTGTGTCAGTTTTCAATGAACGTGGAAGTTTCACATTCACTTAAAACTGATATAATGTACTTTAGAAAAAAAAAACAAAAAAAACTTAAAACTGACATAATGTAAAAGTGGACACATCAGTTGAATGTGTAAAAATGTTTTACACACTTACATTGGCATTGTTCTGAGGAAAAAAACAAAGGTTCAAAGTTCAAACCATACAAAGGAAAAGGAAAACTGTCAGACCAGTCAAGGAATTCTTCTTAGCCTATTCCTGTGGCAGAGCCATATTTTCCAAGGTCTATTCTTCTAAGCGAGTCCTATAACATCTTGGATCTTTTGCTATGGAAAGCTTATCTTGGGCTTAGCCAATATACTGCAAAAGATGCTTAAGCAAATTACTGGTCACTGACAGCTGACAATGATTAGCCCACAGTTAAAAAACACTGCGTGCGCCTTTTTTGAATTTAAGTTGTAATTGTATTTGATCTCAAACATTAGAATAAGTTTGAAACAACATAAGTGCATTCAAAATTTCAATGCCATGAAAATGAAATGTCTTTGATTAAACCAGAAGATGAATTATGACATTTTTCCTCCTGAAATCCATGTCTTTTGTCGTAAGCATGAAAATGGAATGTTCTTCTTTATAAAGTTGCATATATATTCTGTATTTCATTAAACTTCTGTTTTCTATATATATTCTGTATTTCATTAAACTTCTGTTTTCTATATATATTCTGTATCAAAAGTTTATCAACTCAAAATTCCCAATCTAGTACTATTTGGATCACCTGTTCAAAAAACACATACATAAGGAGACACTCGAATCGATAACAAACTTATGTTATGTATATCCTCAGTGACAATCATTGAGCTTACTGAGATGGTAAGCCTGTTTAGCACCTCTATGTATTGCATCTAATATGTGCTAGATTACGAAGTTCCTCAAATGCGTGCATTGTCTCGGCATCAAATCCTCCAGCAAACTGCATCAAGAAATATGGAATAACAGCCAGATCAGTTGCATTCTCAGTAGAAACATAAATAGTACAAGGCATGACTAGGTCCACTTTTTATGCAACCTCAAAGAAAATGTGTACAAGGCAGACCTTGAACAATTTCAGTGATTACTTAAACCAGGGTTTGTAAAGTTTCATTTACTCCAAAAATGAAATGCTATCACACACTTCCACCCCTTTCTCATGGTTAGCTTTTCGAAAAAAGTACTAAAATTTTACACTCACTTCCAGTCCAATTTTCATGCTTAGCTTCCGAAAACAAACAACAGAATATAGTAGCCTCTATCTTCTCTTAGCAGTAACATAAGTAGTTCTTTAGTTTTGATTGTTTAACACATTGCGGGGGATATCTAAAAGGTCTACTTTGTGTGATTATATATATCTGGACTCCGTCAGGATAACATGTTGACGAATTTCTTACAGAATAGACTATACTGTGTCTGTGTTCTGTAACATACTTTCTTGTACCAAACGTGACTCTAACATCAATGTGAGAGCTTGAGCCAAGAACTCAGAATGGCTCCAGCAAAAATCAAGTATTTTTTCTTGTCAAAAAGATGATGTCTCCAGATGGAAGTAATAACAATATTCTCCCATTTTTCATAGTACTAGTTACTTGCTTCTGAGGACTTTATAGTTGTTGACATCAACAACTGCTATATGTGTAGTGTAAAATAATACTACATGGTAGTACATACTCATACTGGAATTCTTTGTAAAGATATAGATAGTTTACCTGATGTATTCTAAAAGCAAATCTCACTCCTTGAAGTAGCATATATTCCAATGCAGGATCCTTTTCTGATGTTCTCTTAGATTGGAGCTCCAAGGCAACCCTTTTCATGTACTTCTTTGCTAACTTGACAGAGCAAAATTTTATCTGCAATCATCATCCAGATCCAACAATATGAAATTGTCCAGACACACATAATTTTATTTGTTTATTTTCAACGAGTAAAAGTAAATAAATTTCCATTAGGCCAACTTCAAATGCATATATATCGCCAAATTTACAGTAAATTGCATTGATATCGTTTTCTCGATAATAAAATGGATAAGAGGAAAATTGGTGGAAAGAAATGTAAGTAAGCAAACAAGAAAAAATCCACATATGAGAAGAAGAGGGAGAAGGGATGGATGTAAGGCGTTAGGCAAGGAGCTCAGTTATATTGCATCAATAGGTGGAAATTTTGATATGTCCAACATGGCACCCCCTCCTACCATTCTATAACAAAAGTAGGACACATGTTAATACAGGGTTCGACTGTAAGCTAGCCAGTTAGGTACAAGGTGTAGGCTTGTATTGAAAATTTTAATGAACTAGGTATGCGTTGGGAGAGAACCAAAGTCCATGTTTTAGAAACACCAGTTCAAAAACTAACGACTAAATATTAAGATATATATTGTATGTTCTAACTTCTAAAGTATAATTGATGTCAATTTCATATCCTTTTGGTGCTTTCACAGATAACAGGTTCCAAGGATACTGAGCAACTATTAAATAGTGTTGAAATCATGTTTTACATTGAAAACTACTAATGATCTTCCGCCATGACCATCTATTTGAGAACAGTACGCACCAATTTAACACCTAAAAGTTTGAGCTAACTTTGATATACACTATATTGCATTCAGTTCTAGTCCAGAATTAGATCAGCAAAGTAATCACACTATAGCAGAGGAATAGACGATGCATACCAAATTTACTGGTAGTGCCACAAAAAAACTAGCAAATATAAAAAAAATGAGCAAGAATTGGTTATACATTAGGATGAAAAATGAACCATTGAAACTGCAAGTCAGTAAGCTTCAATTTTTGAGCAACCCCTAAGCAACTAAAGTTCCTAATAGTTAGCTTTGTCTTTAACAATCTAAGGCATTTTACTGGAATGAACATGTCTGTGGCTGTTAACAAATGAAAAATAAACAGTGAGGTCCCATCATACCTTGCTAATAATCCCAGTGTCAAGCATCCAATCTGTTGGAATTTGGAACTCTCTGCAGTGACGCATCAATGCATCTCTTGTCCTTAGAATACTAGAGACACTACGTTCCATCCTATAGTGGTAGATAAATAGTTGGTATTAGTATTTATACGAAAATGATGACTAAAATTCAGTGAGTTTAGATAGTGTATAATTAAAACATTTTCTTTAAACACATACTTCTCTGACAAAGATACCATCTTCTTCATTGCAATATCACTAGGGATTCGAGGATCATCGTCATAGAAAGAAACTTCATACTCCAATTTCTTAAGATCTCTATATCCAAATGCTGCTTCTCTCAAAGTGTCGGCTTTTTTCTCAGGCCAATCGAAGTGCTTCAAGACAGCCCTTTCATCCACCTTTAAAAATTACAAGCTTAATAAGTAACTTAGCACAGATCGTTAATTTGTCACTGAAGATCTCAGTCACCTCAATGTCCTTAACAATTTAAAAGTAATGACGATGCAAATATACATTGTTCAAGGTACATTTAGAAAAAACTAGTGATATCTTTGCTACGTATAAGAACAAATACGCTGAACGAAAATCAGCATTTTGCAATAGTCCAAAAAGTTTATCGAATAATTTGGCACTATTTTCATATTAAAAGGAAAGGGACCAAAACAATAAGATTTCTGATTATGTGAAAGACAAACTTACAAGATAGCAAAGCTCATCATCCAGCCACTTCACAAATGCCACAACATCTTCAATGTCTTGATAAACCGCACCATTAACCTCTCTAATTAATGAGTTCACGAACTCACCTTGAGTTTCAATATCCGCCTTTATCTGCATGTACAATCAAATTTTATACATTAGACCTACTTATGGAACATGATCATGGTAGAAAATCATACTCAATGCGAGTTCGAATAGTATTCATCAAGCGTCACTTTAAAATGAAGACAGAAACAGCATCAATACTTTGAGGTCCTATACAGTAGTTGTGAAACAAAATTATGAAGTACATATGGAATACTTACAGCAAGCAAATATGATGATCTGTTTTCTATTTCATCGATCATGCTGCTGCGAACATTTGCCACATTTGAGGCTCCACAACTTCCTCCACCAGTTGAATCCCTCTTTGAGTCCCTCTTCATCAGAGAATGATAGAATTCAACTACTTGTGGAGCTCTCTGTACCTTATCTGTGCTATTCCTAATTGAGAACTTTGGAGGAGGTGGTGGTGGTGGTGGAGGGGGAGGAGGTGGTGGTGCTTGTGTTGGAGATGAAGTTGGCGTGCCTTCCTCCTTAAGTACACTAGGAACTGAAACCGAAGGTCTTGGAGGGGGATTTGGAACGCGCAATGCTCGTTTCTCAACATCTAGCAATGTGGTAATCTTGTTACTTTCCTGTCTATATGTACAGAACCTTGGACTTTGAACTACACCAATGTCATCCTTCTGAACATTTTCCATTTCTAATGAACACATATATCCATCAGATTGCCTTCTCTTGTTCAAAAGGGACTCCTCGATACAGTACTTGGATCCACTTATTGAGTGTCTTCTTGTAGGACTTTTCACCTCTTGAGTATCACCCCAATCTTTATCTAAGAGATGAATTGGGGATTCAAAATTTGGCGAGTTCTCGTCAAATTTTGGCCACTTTTTTACCTTTTCCATCAGACTTAGTCTCTTAAGACCACTGGATTCTAAAGTTTCTTTCCATGCCCCAGAGGCAGAACCTGGTTCTTCACTGTCATTTTCAATTGAATGAGGGCTGGAAATTTTATCTGAATCTATTGTGGAACAACCGGAAGTCCGCAATTCATTCCTTAAACATGAATTAACCCACCTCAAATATACCAGTTCTTCAACCTCGGTTAATCGACTTATCTGCAAACCCTCAACTTGCTTGCAAAGATCTTCATTTGTGTGCCTTAATAGAGATGCCTCGGCTTCAACTTTCGCTACAATATCACTCTACACAAAATAAAGAAGACCCATGAATCAAAAACTAAGCGAGAAACTTAAATGACAAAATCATTTTCAAGAGCTACTAAAAAATTACCTGTGAAGTCTTTTCAAGAGCGGCTAATTTGGACTCTACAGTCGAAAGCTGACACGACAAATTCCTCTTTTGAAGCTGGAGTTCTTTGTTCAAGCGACGCAATTCGACAACTTCCATCTCAAGCTTAGTATAAGCAGATATTGAAATACCATCTTCATTTTTTCTTGAAACTTCTTCATTGTTTTCTACAATAGACGCTAAACTCGCTACTTGTTCAGAAAGACTTGTTTTCTCTGATTCTAGCAAGCAAACTCTTCTAATAAGATTATCAGTTTCATTCTTCTTCAATTCCAACTCCTTTTCAATATCCAAAACTCTTGAATTACTACTTCTTAATTCAAGCAATTCATCGCGCAACTTCTGTTCCCTTTCCTTAGATTCCTTAAGTAAATCCCTTAAATGATCTAACTCAAGAAACAAATCACGAGAAGCCGAAGAAGATTTATTAGTCTTATGGGATGAATCAATACCATGGGGATAAACTTGCGCAACATTACTCGAAAATGGTAAATCCCCAAGAATCGTTCTTCTAACACGAGGTTGCGGTGGTGGTGGTGGTGGTTTCTTAGTAGTAATTTGAGTTTGTTGTTTTGTTTTTTTCTCAACTGAAAACCCTTTTACAATATGAGAACCCCATGTCGAAGCTGATTTCAATTTCGACGTATTTCCACCCACATTTCCATTCGATTTCGCTGTATTATTAGATCTTAAACTCATTTGATTCTGATCAGAAACCTTGTATGTAGTAGTTTCTCTCATTCTTAAAGCTTAAACAAGCTTTCTAGAAGTCTGAGTTATGTACAGAAAGCTTGCAGCTTTGTTTATGGTAATTTGAAATTTTGAAATTTTGAATATGAGAGGGAATTATGCAACGGTAATAGTGGGGTTGTTTTGGTAATAATAGTGTAAAGTGAAGGACAGTTTTGGTAGAAAGTGGAAAGTTTCTCTTACTTTTAGGTGAAATCCGTAGGAAATGGACCAGGTTTTCATGACTCAAAATAATGTTCAATGCCCAAAGTAGTGTTGTACACTTTTTAATGTTTGAAACTTTGAATCTATTTCTTTTTTTTTTATGGATTATCAAATGTTTATTTTGATAAAAATTAAATATGAATACCACATTTGATCAATTTGAACATTTATTTAGACATCTTTACTACCTTAACGAGAGCAGGCCGGTGAACAGTGAAATTATGTAATCAATGTCCTCCCGTAACCAATAACAAACGGTGTGTTTGATTGGTCGTGTCAAAAGTTTCCAGGAAAATATCGGGTTAGACATGATTTTAGGCGGAAGTTAGTTAGATATTTTATAAAATAACAGTTTAGATCTCAATCTCAGGAAAATATTATCACCTAAATCTTCTGAAACAGTAGCGCAGACCACCTTATAAAAAATTTTCTTAAAAATTGGCTTAAATCGTGAGAATATTTTCATGAGAGAATATTCATGTAACCGTTATTTAGGGATTTTTTCTTTAAATCCCGTTATTTCATAGTGTTCTTTCGCTAAATTAAATCGAAATTGTATAACTGACCCGATAATTCCCTGAGAATTATTACATGGACCAATCAAACAGACCCAAAGTGCGACACATGTCTTATATATATGGGGTTTTTTTTTCTGTTTCCCCAAAAGCCCAGATTTAGGCCCAACAAATTAGAGAAAATTAGGAGCTTCTTCCTTCTTCTATGTGTTGCTGGGTTTATTTTCTCTAGGAGTTTTTTCTCTCTAAAATCGGACTACCGTTTTGTGTTTTTTGTAACTATTTCCCAAATAAAACTATACACGGAGCACTTACAAGCACATAGTGTATATAACATGAACATAGTGTAAATTTTAATATTCAACCATCAAACATTATACATCAACATCATACATGGATGTATATAAGATTCGGGCAAGCTAGATAAGACCACTAAACCTTAAATTGCAATCATTCAAACAATAAGATAAGATCAACCGTAATATCAATCTCATCAAACTTATTATTAGTCAAACACTAAAATTTGAAATCAATAACCTAGGTTTGAACTTTCAAAATGTCTCAAAATTGTTTTTACATGATACAATAACAACTTCCACTTGCCTAAGAGTTTCAGGTAGTTGGTCAGCCATTTAGAATCACAAATCAAAGAAGAAGAAGGAAACAATTTCTTCTGTCGTCGCCCTCTGATCTACTGATGAATTGAAAAAAAAAACCTAGTTCAAATTAATTAAATCAATTAAAATAATTTGTTATTAAAAACTTTGAATACATGTTAAAGCGTTGCACAGAATTTGTGCATTTCACATAGTTTTCACATTGGTTCTAAACGATCTCTATCATTTTTTTTTAGGCGAGACATAAGATATATATCTTATACTTTTGTTGAAATCGGATTTCCAAGACTTGGGATCCCATCGATTAAAATTCATCTATTGACATTTTCGAACGTATTTTCACAATTTTCTTTTTAAATTTTATAAAAACATTCCCGAGTTGTTAAAGTTTCAAAGTGGATTAATATTTGGAGTAGATGTTGAAATCTGAAGATTCGTGATCAAATGTGAAAAGTTTATAATAGTTGAAGTACAAAGTCATTTCATGATAACGTGGTTGATCAAGTCTAAGGGTGTTCCACCTTAATACATAGTAGGCACCACATTTTTTTCATCCAATTGAGAATTGTCTTCGCCATATCATCCACGTGAAAATAAAGCCCCTCCACATAGAGATGACATACATGATTAAATTGTCCATTGTGTCTAATAAAAAATGTTTGGAATCATTTTCTTTCTATATCCACTTTATACAACAATTACATCAATGCGAAATACCCAAAAAAGACAATTTTAAAAATTTGAACATCAAAGAAGGACTTGATTTCTGAAATAATTTTTGCAAGAATTTTCAAACCCCCATGTAAAATAAGAAGCTCCTACAATAACAATGTAAAATTTGACCCCATTGTCGATGAATATAGTTCTAGACTTGCAGATTTTTTTCCCCACTTTGAGATCGATAAAAAAGATGACTGAATCAGATAATAAAAAAGGAATACCAAAAACCCAATAAAAGATTTTAAATATCCTCTACCTTTTTTTTTTCTCTAAACTACCAAATTTTTTTAGGTGAGACATAAGATATATATATACTATTTTTGTTGAAATTTGATTTACTAGACTAAGGAGACCCATCCATTAAATTCCATATATTGAAAACAATTTGAAATGCACACATTTCATGCGACACTTGACACTTGAACATGTTTTAAAGTTTTTAATAACAAATTGCTTAAATGATTTTATTAGTTCGTTACTTTTTCCAATCCACGACAATCCAAAATCCACAAAATAAATAGTTTTATATATGATTATGTCCGTATATAAATTTACATATTTCATTGAACGAGCTATGTTCTTTTACAAACATGTTGATATGCTTCCTATTAACCCACTTTTCATCTTTAATAATCAACATAGATTAACACATGTTAATACATTTAATAAATATGAATCAATGGGCAAGATTATAGTAACTATAGTAACTTGAAGTGAGATTGAAACCATATTAAATGATTTACTATAGCCAATCAGATCTCCTTGTCACCAATGCACTTATTAATTTGTGTAGGCACATCATACACATGAGCCAATGACTCAACGACTGCATCCCTCTGAAGATGTTGTAGGTTCGAAATACGTCAGCAATTGATTGTTTGATAAAAAAATTTCTCATATAATTTTAAATGGAGTAAGAGTCCCCTTAACGGCTTAACCTCGCTTGTCAATAGAACAAAATAAAAATAAAAAGTGAACAAGATCTCAACCAATTAGATTGTGCCAATTGACGATGGCTTTGATTGGATTGGGCTCAAATAAGCCCTCCCACTATGGAGGCCTTAGTCATTTACCCATTTTGAGTTCGGGTCAGATTAAGGTCTACCAGTTAACCCGTTTTATATCCTCTGTAAACTAAAGATTACAACTTGGTTTGATTCATTGAAGAAGATGAAATAAAGTTTATATTTTTAGTAAAAATGGAGATAATCATAGCAAATGGGCAAATGGGTATGTTAGATTATGGAAGAAATTGGACTAAAAGTTCCAGGTATTCTATAAATTTATCATTTTTACAAGGTTTTTCAAAGTTTTCATTAACCCCCATTAGTAGAATTGGTTTAAATAAAGAGAAAATGAAGAAAAAACGAATCTTTAGTGTAAAAGCAGCTGAATTTATTGAGAAATTTGAATTTGAACCTGCATTTGATGATTATTTGAAAGCTATGGAGTCTGTTAAAGTTGGGAGAGATATGAAACCTATGAAAGATGTAAGCTTGAAGGAGAATTTTAGTGGTAAAGATGTTTGGAAAGTGTCGAAAGGGGTGGTGGTAGAAGAAGTTAAAAAGTTGTCTGAGAAGTCGCAAAAGAGTGGAAATAGTAGTGAAGAAGATGAGAGAGATAGTAGTAATTTGGATTCGAGGGGAAGAAGATTATCGAGAAAAGGTAATGTAGGAAATATTGAAATGCCGAGTAAGAGAAATGCAATAGGTTATAGAGAGAGAAGAAATGGAGTAGTTATGAAGGAAAGCGGTAAGTTGGATAGAAGGGAAGGTAACTCGGAGAAGGGAAATCGAAGATTGATGAATGACGTTACTAGTGAATTTAGTGTTACAGAAAAGACGACAAAGGACGATAGGTTTAGTGGAAGTTATAGAAAAACAAATGTTGTTAATAGACACGGAAGGGATGAGGATATGCGTGGAGCAGGTCGAGATCAGAAGAGGAACTACTCAGATAATATTCGAAGAACAACTCAAGTTCGTGAAGTTGAAAAGGCGACTGACTTCACTGACATTACTGATCGGATGCCAGAAAGACAACAGTCGTATAGGTCTAGTATTGAGAGTACGACCAGTGAGTCTGCTCTTAACCGAACTTTGATGAATTGGGAGGGAGTCTCTAGGACTGATACTAAAATGAATCCAGGTGAGACCAGAAGAAGGGAAAGTATACACACGAAGAGATTATTCCGTAGAAGTGAGGTTGAAAGCTGGAAACCTGTGCAGACGAAGGAGTTATCTCGTAGAAGTGAAGTTGACAAGCGTACATATGATTCTGAGTTTAGCATTCCGAAGACTGACATTAGCCCAAATAGGAACATATTCCAAGCAGAGAATACGGGTTTGAGAAGGACCAAGACAAATGTAGAATTCGATAGAAACTATACTCATGGTGAGATTTCTAGGCATAAAAGTTCTGTAAAAGGTGGAAATAAATTTCCGAAGGAGGAAGTTGGTAATGACATGGAAATGGAAAGGGCGGCTTTCAAGTCTTTTGAGGTTTTCACTGATCTTCCAGGACAACCACGAGTTTTGCGAATGGAAATGGAGGAGAGAATCCAAAATTTGGCAAAGTGGTAATTGTTTTCTACTGTGCTTTTACTTTAGTGTAATTTATACGTTTGCATTCTCCCTCTTTGTCGCTCTTTTAGTCTTTCCCATAATCTTCTAGACTTTATTTGTGTACCTACTGATGATTTTACGTTTGCTTATCAACTGTATTTTACCCTCCAAACTTGATCTATGTTACTAGTGATTGGGTTTAGGTTTCAGAAATTTCATCAAATTAAATGAGTAACCTCTCTCTATTCTCGCTTTTTCTTTTCCTCATTACTTAGGTTGAACGGTGCAGACATCAATATGCCTGAATGGTTGTTCTCCAAAATGATTCATAGTGCAAGAATCAGGTTTTCTGATCATTCTATTTTAAGGGTTATCCAGATACTGGGGACATTGGGAAACTGGAGACGAGTGCTACAAGTTATTGAGTGGCTTCAATCACGTGAAAGATTCAAGTCCCACAAGAGCAGGTGAGTATCATGATTTAGTCTAATGGTCTAAAATAGTTAAGTTTCTTCCAAATATATCATGGTTGGAATATTTGTCAGTTACATCTGTGTATGTATATATGAAACAGATATATATACACGGCTGCCCTTGATGTACTTGGCAAAGCAAAAAGACCAGTGGAGGCACTTAATGTGTTTCATGCTATGCGGGTAATCCATATTGCGCACTTGTAGTTTGTTAACTGTGTGCAGCTTTTTACCCTGATAACAGAGTAAGAAACATCTGATGTAACATTACTTTTTCCAGCAAGGCATGTCTTCGTATCCCGACCTTGCAGCTTATCGTTGTATTGCCGTCACTCTTGGACAAGCAGGACACATGAAAGAACTTTTTGATGTAATTGACTGCATGCGGTCTCCTCCTGAGAATAAATTCAACTCCGGATTGGTTGAGAAGTGGGATCCACGATTGGAACCAGACATTATTGTTTATAATGCTGTAAGTAAATTTTGCTGTGTATGTTATAGGTCTACTAGTTAGAGAGTTAGTGCTGTTCTGGTCTGTAACAAGCAGACTGTGTCTCAAGAATCCAGTTTAATGGACTGCCATGTTTGACATCTGCATAAGGTTATGCTTTTGCATGAACATTCTATCTGTCACGTTCTCTCATACAACGGGAAAATTGAGGATGTGGTACTTATGATCACCTAAGAAGAACCAATATGGAAAAAAGTAGCTCATTATTCCTAAAATAAAGTAAATATGATGATTTATGTATATGGCTTTCTGTGAAGACATTTTTAGAAAGGCCCCTCTTTCAAGACCACTGAACGTTTTTTCGCTTCCTAGACATTTTTCCATCTTATAATACAAAACTTAGACCATCAAGCTGAGGTATTTAAGTTGGAATGATGTGAAGAAAACGTTTTTCTGCTTCCTTGAGATTTTGCCATCTTATAATTGTTTGTACAAAACTTCGAGCATGAAACTGAGGTGTTTAAGTTGGGATTATGTGAAGAAAAACAAGATCAGGTTTAAGGAATATAAGGTTTAAAGTCGTCATCCTTGTAGGTCCTGAATGCTTGTGCTCAGCGGAAGCAATGGGAAGGAGCTTTCTGGGTCTTGCAACAGTTAAAGCAACAACGTCTGCAGCCTTCTAGCACTACATATGGCCTTATTATGGAGGTACTACTTTTCTACAGGATTTGCTCACTACCTCATACACAGCTTTAAATTAGTCTGTTACAAGCTACAACAATAACTAAAAAAAAATTCTGATTTGTATTTAACTAAAAAAAAATTCTGATTTGTATTAACAACAGACTTCATTCTGGATTTTATGTTATTTGGATGTTCAGGCGTATATATTCCCCTGAGGATATCGTTAACTAAATTATGTTTTAATATAGTTTGCTTTCCTTTGATTTCATTTCTACACATTCATACTCTTTGCTTTTTCCATCATTTAAAAGTCAATGAACATATCATCTCTACATCGTTTTCACGTTTACATCCAAACCCTTGTACCTCTTTACACTTTTCTTAAAATCAAGAGTTGATAATTCATTGTTTAACTGGATCCAGTCTGGGCCGCTTTCCTCTGAGCTGTGAGCATTTGTCAGACTCCTGAAAATCCTAAAGGAGTATTCTGCTTAATAAACAACCATATCACTTCAATACCTTGAAGTCAAGGGTCGCTGATCCGTTTTTCTTATTGGCGAACCTGTTCTTAGTTAGATCAGTAACTCAATAATGCTGGCGGGTATTGAACCCCAGACCTCTGGTATGATCACCCGGAGGCTTTACCAACTGAGCTCAGACGGTGCTGCGTGTAACTTCATGCTATTTTTTTTTTTCCAACTATTGTTTGTTCATTTAAACAGTTATGCCATTTATAGTGTTTCAGGTTTATCAAATTTGAAAGATCAGATCTTGTTAGTCGCTGTATTTCTCCAACAATCGCACCATATACTTCACTAGTCTTGTTCTGAATTTGACCATGATTGAATAGGTTATGTTTGCGTGTGAAAAGTACAAGCTAGTTTACGAGTTTTTCAGAAAAGTGGAGAAGTCAACCATTCCAAATTCTTTGAATTACAAAGGTATTCGAGTGAATTGGACTCTATGCAATGGCTTCTTAATATCCATTTTTATCTTATATAATTATTCTTATAATGATTTATGTTTTACAGTTCTCGTGAACACTCTTTGGAAAGAAGGTAAAACAGATGATGCTGTGTTTGCTGTCCAAGACATGGAAAGACGAGGAGTAGTGGGTTCTGCTAGTCTTTATTATGACCTTGCTCGTTGTCTTTGTAGTGCAGGAAGATGCCAAGAAGCACTGATGCAGGTAAATTGTTGTATATTTTGCACTTTGGTTGCATATAGTCAGTGTTTTTATTTCTTTATTGATTGCGAGTTGCGACCTCCATTCTTCTCACAACATGTCCACAAAAGGGATTTAGTTTTGGTGTGCACACATGCACCACGAGAACTTGCCAGAACTTCATGAGTTCCCTAATAATCATATAGTGGATTAGTTGCGATCTTGGATGAAAATACCTTTGTGACACGTTATTTTTGAACTCTACAATTCTTTCATGTGTACAGCATATGGAGAGGCTGACATTTCTTAGAAACTGCTGTCTTGACTCTTGATAAGGCAGGTCTTTTTGAACCCTAAAATACACTTAGATCAGACTCGCAGTTCAACTCTTGATAGAAGAGTGTCTTTGGTCCAGCACATAGAATACTGTAAACAACCTTAGATATATCAGTCATGAACTTACTTCCTGAGTCATTGCTAAAATTTTAATGGTAATTTTACTATGCAAGAGTTTATTAGCTTAACAGTTCACTGACTGTGTTTTCATTATTTCAGATGGACAAAATATGTAAGGTTGCGCGTAAGCCTCTGGTTGTCACTTACACGGGATTGATTCAGGCTTGTGTAGACGCAGGCAATATTCAAAATGGGGCATATATCTTTAAACAGATGCAAGATTTTTGCGCCCCAAACCTGGTGACGTGTAATATTATGCTGAAAGCTTACTTAGAACACAAAATGTTTGAAGATGCAAAGGATTTGTTTCAGAAGATGTTAGACGATAGCTCTCACATTACGAGAAAAAGTGATTACAAGAATACTGTTATCCCAGATTCTTACACTTTTAACACCATGTTAGATGCCTGCGCTGCTGAACAGAAGTGGGAGGATTTCAAAAATGTCTTTCAAGAGATGCTCCGTCGGGGTTACAACTTTAACACAAAACGTCACCTCCGCATGACCTTGGATGCTTGGAGGGCTGGAAAGGTATTCTTCTATATTTTCTTATCAGAGTATAATTAATAATTGGATATGGCGATGTATATGGTTGACCCCTTGATAATATTGCTATTAAATTCAAACCACCTTGGAATATTGCCGTAGATATTCAAACCATGTAACTGCAATAGAATACTCGACTCTCCTTAGAATATGGCTAATATTGTGTCTGAACATATTTTCAGGGAGAGTTATTGGAGCTGACCTGGAAGCACTTGGTTCAAGCAAATCGCATCCCACCGCCACCTCTACTTAAGGAGAGATTTTGCATGAAGTTGGAGAAAAATGATTATACTTCTGCAATATCCAGCATTACAAATCATCCGACAAATGATCTAAAATTGCAAGCTTTCTCTGAAAAGGGTTGGCTGGATTTACTTGAAGCCAATAAACATCGATTTCAGAAGGATACTATTCTCAAGTTGACACTCAAACTGAACACCCTTGTAGCCGGAAGTGACCATCCACATCCAGTTGTTCAGAATCTAATTTCTTCATGTAAAGTGTTTATCAGAACTCATCACATAGCAGCTGAAATCAACCATTCAGATATCCAGCTGCACTCAGAACATATGTATGTAACTTAAATACCCTGTTGTATTATTCTCCACATTTCACATTGTACAAAGAAGCTTACATTCACCTGTAATATTATAGTGACTGACACTTTGTTGTACACGGCCGACCACCTACCGTGGGAGTTCTTATACCATTGTATCTGTCTGTCTTCTCTTCTCTTTCACGGTTACATTCACCTGTAATATATTATAGTGACTGACATATGTTTCGGGTTTTCAACATACTGCAAGCATGAATTATTTTAGCAATGATGTATGAAGCATTGGTAAGCTTTGGGGACTTGTATGTTTTCAGCAATGTTGATGTTGAAGCACATGCTACGATCAACAACCGGTGAAGCACATCTCCTGTGACCAAGAGACCTTCACGCTTAGCTTCATGCTACCATCAACACCTGCCACCTGCTAAGCACATCTCCTCTGACAATGTCATTGTTAGTACTTGGGAAGTAAGATATCCTGTCATCAAATAAGACCCTTCTTCTCCTGCAAAATATTTGAGTTCCGTATAAACCTCTAGAAACGATCTCATAGGCACTCCAATCTGAACACTGACAACCATAGTTTAAAATGAAATGCCGATTTCGAACAAAATTTCAAATTTTAAAAAAAAAACAAATTCTACTGAGATTTCGACACTAGAAACCAATGTAAAGGCCGAGTATTCATGAATATTCGTGTATACGATTCCATAAAAATCAGCACAATTCGTGAGATATCGAGGATATCCTCGATATTTTGAACTATGCCGACAACTCCTCCTTGCTATTCAGCACCAGCGATGGTTCATCATCAGAAAATGGTTGAACTAGGTATTTGGTCCACCATGATTTAGGTCATTGTACTTTACACGTTTTTGCAGTTTTGTCATAAAAGTCATTTTCTGTCAGTTTGGTCGTAAAACTTACATTCCGTTATCAGTTTGGTCATCATTTTGGTCATTGTACTTCGTACGTTTTTGCAGTTAAGTGACCGAACTGATAACGGAACGTAAATTTTATGACCAAACTGACGGAAAATAACTTTTACGACCAAACTGCAAAAAACGTGTAAAGTACCATGACCCAAAATGAACATTTTATCGGCTATTGGTTCCATTAATTTGAAGTGTTGCACAAATGCAACTCTTTCCAAACTAGTTTGCAGCAAATTCCTCTAGAAAAAAGATATTTTCAACTTTTTAAGTCAAAGCATGAAAAGTAACAACAAAGTGAACTGGTAAAGCGGTCATTACTCAATCTTGCCATCTTGGTCTTTGTACAGTATTTCAAAAACACCTCACACACATTAAAGTAGGGAAGAGGAGAGCGTCTTGAATCTTTACTTCTTTATTTAAATCTAAATCTATTCATATCATTCCAAACATCAAAGAACCCTAGTTCTCTTTTTTTTTTTTCTCTGTCTCTATTGTTTCATGAACATCTGTTCATTTCACTAATGGCTTCAGCTGCTTGTATATCTTCATCACCACCATCACCATGTTCTTGGTTAAGTAATAGTACTAGTCCAAGACTATCATTTAGTCATGATTTAGTTACAACTATAGAAGAATCTAAAACAACTGTTGATAATAATCATCATCTTCAAGATCTCATTTCTTTTGAAGATTTTGAGTTTAGATTAGTTGATCCAGTCAAGAAAATGCTTGCTGCTGATGAGTTGTTTTCTGATGGAATGCTTGTACCTGCAGATCAATTAAAGAAGATGATGAAAGAAGAAGAGAAAGAGAAAGATTGTGAGGAAGAAGAAGAAGAAGAAGAAGGAGAGAAATTTGTTATTAGTGAAATTATTCATAAAGATACAAATGAGTTGTTTTCACCAAAAGCACCAAAGTGTTCTTCAAGATGGAAAGATTTTCTTGGGTTTAAAAAAAGTTCTAATAATCAAAATCTTGGTAAAAGTAATCAAGATTTAACTTCTTGCAAATCTTTGAAAAAATTTCTATGTAGAAATTCGAAATTATCTTCAAATTCTTCTTCATCATCATCATCATATTCAAGTGAGTTATCTTCAATCAATTTACCTTTATTAAAAGATCTTGATTCAGAATTAGTATCAATTTCATCTAGAATATCTCTTTCTTCTTCATCATCATCTAATCTTGATCATGAAGATTTCCCTAGACTTTCACTAGATTTAGAGAAATCAAATTTACCAAAAGTAAATCTTACAAAGTCTAAGACAAGAACAAAGACAACATCTAGAAGCTTAAGTTCTAGACCAACTGGAAATGGTAATGGTGGAGGAAGAGTTGGGCGAAGCGCGACACGAAGAACAGCATCAGATTCTAATAGCAGTAGTAGAGGAGTATCTGTTGATAGTCCAAGAATGAATTCATCAGGGAAGGTTGTGTTTCATAGTTTAGAAAGAAGTTCAAGTAGTCCAAGTAGTTTTAATGGTGGACCAAGAATGAAACCAAGAGGAATGGAAAGATCATATTCTGCAAATGTTAGAATTAGACCTGTGTTAAATGTTCCTGTTTGTACATTGAGGGGTTCTTCCTCGTCGTCTTCAAAGTCAGGTTCTGTGTTTGGATTTGGGCAATTGTTTTCTTCGCAGAAAAGAGATGGAGGTATTAGAAATCAGAGCATTAAGAAGAATGGTAGTGAGAGTAATAGGTAATTTTATTTTAAAACTTTGAATTTGTTATTGGATATTATTTGTTTGATGAATTCAGGTGTATATAAATGCGGAATTTATTCATATGGATCTTTGTTTTTTTCATTTCAACCATATATTTCTGAGAATTTTTGCAATATATTTCGGGTTTTCTAAATACTGCTGCAATGATGTATGAAGCATTGGAAATATTGCTTATGTATATCAATCATGGTAAGGAAATATCAGGATATGGCATTTTAGCTGATGAACCTTAACCTAAGGATTACAGACGTTAGGGACTTGTATCTAAGTTTGTTTCTAAGGTGTTATATTGATGTTATGAAATTAAACTATGGTTGAAATGGACATATTACTACTACTTTGCTAGATATTCTCTGGTATTATGTGTTGCAGTTGCACACTTGGATTCTGAGAACTGAGATCTTGAAATCCATCTTTTCTTCTTCTGGTTCACAAGTGTATTATTGCTTGTAAGTATGGATGTGTGTATTTTGGGACATGATGATAAGATTCAAACATTATCATCAGAACCAAGCTGGTCTGTCCTATTTACCTGTTGAATGTTTATTGTATGTCAGTCATCAGTCTTATTAGTAGTAGTACCAAAACCCAAGTCACTCAGCTCTGTGTCTGCAGTCTGCTTGATGCTATTATTGTCATTCTTCATTTTGACCATCTTTGTGTACATATATGCACCTAGACTAGTCTACATTCTTCATTCTTGAGGTCTGCAAGACTGCAACTCAATTATTTTCAAATCTTTGTTTCATTAGAGAGATCTCTTAATAAGAAATTAAGTTTGTTTATTAATGCTTGTTGCCTGTTGGCATGTGAGACTGTTGCTTTGTATTAGTGCTTTTGCATTATTTTTAGCTTTTTGTCTTCATAGATAAGAAAAAATATAAATTGTGCCAATATAATTGTAATTATCGACACATTTTGTTCTTTTAGTCTGCAGCTTATAGGCATTGATTTTTTTTTTCCCAAGATATTGTTAGTGATAATATATATTATTATGTTACGAGTAGAATTAAAAAAATAATAATGTGATAATGGAAGAAAAAAGGGGGAAGAAAAAGAACAGAAAAAAGAAAAAGGACACATGGTAGAACCCTAAGAGCATTCCCAATGCAGGGTGGATTTATCCACCTCCACATATGTGCCAGTAGGATAAATCCACCATGCTGACTCAAAGTGAAACTCTACAAGGTGGAGAGTTCTTAAGGGAAGGTGGAGAGTTCTCAAGGGAAGGTGGACTCTTTGTAATAGGAAGTGGATTTTTTTTAAAATCCAGACGGCATGTCACATGCCGTCCGGTTCTACCACTCACAGGTGGATTCTCCCATCTTGAAACCTGTGGAATCCCACTTTTGAAAATACACCTTTCCTTGGGACATTATTTTGAGTTTTAAGGTAGATTTATCCACCTCACCCCAAAATCCACCTTGCATTGGGAATGCTCTAAGGGAGATTCCTACTAATCTGCAAGGTAGTCTCTCCCATATTATCTGTCTTTTGCTCTTTTTGTCTTTGCTTCACTGGCTGCTACACCAAGTAAATTGGCCTTGTATTCTTTTGTTAAAGTCCCCTCACATGGCTTCATCTTCTATGATTCCATATCAGTTTTGGATAAGACAATTATTTGGAGCAACAAGAAATGCACTATACCATAGTTTTTATTAATGTATATATATCTAGTACATGTATGTTATAGTTATATAATATGCTTTTGATCATAGTGTATATTCTTATTCTGCAAATCACAAATATAATCTTCAATTCTATGCTTTAGTAGTTAGTAGCTACTAGTCAAAAGGTAAATCAATTAAAGTTGAAAAGATCAAATTAATCTTTCATTCTAATGACAAACTAATCTTTGACATAAATGTACCAAGACTTTGGTTGTTAATCATGAAGTGTACAGTATGTTTCCTTTGTAGGTCCAAGTAGATAACTTTCATTTACATCCTACTTAGTTTGGAGATTTGTAGGTTTAAGAAGAAAATTGAAAAAAAGTCCTTTTACATGCATGCAAACCATGCATACAAACTACTAATCAACCAAATTAAATTCTAAACCTTCATTTCTGAACTTATAAATTTAATTCACTCACTTCCAGTTTTATTACCACAAGCATTTCTAGTTTTAGTGCAATGCCTTCAAGTTTTAGTTCATTGTTCATACTCTTGCTTGCCCTCTTGTTTCAGTGCAATGCCTACTCATGCATGGCATCTCGTCGGCTTTTGACTACAAGAAACTACTTTGAAGCCTTACCATCTCCGGTAGCATCATCATCGGTTGAGATAGTTTCTTCGCTTGGGGAAGTCCTCCCAACCTTGCCATCTTTAGAAAATCCTCAAAACCCAATTCCCATTCCACTTCCAGACTCAGATCCAATTCCAAATCCAAACCTGAGCACAAATCCAAGTCCCATTACAGTTCCACTTCCAGATACAGAACCAGTTCCAAAACCAGTCTTGAATCCAGATCCTTCATTGTCACCTGTAGCAGACCAACCACCACCACTTTTCTCATTGCCTTCAATCCCAACTATACCATCAATACCACCTATTCCAACAATACCAACCTTACCAACTTTTCCAACTATTCCAACATTTCCAACTATACCTACTACTATCCCAAGCATACCCACATTTCCTTTCCATATACCCACATTTCCTTACCATATTCCACACTTTCCTTTTCTCCATTTTCCTCCTGGATTCCCAAACCCAGGCTTGGGTCATATGCTGCAGAAAAGGACTCCTTAAAGAAATGCAAATTATTTCTAATTCTATATAGATTTTGGGTCTTTTAATGTGACTTGACTGTTCTTGGATTAGTTAGATATTGCTCACTCTATTTGTTCAAACTATCAAAATATATCAAAAAACTCAGTATCATTGGCAGGTTGGCACCATTTTCTACTCAGAATTTCTTTCCCTTGTGTGTGTGTGAACACATGATCTTGATGAATGTGAAAACAGTATTTTGAGCAAAATTCACCAGCAATACACAATCTAGATAAATTGGGACATTTTGAATGCCTTCACATCTTCTGCAAAAATGTAAGATACACAACTGATAATCTAACTCAATAGTTTGATTCTGTTGATTTTTTCTCCACGCACAACTATAATTATTGCAAAAATTATAATAAAAAGGTTTGACAGTTTAAGAATACAAATTGAGCCGTGAACATCACTAGCTCCGAAAATAACTAAATTGAGCATTGCCATTGTTGATTTCCATAACATGGTATGATTCCATAATGTAAGCAATATCCTCGACAGACAAATTGTGAACACATTCTAAAGAAATATAAATGAAGAAACTCCCCAAAAATATAACCATCACAAGTCTCTTTTTAAATATGGTTATGGAGAATTGTAGTTTAATTTAACAATTTCATCACCTATAGACATATTTGGAGTTTTATTGGCATGCTAATAACCAAGCTCCTTCAATAGAACCCAATTCTTCTATCTTTTGAAAAACAGGAAACAGCATAGTCTTGTCATGATCTGAAGCTAGTTGAGTAGCATTGACGCCTGTCGATCCCAACAAACAGTCATGGGTGTTTTCACTTTTTCTCTCGTTCAAAATGGAATCGAGAGAAGCTTTTTGCATGTTTCCATAAATCCCAAGGATACATCTGTGTCTGTCTCCTCACCTTTCATGTCTCTATCACCCTAACATGTAAAATGATAGAAAACAAGGAAAAGTAAGAGATGCAATTGGCCCAATCACATGGAGTCGTGTCTCTCAAGCTCTATGTGAACTTGGTGGAACCGACCACCACAGTTTCTTTGTAAATTTCTAGATAATGATAGTAGAGGACTTATGTATGAAAGGGTTATCAATCAATAAATTTTAGTTTCTATCAAAAAAAAAAAAAAAAGGAAAAGTAAGAAATTTGACAAATATAATAATCAGCTTAATTGCTTGTTAGAAGAAGAAACAATCACTAACAAAATGAACTTTTGATTTATACATGCACCAGCATTGCTAACTGATGCTTACACAACTCTAAAATGTTCTTTTCGTCTTGTTCATCACTTGAATGACATACTTCGAACGAAATACGTATGCACAACCCAGCTGGTTAATTCAAGTGCAAAAGGTGAGAAATACTTTGCTAGGACTCAATTTATACTCAATAAAAGGTTATCAAACCAATTTTTCGGTCTTGAGTAATCAGTTAAACGGCAAATCATTATCTCCAATATTTGAATTCAGTCCCGTTCGACAGGAATCATATGTTATGGATTTATGGTAGGCCACAAGCCTGATAAGGAGGATCAAGAGGTTGATAAAAATGTTCATAATTCACTTTCATCTGATCTAGTTGTGTTCCCAAGAGTCACCTAATTAATGAAGGGAATTGGACAGAGCCACAAAGGTCAAAACATTTAATATGCTAAAGCAAATGAGCCTGTGGCTCAACGGTTGCATCCCTATCACAAAGCGGAGAGGTTTTAGGTTCAAAACATGTCAGCAGCTGATTGCTTGATAAAAAATTTCTTCACGTAATTTAAAACGGGCAAGGGTCCCCTCAACCTCGCTTCTCAATAAAAAAAAGAAAAAAAAATTGCTAAAACATTGTAACAAATAAATTTGTGCTATATTCTATAAACATATTATATACCAGTGTTAAGAATATCAGAACTTGCTTTGAGCACAGAGACTCAGAGAGAGCTATTACCTCTTTTGTTTCTGACTTCCATGAGGACTTGTAAGTTTCCGTTTTATGACGCTTCACATTCTGACCAGTTCTCTCAATGACATTTTAAGTATTTAACTAAGCAGCTTTCACATCAGAGGATGATGTAACATTCTCAAACTCCGGGTCAGTTTTCAAATCATCTTCGGTACTTGCATGAAATTTAGAGATGCTGTTTCCATCAATCCGCTGAAGTGGTTCAACCCTCGCTAATCTCGGGGAAGCAGTGTATACCTTACTTGATCGACTCTCAATCTTTCTTCGCTTGTACAGAGGCCAGGAATTCTCTGAAGGATAACCAGTGCTAGATTTTGATTTTATGGACATTCTTTGCTAAGAAGATTCATCTGACACTTCTACCATCTAATGCACCATCATACTCGATTTCTTGGTCTTTCATTGAAAATTCACATTCTTTGTGCCGAAAAAAGATAGTATCACCATTGACCTTGTAAATCTATCAGGAAAATCACGGGAGCGTTTTCCCAGTATAGAACGCTTTTCAATTTCTGATTTGGCACTATCTAGAGCATTGTGAAGTTTATCCATTCCATCCTTGGATTTTGAAAGCTGAAATGGTTTTTCAACAGGATGAAGTTCATGAGTGCCAGTCCTAGAGCATGTAGCTCTAGAACTACCTCCATTCATGGTACCTGAGCGGCTCTGCTGTTACAGTAATTCTCTGGCATCAGTAAAATGTTCACCACAAGTTCTTGACCTTGTAATTCTACCAGAAAAATCACTATTACATTGTTCCTCTCTTAGCTGCTTTTCTGTTTCTGATTTTGCACTACTACGAAGCTCTAGAGCCTTTTGCCTTGACCTAAACCTCTTTAATCCTGCCAGTGACTGATTTAGTTCGAAATTAGAGTCGGGCATCCCGAGAACCTCTGGACCTGGAGGGGGAGTGAATGCATGGTTTTGCTCAGACCTTCAGGGAAGATGTTGCCTCAGGTTCTCTATTAATGACATGGCACTCTGGTACCAGCAGCTTCCTGTCCCCCACAACAGAAAACTTGTCAGAATCACAAGTTCCTGCAACAAAACGTCTGAACTTCGCACGTTCTTTACTGTAACAGATGGCTGGTGGTAAAACGTGTTCTGACTAGCAGTTGATGGATGGTTAGGTCTTGGAGGCGGGAATAGAAGGCCTGAAATCAGAACTTCTTTCTTCAACTCTGTAAAGGGAGAAACAATTGTCAACAGTATAACAGTGAGTACATCACAACAATAGCTGCCAAGGTACATTTTTCAGCTACATGAAGGCAAAATGCATTGATCAAATTTTAACTAGCCTCCATATACACATCCAACACCTTATCTACTAAGCTATATGGTGCATGAAAGGCTATCACAAAATTTAACTACATTGTACTTTGTTGGCATGCAAATTTGCAATACCCTCCAAGCCACTCGAGAACGTCAAAGTTTTACTTGCAAATACTTGAATAAAAAGCCAATGCAAAAAAGCCTAGAATAATGGGATTGGGCCTAATATATCTATCTCTCGCAATGTTCATTCATGCCCAAAATACATGTATACCCATCCTTGAGAAGTTCAGAACTAATCCACAATTGGCAGCACTGTTACTCTGTTAGAACTGCAGATGGCAGTAGTAAATTAGCTAGACAATAGTACAAACAATAATCGTTTTAAAGGAAAAATTACCTATGCATGGGTGTCAGTCCAACGGTTAAGTCAGGAATTAGCTTGCCATTGAGAAAAAAAAAATCTGTACAGAGAAAACAAACACACCTTAAAAACTGAACATAACTACAACACTATATATAAAGAATGATGATGCCACTGCAAAGAAGCAAGTTCATAATTACCAGATTTATCATCATCTGAGCTGTTTAGCGCAAATGGTTGCAAAAGCAGCAACGTTCTCCAGCTGATCCCATTTTTCCCTCCTCCTTTTTAGGGCTTGGGACCAGCAATGCAAATCTATATATTGCATTGGCGGAGTTAAAAAATGGATTAACCTGCAAGGAAAACAAGAACCAGTAGTTAGGATCAGGCATTAATGCATTCAATAAAACCACACACACACACACACCCCTTAAAACAACTTACAATTCTAAAGTGGTCGGCTTTATAGGCATACGAGCTCCCAATCAATTCTCACCAATTTCTACAACCTTAAAACAACCCAAAAAAATATGATTAGAAACCTAATTACTTGTCTAACGTAATAAAAAAAGAATAATTAACATGAGATGATCTGGACTACAGCCTACCATACTCATGTTTTTAACCTCAATATTCAGCATAACTGACTCACCAAGTCCAAGATTATGTGTCACATAGCTCACACTTAGCCACACCCCTGGATATTATCCTTATCCAGTACTGATTTTAGCACTAGGTCTGTTATACTATCTGGCTTGATACCCTTCTCCTGCATCTCATCATATACCTGAAGAGCCTTGCTGGGAGAACCAAGTCTGCAATATCCACCCATTAAAGCAGTGTATGTCCTTGAATTAGGACTAATTCCCATTTCCTTCATCTCATCACATATCATGCGTGCAGCATCCATCTGATCGGACTTGCAATATCCATCAACTAGACAGGTGTAAATTACAGCATCATGTGTGATGCCCCTTGATAGCATTTCATTGAATAATTCCCTAGCCTTCTTCATAGCTCCAATTTTACAAAATCCAGTAATAATCACCGTGTAAGATATTTTGTCAGGTTCCAAACCCTTTTTAGTCATTTCCTTGAACATATTCAGTGCTTCATACACTCTTCTGCACTTGCACAGTCCACTAATAAGAGTAGTGTACGTGACAGCATTCGGTGTTATCCCAGCTTTTAACATTCTTGCGTACAACTTGAAAGCCTCATCTAGATTTGATTCTTTAACAAAACCATTTACAAGGGTACTATATATTACAACATCAGGGACAAGGTTCCTTTTTAGCATAAATGGGAAAAGCTCCTTGGCCTTCATTATTTTTCTTTCTTTGCATAGCCTATTGATGATTGCATTATATGTAAATAAATCTGGAATAATACCTTGGTTTTGCATCATGTCCATAAATAAAAAAGCTTCTTCTAGACGACCTTCCTTGCAGTATCCATCAACAATAACAGCACAACTACTTGAGCTTGGGGACACACCTCCCTCCAACATAAGTTCAAGAAACTCCACGCCTTTCTCTACGCCTTGAAAGCTGCAGATACCATGGAGTAGGCTGGTTGTATTGTGAACATCAAGACGTAAATTATTTCCAATCATCTCCTCCATGAGTTTAAGGGCGGCTTCCAAATCACCACGCTTGCAATAAGCATCAATCAATATGTTGTAAGAAGTCTGGTCGTGTTGATATCCGTGGGCGCCAATTTCACGAAACATATTTACTGCATGTTCCATTAGCCCATTCTTACATAAACCATCCAAAAGAGAGCTATATGTAACTAAAGAAGGTTTTAGACCAATGGTCTCCATTTCATGTAGTAAATCAACACCTTTCAACACTTCCCCCTTCTTACAGAAACTATCAATCAGAATGCTGTAGCTATGAACATCTGGGGATACTCCACTAGTCTTCATTTCTTCCAGAACAGTCATAGCCTCATATACATCACCACTACGGCAAAGACCAGAAACTACAACATTGTAACAGTTACTATTGAGAAGCTGATTTCTTTGTCTCAAGTCCCTTAAAAACTTCAATGCACGATCCACATCCCCAACACCACAAAGCCCTTTAACATATGTACCATATGTCACGACTGTTGGGATTATCCCACAACTACTCATTTCTTCTAAGATCTCTGTAGCTCGACCCAACTGTTTCTTACCCTGCCCAATATCTTCTCTACAGTAAAAATTCATCAATATTGTATACGTATAGACATTTGGTTGTGGTCCCAAATGCTTCATTGCATCAAATAAACAGGTAAGGAGCTCAACTTTATTCTCCTCAACCAAACACGTGAGCAAGAAATTGCACGAAAACACATCCAGCTCAATTCCAATATCATTTGCCTGAATAAACACATTACATGCATCTTCAAGCATATAAGACCTAGCAAAAACCTTGATCAAGATATCGAAAACAACCATCGAACCTTTCACCCCATTTGATAAATCCACCAATGTCGGAAACAATTTATACATATCATAATCAATTTCCTTAGAATAAAAAACAATATCGTTAAGTAAACAATTTACTTCACGCCGCATTCCCACAGAAGAGAAAATATGAACAATAATACCAAAAACGTGAATCGCATAATCAAATCCATACTCACAAACAGCCTCTGAAAACCTCACTTCCCTCGCAACCTTCCAACTCAAAGTATGAAACACTCTAGTTACCAACGGATAAATTTCCCTATTCGCAATGCAGCTCAAACTATAATCTCTTTGCTTAATCTTGTCAACTTGGGTTGACTCAAAATGTTGGTTTTCATCTATCAAAGTGGCAGTAGTATTATAAACTCTCCAAAAATTCTTTTTCTGTAAAACAACTAATCTTCGCAAAAAACCCAATTGAGTTACCTTAATCATAAACTAATATACACCGCAATGCGGTAACCAACATTAAGATTACTACCTAAAACACAAAACCCATCAATAAAAAGTATGGATTTTGATCATAATCACTATAATTGTTCAATTATGACTTCATTTCATTGAAATAATAAGAGAAGAAATAACATTAAAATCAGCAGAAAGAGATGAAATTTTAACTAACCTTGTAATGGGTTTTTCAAGTTTGATCTTTAGAGAGAGAAACGAAGAAGAAAGGTGAAAGAGAGAGAAAGAGAGAAAACTACAGTTCAGTTGAGAGAGAGAGAGAAGGGTTTTTGATGGAGGTTTTAGTGTTGAGAAGAAGAATAGATTATGGGCCGGACTTGGACCTAAACATTTGGAAATTTACTGGAGGTCCAAGTCCGGCCCATTTGTGATGGCCCCAGGCTTTCAACTTTGGCTCACTTTCATGACATGCTCTGTTTGAAAGGAAGTTGTGGATACTTTGCTTGTCAATAATGAAGCTAATGTGAATGTGTCGAGGTTTAATTTGTTAAACCTTTGGGTGATGATACCAGAGGTATGGGGTTCGAATCTCGCCAGCATTATCGAGTTACTAATCTTATTAAAAACAGGCTTACCATAATATTTTTTACGAATGAGCATATGACTCAATGGTAGCACCCCTCTCATGCCAACAGTTAATTGTTGATATAAGTTCCACACGTAATTTGAAAGGGTAGGGGGTCCCCTCAACCTAGTGTGCCAATAAAAATATAGAACCGTGATAGTGGAGACCGACGTTAGGGGAAGAGAGAGGAAGAAAAAAAGGGGAAAAAAAATTTTAAAAAAAAATAAAAAAGACGGACAAAGAAAAATTAAAAAGAAAAAAAAGGGGACAAACACGAGTTTGAGTTCCACCCGACTCTAAATGGACTCCTAACATCAGCCGATAAAAAATAATAAATCAAAATCAAACCTTCTAACTACTCACAACATCAGTGGCGGATCTAAGACCTTTTGCTAGGGGGGTCAAGAATAATGTTATACATCCACAAAAAATAAAAAAAAAAATTAAACACCTCTAGAAAAACTATCATTTCATGTAAAATAGACTTTAATTAAAAATAAATATAATCAAGAGTTGATATAAAAAAAAAAAAAAAAAGTAAATAATTACTGCAAAAATTTGTCTATTTCAAATTTTCAATTCATACATTATTATTTTTTTTTTTAATTCACAATTTATTGATAAAGAAACCACAAACAATTCTGAACAACATACCATGAGATGGTACCATCAGATTATGAGACTCCAACCAACTCGACCCAATTACAAGAGTATGCAACCAGACAAAATTTGCACCTCTGCCCCTAAAACATCATGTTAAAGACCAAAATTCGAATAGATTTGATTGGATGACAATAAAAAGGAGATTGTTGGTTGATTTTTTTTTTTTTTTTTTTTTTTTTTTTTTTTTTTCTGATACAACTCAAATTTAATATTTTTTAGAGGGTGGGCAAAAACATACGCATAAAAGAATTGTAATTTTCTGTTATGTACATAAATGTTAAGATATTTAACATTTTATTTATGTAAGATCTTCCAGATCTTTATAAAATCTGGGAAAATTGGCGATAACCCCCCAGATTGTTGTCACTTTTGACGAAAACCCCCTAATTCTGCCATTTTTGGCGTAAACCTCCCAACCCCCTAATTCTAATATATTACTTTATTAGAAGATACAAATATACAATATAGTATTTTTGGCAATAAATATATTTTAAAAAAAAATTAAAAACTAAACATATATAGTAGAAAATTTACAAAAATTCAGGGGTGTCAAGTGATACCCAATGACCCCCCTTAGATCCGCCACTGTCAAGTCCCCTTCATAGTTTTCATCTGTAAAGAATTTTTTCTGCTCCGATCCCCACCCTTTGATTTTCTCTTCAATGTCATTGCCCAGTGTGAAAGGATTGGGATTCTCAAAGATTTTATTTAGAACTAAATTTGACCTCGCTCCTTCCAAATGTATAAAATCAATGTGGCTATCGCTGAGCGTAGAGTCTCGGGTTTTTTACCTCATTTTTTTACATATTTATGCAAAGTTAGCACAGAATCCAGAAATTTATCATATCAAAGATTAAAGCTTGCTATATCTTTTGGAAGGCCCAAATTAAAGTCACGATAGCGATCACCCACCCCCACAATCTGTAATTCGGAAGATTCTTATTTTTTTCCCGTTGAATCGAACACCAGCTCTTAGTGTATTCTGATGTGTTAAACCCGAGTAGGTACATGTTTTTGTTTTCTATATGCAAATAAAGCCTCAAGTTTAAGCGTTTGTACTTAATTAGAACTCCAGGTATGCGTTCTTCAGTATCATGTAATATCCCTACTTTTCCATGTTTATAGGTTGAGGCCTTTTGTCTCAGTTCCAAAATGAATTTTTTGCACGCTCCTGGGAATTGTTGAAATGAATTTCACAAGAAGTCACAATTCCACAATTTGATGTGAATACATGATAACCAAGGGTGTGCTAGAAGAGCGCTATCAGCGTAAAGCTACACGATGAAGCCTACAACCAGGGGCGGATCTAGGACCTTCTGCTAGGGGGGTCAAGAATAATGTTATACATCCACACAAAAAAAAAAAAAAAAATTAAACACCTCTAGAAAACTATCATTTCATATAAAATAGACTTTAATTAAAAATAAATATAATCAAGAGTTGATATAAACAAAAAAAAAAAAACCCCTAATTCTGCCATTTTTGGCGTAAACCTCCCAACCCCCTAATTCTACTATATTACTTTATTAGAAGATACAAATATACAATATAGTATTTTTGGCAATAAATATATTTTAAAAAAAAATTAAAAACTAAAAATATATAGTAGAAAATTTGCAAAAATTCAGGGGTGTCAAGTGATACCCCATGACCCCCCTTAGATCCGCCACTGCACAATATCATTGGGGTAGGGTATAATTTTATTGTTTTTAGTATTACATAGTATATGATTCGACGTCTGATCATAAAAAGTCTTTTGTCTAAAAAAATTGAAGTCTTTGTCCTTTTGGTTAAGTCACTTAGGATATTCGTACTTTTGACTATAAGCCCCTTTTTCGCGGTTCACCCATGATAAGCATGGGCCGGACTTGGATCTAAACTAAATTTCCATAAAAATGGGCCGAAGTTGGAAGCCTGGGTCCATTAAAGAAAATTTGATATTATAGTCTCGGGAGTAAGTAAACTTACACCAGTAGCTAATAAAACAACTAGAAGAAGAAGAAGAAGGAGGAAAAAGGAGTACTGCAAACCAGAGTTACAGAGAGAGAAGATGGTGGATCCAGATAAGTTGATGATTAAAGCAGATAAGTTGTAAGATTTTCATTTCTCTCTCTTTCTCTTCAATTTCATTACAAATAGTAATAAAGTTTGCATTTTTATTCAATTTAATTATATATAAATGCTTTAACAAGTTTGATTATGGTAAATTTTGTTTGGGTATTGATCAAAAATTTCATTTTGATGAATTTTAATGAATACCCTTATTAGAAAATGCAATACTGAAATGGAATCTGTAAAGATAGACTTATTATAAGCATAGTTTGGATAGATTTCACCAACTTAGTAATTCAATTCAATTCAATAAACCCGACAATGTTTGGGTTTCAATGAATTCATTCATTCATTCAAGTTAAGCGAGTCATCTGAAGGGTATCCTAGGTTGGAGAAGTGTCGCGCAAATCTGAAGTTTGAAGGTGGTTTTTGTACTAAATCGGGTTTTTTTTTATACTTGCAGAACAAAACTTAGTCTTACGAGGTGGACTGCTGATTGGAGGGCAGCGACAGTATTATACGAGGCAGCTGGTTGGTAAATGTTGATATATATGATATTATTCTACTATTCTAGTACCTGCATAAATGTTGGTTTGTGTGAGTTCGAGTGTGGGCATTGTTTCTAAATTGCTTTTGTTGCTTGCAGCTATTGAGTATAGGACAGCCCGAGATAATGTTAAGGCAAAAGTTGCTTTGGAGAAAGCATCAAAGGGACAGGAGATGCTTTCATCGTATCCTTATATTTTATGAATGACGGGGTTCTTGAATTTGTTATCGTATCTTTTAGCATGTGTTTGTCTGGACGTATTATTTTTAGTTTATCCTTTACAAGATTAACAGACCATGGGATGCTGCTAAGCATATGGAGACATGTGGTAACATAGCAAAGGAGTTAGGAAACTGGGGTGAAGTTCTCGACTATTACAGAAGGGCATCTGAGTTGTTTAATGAATGTGGAAGAGTACAACCTGCAGCAGATGCTCTTGCAAAGGGTGCTCGGTATGTACATTTGTAGTTTTGGAATTAGATCTAGATTTTCGTGACTTTCATTCACTCATTAACTTACAAAAAGTCTGACCAAAACATATACAAACATATTACTTATTTAGGGAACTAATCGACATTTTTCTTATTTTGTAGTGCACTTGAAGAATCTTCACCAGATGAAGCCATTCAGTTGTACACTGATGCATGTTCTCTTCTTGAAGAAGACGGGAGGGAACAAATGGCCTTTGATCTCTATCGTGCTGGCACAAGTGTTTATCTTAAACTTGAGAGGTTTGAAAATAAACTCATACTTGCTTAATTATTATGGTTTATGATAAAGAGGCACATATATAAATTGCGGAACTCAATACAATAGCTTGCCGATTTCCTTTTTGCAGGTATGAAGATGCTGCAACGTTTCTACTGCGATGGGGGTTAGCAGCAGATCATTGTAACGCTGTTAATAGTCAGTGCAAGGTTCCAAACTTCCATTCTCTCTGGTCTTATGCAATTAATAATTTGCTGCCAAGTTGAATATGATAATTTAAATTTATACACGTTGCAGATAAAGAAAGATAAAAAAAACAATGTCAGAGGAGAAGATAAAATAATTTGATAGGATAGAAATTGAACCTAATATGAAAATGACCACTCAAGACATAAAGTTATATATAGGATATGATAATAGTAAAAGTTATTACTACAAAGAAGAAATTTTCAATACTACTGTCATAGCATATTAATAGTAGTATGCAGCTCTCAAAACAACTATATGCAACATTAGCGAGAACAACATTAATCTTCCTTTGGCTACCTGATGGTTACTTGCTTTGATGACTTAGAAGTTTGTTGTCATCTTGTAATTTGTGATATCTTAAATGATAACTATTTCAATATGCCAACCATAACCATTAACATTCCATTGTTGTGTCAAAGTTGTTTTACTCTGACGTATGTCTTACTTTATACTGATGAATTTAATCACCCAGATTGAATTTAGTACTATGTTGTGCTCCGAATTGGGTATTTTATGTCAATTATGAAGGTGAAGTGAGTGTAAACTTCACTGCATTTCGTAGCTTACTATTATACAAAAATGAAAATGAATTTATTTAATGAACTAAAGGAATTTGCAGTATGCATTGTTTCGTTCTTTAATGGTTCTATTTCTAATTCTTCTTTAATGGTTATAGGCATATCTTAGTGCAATTGTAGTATACTTGTACGCACATGACCTGAAGCAAGCGGAGAAGTGCTACAACGACTGTTCTCAGTAAGTAGACCTTATGCATTAGAATAGTTAAATGCATATGCATTTCAAACGCTTATTGTTATAGTGCTTCTACGTGACTACCTTTGCACTATGATGCGTCCATTTCATATTGTTTGGCTAGCAGGTACGAGAATACTTTTCCTTTTTGAAATGCATTCACAGCTAAATAAATAGTACTTTGGACAAAAGTTGCAAGATTAAGAGTTTCTTAGAAAATATGAAACATAGCTTGAAATGCTATATTACAATATACATTTAAGAGTTTGGGTGGTTACTCAGGCGGTCAAGCCCGTATTCTGTGATCTGGTCTGCTAGAAGGACAGAGTTGTGTTCCTGATTCTTGGTTTCATGGTTGTTATGTTATGTACACATTTTTATAGGTATAGTTGATTTTGACATGGTAAGGGAAAATTCATCAATAATATCATGGTATTACAAATATTTACTATCTTCTCTCCATTTTCTTCCTGTTTTATGGTCTCTCACAAGTCAAACGGGGGCAGAAGCTGGTTAAAGTAATGTTGATTTAGTGTTTAAAATTTGTCATGGTTATGGTTTAGATTACCAGTAAGCAGTAAGTGGCGCGTCAATGGTGTCTCATGATTTTATCTTATACTCTATGGATTCCTCTTTACCCTAGGGTTTATTGATGTTGCCTTTGATTTGCAGGATCGATGCTTTTCTCAAGAGTGACCAAAATCGGTGTGCTAGTAAGCTTCTATCAGCTTACGCAGAAGGCGACATTGAGGAAATCAAGCGTGTTGCTCAGTCAAGCTCTATTTCAAATCTTGACCATATGGTAAGCTCCAGTTCTCAGGAATTTTCTTTATGCCCTTTGGAATAGTTATATCTGAGTGGTAACTTCACCAAGTCCATGGGATGGTCTTGAAATGCAACAAATGTTTAATGTTCGTGATAAGGTGGGTATGGTCCGAGGGAAACGAATCTTCAGCCAGAAGTTACTCTAAATTATTGATGAAGAATATTCTTATGATGACACAAGAGTAGTTATGTTTCCTACATTATTTAACGTTGAAGCATATTCTGCTGAGAAGCTAATCTAGCTGTTCTATGTGGAATTGTTGCAGATCATCAGGATAGCTAGGAAATTGCCTACAGGTGATATGAGCGCACTTAAAGGCAAAGAACCCGTGGACGAAGAGCCTCTTGATGAAAATGATCTCACTTAGAGCTTCCAGAAAAAAAAAACATGCTGATTTGATTTCAAGTGTGGAATGAAAAACGTTAAATTCAAAGACTGTATATTTTATGCTAGAAAAGTGTTCTTACAGATTGAGTGAATATTGTCAAGAAATTTGATAGTCTCCCCGTGTGTGTGTGTGTGTGTGTTCATAGTATTACACTATTACATTCTGTAAAAGGTAGAATTTTCAATTTGCGAATGGATTTACAATTTTTCAACAGGGAATCCGATGACAGGTTTTGTTTGGGACGCCAATGATCTGAGTTCATTAACTTCGTCATTTGTGAGTCGCCACCCAAGTGCACCTGCAAATTCTTTTGCCTGTTCTGCATTTTTCGCTCCAGGAATAGGCACGACATTTTCTTGTGCCACTAGCCAATTAAGAACAACCTGTACAGAAGAGACATTAATTACTTTATCAATTCGAAATAACCTGTTATGTGTATCATGCTGTTAAGACTTCAAGGCTAGAAGTACCACCTGTGTGGGCGTTTTGTCGTAGTTTTGTCCTATTTCTTTGATTCTGTTAAGAAGTGGTTGAAGCTGCAGATAAGAAAAGAGATTATTACTTGTGGACAGTTTGATAAGATGTAATTTCTGCATCATTCATGCTGCTACCTTTGTGAGAAAATCTGGAGTATATATTCGCCCTCGAGGGCCTGTAGGTGGGTTTTCCGGTGTATACTTCCCTGTAAGAACACCTGCAAAAAGAGAAACATCCTTGTGTTAATTGAATATGCAGCTGTAACCTGCAACATAGCAGAAAAACTGCTCCAGACTCTCTCAAATAACTGAGTAAAACTGCACCTTGAGCAATAGGTGAATACGCAATCAAAGTGATTCCAAGCTCGTCACAAGTGGCCTTCACACCGTTCTCCTCTGGTAACCTGTAGATAAGGCTGTAGTTTACTTGGTTCGAGGCTAATGGAATACCTCGACTTTTAAGCTGCTTATAAGCAGCACGAAGTCGCTTTTCTGAAACATGTTAAAATGAAAACAACATGACTAAAGTTGAGTAAAAGCTGAATAGTTAAACATACTTGACATGAAGATTGTTCATCATTACAGTACAAGGAAGTTCAAAGTTCTTCTTGGTTCTTCACTGAGACCCTGTAAAAGTGTAAATAGTTACCGCTGTAGTTTGAAACCCCTACGGCTTTCACAAGTCCCTGCTCAACAGCGTCTCCGAGCCCATCAATGTACCCTGCAATGATTTCCAGGTCCAAAATTTAGCTTCTTCGTAGTCCTGGCATGGACAGTTGGAACTTGATAGTAAAGCAAAGCAGGAAGAATGACGAACCTTCATTTCCCCATATCCCTGGCCTGAAAATAAGTTCAGAAATTGTTAGTTGGCTATACATCTTTACCAAGTAATTAATGGAAAAGTGTATACGATTCTAAGATGTGATTATGACATACCAATGGAGTTGGTAGAGTTCAACTGAAGAAAGACCAAGACGCGATAGGGAGTCTTTGAGTGCAGAAAGCACACTCTTGCGTCCTAGTCTCCACGGCAAAGCAGCATATTTGGTGGCTACCACTACTTCAGCTGTTGGATCTTTTTCTTTCCTTTCTTTGATGAACCTAGGATAGAATACATACATTACATATCAGGACTTGTGCTCATGAACTTCACACTTCACACATAACCAATCAAGTTGTTGTTCACCAAGGAAGAGGTTGCAGAGAACAAAATATATACCTTCCTAGTAGAGTTTCAGAATTAATTGCCCCAGTGAACTGCAAAGACGACATGGAAAACGCATTTATATAATTAATAAACTTCATTACAAATATGATATTTAACATACATATGTGGGAGATCAAAAACCGCATTTCTGCGCTTACGCCTGCACCATAGACCTCAGCAGTATCAATGAGAGTTATACCAGAATCAATACTAGCATCGAAAGCAGTCTTAGCTGCCTTGAGCTTCCTATCTGCCATCAACAAAAACTAAAACTATCACCAAGTCACTCATAAACACAATCATAGGTATGCTTCAATTATGAGAAACTGAAAGGAGAAAAAAAAAAATCGAAAAACACGAAAAAATTCTATACCATCCCATTCAAAGTTGTTCCAATAAGAAGTATCACCCCAAGACCAAGCACCAATTCCAAGTTTAGATACCTTTAAATCAGAACCACCCAAGTTGATCTTATCTTCTCCACTAGTACTCAATGTAACCAAATCCTCAGAAGAAGCAATTGCTCTTATTGTTTGTTTACTATGTGAATGATAATGAACTCTTCTTATGTTCTGTCCTGAAACTGATAAGAAACTTGGATTACTAATACTTACATGCAAAGCCATGATTGCTACAGAAATAGTTTGCAGATTCACTTATGTGTCAATAAGATAATTTCATTAACTTGTAAGAGAAATCAAGAAGTTGGGGTGTGACATTTTTTGTGGTAAGGACCAAGACAAATGTATCAATGGGAGAATTGTACTTATTTGTGACCATAGTGTATAGCAACCACTTGTTTATTTCCTCAAACAAAACAAGTAAACAACAAGAAAAAGCAAAGCAAAAAGGGCAATTTACCTCAACATGTTTTAAGCCATTAAGTGCCCAACCAATGCCAACTACTACTGTATGTGATTTTGTTGAAATTTGGTCATGGTGGGTTTGATTGGATTTTGTTACCAGACCAAGGCTTTTGAAAATGTTTAAGAAAGGTTATGTCCAAGTGAAATTATTTAGGAAATCATATTGACACCCCGGCTGCTTTCGTAAATCTTATTTTTACCCCAAGCCAAATTATATGCTCTTGGAGGCACCTAAAGTCATAAACATATGTCCTACTAAGGATCCAAGGAGATAAAATGTTCATTTTGTTCATTGTACTTTACACGTTTTTGCAGTTTGGTCATAAAAGTTATTTTCTCTCAGTTTGGTCATAAAACTTACATTTTCGTTATCAGTTTAGTCACAAGTTAAATCTCCGTTAAGAGCAACTCTGTTGACCAAACTGACCGAACTGATAACAAAATGTAACTTTCATGACCAAATAACTGACAGAAAAAAAAGTGTTGTGACCAAACTGCAAAAACGTGTAAAGTACAATGACCAAAATGAATATTTTATCAAGAATGAGACGCTAAAACGACCAAGTAGGGTTCAATGATGTCCTAGCAAATAAGAGATGTTGCTTAGGTTAGATTTGGCAAAAACTTGCTCAATCAAGCTTGATATTAAGTTAAACGAGTGAAATGCATGAACGTTGTTGTTCGTATTACAAAGAAAAACCTAAATTTCGTTTGGACGTTCTTAAAATATGTGCATAAACAATCGCTGGAAAATATTTTTATTATTACAACATTATAATCTTTATAATCTAGACATAAACCCGAGCTTAAACTATTCATTGTTTGGTTAAACAATTAGTAGTGTAGTGTACAAAATTTAGGTTTTACTCAACTACAATTATATATTTTATTCTTAATAATAATCCAATATAATCCAATATTAAGTCTATTGTTATTTGTTACATTCATGTTTTACAATAATTTAAGAGTGGATGTTTCATCGAAATTAATATGATGTCTATATATTACTAATTGTTGTATTTTATGATGTGTGATTGCAATATGCTTGGTCTCGTTTTTGCACTCATACATTTGTTGATAGGATTTATGGTTGAAAGAGTGTAGAACAATACTCTCCGTTGTCAACCGGATTGTGACACATGTCCCTACATGGGTGTAATTAAAACATCTAAACATATAGGTGCTGTTAACTCATGAGACTCATATATTTTAGAGACATGTGTTTAAGTTTCATTAGGGTTAACAACACCCATATGTTTAAGTGTTTTATTGACACCCATACGTAGACATGTGGCCACAATCTGATGGAGCGTATCGTTCCACACTCTAAAGAGTGAGTGTGAAACAAATCCTGGCTCGTAAAATAACCAACCAACAAGGACATCCCTAATGGACCACCAAACATGGTATCAAACTCAAATTTGGTGAAAAAACAAAAAAAAAAACTCATCTCTAATGTATAGGCTAGGCATCGTATTAATTTTCACCAAATTTCCACTCTTAAATCATCGTCATAAAAACATGTTTATAACAATAGAATACTGGGAAACCCTAAACAAGATACAATCAAATCCACCATGTGACCAAATTTCATCAAAATCACATGGTAGTTTGGCACTTAGGCTTAAAACATGTTGAACTAAATTTGCATTTTAATCTTTCCTTTTTTCTTGTTGTTCAACTTGGGTGGTTCTGAATTTCTGATATGGAGAAATTGCTCAATGGTGTCATGTTCAGTTCCACACAAGTGATGTCCACTAACACCCACCTTCAAAACTCATGCATGTTGATTCTTGGCAGTTTTGCCTATTGCAAGGAGATGTAAATGTAGCCTTGGCTCTTGCTTTGCTTATTAAATGGATTGTTTTACCCTTAGCATTTGTAGTGATAACAGTCATTCTAATGGCAAAATATGAACAAATAAGTAAATCGAGGATTTCGCAGAACCCTCTCAGCAGTAAGGGTGTCAGCTGATGCTATTAACCGCTTTAAAAGGATCGATAAAAGCATTGGTTATGGCAGTTTCAGTTCTGAATTGTTCTAGTTCACATTCATACCACTGCTAATACACAGAAACTTTGATTCTCAGGGAAAGACAAACAAGAGGAAACAAGAGCTATGAATCCATGAAATTGAAATTAGAACTTTAAATTGAGAGAAATTTTAACAATGTATCCGTATTTAGTTTATTGGCAGATAGCTGCTGCATAATTTACATGCTTCTTTGCTATGAATTGCCAAGACGGAAAAGAAAAGGAAACTAAAAAAGAATTTACAAAGATGCAATGAGTTACGAAAGAAAGATGTATTTGGATGAATGCCTCCATGCTCTTAAGTATGGATCTTTAGGTTCCTCCATTACAATGATGAATGACGCCGTTGCTGTTGCTATATGTATCGTTGCGCTTTAGGTTGACACTATTTAAACCCCATATGCGTATGGTACGATCATCACTGGCTGATGCCAACATGTGTGGGTTTGCTGGATTCCAGCTAACACAATTAACCGCTCCAGAATGCCCAGGCAATGCCTCGAGGAGCTCTCCAGTGCCTCGGTGCCATATGTAAACCTGCATGCATTAGAATGTGAGTGACTACACAGGAGAACAAGTTTCAAACATTTCTATAATCAAGTGTCCTGATTAGTGGCGTCATTCAAACCAAGTCATCTGAAAATCAATCAGATGTCTACTAGATAATCTATTTAACATAAAGAGTAATGATCATCCAATCGTTTGCACCAAACTGAGTACCCTACATGTACACACTTCTACAGTCTTATCTGTGATTACACCAAGTGCTTTTATAGTTTTAATAGGTCCATATACCACACTATCATACCATATTAATGAAGAGACCAATTGACAACAAAACAAGTAAATCCATACCAGTGAATCCTCGCTGCCGCTTGCAATGAAGGCTTGCTGAGACCCACCAAAACAGGACCGAATAACAAATCTGGTTCGCTTATGACCTTTGTATGTTGAGACGAGTTTGGGATCATCATCTTCTATGCTCCACAAATGTATCTCTTGATTTAGAAGATTAACAAGCAAGAATTTATTGTCTCTTGATAATGAAAACGAAGTTATTGTTTGATCTTCTTCAATTAGTCTCTCAATTTTTGCTTCCCTGTCAAGCAGTAATATTGCAGTTTCCCTGCACATGCTTATAATCCGACCATCATCAGTTATAGCCATATCTGATATCTTCAGTGTCCGCTGACCTTTCCAACACTCCAGTTCTTTACCATCCAGATCCCACATGCAGATGCTCTTGTCAGACAACCCAGAGAACACACGCTTTCCATCAGGCAACCATCCACATGAGATCAGTCCTAGACTAGCTTTTTCATATACATGCAGACATTCACCTGAGCTGACATCCCACCGCCTGACAATCTCTTCCATTCCGCACGTGAGGACCTGACTGTCGTCAGGACTCCAAGAAATGGTGAACACAGGTTTCTGGTGACCATTTAGAGTGCGCTTTAAGGACACTCGATTTTCATTAACCTAGAAGAATACATTGCTTAGACCAAGAGGATTGTAAACATTATTCCATAAAATCACTTGTAAGATATAAATGCTCAAATAAAAGGGACACTAATTTGAAGGGCCGATTAATTTGGGATTGATTAATTGGTTCTGAGAAAATTATCTTCCTGTTTGTTAATGGTTCTTTGTAATTTTCTTTTTCTTTGTGGATTCTAGGGTACGTTTCTCTCTCACCCGTTTCTCCCACTTGCCCAAAATACAAAATAATAACTTTCTGATAAAAAAAATGCTGACTGACACTATTGGATCGGTAGAGTGTATTCATCATCGAAATCTACTAACGAAGAAGGGAAGGTGGTGACAAGACATGAAATTGATGAATTAAGTGTTTTCTTACCTGAGTTCAGTGATGTGTTACAGACATGGCCAAGGTGGCCAAGATGTATGGATGCTTGAAAGTACCAAAAACACACATACCTATCATATTATTTTATCCTTTTCTTTTAAGAACAAAAATGTAGAAATAATATGCATTTGCAGCCATTAATTGAAATTACATATACGTAGGCACGTAGCTTTCTAATATTAAAAAAACAGCATAGCTGCTTATCATATTCATAAGCTTATTTTCTTCTTATTTCCATGAAGATCAGAGAAAGGAATTTCTACCTCAAGTTTAGAATGTGTTCCAACAACATGAAAAACTTCAAAATATTAACATTAAAACTCTAGTCTAATGATTAGATATGATCATGTGGATTAAAAATATATACATAGTAGAGCTCAAGCGTGGAAACAATTCTAGGTGCAAAACACATTTTTTTGTAGTGATAACGGGGAAAGAAAAGAAGCTCCTTGAGACATAGAAAAAAGAAGGGTGAATTTCCTCACCATTCACAAACTCGGGAGACACTAGACAACAAGCAAAATTTTGATTTCTCAGGGAGCTCTGAAAGAGTTCATGAATAGCAGAAAGCATCAAGTCTTGATGGAAAAACCAAAATTTGTATTCACGAATATTGCAGTTTGGGGTTTAAACATATATAGCATGTATCCTTTCGAGAATGTAAAATAAATAAAGTACATGCAAGGTTTTACAGATCAAAGAGTTCACGAAAACATTAAAAAGTAAAAATCAAACTCAAACTTAAACAATCAAAGAAACACTGCAAATCAGATTGACCAGCCGAACAGTCAATATAAGAAAACTTTCAAAACAGATAATACACTTATGAGACATGCTACATCTAAAGAAGACTATCGAAATAACAAGACACAACTAATAAAGTGGTCTAGTGGTCTAGCTCTAGCCTAACGTAATACTCAATTGACAGGTAAATGACAAGAAGAGAACATGCAGTTGAGAGACGACTGGTAAAACATATGACAGATTGATACATCTTAACAAATGAATATAGATCTTTATATCGGTCCGTGAAGTCAACATTCATCTTCTTTTTATACGAAGTAGTTTTCTTTTATAATATACCTCACCTACATGTTCCTGGCCCATGAAGACTGATAAAATTAGCATTTCAACCACACAGAAGAATCATAACAGAATACATAAAGACAATTCGATTCTATGCAAATCAATTATTTGTTCCATGCACCAGTTTCTAGATGAAATACAGTGATTTTATTAACTAATTATATAGAGAGCGAGCTCAAGACATGCATACTGTACAAAAATAATTATGACGAGGAAATTTAACGAGAAATTATTATAGATAAAACTTTTTGGTAGAACATGAATTTGTGTACCCAAGTCCAAGATATTATCAAAGATCATATTTCCCAACAAAACAAAAATCACCAAATCACAGGTTTACGAGGCTTACCTCCCATATAATCACAGACCCATCATTAGATGATGAGGCTAAATATTTCCCATTGTGTGAAAACTGCAAGAACCATACTTCATCACGATGCGCCTGTAATACCTGCTCCATTCCACGAAAGAGACTGCTCAATGGATGGACTTCCAAAATATGCCGAAATAAATAGACACAATGTGTAAAGATAAGTAACATACGATGGCATAGTTTTCTATTACTACTTACTATCACGCTCAGCCAGCTGAACTAGCAAAAAGTGGCCCATCAAAGCTACAAGCTTTTCTAGAACCACTTATTGACATCGTCACTCTCTACCAGCTGAAATAACAAAAGTGGTCCATCAAAGCTGCAAACTTATCCACTTAGTTGTTTTTCTTTTTTGTCCCGCTCATCTTTCTTAAATTGAAATTCCATCCATCCATCACCCATTTAAACCTTTTTTATTTTGTGGAGACGTGGTAGTGTTCCAATTATATGACCTGATAACCTCTTTGTTAACGAATCTATGGGTACACAGCCAGGTTTTATCCCACAAGCTATCATCCACTCATACTAGTTCCATGCATCCACTTCTTTTCCATAATAGAGAGTGGTTCTAACCGAGACAAACAATTGAACAAATATGCACTGAGGTGCATAAAAACCCTCTTGACAGTTAGCAATCACCTTAAATGTAGAGATAATTAGTGATACCCCCCAGCTTGAAATGCAAAATTGGGACACCCCCCTATTTCGAAAAAGTTTTGTGAAAGCCCCTCAATTTTCATTTCCGGCCAAAATATGATGTAAACTGCCAAAATTGCCCTCATACTAATAGTGGTTTTGAAATACAACCACTTCCCTACAGCAACCCAAAAGTGGTTTTCACTATGACTTAACTTCTTCTCTTTTGTTCTTCTTCTACTCATCACATTAAAGGAATGAAAAGCAATGATCAAATTTAGAAATGAAGTTCTTTATCTTCCTCATCACTTCCTTTGCATTACAAAACCCTAGTTCCTCTTTTAAAGAAAACCCTAATTTCTCTCCATTCACTTCTCTTAGTTTTTAGTTAAAATGTAGTAATATCTTCCAGTCTATCATATTATAAGCTTGAATCTCACTTTTAATAAGAGGGATGTGCATCTTCCCCAAATTTGTATTCTTGTAAGAATTTGTATGTAACACTACATAAATGTGGGGGAATCACAATCTTTTATAAAAGTGGACTCACTTCAACCATCATCGGAAAAGTCTGATGTGGCAGGAGGGCATTCTGGGTATTTCAGATTATTTTTTGGTCGGAAATGAAAAATGAGGGGGAATCACCAAACTTTTTCAAAATAGCGAGGTGTCATCATTTTTGCATTTCAACCCAGGAGGGGGAGTATCGCTAAATATCTCTTAAATGTATACATAATATTTTGGTTAACAATTATTTTAGGTTGCATGACAATTTGCGATCACTTTATGACAAGTCCTGGGGAGGGAGGAGGGTGCCTACTTGATCGGATACTTTTACACCAAAAACAAGAATGTAAGGAGATACAATATATACATCAGAGACTACTAACCAACAGCTTTGCATCAGAAATAATAGTTCTGACCTGTAAAGTTCGAGACGGAATCACGTCTCTTCCGCAATGATGATCAGCATATAAAGACAATGCACTATCCAGTGAGTTGTGAAAGTAACAAGCTTCACGTTGCACATTGAGAGCCTGTTCAACAAGATTTTCCAACCTTTTTTCAGGTATCAGTACTGTGGGAGGGAGTACTTTCTGCAATTTTTCCAGAAGTTTAAAACGTGATTCTGAACTGAAAGTATCTTGGCTAGAAACCCCAAGTAATTTGCACTGTGAAGGTGAAACAAGGCACGAAGAAAGCTCATGCAATCGGTTCTTGTTAACTGAAAGAGGGGCGATCTCAGTCCTCAGTGTCTTCAAAGCATCCATGACTTTTTCCTTTCCAAGAAGCTCAATAAACTTCTGCTCCAGTATCAAGAAAGATGCTGATTTTATAGTGGTTTCATCCAAAGTACCAATTTTATGCAATGTGGCTACACTATCATCCCAATTCCCATCAAGAACTTGCTGCCGAAACAAATTTACTACCGAGGAATGCAACGGTATTCCAGACTCCTCCTCAAGAAGAGCCCCACTTCTGTCAAAACCCAGAGAATATAATGCTTTGGTAATGATCCTTACAAATTCTACCTTTTTGATAACTTGTTTAGAGCCAACCATCTCTTCACCCCCTTCGAAAGCTAAGGGTCGAGCCATTGAGTCCCCTAGAAAACTATTGACAGGTTCAGAAAGAGATAAACTGCCAGAGAAGCTCCTCACTTCTCCTGAGGACACTTTGACACGTTTCGAGGGTGGTTCATCGTCCTCTACACCTCCCATGAAATGCCCAAACTCAGCCCATATAGATTCAACACGGAAGAATGTAAAAGATTATGCCTAAGAAGAAAAAAAGTCCAACTCAGATGCCTTTCAATGAATGATTATAGACAATGGTAAGAACTATAAAACATAAGCCGTAAATATACAACACAAAGTCACAAACACAAACTGCATATCATGTACGCAAACAACAACAAGAAGAAATAATGATTAAATATATATCTTAAAAGCATCCCGTTTTTCTTCTGTAGTTCTAAGCATTCCTTCTTTCAGATCCGTATAGCTCAATGAGAGAAACTCAAATGGGGCATTTGCACATTTCTAATCACTCAAGCAAACAACATCAAGGCAATCAACATCTCTAAAACCACTTAAACGCATTCCATATATACCATTATAACATTACACAAATCAATAACACTATCTCCACATCAATTTAACTACGCAACTTCAGTCCCACTTACAATTTCAATACAAAAACTAGTCAATCTAAGTATCCCAATCACAAAACTCTTGTATATTAAAGTAATCATTTTACGCATAGTTATGGGCATAAATGAAGATCCAAATCCAATCAAAACATACATTATTTCTTCATAATTCCATATAAAAAAAAGCCAATTCAATCAAAAAAACAATCAGAAATTCAATATAGCAAGAACAAGTTCAAACCTTAGCAGATTATTGACTCCCAAGTGTAAAATCTTCCGATCTAACTTCTAAACAAAATCCCAACCCCTCAGAAGAAACTAATGAATACCCAATAATCCAAAATGAAAAATAAACCAGAATCTAGAATACCCAAGTAGCAATTTTTGATTTTTCTTCAAAAAGATGATGATTTAAGTCAAAAGAACAAATACCCAAGATCAAAATTATATTAAATAAGTTATTTTTGATAGAAATTTAATCAAAACAAAAGGTTTCTTTTTCTTCACTTTTTTTCTATCAAATTAATCAAAATAAAAGATGGTTTTGTTTTAGTTGTTTAGGTGAAGAAGAGAAAGAAAAAAAGAAAGAAATGAAGAAAGTGAAGCGATGAGAAGAAGGATTGATGAAGAAAAAAAATGGTTTTTATTTTTTATTTTTTGCAGTTTTTATTTATTACTGAGAAAGGAAGAATGGAGAGCGGTGGTATGTGTATGTGCCTATGTAAGGATATCTTGGCAGGTAGGCAAAGTGATAGCAATGAACATTTTAATGAATATTATTAGTATAGTACAATCCAATAATCTATAATGGACTAAAGGGTAATTTGGTCATTACATGGGTAACGGTAAAACCATAAACTCTTTTTACAAAATTAGTCAAGGATGTTGCCACCCGTGTCATTCGAACGAAATCACGCCAAAATCAGTCACGAACGAAATCACGCCAGTCAGTATGTTGACTGGGTGGTTTCGTTCGATTTTGTTTCTCATATAGAATATCCATGGCTAGAAGTGACGAGAGTAAATGAGAACAAATAATACAAGATCACAATTCACAAGTTGTACATATATTATTTACTAAATACGTACATATTTTTTCGGAGTCACTACACAAAGAAGGGTAAAACCATAAAACCTTGGACAAAAGTTATTTAGCCATGGATGTTGTCAACATAAGCATCCACATTGTCTTCATGTTATTTGAACGAAACTATATCATTCTATGTTGACTTGGTGGGTTCATTCGATTTTGTTTCTCATGTCATAAGATTATCCACGAAGCCAAAACTAACGTTTGCTTGTGATGTTTAATGTTGAGGAAGAAAATAAGAGTACGCAAAGAACAATCATAAGTTGTACATATACTACTTACTAAATAGATATTTTTCGAAGCATTTTCATGAGTAATTTAGTTATACATGTCGCTCGTGATGTTTTATGGTTGAGGGAGCAATGCACAATCACAGGTTGTACACATAAAAAAATAAAAAATAAAATTTTTTCGGAGTTTAGACGAAAAATGTTTTTGAGTAAGTAGTATATGTGCTCACTCACAAAGTGAAAAAAATGTGTATGTACGGATGTACCAAAAAATAAAAAATTTTCGGAGTTTAGACGAAAAATGTCTTTGAGTAAGTAGTATATGTGCTCACTCACAAAGTGAAAAAAATGTGTATGTACGGATATACCCTTGCTACGCAAATTTTTATATGGTACAGAAAATAAACATAATGCTACTTACTAAATACATAGATATACACATATTTTTTTTGAGTAATTAGACAAAAAAAAACATGATTTGGATCACTTGCTCATAGCATTTTCAGAGTTTTGCCCAAAGTGATCTGAGCTTTGGATTCAATGAGAATTTAGTTAGGTTTGCCATCCTAGCTTTTGAGCCACAAACAAGGAAAATTGAAAACGTGTCAAAATGGGCGACTTGGGCAGAAAACATTGGGATACTGTTTAATGTTTTCAAGCAACCCCTTTAACAAAGAGTTGCACCGTGTAACCCCGACAAACTGTACAATGAAAATCAGTAACTAAGTTATATGATTGTTAGGTAGCAGATGCTTCATGAATCATGAATCGAATTAGTGTCTGAGATCTGCTTCTGCAGTCAAGTTTATGTAACTGCCATATAAAATTTTACGTTGTAAGCTTCATCGTGCAGCTTTACGCTGAGAGCGCTCTTCTGGCACACCCTTGGTTATCACTTATTCACATCAAATTGTGGAATTGCGACTTCTTGTGAAATAGTAAGCAAGCATATATAAATGGCAGGGAATGTGCTTGGTATAGAAGTATAAAACCGTAATGGTATGATAGGTCAGGTAATGAAAATGTAAAATGTAAAAGCATATATAATTTTGGACAAAGAAAAAGAATACTGTCGACAAAATGGCAATTTCATATAAATAGGTTTAATTTGTGTACATATCATACGATATGATGGACTTAGGGTTGATTTAGTGCTGGAAATCAGCAATAATGTATACAAATTACACAGGATAAAATTCAGACCTGTCACCTGAGTTTACTCTAAATGCTCGTAATGTTCTATAAGCAAAATTATTTGGGAACATCTAAGTCCATACCAGATGTTAGAATACTCAAGAAAGCTACACTGCACACTGACAGTAATGTGCTTAGTAGAGCAGTACGTACAGCTACATCTCCTATATAAGCAAGAGTACTTAAATAGTATCGGCAAATGAATTGCTCTGTTCTAGTGTAAGGAGAACTAAATGCCCTTCATGAGCAAGAGACAATCAGTTCCCTATAGCATACATATGTACATTTTAATACATGTACCGTAATAGTGTTGAGCTGCTGAGTGCTGGCAAGTCACTAGAGTAACCTTAATGGCTTAATGCCTTAACCACAACAATCACCATTAACACCCCTGCTGGTGCATGAAATACCGGCCAAACTACACTAGCTAGAACAGTATAAAATGTTCACTTAGTGTATGGATTTTGTAGTGATTGCATGCGCGCAAGGTTGCAGTACAACCACACCAACATAAAAGGTTGAATTGGCTTCTCAGGCCACACCACCACACAGCTAGCTACGGATGTTGTCATTTACTCATGTAACGTAGTCATTGAAGAACCATATGTATGGGCCAAGACCATAATGGGCGTATATTTTGTCCATATTCCATAAGGAGTGCTTGGAGTTCCAACACTACTAAATTAACATGCATGGTTTCCAAATACAAAATCAACCAAGAATCCAACAACAAGTTCGTGTTCTATTTGTATTAGGGTTATGACTTCTTAAAACGTTTTTCTTCTTCCTATAAACAGATGAGAGAACAAAGACCTTAGGACGTTTTTGTGGATCACAAAGAGAGCTGAAACTGTGTTCCAAAGTTCAATCTAAGATCATGGCGGTTCGCGAGGTTGACTGGTTAGAGCTTCCAGACCATCTTACAGTCTTCATGTCAGATAAGTTGTCACGTTGCGATTTCATCAGGTTTAGTGCTGTTTGCAAGCCATGGAATTCTATTTATAATGCACATTCAAAACATTGTCACCCTCACCAACTTCCACTACTCCTGGTTCCTAATTATCATGAAGATCTTATACATCATACACACACTTTTTACGAGTTTCACGAGAAAAGAATGTACAGTTTCAAAGTCTTGGTACCCTTTTTCATGGACTATAAAGCTTCTAGTCATGGATGTCTGGTCCTGGTTGGGAGACAGGGTAAAGGCATTCATGTTCGTATATCGTTTCCCTTATTGAGCAAACATGAGGATATTAATCTCCCTCCTTTAAGAGGGCAATTAAGTGATATAAAGAAAATTATATTGTCTGCAAATCCATCATCAAACCATAACTATACAGTCATGGCGATGAGCAATTACAGAAAGCAAAGGTTAGCCTTTTACAAGCCTGCTGCTGGTAACCAAGCCGATTGGACTTACATAAGCAGTAGCTATAAAAAAATTCGTGACATCTTATACTACAATAAAAATCAGCAGTTTTACTTTGTGGAAGAATCTGGAACTGTTTTTGCTTGTGATGTCAATGATCCTAATGATCCAAAGGTGTTGCCGATACTTGCACCACCCTCTTATCCTTCTTTTGGACAAACTGACTACTACATGCTCTTCGGCTACTTAGGCAAGTATCTATATCTAGTGGAGTTATCATCTGGGGAATTACTACTCATTAAGATGTGCAGGAAATATAACAAAGATGAATCACGTGACTGCATTATTGGATTCTCTGTCTACAAGATGAATCCGCTCATTGAGCCTAAGTGGATTGAAGTGCAGAACCTAAGTGGTGATACAATATTCCTAGGTAATTATTCTTCTCTAGCTGTTCGGGCGTCAGACTTTCGTGAATGCAAGCCAAATTGTATCTATTTTACAGATTGGTATGTTCAAGAATATAGTGATGAATGGACTGGTGCTGATCACATAGGAGTCTTCAGTTTGGAAGAAGGGATTATTATTGAACGATATCCAATAGAAGTAAGAAGTCGAGTTCTACGGCCTCCCATATGGATAGAGCCAACACTGCCGCGACATTGTTGATTAGAATCATCACGATATACAGTCTTTATGTTACTACAGTTTCATTGATGTATTGTTTTACAAATTTGAAATTTCGTTTACTTTTTATAAAGATTGCATCTAAATTATATACTGCATGTCTGCATTGAGCTTTCCAGTAAAAGCCATTTTTCAGTTTGCACAACCACCATGACCACCACTATGGATCAAACTAACACAAAGAATACAATCTAAACCCATTCTCTTCTCGCACTGCGTCCCCTGACTTGCCGCACCAACACATGTCAGAAAATTGCCTGTGCCTCTGTCAATTTCTCTGCCAACTGACTTATTGTGATTTCTGCTGCTGTTGTGAGTTGATCAACATAGACTAAACAAACTCCATAAACTTACCCAATGCTTCATATCGCAACAGTTTACTCCAACTCGTAAGAAGCTCTACAAAGGAATGTCTTCTTATTGACATTAGCTAGGTGCAAGCATAGTAGCACTAGTAGTTTGTATATTCAAACATACACAGAGTCTTCTTATTGACATAAGATGAGGTAAGATTTATAGTAGCTAAACGAACACTTTCTTAGTTATTTGTAGTTTTGTACCAAGGTAGTTTCATGGATTGGTTGACATTTATAGTTAGATAACTTAAATCATTGGGAAACTGGTTGATGTATTAAGCAACCTCATAAAAAAGATGTTGCACCGTACCGTGTAGTCCCAAACAGACTGTACAATGAAAATCAGATGCAGATGCTTCATGAATCATGACTCCAATTTGTTTGTGAGTTAGTTGTGATATCATCTGCATCTGCAGTCAAGTTTTTGCAACTGCGATATAAATTTTACACTAGCTGCCTAGCTGTAAACTTCATCATGCAGCTTTACGATGAGAGCGTTGTTGTTGCACTCCCTAGGAATCACATACATCAAATTTGTGGAATTGCGACTTCTTATGAAATAGCATGCAAACATATATAAGGGCAGAGAGAATGTGCATGCTTGAAACCATATTGGTATGGTAGGTTAGATATAAATTTTTTTTTTTTACAAGGAAATTGTGAATGCATGTCTAATTTTGGACAAAGAAAAAGAATAAATAAAGTTAATTAGCCAAGTGGTAATTAATTTTTTACAAATATAGTTTGTATACATAACTGAAGTATATGAATTTAGGGTTGGATAAAACGGTTTTCACCTCAAGAGCACGCAGATAGCTAGCCTTCATAACATGCTTGGCGTGATTTACATATTTTGTTTGGACACTTGCCGATGAATATTGATTTTAGGAAGCATGGTTTGAATCATAACATTGTATTCAATTCTCTCTAATGTTTCTTATATCTCATTTAGGAAGTACGGAATATTTATCATCCCTTGCACTAAATCAAAGATTTGCGAAAAATGCAAGCCATGGACATATTTGATCACACATATACTTGCACCAACTAATATTTTCTCCTCTCTTCTTCTTGGATAATTGACACACCTGAAAACTATATGATCGATCTTCAATTGTATTACGGCAAGATTGAATTGTACTGCCAAATGAACTAGAAATTTATATGATGTTTCGATCGTTCTGGGTGGTCAGTCACGAGTTCAGAAGTTACACACTGTCAGTATGTATCATAATTGTGTTGAGCTGCAGAATGCTGGCAAGTCACCAAGTGTATTGATAACGGCTTAACCACAATCACCATTAACGCCCCTGCTGGTGAAATTCTGGCTACACTACAATTGAACAGTAGGCATAAAATGTTTGCTTAGTTAATGGATTTTGTAGTGATTGCATATATGACCAATATAAAAGGTTGGATTCTCGTGCCACACCACCACAGCTATGGATGTCATGTAACGTAGCGATTAAAGAATCATATGCATGAGATTCAAGGCCCAAAACCATCATTGGGCAGAAGAAGTTTAAGATTACTAAAGGGAGCATGGTTTCCAAATACAAATCAATAAGAATCCAGCAACAAGTTCGTGTTCTATTTGTACTAGTAGGTGGACCCGTGCTACGCACGGGGTTAAGCGATGTACTTCTAGCTGGATGGATTCCATCAAGATTTATTCGGTTGAGTCACATGGAATTAATCAATCACAAAATTAAGCATTTGCAATGAAAAAGTAACAATTATAAAATTAAGATACTATTAAAATGTAAAAGTAACAATTATACAAAATTAAGATACTATTAACCATTCTTAATAATAAATTATGTATCCAGATCACACGGGATGCCACACAAAAAGAAATGTAAATTAAGGAAAGAGTAAAAAAAAACAAAACATCCAAGTAACTAAGTAAGCATAAGGAACTCAACCATTATCTATTATGCAACAACTTGCCAAGGTCGGTAATTTTCACTTGTATCCATTTTTTGCTCATTGGTCTCTCCGTAAAAAACCTGCATAAATAACAAATGGAAATAAAAAATTTGTGTTAGTAATGTTCTCCACAAATAATGCTAATAATGTTCCCCACAAAAATTTGTGGTATGAATTTTCCTTTGGATTTTTTTTTTTTTTTTTTTGTAGGTGACTCCTTGTCGCCCTCTTTTGGGAAACCTTGAGATGAGATATAAATAATAATACATAACAATTGCTAGTTTTAAATTATGACGATTGAAAAACAAATATGTTCTCACCCTTTTCCTCATCAATGTAAGCTGGATTCCATCATCATCATCTGCTTATTAATTAGTTTGTGGTTCATCACCATCTTTTTCCTGCTTTATGTTTATCATTTCAAAGTTCGGTGTGACATCATTTTGGGTTTTATCATCTAAAGAGCCCTTGTCATCTGGCATGCCATGGATTACCAAACATTAATCTGTTAATTGACAAAGACATGCATGTTGTCCTGATAATCGACATCTTTATTTCAAAATTGAAGTCCTTCCCTCTAGCTTCTTCAAATACGTCACTCAAGTTTACACCATATTGCTAATACTCCAATAGCTCTTCAAGTTCTTAATTTTTCTAACATATCAGCAGCTTTGTTCCCAAACAGCGATACACAACATGTCCCACTATCGTCATGTATGCTTATTATGATAACGATTCTGTATAAAAATGTATTGTAAATATTATTTCATTCAATCGTCTACTCTAAAAGATAATAATAATAAAAACTAAAAAAAAACAAAAACAATTAAAACTAAAAAAAAACCTGTCATTTGATTAGTAGTTACGCTTGCGTTATGGATTGTGGAGTGGTGCAGTTTGGGCACTTCAAAGTGCCACCGTTTCTTAAACTCTTCTACTGCACTTTGCGCAAGCTGGATACGTATACTTCCCTTCAAACTTTGAATACTTGGCAGTGCATGTATAGAACACCTGCTACATGCAAATATAATAGTAAATGAGGCCCAACTGTGTACAAATCAGCCTAGAAAGAAATTAACCCACAATCCTGAATCATATTTGTAGCAATATATTAAGCAAAACAATTTAGAAGTTGCATCAAGTACTCAAGTACTTCCAGTAAAAGTGCTTAGGAGATGAGATCATGTTGGCTCTATCCCTAATATTTAATTTACTGACCTTACATGTGATACAGTCAGAAGTACCATGCCTAAGCCTGACAGGTCTCAGTTCATTTGCTGCAAATAGGCATAATATTTCATGCATGTTGTATTGAATGTATGGAACAAAATTGAAAGGTAAAGACTGAAAACTTAGGGTTCCTTATTCATCCCTCTAACACCCTTTACCCAGGAAGAAGTTGATAATGTTCGAGGCCAATTCAGATTGAAGTGGGTATATAGAGACTTAACTGTGACATTCCCTAAGTTGTCTAATGCCCACTGTAGGCTATCTTTTGTGTTTTGATTTCGAGAGATTGGGGATGGTATGGATTTGATCTACTACAGAGAAGGGAAAAATGGTATATAATAAATATTGGTCCCATCTATGATTAATCATCAAGTCTTGGACTGTCCATGTGTTATTTTCAGAAGAAACCAAGTGAGGGCATAGTTTTTTTTGTTTTTTTTTTCTTTGAGGGCATAGTTTATTCAGAAAATCAGAGGTGTAGGTGACATCCATGCTCACTCAAGCAATTAATGTTTCCTCCCTTTCCTATTCTCCATTGTATTCACCCTTCTAGAGTTTTAACTCCTAATTTAATACTCTTCCACCCGACCACCCCCATGATTGCCCGTTGTTAGGAGGTCAGTGTGTTTATGATACCTGACTTTTAGGATCATTGAGCATAGCTTGTCAGGTTGTTGTTTGTAGCAAAGTCGATAGAAAGATAGACTGCCAAAACTTTATATTCACATGGCTAGACTGAATTATGGGATGAACACCACTCTAATCAAGGAAGGAACCTCCAATTATTAGTCTAATGTGCAGTCTAGTATTAATAAAATGTGCTCGATCCACTTCTTGATATAGAATTAGTTCCCACGCATAGCAACCTTTAATCGTTTAGTATAATGTGCAGTAAAGAAGTTAATTACAACAAAATGGACCCCAGAAAAAAAAAAAAAAAAAAGTCATGAAGCAATGAAGTTAGAACAAATATTCCAGTATACAATTCCTTAGTAATAGTTTAATGCAATGCATTGATACCAACCTCCGCAGAATGTGGTTTGTACTCATCTACCATCAGCAATGGTTTTGCTGTTATTTGCAGTCTAATTATTACTTTCGCTCTTCTCTTTAACCTCAAATTGATTGTGATAATGTTAGGTTTGCAATAATAATAATAACATTAACAAAATGTAAAATTTTGATCATATTATACATGTTCTCGAGGAATCATACTTCAGGAATATCCGAGTCAAAATAGTAACTTCATGATTCCGTTGAGTTCACACTACATTTTTGTGTTACTGGAAAAAATATATAAATTGTAAATAAGGACAAATTAAATAAATTTAGAAAAATTAAATAAACCTAGTAGTTATATGCAAGGGATTATATCTAACCTTTGTTGAAGTCTACAGAAGTGGAAGAGAGTATGAAATTCGGCTTCTCAAAAAGATTGGAAGGCTTCACAAACTTATTTGCCAGACCCCCCCAAACGACCTCCCTCACATTATCAGACCTGTTTTAAGAAAAGGGAAAGTAATACGTTAACCTAATTTTGAATACATAAAAAATTTACAAATAATAGGTATATACAACATCAATGTTCCATTTATGTTTCATCTTGGACCCAAATTTCACGAATTATCTTGTTTCCCTTGACTTTCTTTATGTCCGAAGAATCTATGAAAATTCCAACGATATCTGGAGCAAAAAATGAAAGTGGTTAACAATTATCTATGCTTTAAAGGTAAATCAATGAGTCTACACTACATAGTATACTACATACCATTTAAGAAGACCTTGTCCTTCTTTTTCAGCAAAGTGTATTTAGCTTTCCATGTATGCGACTTCCCATGTATGCGACTTCCCTGTATTGTGTAGTCATGTTTTTATAACAATAACTTAGAAATTAAAGAAAAAGAAAAAATTTATATTCATTTCAAGGGGAGAAAATATACTTGTTTGTCTACGAAGATGTAATCTAAACCTTAGGGCCCTCCTGTTTTTTTTATATATTCCTTCCCAAAATTTAAAGACCCTAACCTTTATCGTCCATGGACCATACAAATTTTTTAGATCAGTGATGAGAGACAACTTTTTGCTTGCCATTCCTGGTGACGTTTTGAGGTTAGTAATATAATAAGAATAAGAGAATGAAGAATATACGATCTACTTTAAAAATGAAAAGAAAGGAAGAAGTGAGTCTACCAATTATATACCATAAAGAAGTGTGTGAAAACTCATTCACCATTTGGATTAGATATGACTAAGGAGGGGACAGGTGTAGTCTACCGTTTATGTAGCTGCTGGTATGCAATCTCCAGATTTTAGTACAACAGACAGTACCTGTTGTATGGATAGGGACATGGGCAAGATGGAAGAGACAACACCATACAGGTCTTCTACTATGAAATTGTAGGTTTTTTGGTATTGTCTTGTCTTTGGTTGGCTTACCGGACGGTGCTATTTGCACGCTGGTCAGGATGTATTTGGTTATTGATATCAATAATAATTCTACACTTTGCCAAAAAAAAAATATAGCATATAAAATTATAGATTAAAATATAAACCAAATAAAACCAAATCGAAATGAATTGAACAAAAAATGACAAATACCATGGACTTATGTAAATTTTTTTGAATCGATTAGAAATACTGAGATTTGTTCTTTATCTGATCTCGACAAAGTGGGCAAATTAAGATTTCCTTCATCAATTCCGACAAAGTGGGCAAATTAACATTTCCTTCACCAATTCAAGTCGTAACAGAGAAAAATTGGAGGAACCACATGAAGGTACAACGAAAATTCTGATATAGGAAATTATAACAGTTAGTTAATTATCCTAGTCCTTTGGTAAAGATAGCAGATTGAGTCATTAAGTTCCTAAAACACTCTGTTATAATGCATGAGATGTTTATAGTTTTTCGACAAATTCATCAAACGGGTGGATCAAATGCAAAGCAGACCAATCGTAACAGTATCACACTAAGTTGAGGGGACCCCTTACCCCTTTAGATTATGTGTAGGATGCGGGGAGATGCTGCAGCTGCCGGTTTTCATACTCTTTATATCTAGCCAACTGGGAGTTGTTGCACCTGCCGGTTTTCATATTCTATATTTAGCTAATAATGTCTTTGTTTGCAGGGCAGTAATGGGACCATGGGGTATGTCTCTGAGATGTAAGAATGGAGGATGTCCCCATGGGATGGTTGAACTGACGCTACATTAGGTACACATATAGTTACATAATCGGATGAAATTACCTTTTTTGTCTGGTTTTTTTTTTTTGGATGATATTTATTAAACTTCTATTTAGACATTTCGTTCCGAAAATCCTTTTTCTCCCTTCTTCTTTCCAACTCTTTCCTATGTCTTCTGCACACATCCATCTCTTCCCCTTTATTTTTTCACACTTACTGTTTTTAGTCTACACTGTTCAGGCTATTAGACTCCTTTACAATGCTAATATGATCCTAGCTTTCATCAATCTATCTTATTTTTTTATTTATTTTTTTTTATTTTTGTTTAAAAAAATATAAAGCTCCCAACACCACCAGAAACCATAATGAGAATTGCCAAGGATTTATGCATGCTTAATCCCAGAGACGAATCATGCAAAGATGGACAAAACCAAAGAGTTTGATAGACTACTTGAATAAGAGTATCGAAATGTTAATAACGGAGACAAATCATGCAAAGATGGATGGAACCAAAGAGTATGATAGACTAATTATCATCAATAACAGTATAACACTCAATCTAAAAATTCTGGGGAAAAAAAAAACATTGAATAATAAGAAAGTGTAATAAGTATTGGCATATAACCTTGATACTACCCCAAAAAGACGGAAGCAATAAACTTCGATGAAAGTGTAATAAGTATTGGCCTATAACCTTGATACTACCCCAAAAAGACGGAAGCAATAAGTGTAATAAGTATTGGCCTATAGTGAATTTGAATTTGTGTAACGATAAAAGATGCAACCATGTCCATGAAATTTTTTGTTATGATATGTCCATGAATTTCTATGAGTCAAACAAACACACCTGGACAGACTTATCGAACACACAATTCGTTGTTCATCTTCTCTGTTGGCGACCGAGTTCACGAAATCAAACAAATGTTCCTTAACAACTACCCTTTGGCCATTGGATTGCAGTCTGCTGAACATATCGAAAATATATCATTAGAATTTCAGTTAAATATTCTTTGATTGATAACATACTATTTGTACAGTTGGACTGGGGAGTAAGAATCTAACCTGAGTTTGACAGTATAATGCAAAAGTTGAGAGCAGAATAAAATCTAATCGAGTGTAGTGAATATCCAATCACTCCTGAGCTAATGGATATTTCGAGTCGAGAATATGTATAATATCAAGTGTAACTATTAGTGCGGAACTCCATATTCAACATACAAAGACCTGTCATTATGAATATAATGATTAGATTATTTATAACTTAAACTGATTTAACCTCAATCATAATATCAAGTTCAACTATTAGTGCGGAACTTCATATTCAACATACAAAGACCTGTCATTTATGAATTTCATGGTTATATTATTTATAAAAACTGATTTAACCTCAGTCATAACATTGTCAGAGGACATTAAGCACAAATTGATTACATCATCTTCATAAAAAGAACAGAGAAATTAAAAAAAATTCAGGCAATTCATATTCCTAGAAATATATTTAATTTGAACAAATCAAGTTGTTCATGACTGGCTGACTGAACTGCTCTCTCTGGCTTGTAAAACTTAGACACATAATTTGAACGTTTTGAATACTGAATTTGGGTGTTTATGATACTTAAACACAGATTACAATTAAAGATAAGTCAAGCCAAGCAAAGCCAACACAGATTACAAAAGATTAAGGAAAAGAAAGATGATGAGTTTAAAATTGAAGTTTAAACTGAAATATAATTGAGACCATGAATTGAGATTTCAATGAAGTAAATATAAGGAAAACAAAGGCAAGTCAACATATATTACAAAAAGTTAAGGAAAGGAAAGATGGTGAGTTCAAAATTAAAACCCAATTTAAGAGTCAAAATAGTACCTTGGTATAATAGGAAGAGAACACTGATGTAAGTGATTTGATTGAGCTGATAGAACCTTCAATTGTTGGATTTAACAGAGTTATGCATATAGACATTCGCAATCAGTAACAAATTGATTACATCATCTTCATAAAAAGAACAGAGAAATTAAAAAAAATTCAGGCAATTCATATTCCTAGAAATATATTTAATTTGAACAAATCAAGTTGTTCATGACTGGCTGACTGAACTGCTCTCTCTGGCTTGTAAAACTTAGACACATAATTTGAACGTTTTGAATACTGAATTTGGGTGTTTATGATACTTAAACACAGATTACAATTAAAGATAAGTCAAGCCAAGCAAAGCCAACACAGATTACAAAAGATTAAGGAAAAGAAAGATGATGAGTTTAAAATTGAAGTTTAAACTGAAATATAATTGAGACCATGAATTGAGATTTCAATGAAGTAAATATAAGGAAAACAAAGGCAAGTCAACATATATTACAAAAAGTTAAGGAAAGGAAAGATGGTAAGTTCAAAATTAAAACCCAATTTAAGAGTCAAAATAGTACCTTGGTATAATAGGAAGAGAACACTGATGTAAGTGATTTGATTGAGCTGATAGAACCTTCAATTGTTGGATTTAACAGAGTTATGCATATGGACATTCGCAATCAGTAACAACCTACATTTGAAGTCAAATTGATTACATCAATATAATCCAAACTACAGAGAAATTAAACATTTTTCAGGCCTTCTATATTCCTGGCAATACTTTCTACCTTATAATCGATTACATCTCTCTCTTATTTGTAATATTTTTCAGGACAGTCTTATTGTATTAGTGCACTCAATAAACTTCAACCACACCTTCTTATGTGAATGACTATTCCGTGGAAACTAACCTACCTTTCCGTTGCCTAGCTTTCCTTTGTTCTCAAATATAAAACATACAAAAAAAATTACAAATAAGAGAAATTAACAAAAAAATTGAAGCCACCATTTGTACGTTATTTCTAGGCATTTTTTCAATTCTATAAGTTGAATAATCTTTATTAAATATATCCCAACACTTAGAACAAAGCCAACAATTCTAAAAAAATAAAAACGATTCGTTGGAATTGAGTATCATGTAATGATTCCAGAATAATAATGTAAGAAACATCTTACCACTGAATGTGAGTATAAAATCGCGGATATAACACATTGATTCACTCCTGAATTATTTCAAAGCTCCCAGTATTCCTTTGAATCTTATGAATAAAAGACATTAAGTCAACATAAACTAACAAACTTAGAATCAGGATTTTTTTTCATAAGAAGAAGAATGACCAAGGACAGTTGCTATTAATCTAATTGGAATTATTTGAACCAACAACGAATCGTGGTGATAGAATTATAGTTAAATTATGGGGTTGGGTGTAACCTTGAGCAATTGAAAGAGGGGAAGAAGATGAATACCTCATCTAGTACTCAAACCTTCGATTCGTACTGCTTTTGCAAATTAAGACTTTTAAGATTGCTATGTAATCCTGCAACTGATATTAGTAGTTTTGGTGAACAAATTATAAGCATCTGTGAATTGATTGGGAACACTTGAAAATCTGCAATTGAGAATTAAAACTTAAAAAGTGATGGGGAGGGGCGATTGATGTTTGCAACAACAGTAATATAGGGATAGGTTGATGTAGATCGTAGACAACAACCACTGAAAATAAAAAATTAAGGGTCTGTTTGATTCGAGGCCGGGAAATAGATTTACCGGGAAATCTCAATTTCCCATGTTTGATTACATGGAAAATAAACGGTAAATTTTGAAAATGAAATGATTTGTAAAAATGTTGGGACATATTGTCGCTGAATTTTTATGAACTCTCACTAAAATCATATTCACAACATTTTCCAATGATTTTCATGATAAATATAGTACTATAATCATTTAATGAAAATTTTATTTTCCGAATATTTGCATATGGTAAATCTATTTCCCGGTAAATTGATTTCCCGCCTGAATCAAACAGACCCTAAAAGTAAAGAAAGTTAGAGTTTGAAATTTCTGCAGAGTACACTTACCAAAAATCGTAGAAGATGTTCTCCAGAAGACGAAGAGAAGTTGTAACCGAAGAGAGATATTTTGTTAGTTTATTGGGCCTTTTAAGATTTAAGTGTGAAATGACATTAAAACCAGGCCCAAAAGGGTAATATAGTCCGGTTTTAGCAAAATATTTCTAAAGCTTGATTCGGGGAATGCCTTGAAATTGTTGGCGTTTAATACAGTAGAATAGAATAGAATAGATAGATGAATTGACAAAGACCTAGCTAGGACGTTTTTGTAGATTAATATAGGAGATCATGGCGGTTCGAGAAGTTGAATGGTTAGAGCTTCCAGACAATCTTACAGTCTTCATGGCAGATAAGTTGTCACGTTGCGATTTCATCAGGTTTAGTGCTGTTTGTAAGCCATGGAATTCTATTTATAATGCACATTCAAAACATTGTCACCCTCACCAACTTCCACTACTCCTGGTTCCTAATTATCATGAAGATCTTATACATCATACACACACTTTTTACGAGTTTCACGAGCAAAGAATGTACAGTTTCAAAGTCTTGGTGCCCTTTATCATGGATTATAAAGGTTCTAGTCATGGATGTCTGGTCCTGGTTTGGAGACAGGGTAAAGGCGTTCATGTTCGTATATCATTTCCTTTATTGAGCAAACATGAGGATATTGATCTCCCTCCTTTAAGAGGGCAATTAAGTGATATAAAGAAAGTTATATTGTCTGCAAATCCATCATCAAAACATACCTATACAGTCATGGCGGTGATCAATTACAGAAAGCGAAGATTAGCCTTTTTCAAGCCTGCTGCTGGTGACCAAGCTGATTGGACTTAGATAAGCAGAAGCTATGAAGAAATTCTTGACATCTTATACTACAATAAAAATCAGGAGTTTTACTTTGTGGAAGAATCTGGAACTGTTTTTGCTTGTGATGATGTCAATGATCCTAATGATCCAAAGGTGTTGCCGATACTTGCACGACCCTTTTATGCTTCTTTTGGACAAAGTGACAACGACTACTGGCACAACGGCTACTGGGGCATTTATCTACATCTAGTGGAGTTGTTGTCTGGGGAATTAGTACTCATTAAGATGTGCAAAAAATATAACAAAGACGAATCACGTTACTGCATTATTGGATTCTCTGTCTACAAGATGAATCCGCTCGTTGAGCCTAAGTGGATTGAAGTGCAGAACCTAAGTGGAGATACAATATTCCTAGGTAATTATTCTTCTGTAGCTGTTTGGGTGTCAGACTTTTGTGAATGCAAGCCAAATTGTATTTATTTTACAGATTGGTATGTTAAAATATATATAGTGATGAATGGACTGGTGCTAATCACATAGGAGTCTTCAGTTTGGAAGAAGGGATTATTATTGAACGATATCCAATAGAAGTTCCGCGGCCTCCCATATGGATAGAGCCAACACTGCCGCAACATTGTTGATTACAATCATCACTATATATAGTTTAATTATCTTTTCTTCATAGTATTCTTGTTACAACAGTTTCATCGATGTATTGTTATCCAAATATTTAGATCCCAAAAATAACATTGAAATTTAGCTAACTCTCTAGAATGGTGTCATCTAAATTATATACTGGGTCTTTCTTCTTTTCAGTTCAATGCTGTCAGTATGTTTGGAGCTTGAGGAAGAAAGGTTGTTGGAACTAGTACTCTTTATCATTTTTAACCTTTGAATACTGTATAATTCTTAGAATGAAGATATGACTCTGATATACATTATATATAGGTAACAAATATTATATATCGAATACATGTATTGTGTAAAAGAAAATTTGCTTAAGAAAATTTTAGTAAAACAGAAATAAAATAAAAAATACATACTACTGGGTTCAACACTTCAACCACAACCACCACATCCCCCACCGCAACCACCACCACCACCACAACCACTGGTTACCACAGAGTTGATTGGATCAATAGAACTCGTTCCACGTCCATTATCTACTTTAGCTTTGTAAGCATAATTTCTTCTTCCATGTATGTTACGAACTTTAGCTTTGCGAGGATATATGGTTCTTTCTAGTCCATTACGCGCTATAGCTTTGCAGGCATCACTGGTTCTTTCTTTTCCATTAGAAGCTTTGGCTTTGACAGAAATCTTGGTTTTGTTCCCTGCATTATTTGTAGCTTTTACTTGACCTTTACCAACTTTGTCATTAGCTTTATCATCTCCAATGCCAAAACAACCTAAGCATGGTAGAAACATCTCCAAGAATAACAGTAGTAAATAAAAATATACTACAGTAAATTCTTATAATTTTTTTGGAACAAAAGAAGAAGATACAATGAAGATGATAATGTAAGTGATTATTACATTCTGATGATCCATATATAATTGCAATTATTTAGTGATGATCCTATCAATTTGGAAATCAAATCAGAACATTCCTTTTAAACTACAAATTATCTTAATTAATCATATATATGAATCCATATTTACCTTATTCAAAACTTTTCTCAAAAATATTTTACCATAAGAGTTGCAAGGTGATAATATTTTCTCTTATTGACATTAGCTAGGTGCTAGCATCTGCAAGCAAGGCAGCAAGCACCATCTCTGCCCTTTGTGTGTGATATCTGCATCTGCACTCTGCAAGTCTGCAGTCATTTTTGTAACTGCCTTGTAACATTTTACGTCATAGGCTCCATCATACAACTTTAGGTTGAGAGCCCTCTTGCCACATTCGCTAGGAACCACATATTCACATCAAGTTGTGGAATTGCGGCTTCTTGTGAAATAGTAAGCAAGCATATATAAAGGTCACAGAATGTGCTTGATATAGATCCATGATGGTATGATAGGTTAGATAATGAAAATGTAAATGCATATCTAAATTTGGACAAAGAAAAAGAATAATGTCGACAAAATTCCAATTTCATACAAAAGTTGTTTGATTTGTGTACATATCATACTATGAACTTAGGGTTGATTTAGTGCTGAAAATCAGCACTACTTATCAATCTGAAATTATAAGACTGTATACACTATACAATTTGAATTAGAACTGTTTGATCTGCAGATCTTATTATAACTAGTAGCTCTTCATGCAAAGAACAAGATTGATTGGGCCTTCAACCCTTTTATACTGCTGCCATTCATGTACACTCTTATGAAACTTCAACGTGGATCGAATAAAATCTGTCTATCAAGCCATTACTCTTTACGACCTGCAAGATGCAAATGAAACAGATCTGTCAAGTAAGATGCAAATCAAACAGTTCTGTCATAAATCTTGATTAATTTAAAAGAGTACAGGAATGATGAAGAAGATAACACCAAATTTCATCATTGTCGTAGCATCTTAGGCATAAACCAATTGACTGAACAAGAATGCTAATTGGATTCCCTCGAGGTGAACTTCTTTTGTCAATGCGCATAAGGATATACATTACACAGCATAAAATTCAGACCTGTCACCTGAATTACTCTAAATGCTCGTGATGCTCTTTAAGCAAAATGATTTCAGAACATCTAAGTCTACACCAGATGTTAGAATACATAAGAAAGCTACACACTGACAGTAATGAGCTTAGTACAGCTAGTCAGCTACATCCTATATAAGCAAGAGTGAAGTAATATGGGCAAATGAAGTGCTCTGTTCTAGTGTAAGAAGGACTATGCCCTACCGAGCAAGAGACAATCAGTTCCCTATAGCATAGGCAAATAAAGTTGCATATACACAACAGACCACCAGACTCCTAATTCTAAGGACAGCTATTCCACTTAAGTAATACTCTACATCAAAAGCATAAACAAGACACAATACTGCCTGAAAAAACAGATCATAGATATAGAACAAATAGAGATAACTTCCACTTGCCTGGTCGAAAGTCACGATTCCTGATTCTTTGCAAGCATTCTGAAAGAGACCTAAATTGGTCATTCATTCGCTTATTCATGTCACTTAAGTCAATGCCCTGGTTCAAAGAATGCATCGGCCTGAATCCAGACATTCTTCTACTCGCTTCTCTCTGTAAACCAGAAATTCCTGGCACAACATGGTTCCAGCCATACCCTACACCATTAGATAGAAACAGTGCACTATTGTAAGGGAACCCAAAAAGGGAGTTTGCTGGAAGACCAATGCCAACACCAGCAAGCGTGATGCCAACGCTAAATCCGACACCGCAGCCAGCACCAACATATCCAACAACTTCAGGTCCGAAACCAGGACCCCATCCAACACCACAGCCAAAACCTATCCCCATGCCCCAAAAGGCACCTGAGGTTGGATGCACAGGGTTCCATCTTTCATACCTTCTAAATAATCCCTTTACGATCATAAGGACCTGAGCAGGAGAGACTAAGATCAGTACTTTATACTTAACAAACTAAGCAATGCTATAAATTATAATGGTTCATTAAACACGAAGCATACATATGCAGATAATTTAAATAGAATACCTGGTATCAATGATTCATTGCTAATCATAAAAGGAGAATGCAACATCTCTACAAACAACTATGGAGTGTGTTTGTTCTTACCTATCCGTAAGCTTTTTCAAATGCCTCTATATATTTATATTTTACAGTGAGGTTCACAACAAACAAGGAATCAACATATTTAGCACCAACAGTCTTACTCCCTTGTGATTTCACTTGTTAGAAATGCCAGTATATCTTTTATTGGTTAAAGTACTCTGAGAGTCTGAGTAGCTCATAGTTCCTTCAAGTTTTTCTATGCGACTGTGTATTGTACACAGTTTGTTCGAACTCCGGTAATGATAAATTCTTCGTGTGCACGTGCTCGCACAGAGTTTGACATGATATTTCTATTGACAAAGAAAGGATTACCTCCTTTGTGTTTACTCATAGGTTATCCATGTAAGACTGTCGCAATTTTCACCTACCCTTATCTCTTGCCCCTTAGTTGTAATCCTTGGAAATTTTATTATGTAATCTATATTTCAACGCTATATTTTGTGAAATTGTAAACTATGGTACTCAAAATGAGAATATATTCAGCTTAAAATTCCATCCAAAAGGCATAGTACATACACTCCAGCATTGCAAAATTTAGACTAGTCTCAATATTTTCGCAAAATGGGTATGTCGAAAAACACTATATTTTGTGAAATCTTAAACTATGGTAGTGATTTTGAACTCAAAATGACAACAAATTCAGCTTCAAATTTCATCTAAAAGATTGCAAATATAAGTTAAAATATTTACATTTTATATAAGTCATAGCAACTAACTAATGCAATATGTAAGTGGATATTGGAATTTTATATATAAATATAAAACAAAAAAATTGAAAAAAATAAAATAAAAAATAATAATAATTACCAGATTTCCATTACCATCGCGTGGAGAAGCGAAAGGTGAGTTCTTCAGTTGTTGCAGTGGTTTGAGAAGAAGATGAGAGAAGTTAATTGATAAGAGGCTAAAAAGGCTTTTTTAATGGACTTGGGTTGAAAACAATGTTTCTAATGGGTTGGGCTCTTTGGGCTTAAATGGGCCCATTGATGTGGTGCTCATTACAGTATATTGAATTCGTTTCTTTAAATATATTTTAGTTAAAATTGTTTAAGTAAAAAAAACTTCACTGTACATGTAGATATCACAAATTGGAGTCATCCATTTTGGCATGTTTTCAATTTTTTTTAAAAACTATTTTATTAATAAACTTAAAAAATTATACAAAAGTAGAGGACTAACGAACTACAAACTGTAGCTCAAAAAATTCTACATCCAAAACTCAGACCACTTTGGGCAACAAAACTGAATAGTGATGATAGCCTTGAAGAAGATGTTTGTTGCTAGATTATTAGCACACCAAATCATGTTGGTTCAAATCTTCATCAATTTTATCTTTTCATTTCTCTATTTTTGGTGTTTTAAATTATCTAACTATTAATGTCAACCAGTCCATGAAATTACCTTGGTACTATAAGAAAGTGTCACTTACAATACATGTCATGGAAGGAAGGGAAGTTGCATGACTATGCATATTTGTTACATCTATATTATATCATAAGTAATCATCGTCGTATCTCAATCTATGAATTATATTCATAAGTTAAAAATGATAAAGAGTACTCGTTCCAACAATTTCTGAGCTCCAAAGATATTGACAACATTGTTTATGGATGCTCAAGATGTAACTAAATCTTTTCGAGTAAAGATATATAGATATATATATATATATATATATATATATATATATATATATATATATATATATATATATATATATATATATATATATATATATATATATATGAGTGAAAAGACTCAACCTCTCAGTTTTGTCTGTTTTTACTTTTTAGCCTCATATTTATTTTTTATAATTAGCCTTGAGATGACATCAAGTGGGTTTAATATAAACTTGGGTCTTGTAGCTTATTCCATATCAGTACATAGAAATGAAACAAAGACATTTAGTAAAACCCTGTTTACCTTAGCCTACCCTGATGATACTGTATCCCTTAGGTTAACCATTCCGATCCCTTCTTGTTACTAAGCCTTTTCTTGAGCCCATTATCCTTACCCAACTCCATTGTAGGACTAAATACCCTTAGATTGTTTAGGTCCTTTTACCTATTTTTTTTAGAACATGAGGATGATTGTTTATGTGGTTACAAGAAGAAAAAAGAAATACAAAGAAACCTCCAAACTAGTGAGATGAACCAAATATTAAAAAACAAAAAGTTTGAAGAAATTTCAGAAAAAAGCTAGAATCTCCCAAAACAATTTCAAATCCAAAAAGAAAGGAAGATTCCTAAATATTGGCTAAAGCTTAATTAAAATTTCCCTAAAAGAAGATGAGAAACACTTCTTCCCAAAAGAAAAATTCCAAAAATTTCTCCATGTGCTGTTATTATAAATCACAAGTGTTGAATGCCCGAATGTTCCAAAAATATTTCACAAAAGCTGTAATTACATAAAATTACTAAGTCTAGAACGACATAGAAATTGTAAAATATATGTAAAGAGACATGATTTACGTGGTTCGGCAATGGTGCCTACGTCCACGGGAGAGATGAATATTTTATTATTGATATGAGATGAATAGAGATGAGAGGAGAGAGCTTATGAGAAGCTAGAGAGCTCCCCCCCCCTTTTACATGAAATATGTCCCTTTATATAGATAGGGAATTACAATTGAGCACATGTGATATAAATCACATTGATGTTGTAACGGAAAATAACGGACAAATAATAATGGAGAATATTAGATCTTGATCTTGTAATTATTGGCATTAACTTGCATTGCCACGTAAGCGCCACACGAGCTGATGAGTCATCGAGTTGGGCCAAGTCGGAGGATGACTTGTACTGCATGTCGGGCGGGCCACGTCGTTGGAAATATACTTGAGCTCGGGTGAGCTCGATAAAAGTAAGTTTGACGTCGATGTAGCTCGATTGAGGTCGGATGAAATAAGTGCGGAGTCGGTTATTGGAGTTCCGAGTAATAGACATGAAACAAGTGTGGAGTCGGTTATTGGGAGTTCCGAGTAAGAGAGAGCTCGGTAATAGGTATATACATAGCCTTTTTTCATTCAGATTGATGGAAAAGAGTGTATATGAGTTGACTTCGATTTGGATGAAAACGAAAAGAAAGTTAGATTCAACTGAACAAAAGGGCGTAATGCCTTGTTCAATTTTCGAAGATTCCTTGGAACGAAAGGTCCCGATGCCTTATTCAATTTTTCGAGATTCCTTGAACGGAGGGTCCTGATGCCTTGTTCAATTTTTCGAGATTCGTTGAACGAAAGGTCCTGACGCCTTGTTCATTTTTTCGAGATTCCATTGAACGAAAGGGCGCAATGCCTTGTTCAAATTTTTTGAAACTCCTTGAACGAAAGATCCCGATGCCTTGTTCAATTTTTGGAGATTCGTTGAACGAAAGGTCCTGACGCCTTGTTCATTTTTTTTGAGATTCCATTTGATTTTGAACGAAAGGGCGCAATGCCTTGTTCAATTTTTGGAGACTCCTTGAACGAAAGGTCCCGATGCCTTGTTCAATTTTTGGAGATTCGTTGAACGAAAGGTCCTGACGCCTTGTTCATTTTTTCGAGATTCCATTGAACGAAAGGTTGCAATGCCTTGTTGAACGAAAGGTTGCAATGCCTTTTAAATTAGCCCCAATATAATATTAACAATATTGAATGAAAAATAACATTTAGAAAGCAATAGATGCGACCTGTACATAGAGACAGAGAGCTACACGACCTACTAGCCAATAACTGTATATCAGATATGTACAGTACACAAATGATTTATGATAGCCCCAGCATGATCAACCTTTGTTAATTGGGGTCGTTGTGGCTAATATACATTCAACTAATTAATGATTATTTTGGTTGTACATTTCATATTGAGACAAGTACATGTGAAGACAATGTATACCATATTGAGACAAGTACATGTGAAGACAATGTATAATGAGAAGCTAAATGTTTTAACTTGTAGTTAATTGACCATTTATATGTAATGGACTAGAATGATTGTACAATAGTTTTAGCCATACCAAAGTGGGAATAGGCTAAGTTGGCGCAAAAGTGGTTCCTTAAGTGGACCAGGTCGGTTTAGATGAGCTCGTTCGGAGTGAACTGCATATTGTGGTTTTTTATTTTTACTGCATATGAAAATATGCTAGTATGTAATAACCATTAAATGGTAATTATTGATTTACCATGTATGGACACTGAATGGATGCACTAAATAGCATATAAAACATGAGTGAATGGATCCCACAATAAATTAAATAGTCAGTTAGGATTTAGCTTGTAATGTGAAAATGTAATTGATGAATTCGGGTACACGATCATCTATCCTTATGAATGGAATAAATGAATTTGTGAGGGTGAGAAAGCATGCTTAATCAATCCAAAGGTGAATTGAGAAATAAGTATATATATTGATGTATTGCTCAACAAAATAAGTATATATATTGATGTGTGAGCATTGAAGTTAATAAACATGTGATACTAATGGAGTGTTATGAATAAGAGAAAATAATCATGATTATATTATGAGAATATATTATCACATAAATGCACATGTAATACCTGTAGGAGAGATGTATGAGCATTAACTTATTGATGATAAGTTTGTAACTGTGAAAGTTTACAACAAAATTGTAAATCTTAAGGTTAGTAATAGAGCGCTCTCAATAATATGCAATTTCAGGTTCCAACATGATAGTTAGACATGGTTACAAATGGTTGCTAAATGATTAGTAACAGAGTTAAAATGTAACCAATAATTAAATTTTAATTGTACTATTACAGAATTTTAGTAGCCTATGTTATACCATAATACTTATGATGTATTGATATCTACGGAAACAAACTAGAGTCAGTAGTTGGTTTCAGATTCGTGCCAATAAATGTGGCAACTATTTAAGATTCCCTAGTTACAAAAATTTTATGCCAATTTCGGTCAAATAATAAGTATTCAAAAGAAGAAGTTGATATAAAAATTTTGCAATAATAATAGAAAACAACTTATCTGTGTATTGATGGTGAGCCCCAAATGTTGATGTGTTGAATTTCTATGAATAAGATATTCAGTAATATGGATTGGTTGATGATGAACACAAAACTTTTTCCCACGCTTCAAGGTTGATGTTCGATCACAATCAGTCGACGCCATTGTAATTACATAAAATTACTAAGTTTAGAACGACATGGAAATTGTAAAATATATGTAAAGAGACATGATTTACGTGGTTCGGCAATGGTGCCTATGTCCACGGGAGAGATGAATATTTTATTATTGATATGAGATGAATAGAGATGAGAGGAGAGAGCTTATGAGAAGCTAGAGAGCTCCCCCTTTTACATGAAATATGTCCCTTTGTATAGATAGGGAATTACAATTGAGCACATGTGATATAAATCACATTGATGTTGTAACGGAAAATAACGGACAAATAATAATGGAAAATATTAGATCTTGATCTTGTAATTATTGGCATTAACATGTATTGCCACATAAGCGCCACACGAGCTGATGAGTCATCGAGTTGGGCCAAGTCGGAGGATGACTTGTACTGCATGTCGGGCGGGCCACGTCGTTGGAAATATACTTGAGCTCGGGTGAGCTCGATAAAAGTAAGTTTGACGTCGATGTAGCTCGATTGAGGTCGGAAGAAATAAGTGCGGAGTCGGTTATTGGAGTTCCGAGTAATAGACATGAAACAAGTGTGGAGTCGGTTATTGGGAGTTCCGAGTAAGAGAGAGCTCGGTAATAGGTATATACATAGCCTTTTTTCATTCAGATTGATGGAAAAGAGTGTATATGAGTTGACTTCGATTTGGATGAAAACGAAAAGAAAGTTAGATTCAACTGAACAAAAGGACGTAATGCCTTGTTCAATTTTCGAAGATTCCTTGGAACGAAAGGTCCCGATGCCTTATTCAATTTTTCGAGATTCCTTGAACGGAGGGTCCTGATGCCTTGTTCAATTTTTCGAGATTCGTTGAACGAAAGGTCCTGACGCCTTGTTCATTTTTTCGAGATTCCATTGAACGAAAGGGCGCAATGCCTTGTTCAAATTTTTTGAAACTCCTTGAACGAAAGATCCCGATGCCTTGTTCAATTTTTGGAGATTCGTTGAACGAAAGGTCCTGACGCCTTGTTCATTTTTTTTGAGATTCCATTTGATTTTGAACGAAAGGGCGCAATGCCTTGTTCAATTTTTGGAGACTCCTTGAACGAAAGGTCCCGATGCCTTGTTCAATTTTTGGAGATTCGTTGAACGAAAGGTCCTGACGCCTTGTTCATTTTTTCGAGATTCCATTGAACGAAAGGTTGCAATGCCTTGTTGAACGAAAGGTTGCAATGCCTTTTAAATTAGCCCCAATATAATATTAACAATATTGAATGAAAAATAACATTTAGAAAGCAATAGATGCGACCTGTACATAGAGACAGAGAGCTACACGACCTACTAGCCAATAACTGTATATCAGATATGTACAGTACACAAATGATTTATGATAGCCCCAGCATGATCAACCTTTGTTAATTGGGGTCGTTGTGGCTAATATACATTCAACTAATTAATGATTATTTTGGTTGTACATTTCATATTGAGACAAGTACATGTGAAGACAATGTATACCATATTGAGACAAGTACATGTGAAGACAATGTATAATGAGAAGCTAAATGTTTTAACTTGTAGTTAATTGACCATTTATATGTAATGGACTAGAATGATTGTACAATAGTTTTAGCCATACCAAAGTGGGAATAGGCTAAGTTGGCGCAAAAGTGGTTCCTTAAGTGGACCAGGTCGGTTTAGATGAGCTCGTTCGGAGTGAACTGCATATTGTGGTTTTTTATTTTTACTGCATATGAAAATATGCTAGTATGTAATAACCATTAAATGGTAATTATTGATTTACCATGTATGGACACTGAATGGATGCACTAAATAGCATATAAAACATGAGTGAATGGATCCCACAATAAATTAAATAGTCAGTTAGGATTTAGCTTGTAATGTGAAAATGTAATTGATGAATTCGGGTACACGATCATCTATCCTTATGAATGGAATAAATGAATTTGTGAGGGTGAGAAAGCATGCTTAATCAATCCAAAGGTGAATTGAGAAATAAGTATATATATTGATGTATTGCTCAACAAAATAAGTATATATATTGATGTGTGAGCATTGAAGTTAATAAACATGTGATACTAATGGAGTGTTATGAATAAGAGAAAATAATCATGATTATATTATGAGAATATATTATCACATAAATGCACATGTAATACCTGTAGGAGAGATGTATGAGCATTAACTTATTGATGATAAGTTTGTAACTGTGAAAGTTTACAACAAAATTGTAAATCTTAAGGTTAGTAATAGAGCGCTCTCAATAATATGCAATTTCAGGTTCCAACATGATAGTTAGACATGGTTACAAATGGTTGCTAAATGATTAGTAACAGAGTTAAAATGTAACCAATAATTAAATTTTAATTGTACTATTACAGAATTTTAGTAGCCTATGTTATACCATAATACTTATGATGTATTGATATCTACGGAAACAAACTAGAGTCAGTAGTTGGTTTCAGATTCGTGCCAATAAATGTGGCAACTATTTAAGATTCCCTAGTTACAAAAATTTTATGCCAATTTCGGTCAAATATTAAGTATTCAAAAGTAGAAATTGATATAAAAATTTTGCAATAATAATAGAAAACAACTTATCTGTGTATTGATGGTGAGCCCCAAATGTTGATGTGTTGAATTTCTATGAATGAGATATTCAGTAATATGGATTGGTTGATGATGAACACAAAACTTTTTCCCACGCTTCAAGGTTGATGTTCGATCACAATCAGTCGACGCCATTGTAATTACATAAAATTACTAAGTTTAGAACGACATGGAAATTGTAAAATATATGTAAAGAGACATGATTTACGTGGTTCGGCAATGGTGCCTATGTCCACGGGAGAGATGAATATTTTATTATTGATATGAGATGAATAGAGATGAGAGGAGAGAGCTTATGAGAAGCTAGAGAGCTCCCCCTTTTACATGAAATATGTCCCTTTGTATAGATAGGGAATTACAATTGAGCACATGTGATATAAATCACATTGATGTTGTAACGGAAAATAACGGACAAATAATAATGGAAAATATTAGATCTTGATCTTGTAATTATTGGCATTAACATGTATTGCCACATAAGCGCCACACGAGCTGATGAGTCATCGAGTTGGGCCAAGTCGGAGGATGACTTGTACTGCATGTCGGGCGGGCCACGTCGTTGGAAATATACTTGAGCTCGGGTGAGCTCGATAAAAGTAAGTTTGACGTCGATGTAGCTCGATTGAGGTCGGATGAAATAAGTGCGGAGTCGGTTATTGGAGTTCCGAGTAATAGACATGAAACAAGTGTGGAGTCGGTTATTGGGAGTTCCGAGTAAGAGAGAGCTCGGTAATAGGTATATACATAGCCTTTTTTCATTCAGATTGATGGAAAAGAGTGTATACGAGTTGACTTCGATTTGGATGAAAACGAAAAGAAAGTTAGATTCAACTGAACAAAAGGGCGTAATTCCTTGTTCAATTTTCGAAGATTCCTAGGAACGAAAGGTCCCGATGCCTTATTCAATTTTTCGAGATTCCTTAAACGGAGGGTCTTGATGCCTTGTTCAATTTTCGAGATTCGTTGAACGAAAGGTCCTGACGCCTTGTTCATTTTTTCGAGATTCCATTGAACGGGGCGCAATGCCTTATTCAAATGTTTTGAGACTCCTTGAACGAAAGGTCCCAATGCCTTGTTCAATTTTTGGAGATTCGTTGAACGAAAGGTCCTGACGCCTTGTTCATTTTTTTTGAGATTCCATTTGATTTTGAACGAAAGGGCGCAATGCCTTGTTCAATTTTTGGAGACTCCTTGAACGAAAGGTCCCGATGCCTTGTTCAATTTTTGGAGATTCGTTGAACGAAAGGTCCTGACGCCTTGTTCATTTTTTCGAGATTCCATTGAACGAAAGGTTGCAATGCCTTGTTGAACGAAAGGTTGCAATGCCTTTTAAATTAGCCCCAATATAATATTAACAATATTGAATGAAAAATAACATTTAGAAAGCAATAGATGCGACCTGTACATAGAGACAGAGAGCTACACGACCTACTAGCCAATAACTGTATATCAGATATGTACAGTACACAAATGATTTATGATAGCCCCAGCATGATCAACCTTTGTTAATTGGGGTCGTTGTGGCTAATATACATTCAACTAATTAATGATTATTTTGGTTGTACATTTCATATTGAGACAAGTACATGTGAAGACAATGTATACCATATTGAGACAAGTACATGTGAAGACAATGTATAATGAGAAGCTAAATGTTTTAACTTGTAGTTAATTGACCATTTATATGTAATGGACTAGAATGATTGTACAATAGTTTTAGCCATACCAAAGTGGGAATAGGCTAAGTTGGCGCAAAAGTGGTTCCTTAAGTGGACCAGGTCGGTTTAGATGAGCTCGTTCGGAGTGAACTGCATATTGTGGTTTTTTATTTTTACTGCATATGAAAATATGCTAGTATGTAATAACCATTAAATGGTAATTATTGATTTACCATGTATGGACACTGAATGGATGCACTAAATAGCATATAAAACATGAGTGAATGGATCCCACAATAAATTAAATAGTCAGTTAGGATTTAGCTTGTAATGTGAAAATGTAATTGATGAATTCGGGTACACGATCATCTATCCTTATGAATGGAATAAATGAATTTGTGAGGGTGAGAAAGCATGCTTAATCAATCCAAAGGTGAATTGAGAAATAAGTATATATATTGATGTATTGCTCAACAAAATAAGTATATATATTGATGTGTGAGCATTGAAGTTAATAAACATGTGATACTAATGGAGTGTTATGAATAAGAGAAAATAATCATGATTATATTATGAGAATATATTATCACATAAATGCACATGTAATACCTGTAGGAGAGATGTATGAGCATTAACTTATTGATGATAAGTTTGTAACTGTGAAAGTTTACAACAAAATTGTAAATCTTAAGGTTAGTAATAGAGCGCTCTCAATAATATGCAATTTCAGGTTCCAACATGATAGTTAGACATGGTTACAAATGGTTGCTAAATGATTAGTAACAGAGTTAAAATGTAACCAATAATTAAATTTTAATTGTACTATTACAGAATTTTAGTAGCCTATGTTATACCATAATACTTATGATGTATTGATATCTACGGAAACAAACTAGAGTCAGTAGTTGGTTTCAGATTCGTGCCAATAAATGTGGCAACTATTTAAGATTCCCTAGTTACAAAAATTTTATGCCAATTTCGGTCAAATATTAAGTATTCAAAAGTAGAAATTGATATAAAAATTTTGCAATAATAATAGAAAACAACTTATCTGTGTATTGATGGTGAGCCCCAAATGTTGATGTGTTGAATTTCTATGAATGAGATATTCAGTAATATGGATTGGTTGATGATGAACACAAAACTTTTTCCCACGCTTCAAGGTTGATGTTCGATCACAATCAGTCGACGCCATTGTAATTACATAAAATTACTAAGTTTAGAACGACATGGAAATTGTAAAATATATGTAAAGAGACATGATTTACGTGGTTCGGCAATGGTGCCTATGTCCACGGGAGAGATGAATATTTTATTATTGATATGAGATGAATAGAGATGAGAGGAGAGAGCTTATGAGAAGCTAGAGAGCTCCCCCTTTTACATGAAATATGTCCCTTTGTATAGATAGGGAATTACAATTGAGCACATGTGATATAAATCACATTGATGTTGTAACGGAAAATAACGGACAAATAATAATGGAAAATATTAGATCTTGATCTTGTAATTATTGGCATTAACATGTATTGCCACATAAGCGCCACACGAGCTGATGAGTCATCGAGTTGGGCCAAGTCGGAGGATGACTTGTACTGCATGTCGGGCGGGCCACGTCGTTGGAAATATACTTGAGCTCGGGTGAGCTCGATAAAAGTAAGTTTGACGTCGATGTAGCTCGATTGAGGTCGGATGAAATAAGTGCGGAGTCGGTTATTGGAGTTCCGAGTAATAGACATGAAACAAGTGTGGAGTCGGTTATTGGGAGTTCCGAGTAAGAGAGAGCTCGGTAATAGGTATATACATAGCCTTTTTTCATTCAGATTGATGGAAAAGAGTGTATACGAGTTGACTTCGATTTGGATGAAAACGAAAAGAAAGTTAGATTCAACTGAACAAAAGGGCGTAATTCCTTGTTCAATTTTCGAAGATTCCTAGGAACGAAAGGTCCCGATGCCTTATTCAATTTTTCGAGATTCCTTAAACGGAGGGTCTTGATGCCTTGTTCAATTTTCGAGATTCGTTGAACGAAAGGTCCTGACGCCTTGTTCATTTTTTCGAGATTCCATTGAACGGGGCGCAATGCCTTATTCAAATGTTTTGAGACTCCTTGAACGAAAGGTCCCAATGCCTTGTTCAATTTTTGGAGATTCGTTGAACGAAAGGTCCTGACGCCTTGTTCATTTTTTTTGAGATTCCATTTGATTTTGAACGAAAGGGCGCAATGCCTTGTTCAATTTTTGGAGACTCCTTGAACGAAAGGTCCCGATGCCTTGTTCAATGATTGGAGATTCGTTGAACGAAAGGTCCTGACGCCTTGTTCATTTTTTCGAGATTCCATTGAACGAAAGGTTGCAATGCCTTGTTCAATTTTTTTAGACTCCTTGAACGAAAGGTCCCGATGCCTTGTTCAATTTTTGGAGATTCGTTGAACGAAAGGTTCTGACGCCTTGTTCATTTTTTTCGAGATTCCATTTGATTTTGAACGAAAGGGCGCAATGCCTTGTTTAATTTTTGGAGATTCCTTGAACGAAAGGTCCCGATGCCTTGTTCAATTTTTGGAGATTCGTTGAACGAAAGGTCCTGACGCCTTGTTCATTTTTTCGAGATTCCATTTAACTTTGAACGAAAGGGCGCAATGCCTTGTTCAACTTGTTGTTGAACGAGAGAGGGCAGTGCCTCGTTTTGAGTTTTATAGATGACATAGTGACGCAATTTAGAATTTCACTTGTAAAAGCGATCGATGTGGCCCATATGTGTGAAAGTAGCTCATATAAATAACTACATAGTACATACAGTATGCATATAGTAGCTACATGAGAAGGTGATGTTAAATGGAGCCCACCCATCCAGATTGTGCAATTGTTTTGTGATTTTGTGTGTGTGTATATAGGTTTTTATTTACTCTAAGACTAGTGGAGTTGTGGATGATCACTTCCCATGAAACTAAAATCAATAAATATCAAGCTTTTATTGCAACAAAATTATATTATCTAACAAAAAAAATAAAATTATTTGATAGATTATATTCATGTACTAAGATCGATCTACATCTCAGTTCTTACCATCTAAAAGTGAAATAACCTGTTTGAATACCTAAACAATCTTAGGGTAGACACAATTTCATGTTATTCGTTCTATGTATCGATAAGTTTAGAATTTTTTTCATAAAAAATCTTAGGATAACAATCAAAAATCATATTTGTTAAATTATAAGAGTTTTGTTGAATTGATTACGAATTCCTTGTATTGATTTAGTTTATGAAACATATGACCTTAGAGATGGTAAGACATTTTTGTGCTCTCAGGCTATCGTTTTATGCTTTAAGGTCTAGCAACAACTAAATGTTGGAAATTTTATTTTTTAAAAGACAATATAATATTTAAGTATAGTGTTGGAAAAAAAATAACCCACGCTGTCAACAGTTCTTGGATCCGCCGCTGCCATCGGTGGATTGTTGCCTTTATATTTTTATTTTATTGGTAGTACACGACCGATTATGATTTACCATTCGGTAGTCTTTTGTCATTTTTGTTTATTTTCTAAAATTATAAAATTGAGTGATTAAAAAAGTTCAATATAACACAGATTTTCTTAGGTGAAATTATGAAGTTCCAATTTGGAGGTTTTCAAAGGTTAATTAGTCAATTAATGTAATACATGCAACTTTAGGTGAAATTGGGGATTTTTGATTTAAGGGTTATAATTGTAAAATTGAATGATTAAAAGGTTTTTTATATGAATAATGTTTATATTAAAGATTGTAGTTGAAAAACATACACATTATTAAGTTTTTATTCTAAAAATTGATATTCATTTACATAAAAAAACATTGATCTCCATCTAAAACAATCTCAATTTTAAATCACTAATCAAGGAATCTGAATTTCTGATAATCATGTATTCATGTACTTGTGAGATTGTATAATATGATGAAGTAATTAAAACTTCCAGTTCCCCGATAGCTTAGAACTATGTAACAATTTCCTCATGTATCTCACTTAGAAAATTTAGTTTTATATGATACAATACAGAGAACGATATTGAAAAAATAGGCCTACATATGGATGCATGATGTAAAGTTGTAAAGAACACAGAGAGTCAGAGTATATATAGCACATTTAGCACAAAGATAGTGTAAGTGTTGCACATATTATGCATGCTAGGAGAAAAATGTTCATCAATTGAGAGCAAAATACTTGTGAATGGAACCTTGCAGCTTGTAAAGCTAAAATGCAGCATGAAGTCGTGAACTAGTGATCTGACAGTCTGACACTTAGGTATATGCATAGAGTCGTGATCTACAAACACAACTTCAAAGCATCTATCCATGCTCCCTTGAAAAATGTAACATCGAGTGGCGTGGAGAAGTCAAGGGGGGAGTTCTTCAGTTTATTTGCAGGTGGTTTGAAGTTGGCCTTCAATCTGGTAAGCTTATGCTATTGTCAGATTGTGGATTGGATTATAATGTATTGTACGAGTAAAAACCTAAATAATTTTAATTATGTAATCTTTGTCAAGACTCAAGAAGTACACTTTTTTTGTTTGAACTTTCATCACCATTCTGTTCCACTTAGTATCGAAATTAGATAGCTTTTTCAAGTAGTAGTCCATTTGCTCTAATATCTCATTCAGATAATTATGCTCAATTAAGCAAATCTTTTTATAACTATGGTTAAACACTTTTCTCATTTTTTTTTTTTTTTTTCGAATTTACTATTGGAGATGTACATGAAAGTATAGTGAAATGGTGTGCTCAAAATATATATACAACCACAAAGATCATGCCTAACTGTTGGTTCATTAGCTCTCATATGAAATGAGTTCACTTCCACAAATTTTGCATTTCTTAATTTGTTTTTCTTCTTCGACAAATTGAGAGCCAAAAGACCTCTGAAAATTTTCAACTGTTTGTCCTTCAAATGTGCTGTATAAAGACATAACAATGCCCCCCCTCATCCACTGCAGCTTGAAAGCAACCCTCCCTAGTGAAGTAAACTGATACTGTGAGTCTGTGATACAGACTTACAAGTTACAAGTTACAACCATTGATTCATGTGGACATTGACCTAGTGTGTAATTCTGGAGACAATCTTGAATGGTGGATGTTGTATATAATCACTTTTTTTGTAGTTTATTTGTCGGTTAATCATACATTTCTGAACACAAATCTAATCTATAAGAGTCCGGGCATTGGAAAAATGGCAGGCACCACATAGAAACTAATGCAGCACATCCAACAGAGCAAAAAGAAATTGTATATATAACTGTTGTATATTCCTGCATCTAATTCGGTTTATGCTTCATAGAAATTTTACACACTCGCTTATGACAAGGAAAATAGATTTACATACAGAATCACAAATATATGTATTGTGCTGACATTTAACGACTTATTGGCTCATATGCGGCGAAGTGAAGCCAACCTCTTCTCAAGGTCTTCAACGTCAGGAGGGGCTTCGGCACTGCAAAGTATAATGAAAACAGACAAGCGTTAATAAATAAGAAACTGAAGGACTAACATCCTCTCTCCTTATGCTGCCAAGTTTTAGGTCAAGTATGATTTGAGGAGCGGAATCACCTAGGATACAACTTAACATAATCTCTTCAACTAGCAGTACATTCTCAGCTTCTGCATCCATAGACTCTTGGACCTGGGATAAGATCTACCGATGATGTAATGACCTGGAGGTTGTATCAAGTATATCCCAATGCTTTAAAATATAGCTTAAAAGGAACTCACCTGGCAGAGACATTTCCAACTTTCTTAGATGTGATCAGCCGACCTTTAGGAGCAGATGATAACTGTCAAGAAGTGAGTCAATGTTAGTTAAAATGAATTGAAAAACATGGTAAAATCCCAAAAGGTACAGTAAAAACATCCGAATACGAACCTGTGAAGCAATGTCTACACCAATCTCATCGAGCACCTGGTTGAAACTTGGTTTGAAACTTCTTTTTTGGCTCCAGGAAATTGGTTGTAACTAACTAGTCAAGTGTCGAACTGCGGACTCATTTGAAACATTTATCTAAATCCAAGTAACCACATCACAACCACTTGATAAAACATTTCAATAGTGAATGGCCTTATCAATGACCTAAACTTCCATGAAATGCTAACTCAGGAAAGCTATGCCTAGAACTGGACAAATCGGTGTGAACTTTCATCTTCTGAAAGTTGGCCTTCAACTGACTTGTCAAGTACTGACTCATGTGGAACATTTCTTAATAAGACTTAAAGCTTCGCCATATCATTTGAGATCTAAAAGCGAGTACTTGATGATAACAATCGTGCATGACATAAAACATTCAAATTGTTGTAACATAAGAGTAACATATATATCATATACAAGGTTGAATCAAACTCAAATCAAACTACACAGTCAACAGAGCAAACTATGATGAAGATATAGTCAAACATAGTAATTTCCTCGTGTGTCTCCTTCAGAAAATTAAGTTTTATGATATATGTGATCAAGAGAAATATCTTGAAAAAATAGGCCTACATCTGAATGAGTACATGATGAAAAGGACTCCAGAGTCTAGAGTTCGTATATGTACTGCAAAGATCATGTATCACTGTCGATAATTAACTCTCGTCTAGAAAGGGTTCTGCACATACTTGCACAGAGTTTTAATTCATTTCCTCTAATATCTCATTCAAATAATTATGCTTAATTAAGAAAATTTTCTTTTAGAAATTACTATTGGAGAGACTACATGATAGGATCAAGTTATTAATCTTGAAAAATAAGCCTGGTTTTGAATGCATAGTGAAATGACTCAGAATATATAAACAACCAAAGATCATGTGTACTTAACTGTTGATCATTTGTTAATTAAATCTCATATGAAATGAGTTTTCACTTCCACACATTTTGCATTTCCTGATTTGTTTTTCTTCCTTGACAAATTGAGAGCCAAAGACTCCTGTAAATTTTCCAACTGTTTGCTCTTCAAATGTGCTGTGAAAGGAAATAACTCTGTTGTATGTGCATGGCTTGAATGCCCCTCATCCACAGCTGAGCTTGCAACTTGAAAGAATTTCAACTGTTTGTAGAATCATGCTACAAATTGCGCTATTATTATTATTATTAGTTTTTTTTTATATGATTTTTCTATTATGTGAAAATGTTCAAATATAAGATTGAAGTTGAAATTTATACAACATAAAGCTATTAACACCTAAGCTATTATTTTTATTCAATCTTGTTTTTGTGTTAATTACCTGCATTGTATTTTGAAATGTTTTGCTGCAGATGGCAAGGTATGCTCAACCAGCAGTATGGATGCGACTCCTACATTACCAGATGTGACGACGTTCAATATCCTGATGATTACTCTCTCTTCGAGAACTTCTGTAAGTCTGGATTACACCGCTCAGACTAATACCTTGTCAGGGGATTGATATCGGTAGACTATATATGGATCCAAAGTGAACCTTTCCTTGCAAGTTTCGTTCATATGTTGATTAGGCTGGAAGCATAATCTTTCAATGAAGGTTGTTCGATCTGGCTTATTCTTGGTTACTTTCCGATGCAGGAACTCATAGGTCCTTACTGGACTGTTAGAGCTTGTTTAGGACCTCTAGTGGCAGAAACTCTGCTTCTGCCTGATAGATTTTTTGTTCAGTGAAAGCAATGCTGGTACCCACTTTCGATCCTGTATTATCACCACGGAACATGGCCATAATAATTGCGCAGAAACTTTGATGCTTATTGAGATATATACAACTTAATTGGTTATCAATTTTGAAATTTAAACTGTGCAAATCATTGTTTCAAATTGTGTTCAAAAGTGCATGTTTTAGTTGGGCTTGGTTGGATTCTTGTTTGCCTGCCCTAGTTAACCTGCACAACATGTCCAAATGCAAAACTCTCCAAGGGGATTTACAAGATGGAGAAGCTAGAGAACAATAATAAATTAATCTGCACCACATCCATAAGCGAAAACAAGTGTTATATATAGCTATTACATCTATCCAATTCAATTCATACCTTAGAGAAATTTACATACAGATAACAAATATATATATATATATGTTGTTGCTGGTATTTTAGAGTTTAGACATTTAATGGTTCATATGCGGCGAAGTGAAGCCAATCTCTTCTCAAGATCTTCAACGTCTGGGGGGGCAGGGGGAGCTTCAGCACTGCAAAATGTTATGGAAAACAGATTAGAAAATGAAGGACTGACATCCTCTCTACTGCTGTTTATGCAGCAGAGTTTCAGAACAAGTATGATTCGAACACCAGAATCACCTAGGACACAAGTTGACATAATCTCTTAAACCAGCCCTATTTTTTGAACTTCAAATGCACATTGGGAGACTCTTGGACTAGGAAACTTTTATAAAAGAACAGGATATGATATAGTGATTATGTAATGACCTGGACGTTGTACTAGGTATATCTTGATGCTTAAAGGAAACTCACCTGGCAGAGGCATTTCCAACTTTCTTAGCTGTGAGCCGACCTTTAGGAGCAGATGATAACTGTCAAGAATGAGGATAAGTCAATGTTAGTTAAAATGAATTGAAAAACATGGTAAATCCCAAAAGGTACAGTAATAACATCCGAATACGAACCTGTGAAGCAATGTCTACACCAATCTCATCGAGCACCTGGTTGGTGAGCTCCTCTGTTTCCTCTTCAGCCTCATCTTTGTCCAAAGTTTCATCAATGGACTCTGATAACATCTCAAGCTGCAAAAAGGAGTATGCACACCTCTTAGTATAATGCTAAACGCTGCATACTAAGGACTAGTTCAGAAATTTCAAAGTTCAATCAAATTCTTGGATAGTTGGATCGCTCAACAATTTACTGTTATAGACTCAAATATTTCTCCAAAATTTATAGACTATCGGCAAGTACAAATTTATGAGAACCCGAAAAACTATTATGGTGTTCATAATATTAAAGACCCCTAAATGACCTAATTCTCTAGACCACTATTGCGCGTAATGAAGTCCTAGCTCCACAAAACAAATACATGCATGAGAAACTCAGCTTGAATGATCTAAACTTCCATGAAGTGCCAACTCAGCAAAGCTATGCCTAAAAATGGACACATCAGCTGATCAACGTGAACTTTCTTCTTCTGAAAGTTGGCCTTCAACTGACTTGTCAACTACTGACTCAGGTGGAACATTTCTTAATAAGACTTCAATCGTGCATAACACAAAACATTCATATTGTCATGGCAAAACAGTAACATATCATATATTTATATATAGTTAAAGTTATATAAATCTTACAGTCATGTCCATTTGTGACGACTGCTTCTGAAATTCTTTCATGACTTTCATTTGCTTTGCAGGTGCCATTTCCTGTAACATCGAGTATTTGACAGAATTATAAAACCATTAGAGCAAACAACAACTAATATAAACTACCAATACCAAACATATATGTACATACTTTATTCATTGCCACCATCGCTTTCGTTGCACCTTTCATTCCACTAGAAATTGCAGTACTAGCATACATCGCCTGCCATAAAACCCAATTATTAAAGAAGAAACCAACCATCGATTTGATATATTTAAGTTGGATCAAGAACTGGTACCTGCGTATGAGTTGCTACACCTCTAATTTGTGCACGACTTCCTTGTAAATTAGTAATTTGTTGACGTAAGCGAACCAGCTGACGAGCCAATATTTTTGTAGCAGCCTGCATTATTCATATGGTTAATTCCATGAAAAAATTCAGGCATTGCACTCAATTCGACAACTATCTGACGGCTTACCTCGTTCCCAGTTTTTGCCGTTTTCTTGATTTCTGCCACCAATTTCTTCTCCTGCAACATTATTTTGTTCAGATAAAAAGCTAGTAATCTCAAACTTTGCATAAATAAACATGAAAAATCAAAAATCAAAACTTTATCAAATTGTAACATATACCTCTAATTGTAATGATGCAATTTCGCGTTCGATACCTAAAGATCAAAACTTTAACAAAATTAAACCTTTTAATTACAGTAAAGATCAAAACTTTATTAAAATTTATCAAAATTTACCTCTAGTTGCAACTGACATGTCTCTTTTACTACTCCTTAGCTCCTCTAATGAAAAAAAAAACGCATTTTTAAGTTCAGAATCAAATTGAACTCATAATTAAACTCTAAGAAGTGTTAATTACCTTTTGGGGAGGTTTTCTTCTTGAAAATGTTGATGTTTTTAAGCATTTTGGAAACCCTAGATCTTCAAATTTCCCCAAATTGGTTGAAGAGAGAGAGAAAGAGAGAGAAAATTTGAAGCAATTGAGAATGAAATGAAATGATAAAAGAGGCTCTTTGAAAGCACTTTTGGTGTATTGGACAAACTAGCCGTTGGGAATTGGGATTTTCTATTCTATACACCCACGTAGTAGCTATACACACCCATATCAAATGACAAAATTACCCCCAAATAATGCTTGTTTTTTTACTATCACTATATTAAAAGTCATATGTAGTTTGGTCCTTAGCTTGAAATGCAAAAATTTTTTTTTTTTTTCGGATATCCGATTTCGGAAAAACGGATTTATCCAAAATTTTGAAACTACAAAAAAAAAAAAAAAAAAAAAATTATATTCCTCGATTTGTTGAATATTTTGATATCTGATTTCTAGAAGAAAAAAAATAGATATATTCGTCGAATACTCATATTTTTTAGCGATTTTTTCACCAACAATCGAAAGAAATGTACAATAATACACAATTTACTCTTATTAATTTTTAATTTTATAAATATGTATGTGGATATTTGGCTCAATAGTACGATGTATTCCTCTCCCTTCTACTTTGAGGAAAGATCATAGGAAAAGCAACAACTGATTGTTGATAGAGTTACTTTACGTAATTAAAATGGTAGGGTCCTTCAACCTAGCTTTTGCCAATTAAAAAAAATTTGAAAAAGAAAAGTTTAATTTTAAGATAATAGATTAAAATTATACGACCAACTCAACATGTCAAACTATAAAACATTCATTTTTTGAGTTGAATATATTGTTAATTTCTATCGTACTCATTTTGTTTTTCAAGTTGAAGAAAAAAAAGTCTTCATTTTGTTCTCGGTTACGTTCACTTTTTTTTTATTAGTCAACGGAAAAAAAACCTCTATCAACAATTAGTAGTTGAGGATTTTCGTGTTTCAAATTTTAAATATGGTACAAGTCATTTGACTCATGCGATACACGGATAATATTTCGTTATATATATCGGAGTTTAGATCATTTAAACATTTTTCTTTTATTAAAATAGTTTTTGATAAATTACTTTATTTACTGCAAGCTAGAAATGCGTCAAACACTATACTATAATTTTACTCACTCATTCACTTATCGTTTTTCTCTTTCATTTGAGCTTCTTAATTTCTTCGAGCTGCTGAGAGAGAATAAAGGGAGCTTATTCAAGAGAGAGTTCACTCCATCGTTGGCGTTATTTGCATATTGTATACAATAGAACTGTAATTTGTATAAATTGTCATTAGATATCAATCATTACTCTCTAACAAGATTTGAAGATGGCAAGACGCAAGAGGAAAAAAAATCCAAGATTAATGAGGACGAGTCGAAAGAACTAGAATACCAATGTGTTTATTGTGGTGCAATATTCAACCAAGCTGAGAAGGCAAAATTCGATGAGCACAATGACAACCATGTCAATGAGCCATAGAAGAGTTTTGACCAGGTTAACAACAAAAAAATATTTTGTTTTTTGTATTAAATTATGAACTAAATAAATTGCACACACAATGTAAATAATGGCTTACCAAAATCAGTTTCCTATATTTAGGTAGTTAACTTAAATCTCTTAATTTTTAGATAATTGTTTTATTTGATAGAAATTATAAAAGAGATATTCAAATTACATACATACCCATATATCTAATAGATTTTTTTTTTGTTAAAAAAGTTTTATTCATGTTATGTTGGGTTTTTTCAGCAGATCCTTCTCTGGATGGGAAAAAGAAAAGAACTAGTAGAAGACATCCTCATCAAGGAATATGGTTGCGCTAGTTGCATTAGATCAACTTATTGCTAAGAATGTAACATTGATAGATGAAAGCGAACCTGATTGCCATCCGATCGGAGCGATGAAATTCACTGGGTCACCATTTGTTAGTGTTGGTTTCAAATGCAAAGTTTTGTTGTCTCTCTTTCTGTGCTAGCAAATGAAAATATTCAAGACATGTCCCATGAGTCCATTCCATAGCTCTATAACAAAAACCAATGGATCATACTGTAGGGATAGGATTATTATCAATATCAGCATTTTCAAAAGTATATGTATATAAAGCTCTTTAAAAACTTAACCAACACTAGCTAGCTATATGTGCATCTATGGTGACACAATGAAATGATCGAACAGAGGCGTTATTGTATGTGACTATGAGGAGACAATCATAAAATGTCGCGTGTCAGTTGGGTTATTAATTTAAACCCACTAGGGTTCATTGCACCCATATATACGTGATATTTTAGTAAACAAACCAAACTTTAATAACACATGGCATGTTGTGATTGGCCCTATGGTCACATACAAAATGGGGCCACAACTAGATTTTTTGAGTTTAGACTTTAGACTTGGTTTTCTTTTTCCTTTTTTACTCAAGTAAAGAATCATGTTCTTTTATTAAAAAAAAAAATTATTGATAAGTTGAGGAATTACAAAAAAGTAAAGGACATGCGCGCTACAAGCCCTTTCTTGTGAAGAAGTTTAGAGTTAGTTGAATTATAATATGATAAAAGATCATCAACTGGAACACATACCAACTGAACTACAATATTCATCAACGAGGAATTAGGGTTCGAAACACGTCAACAGCTGATTGTTGATATAAGTTTCCACACGTAATTTAAAAGGGGTAGGGGTCCCCTCAACCCCGCTTGCCAATCAAAAAAAATATATATATATTCATCAACATAACCAATTAGCCATGATCAAGGATATGCAACTCGGCTTGCATGCTCCAGGAAAGTCTTATCTAAGGTCTGTAGAGAAAAGGAAGAACAAACATCTAAATAACTTGTATCTCCATCTAAGCTCTGCACCTTCACCCACTTGGACTCAATCAACTGAGGATTCATCTTGTATCGGAGAATCCAACAGCATAAGAAAGCTGACAACTATTATATACTGTCAACCTTCTAAGTAGTACCAATTCTCCAGATGATAATACCACTAATAGATGTTGATAGTCCTCATCATGCTCAAAGGTAGAGGAGTATGGTGGCAGCGCTAGTACTAGTGACACCTTCTGTTTATCATCATGAAGATGATTGAAATCACAAGTATAAACTGATCCAGATGTATCCACAAAATAAAATTGATCAGATGTCCTCAATCATGTTGGTGTTTGTGTAAAACAGGAATCTATCATCTTTGTCGCGAGCAGGTTTGACAAAGGATAGTTTTCCTTTTTCCTGTTCGCGAATAATTGCCATTATTATATAATGGGGTTTGATACTGGATTTCCTGACAAAACTGCCTTAGTAAAAAACAAATAGTCAACAGATTCCAAAGGGGGAAGTTTGATCTCATTCTGATCATTATGAGCAGGCAAGAATGGATTTGATAGACAAACATTGACTCCATATTTTCCGTACCAATGTCCATCTTTTCTGTAACAAACTTCGATCATAATTTGAACAAAGTTTTGAACACAATTTGAAACAATGGTATTAATGCATGGTGCACAGTTTAAAATTCAAAAATGATAACCAATCAAGTTGTACATATCTCAATAACCATCAAAGTTTCTGCGCAATTATGGCCATGTTCCGTGGTGATAATACAGGATCAAAAATAGGTACCATCATTGCTTTTACTGAACTTCCTTTTTCTTGAAGAAACAACAATCTATCAAGCAGAAGCAGAGTTTCCACAAGAGGTCCTAAACAAGCTCTAACAGTCCAGTAAGGACCTATGAGTTCCTACATGGCAAAGTAACCAAGAATGAGCCAACACAAACAATGAGATGTATAGTTCCAGTCTAATCAACGTATGAAAGAAAAACTTACAAGGAAAGGTTCACTTTGGATCCATAATTCACGAATATCAATCCCCTGACAAGGTATTAGTCCAAGGCGGTGTAATCCAGACTCGCAGAATTTCTCGAAGAGAGAGTACCAATCAGGATATTGAATGTCGCATCTGGCAATGTAGGTTACAAACTCAGTAGTCACATCCATACTGCTGGTTGAGCATGCCTTGTTATCTGCACAAAACATTTTAAAATACCAATGCAGGTAATTGACACAAAAACAAACATTCAAATAGCAATACAAGTATACACAAAAAAATACTATTCCGATTCTAATACCCAAAACTTTTCTCAGTGTTGAGCAATTTATCAGTAGTTCTCATACCTCGTAGCATCACATCATCTACATCATTAATAAGTTGTTCAACTGTTCCAACTTCCGCCAACTTCTTCGAGCAATTCTCATCAACTTCATTGCAATCATGGGAAGAGAACAAATTACTATTACTTTCTTCTGAAATCTTATGACTTTTTAGGACCTTCCTAACCTGCTGGCGGCGCAAAGCTTTCCCTTGCCGCCCTATTGAAGGACTTCTTGTTATGACTTCGGGAAAATATCTATGAAGAACCTGAGGCACGAAAACAATTTGTATGTACTTTTACTAATATAAGAATAATACATCAACATTTTAAGCATTTTTATTTTGAAATCGGTGGAAATGCAAGAAAGATTTAATTTGCAAATAGTTAGTTTGCAGAAAGAAAATATTAAAGATGCATTGAACAAAAGCAATGATCACAATTCACAGACCACATCTTCAATTAACATGTATCTTGATGATTATTAGGAAAGCTTAATTTTCCAGAGACGAAGATAAAACAGGATAACTTCAAATTACTGAGGAACATTTTCGCTCAGAAGGATCGAGTTGCAGCCTTGTAGGAAGATTTTAAGCTGTTAATAAGGACAAAATAGAAAATATTCAGAGTACCAACATACCACAAGCACTAATGCAAGGTTAAATTCGAGGGAAAATCTGTTCAAGCCAACCAATGACAGAGAATGTGGTTTCATGGTATTTGATAACTGAAGCATAAATGCATAAATACTATCTAAAATGCAAGGGAAAACATTCTTTCCAACGTGTAATCTAACCAACGAACGACCATCCCATCGAAAATAATATGAATGGAATGAAGGATATAAGATCATTTACCATCTGAAAGGCAGCACGAAACGCATGTAATTGGAAATTCTGAAGAGCGGCATCTTTGGTTAGAACTCTCCATCTCTCTGCACTCTAACAAAGCAACAAAAGAAAATAATTTTTTTCTTCAGATTAACTGTATCACAAGAGACACTGATTAATTATTATTATTATTTTCACAAATGTGCCTTGGAAAAGGTTTTCTTCAATTATGGTTGGTTTTCACTTGGTATTGTTGGTTCGCACATCTGAACTTTCAGACACAAAAATTGCATGACAATGATACATCCATAAAAAGATAAAAAATGATTTACCTGACAACCAAGATCACGTGTACTTTTCCCTAACGGAAATCTGGCCAAATTAACGCCAAAACTCACAGGAAACCCACAGTGAGAATCAGCATTTTCAAAGCCTTCTTCAGATATTAAGTTGTAACAACAACCAATACTTATTAATGCCTTAACCTCTTCACACTCCAAAAATGTCCTGAATTGAAAACAGAAACAAACTTTTTGAATAAATAGAATAGACACTAACAAACCAACATATGGAGTTGTCAAAAATGCACAGGTTACTTTAAAAGGATGTACCCCACACTGATTTACGATTAGACTGTCAAGAAATATTTTAATAGTACATAGGATAACACAGGTACCAGGTTCGACCCACCACTCAATAATTGCATCTAGGGACTTCTAGCAACCAGTTTCTAATTGTTTGAAAAATGTTCACCATGGTCACTCCTCAGAACTATTCAGTCTCTAGATCACAAACCAATAGAGCTTTAATACCTATGAAAATTTACCTGAGCATAGTTACAGAGAGGTCTCCACAAGCATGAAGTCCAGCAAGAACTAGTGATGATTTAAACTCTGATTTGCATGGAGGGTGTGTCCCAACACCTTGCAATCCTTCAAGGGACAGTTTGTTTGGCTCGATTTCCATCTCATCTTTAATGATATCCTCGTGTGCTATACTGTCACTCAAAGCTTTCAGTGTGTCACTTGAGAGAACATGGATGGCAAGCGTCTGGGGGATATTCAATTCCTTGGTTTCTGTCCTGATAAGTGAAAGTATGGAATCAATTAGATATTAAACACATCAAAAAGAGTCTGAAGCTCAACAAAGAAAATCCTAGACTGCTACCTTCCTACGTCAAGGCCTATCCATGGTACAACAATTAATACAGGGCCTATCCCTGGTTCAACATTTGGCCTATTTCTCTTTGGTTCAAACCATCAGAGGATGGTCCAACTTCTAACCCCACACACAGTGACATTAAAAGTTTGTGATACATGTCCATGGATACCTTGGATTATCTTGTAAAAACATCTTGGGACATGGCTAGACATACTGGGATTTACGCATTTTAGCTGCATAATGCTTCCTAATTCGTCCTGCACGTGCAGTAGTAACTGTTCCATGATGAGATGAAGCATCAATTGCAACCACAGGCAGTTGGTATTGGAAGGTTAATACTTGCGCAAGATAACCCTGAAAATTCAATGAGACTTAGATAAGATATATTTCACCAGATATATAATTCAAGTAACTTTTGTGTGCAATACATGTGTTTCTATGCAAGCTATTAAACTGGAATATGTGGAAATGCATATACAGTGAGAGTTAAACATATATAAATGGATCATAAGGAAATCAAAGAGGCACCTGACCAGCACCAACGTCGACTATGGTTTGAGCTCCAACACTTTCTGCAACTGACTTTACAATTGCTGCCAGAATTTCTACCTGGGTCAACCAAGAATATTGTCAATTTTAAAAATGCCTACGCAATAATTTGATCTCAAATCTATACGGCAGCTTAAAGGAGATATAATAAACCAATACACTTGTCATGCACAAAAGGGAGGACATTGATGCTCTGCCAGTTAGTTGGTACATGGAGCAATACCAACATATTAAGGCTAAGGCATAAATTTTAATGAGTCACAATATGTAAAGCTTGGTATTAAATGTGGCTGAGTAGTCGTAACAGTTAAATTAGAAGATGCAAAGGAAAAAAAAAAAGGAATAACTTACTTCATGTTTTTTCTTCAGATTCATTCCCTGAGCAAGAACACTACTAATTGAATTTGTGTGTAGATCAGGTAACATCTGCAAAGAAGTAAAGTCCAGTTAAGCAAATATATAAAGACAATTTCCTCTTATTTATTTGTACAGACCATTGTAGTATATAGAGCAAAAATGAGAGTGTTCCAGTCATTAACTCGAAAATTATACACAAGTCAAATCCAAAAGATATCTTAATCAAGAGACAATATTTAGATCGTGATCAGGTATAGTTTGTCTTTGAGCTTGAACAGATAGAGGATATTACAATGTTTAGATTCCTGCCTTAGTTGTAGCTATTAGCCTGTTACAGTTTGTCAGAGTTTTTATCAATTATTATCCAAGTGTGAAATTTTTAGATACTCTAAACTTAATGGCAATTTTTTACATGTATGATGTTATGCGTAATATATGTGTATTGTTACGAACTGGGATGGACTGTTTCTGTCCTAACTGTCTGGGATGCCTTTGGGGCTTGTATTTTGTTTTTCCATAAAGTTTTATTCAGCTAAAAAAAAAATGTGTATTATTAGTTGCAATGCATAAAACTTGTAAGCAAGATTGTTATGAATATGGATTTTTTCTGCTGTTAACAACAGTAAATGACTAGTTAACAAGCTAGTTGTTGGTAAGACCAGAAGATCAATCATATTTTATCATTGCTTTATGGAAATTTAGCCTTTCTTTGTCTGCTTGTAACAAATAATTAACTCAGTATCACTACATCCCCTCTCGGCTCATCTTTAGATTTTTCCCATCTAAATATGAGTGTGGCTTATACAGGTTGCTTGATGTTATTTATCTTGGTTTGTCCTTATATATTAATCTGCATCCCAAACCACATCTATAAACACTCCGCAGTTCAACTCCTCAAAGGATACTAATCTTGCTCTCATCATTTTAGAAGTTCAAAATATTCATTCAATCTTTTCGGCAAAATAAAACAAATCTAATTAAAAGTAAGCAGTAGGCAAGTTTGAAGCTATATAAGGGATAAATCGTATGAATGTACACATCTAAAGACTGGAATGTGACTAAGAAATAAGTGAATACGCACTATACATACCATTCGCAGGTCCCCTTGATCTCGAGGAAGAACAAGAGATCTCAGTGTGAGGATAAATTCCTTAAGTGAAGTCGGCCAGTGATCCTATCAGGAAAAAAAAAAGTAATGACTACACATTAATATTTTCCACGAAACTTAATAACTTGAAGAACTGTTTGATGGAACCGACATGTCAAAAAATACCACCATAGTGAATTATGTTCCATTATTTATCAAATAATACTTGAATCAATTGAACTAAACTACACAAAAGCGCGATTTCTCTATTAAAGGGGGTCCTCAAAATATCGAAAAAAATCAAAAACTTTACCACATTCTAATTGATAAGAAGCTCAAATGATAGTTGTTTTATGATGAAAGTAGGATAAAAACATACCTGAATTACCCCAGATGGAAGTTTAAGTAAATTTTTGACAGGTTCGACACAAAGACAATCCATCCATTGCTTATCAATTGATTCCCAAAGTTTATCCTATTGAATAAATCAACAAGTTAAAAAAAAAAATTCATATAAAATGCCAAAAAAAAAAAAAAAGGAGAAAACAAACCTTAAAGAAGTTTACAACGTGAGCATCCATTAATGGTTTGAAGGGTTTAAGAAAAGCAATAATTGCATTAATCCATTCAAGTGTTTCATTTGCTGTGTTGCAGGAATAAGCCATTCTGGTTTTCTTCAAAGGGAAAGAGAAGTGTTGGCATTGGCTTTTGTTGAAAATGAAAGAGAAGAAGGGTAAAATTGGAAATGTAAAATAACACGAGTACATAATATGAAAGAACATGGGTAATATTGGAAATTAAAATAATACCACACCACAGAATCACACTTCTTTTTCTTCTTGCTTCCTGGCAGCTCGTAGAGATCGAGATTGTCTACGTACTCTAGCTCGTGGGAGTGGAACCGAAGAGTGAAGATTAAGTTGTCGTAGTTCCGTTGGGTTTTATAAAAACTGAAAAGACGTATATAACAAGATTAATGAGATTTTTTGTCATGGATTAATAATACAACGATACACAATAAACGTGTAACATCTACGTTAAGCTGGAGCAGGGATTACAACATATGTCTCGACAAACGGTAATACTTGGTGAGCTTAATATGGATCAAGTCAACGAGTGAGAAGTTTAGTGATTGATTGTAATGCCATGTGTCAACATGTGATTTGTTTTGGGTGTAAAACCCTTACATCTTCGAGGTTACATATCCATTTTGTCGACTTTCCTTATCCACATTGTTCCATCGATATGAGGTTGTTCACCCTTCGAGACCTGATGCGATTATGAGTACGACTAGACCTAAATGACATTGGGTTCTCCAGATTTTCAAGGGTTGTCAAGGATGCACGAGACAATCACATAATGTGTGGAGCTCTTCTAGTTGTTAGACCCTACTTTTGACTAAGTCGTTTCCAGGGTGGACAAGTTGTTAAACAGAAAAGATAACTCTTCATGAGACCCCTCCGGCGTCTTCAAACTTCCTAACATTACCGAACCGATTTGTCGTCTACCATGGGCCCACACAATATTAAAAAAAACAAGGGTAAAACTGGAAATTAAAAATAATACCACACCACACCACACCCAAACACTCACATGAGTCACATTGCTATTGTCATGACTCATGATTCATGACATAACACCGAATCATTCTTCTTCTTCCTTCCTAACAGTCAAACATTGCTGTATACAAGTTAACTCAACTTTCTACAACTAATTACCATTTACCCATTTCCCCAAATCTCTCTCTCTCTTCAATGGCTACAAATGGATCTTCTTCACCGGTAAGTTCAAATTTAAGAAAAAAAATGGTGATTTTGTAATTAATCAGTCAATTGGGAATCTGGGTTGTTCTTATTTTTTTCTTAATATGTTTGTAATTAAGAAAAGTTTGAATTTTTATGTTTTTTTTTGAATGTTTTGTTGTAGAGAGCTGAAGATACTGAGAATAGTTTGGAGAAGATTAAAAGACAATTAAGTTCGAGTTCTGGGAGGAATTTATTGCAAGGACCACTACTTAAGCGATCTGAAACGGTATAGTTTTTGCGATTTTGGAGTCAATTTAGTATTAAAAATTGGTGTTTGAAGTTGAATTATGTTTCATTATGTAGTACTTTGAGTTGATCCCAAATTGAGATTCAATCCATTTTGATGAAATTGGATGATTTGATGACGAAAGTTGTTTATTTAGGATTTATTAATTTATGTGGTTTAGTTCGACATATTACATTGTATTGAGAAGATCAAATGTAGATTAAGATGAATAGGGTTGGTTTTTTGTTTTTTTTGATTGGCAAGCGGAGTTGAAGGGGCCCTTACCCCTTTAAGTTACGTGTGGAAACTTATATCAACAATCAGTTATTGACGTGTTTTAAACCCACAACCTCTCCACTTTGTGAGAGGGGTGCTACCATTGAGCCACAGGCTCATTCCCAATAGGGTAGGTTTGACTGCTAGTAATGTAAAAGAATATCCAAGATGTAAAAAGCCATACAAATACATCTGTACAGTTTCCAGCCTAAAGAGTCTAGTGATGACTATGAGGGCGTAGAGTTTAATTACCAATACGAACAGTTGTCTTTTTGATGTCAGTTGTTGGTATATTTGTATGTCGTAGAAACACAACTGGTAGACACCCGTAGGTGTTGTGGTATATCCTCGGACTAGAATTAATAGGGGTGGCTGGTATTTGATCCTGTGTATTGCAACTTTGGATGTTAATCTCATCATCTCTTTCTGTACTTACCTTAGAGCATCTCTAATGCACAAGGCAAAGTTTGCCCACAACGTAGGCTCCACGTAAGATATATGGCAGTTCATAAAGTTGTCAGGTTTGCAAAAAAAAAAAAAAAAACAATCCCTAACACAAAATTTTGTTGATTGCTATAATTGTTGATTACACGCATAACCATCATGCCTGCTACTTTTAAAACAACTACGCACAGAATGATTACGCGTATAACAGGTTTTCTCTATAGCATAAAAATACAGAAAAGTAGCACGCAGAACCATTCTGCGTATAACATAAAAAGATAGCAAATCAGATTTTACAGCCTGCTATATCTCCTGAATATTTAACATAGGTTATACAAGGTCTGACACCATACACACACTTAAGCTATTATGCCTGGTTGCGTTAGGGACGATTCTTAATTTTTTTTTGCATTATAACTGGTGCGTTAGGGATGCTCAGTGTTGAACTGTTGATACCTTTTGTTCCATACTTATATGTAGCACTGTATGATGGGTGTTTTATGAAAAGTGTATGGACAATGTTGTTAGTTCGGTTATTTGGTGCAGTTAAACTTTCCTGTAAGTCATTCTTCATTTTGTTTCTTGTTTTTTTTTTTTTTTTTAACAGTTAAGAAAGTGGAACGAGCGGTGGATGATCTTAGACCCAACCACTGGGAAAATGGAATACAAGTATGTTACTCTAATAATCATAATATTAAGAAAGCTTCTTTACTTGAGCAGTGTTATTTTATTGAGATGTGAGACCTGACATATTAACTGAGACTATTATTTTGGTATTTAGGCTTCGAAGAACTGAGGCAGTGGTCAAGGGAACCATTATATTTGACGCAAATAGCAACATTACCATATCTCCTGTAAACTTCCAGTAAGATTGACAAATTGTTGTTTGTTGTTTCCCTACTTGAATATTTTAATAAAAAACAGCTTTCTCAAATTTCTTTCTGATCCTGGTGTCTTTTACATGCTTCAGTGGACTGCCAAAGTATGACGGTTGCTGTTTCTGTATCCTCACATAGCAAGGTGTAAATGACAATATAAAGAAGTTATCTTATTTGTGGTCTATACTCTTAAAATTTTCAGTTTACTGGTGCCTCTACGAGCAATTTTGCGTGCTTCTTAACTAACGTACTAGATATTGGAACACCACAGAAAAAGGAATACTATTTATGTGCAGAAACTCCTGGCGCTGCCAGAGCCTGGGTATCAACCTTACAGTAAGCTTACAGTTCTTTCTATTGATTATGTACTGGGCCAGCAATTGTACTGTCCTTGTGACTAATTTGCATTATGTTTTTACTAATTTGCATTATATATATTATTTGTTTCTTTCTCATTATACCTTTTACTTGGCCCACAACCAGTGCAACACAACTAGTACTAAGAGCTCATAAAGAAGCTGTAAATTCATTAAGTGGGAATGGTTCTGCGAAATTGGGGACTGTTGCAGCAGTAGTTGCGGCTGCTAACTCAATGGCCCTGGAATCGACGAAGGAAATTGAAGCAGCAATGAAGATATCTATGAGAACTGCTTTAGGAATGGTGACCAACCGAATAAATGAAGGTCCAATGGATGACTTGTCGATTATGAAGGTATTGCTCAATGAACATCCTCGTGTTGTAGTTTAATGATGATTTAGTTTGTAGGATATACTCAGAGGATTCCATCTGAACCTTTGGAACTTATTACGAACTCTTCCAGTATATATAGTTTTCCGTTGGATTGTTTTTGTGTAAATTCAATGGAGAAATGCTGGTCCTCTGTCTGGGTTGCTAAAATAATAATAATAATAATAGAAAAAGATTGAATTATATTTGAACCGGCACAATAAGAAGGAGAAGAGTAACTCCGTAAAACTTGGGATTTATGAAGTGAAAATGGAGTCAATCTTTTTATATTACTTTAATTTGCCTTTTTTGCTCTTTAAACCTTGACTATGCAGGAGACTCTGAGAGTGAAGGATGAGGAATTGCAACAGTTGGCGAGGGATCTTCGTGCACGTGATTCAACAATAAAGGAAATAGCTGAGAAACTAACTGATACTGCCGAAGCTGCTCAGGCAGCAGCATCTGCGGCCCATGCAATGGATGAACAGAGAAGATTTGCTTGTTCTGAAATTGATCGTCTAACAAATGAGTCAAAGAAGCAACTTGAGTCATCTATGTTGAAGGTACCAAATTTTTACTGCATTATATAGTTGATTAATGACTTGGAACTTTATGCATAGGCCTAGTTACCAGACTTTATCAAGGACTCGAAGGCTCATTGTTAAGCAATTTGTCTGTGATTTAGCATCCAAGCAAATCTATGTTGATAGTTTGGTCACTTGCCTTTTCTGTATTTCGAAGTTTGTGTATGTTTCAAGATCTTTAGCTGTGACTCTTCTTCAGTGGCTTCTATTTTAAACTATAAAAATGGTCGAAAAACTCTTCTTTTTTGTTGGTCCCTTCTGTATGTTTACTGATAATTAGAATCATTTGCCCCATGTGTCTGACACCTGGACAAACTTGAATTGGACATTGTGTGTTTGGTGCTTAGTAATATGTGGTGTTTGGATTCCTTTCTCAGTGCCAATACATGCTTTGTGTTCTGAATTTCAATGTTTTACCCGTTGATTTTGTAGTTGAGAGTATCTGAGGAAAAAGTTATGGTTGTAAGTAAAGAGAGAGATGAATTTTTAGAGCAAAGAGATTCCGCCCTAAGAGAAGCACAATTATGGCGTTCTGAGCTTGGAAAAGCTAGGGAACGTGTTGTTATATTGGAAGGAGCAGTTGTTAGAGCTGAAGAAAGAGCCAAAGTTGCAGAGGCAGATGCGGAAGCTAAGGTAAAGGAGGCTATGGGAAAAGAGTTAGCTGCTGTAAAAGACAAGGAAGAGCTTCTAGTATATGTTAATATATTGCAAGCTCAACTTAAAAGGTTTACACTCTGACCACCCTTTGTTACACATTGTTTGCATGTGCAATGGATTTATCTCTTTCCAGATTTTGAATGTTATCTTCAACAATCGGTATTATATGCTTTTGCTTAGGATTTTTGTGCTCTGCCTATTGCCCAGGTATTATAATATCTCCAGAAAGTCATAATTCTGTTGGATTCTCCAGATATTTAGTTTTATGCCCAATTGGATTTGCCAGGTCATTGAACAATTATAGATTATGACTTGTGATCTTTTTGCATACCTTGCATGATTTTGTGCTTCATAGAATTGTGTCATAAACGAAGAATTGTCAGTCCCTTTGCTACATTGCTTTTAGGGACTAGTTTAGGGCCCCATGCTTATTAGTTGTCTTTTCATCTTATCTTGGGTTTATGGAAAACTAACTGAGGAATTAATATTTGACAGACAGCAGAGTGATACCAAGCAAGTTCTTGAAGAGAAAACTGAGTCCTGTTCAGATGCATTGACAAAACATGTGGACTTATCGGACGAGAATGTGGACAAAGCATGTCTTAGCGATTCAAGATCGATACCTATTTCTAGGGATGGTGAGGTTCAGGTTGCTGTTGATCAAGTTGATCTCCGGTCCATTGGGGATGGTGAGTGGAATGATATTCGTGCAAATGATTCAAGGATAGCTGATGTAAGAGAAATTGTTCCTGAGACAGTGAATAATAGTTTAGATATTCCTGTCATCAGTGTACCAAATAATGACCACCGTGACCATGATGGAAACTCATTCCATCAGCCTTGAGGTATGACATTCCTAATGAAGTTTGAAATGCGGGACTCGGTTTTTTTACATGTCAGTTCCAGTGTTTTATTTTTATTTAAAGAACCGCGTTCTTGTTTGGTTGTGTATACTTGCATCCGGAGGCTGGGCACTTGTTGTGTGCACTGAATATCTTATTTGTTGTTACTATTACAAATAGTTGTAAATGTTGGTATATATAGATTTGCATTTTTCCTTTTCTTGCTTGATAATTTATTTAAATGTACAATTGCATATTTTTATTATCAGAAACTTGTAATGTTTTAGCGAAGATAATGTTGTGTTCTGGCTTGTTTCAATCCAAAAGCTTCGTCTGATTCTAATGTAGCTCTATAAAATAATGTACCAGTACTGCTATTTTTGCTGCCCTCCTGCTTGGTCAAGTTCTTGATAAATATACATCCAGTGAGTCTAGATTCAGTGCAATAGCACCACCTTCTTTAAGAGTATCAATTTGCCATTTAATAATCTTCATCGGAAGACCAGTTGATAAATATAGTCCTTTTAAAATCAGTTCGAGGTTTCTGTATTTTTGCATTATCAAATTAATACTCCAATCCAGTTGAAATTGGTATGCCGAGGGTCTGATCAGGCTTCAATGTTTGACCTGGACAAAATACCTGTATTCTCTGTTCAAGCATACGTAGCTGGAAGTCCCAATGTATGGTTTTGTAGTAGAATCTGCAAGCTGAGTTATGAACAGACCATCTTGACTAAGTTGTATAGATCCACTGATGGAGACCAAAGATCTTGAGTGACCCATTCGGCAGAACAAGAACAAGAACAATTCAAACGATAAAGAAGTATCACTAATAATTTCTTCGTACTCATTCCAAGCTCGAAGTACCATTTATATAAATTATAGCCCCCGTAGCCTACTGACATGATGTACATCGTCTTCTTTGGCTACATAAGCATGGTAAGTCAAAATTTATCATGCTGATTTTCATTGATTTTCTTGATCAGTTTAGAGCATTGCGAATGCCGAATGCCTTCATACAACATCAAATCACTTCAAATCAATCATTTGAATAAACTCTTACCATGCATCAACTGAGTTGATTTATCATGCAAAACTGTTGTCAGAATTGCTGACTTTGGGCTTTATTTGGACTTGAACTATGGGCTATATTTGGGCTTAATCATGCATTACCCAGAGCCCATAATGTAAAGGCTGAAAATAACATAACGAGGGGTGAAAATAAACACAACTACTACTTCACATATCACTAGTCACTACTAGTCTACTACTGTCTTCTCTCTAAGTCCTCGAGATCTTCATTTTCTCCTTTTCTTCTTCAACTTGACTTCATTTCTTTTCAAGTTTCAATCTTTAATGGAAAAACATAGAAATTCGATGAAATTATTACTACCCATGTTTGTAATTTTAATCTTTTTCACTGTTTTAGCTCAATGTTTCAATGGAAAAGAAGTAGAAGTTGTAGAAGAAGAAGAAGTTTTTACAGAAGAATTGTTACTAAGACCATTACCTGATCGAAAAGTTCTTACCCATTTTCATTTTGAACATAAAGCTCCATTTCATCATCAACATTATCGTCTCTTTCCTAAAGCAATTCATCAATTGGTAAATATATTTTGAAATTCAGCTCATTTTGATTTATTTATTATTATTATTTTTTTAATTAATAAAGTACCCCTTTATTGAATTTGAAGATTGCAAATATGCCCAATGTAATTTAGTTAAATTCAGCTCAGTTTGATTTTTTTTTTTTTTTGCAATTTTTTTGGATTTTTTTTTAATTAATTAATAAGGTACCCCTTTAATGAATTTGAAGATTGCATAAGTGCCCAATGTCGATAAATGTAATTTATTCCAAGTATGAATTGGTAAATATTTTTAATTTCAGCTAAGTTTGATTTTTTTTGGTTAATTAATGAAGCACCCCTTTAATGAATTTGAAGATTGCAAATATGCCCAATGTCGATAAATGTAATTTAGTCCAAGTATGAATCGGTAAATATTTGTAATTTCAGCTCAGTTTGATTTTTTTATTTTTGGAATTTTTTGGTTAATTAATGAAGCACCCCGTTAATGAATTTGAAGATTTGTCAATAAATGTAATTTAGTCTAAGTATGGCCGTATGGATTACAAGGTTCGAAGATTTGCAAATATGCCAATGACATTATGTTAGTTTTGTTATTTGGTATAAGATGTATGTCGCGTCAACTAGTTGACCTTTATAAGTGCCAATGAATGTATGTAATCCAAGTATGAGTTCCAAGTTGATATATGGAGGATGGTGGCCTGGGTAAGTGTAAATTTAGTTGTGTTTATCAGTAGTTCCCATTGTGTGTACGTAGTTGAAATCAAATTTTTTTTCTTGAAGGGGAACCAGGTTATGACAAAATCACTTTATGTTGGTTTTGTTATTTAGTATAGAATGTATGATGCATCAACTAGAATACATGTTGCATCAACTAGTGTAGATTTAGCCATGTTCATAAGTAGTTTCCACTGCGTGTAGGTAATTGAATTCAAATTCCTTATGAATGGGAACCAGGTTACGGCAATAAATGTTATTTAGTCCAAGTATGAATACTAAGTTTATGTGGAAAACCTAGAAGATTAAGGGGTTTTGTTGAAAAGTTGAAATATGGAAGATGATGGGTAAGTGTAGATTTAGCTGTGTTCATCAGTAGTTGCCATTGCGTATAAGTAGTTGAATTCAAATTTTTTTCTGAAGGGGAATTAGGTTACGGCAAAATTGCTTTATTTTGGTTATGTTATCTAGTATAGAACGTATGTCTCGTCAACTAGGTGATACCTTTATAAGTGCCATTGAATGTATGTGGTCGAGTTTGAATTTGAAGGTGATGTGTTTGGAGCTGGTATGAGTTAATCAGTTAATACTTGATGATGTTTGCCAATGTAACACAAAAGCCATACTATATGCTAAAACGGATATTGTAGTGCCAGTAACTAAGGTTTTTCTTTTATATTGAATCAGGTTCAAAAATTTCGAATTCGTGAAATGGAGCTTTCATTTACGCAAGGTCGATGGAACTATGAAAGATGGGGTGGATTTGATCCTGTTTCGAGCAGAAATGTTAAACCACCTGGAGTTGAATTGTGGGCTGTATTTGATGTCCCACCTAATCAAGTTGACGAAACATGGAAAAATTTGACCCATACTCTATCAGGTCTGTTTTGTGCTTCGATCAACTTTCTTGAATCTACTACTGCTTATTCAGCTCCAGTTTGGGGATTCCAAAAAATTTCAGGTGGTTTGAGATATGGTGCATTGCCTCGTGAGGCTGTATGCACTGAGAACATAACTCCTTGGCTGAAATTGCTTCCTTGTCGAGATAAAGCTGGGCTTGCATCAATACTGGAAAGACCCTCTATATATAATGGTTTTTATCACTCACAACGTTTGCGGTTGATTTCAAGGGGATTTGAATCACAGGAAGGGGTGAAACCTGAAATAGTGCTTCAACAAACCCTTACTGCTGTTCTCCAATCTGATTCCCAGAGAACTATGACTACTAATTATGGCAAGAAGCTGCAAACAAGTTGGTCTATTAGATCAATATTTGGTAGGAAACCAAACGATATATGTGTTTTGGCAAAGTCTAGCACTATTTTCCTTGAACTTGACACGGGCCTAGTTTATGAACTCAATAAGTTAGGAGTGGAACTTGATACAACCTCTGCAGACAATGCGGCTTTCGAGCTGACGGTTATTCCAACTAGAGTGATTAAGGAAGAGAAAAGCTCACTAGACGAGGGCTCACCAGTTGTATATGAATTTTCTATGGACAAGTTCAGTCCTGGAAAGCTACAAGATATTGGACTTACATGGAAGCATCCTATAGTTTGGGCATGTCTTCAAGCACCATACCATACTAATAGGTTTTTGATGGGTAGTGGAAATGAAAGAGGTTCTATTGCTATTTCCTTAAGATCTACTCATTCTGGTATGGGGTCAAGGATTGATAATGTTGTTGATGGATCTAAGGTGGAGGTGGTTGTTTTCCAAGTTGTCCCCTGGTATGTTAAAGTTTATTATCATACTCTTCAAGTTTTCATAGATGGACAGCCCAAGATGGTTGCAGATGTCGTAGAGAAGTTGCATGTCTCGCCTTCTGAAGATAAGGTATCAACTGGGGCTATGGAGATGATTCTAAAATTTCCATCTGATGCGAATTTGGTTGTACTAACTATGGAGTTTGATAAGGTATGCTTTAGCATTATGGAGTTGTCATTTCTCGTTTTCTTACTTTTGTGTATTTACCATCATAAAGAAATTTGTGCATAATAATTGTATTATTTATATAGGGGTTTTTACACATTGATGAATATCCTCCAGATGCTAATCAGGGATTTGACATCCCATCAGCTGTGATTAGCTTTCTCAACTCCCAAGCAAGCATTACTTATCTTAAAGAAAACTTCACCAGTTCGCCTATGTTGCAAAAGTTCAAGGTATCTATTACTCCAGCCAAGTTTGTTGTTTGCAATATCTCTCTTCCGGGATCTATATGTTTTATTGTTTTGGTTGTCTGGATATGTTATGCAGGAAAAGAGTGTTCTGCTGTCCTATACAGAAGTCTTACTGGTTCCTTTGGCCACTCCTGATTTTAGCATGCCATACAATGTTATCACGATTACCTGTACAGTATTTGCTCTATATTTTGGGTCTCTGCTCAATGCTTTACGAAGGCGAGTTGGTGAGGAAGAAAGGATCTTTGAAAGTAAAGGTAAATTCATATATGTTGGAGGTAATTAGGTGTTTGAATGAATTAAATGAATTATTTCTCTCATCGCTGAATTATTCTGTTAAATTAAAATTTTCAGACTCGGTAGTTACTAGGATCAAGACGTGATAACAAGTAACTGGCATGTCACTGTTGAATTAAAATTTTCAGACTCTTTGTTTACTAGGATCAGGACGTGATAACAAGTAACTGGCAAAAGATCTGTAAACACTACGGCTATGTTTGGTTCACGGAATTCAGAATCCGGGAAAAGAGGGGTATTAATGGAAGAGATAACAATAGAAGAAAGATAAAGCAATCAAAAGGCGGAGATATAGAGTTTAAGATGGAAGGAATTCTAAGGAGATCAAAACACTTGACATATTTGTCCGGACAAAAATAGAAACTGGTTTCCATTTTATAAAAAAGGAAACCATATTCCTTTATTTTAGCCTTCACCGGAATCTAAATTCTGATCTTCCGTCCAAAATTAGTGGGTTTTAGCCTTACTTTCCGGGAATCTGAATTCCCTCGAACCAAATGTAGCCTACATGTGTCTTTGACCATTAGGTTGTGAACATATATAAAGGTAGAAACGTAAATGATAACTACGACTCAAAGATTCCACCTCAAATGGCACATAAATAATTCTCATCCATAACTTGCGTAGGGCCAGAAACTTAGCAACTACTTTTGTCATGATGTTAACCGACAGATCTCCTATCCTTGCGAAGAACCTTAAATATTTTTCGCTACGGACCTGCTCACTTATGAAGGGTTTGTTCACTTTAGCTTGTACTTTTATTGCTTTGTTTATCGCAGTAAATCTTTGTATGAAACTTTGTTCACTCTCAGATTTTTCAGCTGCTTGCTTTTTTCGTCCTTTTTGTAGATTCCACAAAGATCAGGCTGGTTCCTCTCCTACTGCAGAAGTTGTTCCCAAAGCTAAGAACACATCAGCAGCAACCACAATCTTCATCTCCCTCATCTTTATTACGATCCAAGCTAATATTTAAAGTCATCTTAGTAGCTGGGTTGGCTATTGGGTGGCATTTTTACTTTGGATGACTGACAGAGGTAAGGTAGTAGGTATGTTTGCTAATTTCTACTTTACATGGAATCAAAATTTAGAGGTTTTTGGCGTACTGTTAATATTATTTTAGGCCCTCGTGAGATATTTATTGATGAAGTTGCTGAACTGTGTTGCTGAAATGGAAACTCATAAATCTACGAGCTATATAAAAGATAAAAATTTATTGTTATATATATAAAATGCTCTGAAATAGGGATATCATTGCATTTGACCACTGTTTATTTATTACTCCCTCGTCTTAAATCTGCATATGTCCGCTTGCAAAACAAAATGATTTTCTTGTGTGTTCATTGCAGTTACATGGAATCCAGTTTGGTGTAGGAGATCTTTCCGAGTGTGAAGGGCAACTGCCAAGGCCAAATTTGTCAAGGGTGCTGCTACCAAAGAAGGTGTTGAATCAGCTCCATTCCTCCAAGGGAAGATAAGTTTCTGCAAGCTGAGTTACCTGTGGTGATAGAGAGATGGTTTCAGATGCAGAATATGATCTTTGCAGGGAGATGCAAAAGGGATTGTGATATGCAAAAAACTACTGGCGGCATTGGCTAGCTCTGACATGTTTATTGCTCATTCTAACGAGTTGCATATTTCCAAAAACTGACATGTTTACTTCAATGTAACATAGAAAATCAAAATTCCACGGCTTCATTAACCAATGGGAGCTTGTAAAAGTAAGTGATATTGTGTCAAACTTTTTGGTGTACACATTTGCATTTTGTTACCCGCTGAAATGAACATTGTTCTGACTCTTAACTGCTTCAAACTAGTGAAACAATGGCTATAGGTCCAATCTAGCTATACAGGTGATCAAAGTTGTTGTGCCAGTCCTAATTTGCTCAACCTTAATCAGCCAAAGTGCACTTCCAGAAGGACAACTTTGCGCAAATAAGCTTTGAACACATCAGCTGTGGTGAGTGCATGGTGTAGTTGTGTAAAGCCCTGCACCCATGCTCGCGCTCATTGCCGTTGTTGTCAGTCAAATTCAGTTGATGAATCAACTAGTTGTGTTTGTTTTCTCTTCACATCACAGTTCAAAGCATGTCCCAAAATAACGGTATTTATTGATTTTATCACAAAATATCGGTTTATTTTCAGTATCTAAATCTATTGTTGAACAATATATCCGAAATATCAAACCGGTTTTTTACTGCTATTTAAACAATTAACCCTAATTTAATTAATCATGACTAGAGCAAGAGCAGTAGGGTTTCTTCTTCCAAAGGTAAGATCTTCTACTTCTTACTATTCTTTAATACAAAACCTAACTTTTCTCCAACATCATGGTCAAGATAGAAGCTTTTCTTCTTCAACTCATGGGTTTTCTTATGAGCAGAAGAAGAACTTTCGTGGTGGTGGGGGTGATGAGTTTTCGCAACGTACGCGAAAAAACGATCTAAAACCACCAGCTGCTTGTTGGTGGGCTTCTGTACCTATTCCATCAGAAATGCAGTTAACATCACCTAATGGTGGTGGTAATGGTGCAGGTGGCTTGCAGAAAAGTAATGCACTGCCACAGATGCCGAGTAATGTAGGAGAACAACTCAAAGAGAACAAAAACTATAGGCATTATCAAGTATTTCAGCATTCTCAAAGTGCATATGAAGGTATTGGAGTACAAGGTAAATGGTGGTCTTCTGCGCCAATTCCAACTGACATGCTGTATATGAAACCTGTTGATGATGGGCTGTGGTATTGTAATCTAGAATGTAGTATTGAGCAACTAGATGATTGCCTGATAGAAAATGCAGTGGAAGATGCTGTGACAGTTTTATTCAGGTTAGAGAAGGAAAAAGGAATTTATGTGGATTTGCCGAGATATCATCAGTTGATTCGCGCATGTGGTGAGGAAGGTACACTAAAATATGCAAGAGATGTTTATGATAACCTTATTAGATCAAAAACTCCTATAGACATTGGCACCTATAACAAAATTTTGAAGATGTATTCTGACTGTGGTTCTATGTATGTTGCATATGAGGTATTTGCGGAGAAAATGGCAGAACGCAATTTGACGTCTTGGGATATTATGATAAGGGGTCTTACAATGAATGAGCTTGCAGAAGATGTGATTGATTTGTTTACGGAGTTCAAAAGAGCAGGATTAAAGCCTGATGGACAAATGTTTATGGGAGTATTCCTTGCATGTAGTTTCCTTTGTGATGTTGCTGAGGGAATGTTGCTCTTTGATTCCATGAACAAGGTATATGGTATTGTCCCGTCGATGGAGCATTATCTGAGTATAGTGAATATGTTAGGAAGTACAGGTTACTTGGATGAAGCCATGGAGTTTATTGAAAAGATGCCGTTTGAACCCAATGTAGATGTCTGGAAAACCATGATGAATATATGCAGAGTTCATGGGAACACCAAACTTGCGAATCATTGTAACGAGATAGTCAATTGCTTAGACCCTTCTCGCGTAACAGGTGAGTCAAAAGATGAAGGTCTTGTGATAGGGAAAGCTTATGATGATAAACAGAAATTGAAGGAAGAACAGTATACCAAGAGTTTATATGATGCTAAATACTCTGCTGGCTATACATCTCACTTTGACAAGGCCAAGATCTTTTCACTCTTGAAGGTAATGAGTGGGCAAATCAAAACAGCTGGTTATGTGCCAAAGATTGAATCTGTAAGTTTCAAGATAGAAGAAGAAGAGAAGGAAGAGAGCCTTCTTGTTGATGTTCATGAAGAAAGAATTGCTCTTGCCGCAGGCCTTCTTGGAACCGAGCCTAGATCTCCCGTGAAAATAGAATCCCTGAGTTTTTGTGAGGACTGCCACCAGCAAATTAAGATGATTCGTTGCAATCATTGTCACTGTTTTCATAGAGAGAAGCATCAACTGATCATCACTGCCAAGTTCATGTTACACAAATTTTCTATACATGTAGCATGTAATGACTGGTATACAATTACTATTAAAACAAAGCTTAGCATTCAGGTTAGTTACTCTCCATATACACTAGTTCTTGGTATATAGATATAACTAGTAGGTGGCCCCGTGCTACGCACGGGTTTCGCGATGTAGTTTAGCTGGATGGATTTCATCAAGATTTATTCGGTTAAATGATGTAGAATATATCGATTGTAAATTCCATGAATAGTTTATTAAACACGTTGAAGAAAAGGTCATAATTTATTCTTTATTAGAAATAAATAAAAATAAAAATTGGCGAAAGGCGAAACATAGCACCTGGAAAGCTATGTGGGCAGATGGGTAGTGCTGGTGGGTGACCTGCGTTGTCTGTGAAAAAGATTCTTGGTTTATTACACCACTTTTTCAGCAGTCTTGTCTCCTTTTAGATGATTGGTGCAAGCAACAATCTTAGTAGTAGCGCAAAGCTTAGTTATCTGTAAAGATATAGAGTGATTGATGCCATTTTGATCATCAGACAGTACTAAAGACACCAAGTGAAGAGAACATTGGCAAGTGAAAACATTAAAATTAAAACGACAATATGAAGAATGGGAGAAGATGAGATCTATTACTTGTTATCCAGGATAAAAAATTGGACAACCTAAAGTGAGTCGGGAGCAGGTTCGTTCTTCGTATAAAACATAATTTTTGAAGTTTTATCGTGATAACATCATATTTGTCTACAATTCTGGTTGTAGACATAAATTACCTAAATTAGTATTTCTTCAAATTTTAAAAATTGAATATATCGATAGATCCGGATATATCAGATTTTCAGAGTTACGATAGATTACTCGATACTGATTTTTTCTACTATGGTCGAGAGTAAGAAGTAACATAGTTCAACGGTCAAATAACATAGTGGGTACGTTCAAATCTTACATTGTGAGTTTCGGTGCAGATTTTGGATCTTAGAATCAGGACAAAGTCAGACCATGATCCTTCTTGAGACAGTGATACATGTTAAGAAAGAATAAAATATCCCATATTTGTCCCCTCCTCCCACTTCTTCTTTTCCTCTATGATAAGTTATATACTGGTGATAAAAGTGAAGGCATTTTGTTTTTTGGGGTTTCTTTTGTTGCTTGTGTTCTATGCGGTACAATCAATATCGGAGATGAAAAGTTAATAACAATCTGTGACATGTCTGCTTGAAGAACCTAATCATGGTGACTTTTTCAAATAGTTTCTTTTTACATTTAACTATAGAAGTATATTTCATATGTGCTTTCTTCATAAATTGTCTCACCCATTTTTTAACCTCTATTTTAATACTCTAGTATTTTCGATAAACTATAATTTTTAATCTATATTAATTTTCCACGCACCACGGCGCCAATAAATTTCTGTGTGGTATGCAAGCAACTACAGACATATCTCTCCCTTACCATGTCTCACAATCTTATAATGTGGTAGTTAGACTGAACTTATTTCCTATCAATGTACATCTGTATGTAGATTTACAGAAGAAAAGGCAACAGGATAAGTAACGAAATCATAATCGAATGATATTTGTTTCAGGATGTCACTTTGCTGATTTGGTTTCGCTTCAGTTGAACAAATATTGATCCTGTCAAAAGCAGCTTCTCCATTACTATCACTGAGCTCATCCTCCCGTTCATGCTGAAGTGCTGCAAAATAGAATTTAATTAGAACTGATATCTTGTTAGAATAAAGAAGAGACTAACTTGTCTTGCAGAGCTAGAAGCACAAACCTCTTGGTCCAATTATTTTTAATGTGGGCACCATCTTTAAAATCTTTTGGCACATGGTGGTGTCCTGGAAATCCAGGAAAGTGTACTCCAGATATTTCAGTCTCTCAGACTCTGTCATTTTGGAGAATCCAAAGGCGGTGGTCCATGCTTGTAATACTTGAGGAATAGCAGGCAAAAGCAGCCTCTGTACCCCAAACTCCTCGAGCTTCTGAGAAGTTAATGAAGATAAAACAATGGGTTTTAAAAAAGGTCTTTGTGGTTATTTTTGTTGCAGAGTCTTGTGTGATGATCTATCCTCTCAATAATCTCACTTCATTGTTAGAGTGCTCATCGAGTCATTGAGCTACGTGGTTGGGTGAGGTACGGTAGCTGGAGTTTGAAGTAAAACTTAGTTCAAAGCTTGCCGACAATAAATACAGTCACTATTAGAGAAGGTTGCAATGGAATACAGTCACTATTAGAGAAGGTTGCAATGGTTTTTTGAGGGGTTGTAATGTATTGTTGCATTAAGACACAGTAGAAAGCACTTGACAAACCCAACAGAAGTGCAAAATTTCCTGTTATGCAAATGACTGAAAGGTTGTCTGTGTAAATAATAGTAACTTTTATGCTATTAGTTTAGTTCGATCTATTTCCTGTCAGGTTCATCTTAAGCTTTCCAAAAGATTAAACAATAAACAGCTTTACTTACTGGTCCTTACTCCTTATTATGTTTCATCTCAATTGGAACAGAGTGGCCCACTCATTAATAGTGTGTTTCCAGGCAGCAGCACACTGTCAAATTGGTTGGCAAGGCATCAACAATAACAGTGTATAAAACACAGCTCTCTGTATCTTCAGCCACGCTGTGCTGCAAAACCAATCTGCATACGAACCAATTCCTTGCTGACTCTCTAATAGACACAGTCTTCACTCCACATTACCACTGTTAAGCCATAACTGAAGCCTAATCTGTAATCAAGTCTGGAAAGTGATAGATCAAAAGTCTATAACATATCTCAAAGACAGAACTTAACCATACATGTAAGTTTATTCATTCTGTTAATTGGTAAGTTTATTTGTTTTCCAATTATGCCGTATAAGTCTTCATCTTCTTCCCAGATGTAAAATACATACAACAAAATTCCATCTATGGAAGTACTTATAAACACCCGCCAAAAAAAATTTTTAGTGAAGCACTCAAAACCAATTATTAATATTAAACTTGTGTCTCTTAATCACAAGGTAAAACACACATAACAAAATGAAAATCAATCAATTTTTATTTTCTTTAAAAAAAAAAGACATCCGAGCACCCTAAAAACCATTAAAAATCCAAACATAGTCGTTTATGTAGCAACTTGTGGAGGCCGTTAATTATCATGTGTTTCCATGTCTTGCCCTTTGGTCTCTTCATGCAAGTCCTACATAAATAATAATCAAAAGTTAGAAATCGTGGTAGTAATGTTTTTCACAAGTAATGTTGCTCAGTTGTGGTCGAATTTCTGGTAGGAATTATACCTCTAATTTTCTTTGGATTTCATTTTTTTTGCAGGTGATTCTTTGTTGCCTTCTTTTATATTGTTTGTCCCCTTTTTTTCTTTGGAAGCCTGTATATGAGGTATGATTAACAATACATAACAATTGTTAGTTAAAAATCAGGAAGATGGTAAAAAAAAATATGGTCTCACCCTTTTCTTCATCACCGCAAGCTGGATTCCGTCGTCTTCATCACCATCTACTTCACGATTAGGTTGAGATTCATTATCATCCTTTTCCTGCTTTATTGTTACCATTCCAAAGCTTGTTGTGTCATCAGTTTTGGGTTCATCCTCGTCTGGTATGAGATGAATTACTTTTGATTTATTAATTGACAATGACATGTTGTCCTGATATGTCGACATCTTTACTTCAAAAATGAAGTCTTTCCCTCTCACTTCTTCAAATACATCGCTTAAGTTTACACCCAATTGCTCATACTCCAATAGCTCTTCAAGATCTTTTTCCAATATTTCAGCAGCTTTATTACCAAACAACGTTACATTGCAAGTCCCACTAATATCTTGTATGCTTATGGTGATGACGATTCTGTATGAAAATGTATTGCAATTAGTTTTTTCATTCGATTATCAACTTTGAACGAAGAATTATGACGGTTGAATAGCACTTACGCTTGAGTTATGGATTGGGGAGGTGCGCATCTTGGGCACTTCATAGTGCCACCATTTCTTACAACTCGCCTGGTGCACTTAGCGCAAGCTGGGTAAGTATACTTCCCTTCAAACCTTGAATATTTGGCAGCACATGTATAGAATACTTGTTGTATGCAAATATTAAAAACGGAGCAAATAAGTTGAAGCAAATTATATCAATAGATTAAAGAAAAACATAATCGAAGTTGTAGCAATATTTGGCTATCATCCACTGAAAGTTGATATGATCATATATTTAAAGTTAATCACAGAAAATGGAACACACGTAACCCACCCAAGCGAAAATCTACAAAATGAACTCCTCATTAGCAATACTGTAGTGAAATTCATTAAGACCAACCTGTGCAGAGTTTGGCTTGTACTCATCTACCATATCAGCAATGGTTTTTCTGTTATTGACAGTCCAATTATTACTTTCGCTTGTCTCTTCAATCTCGAATTGACTGTGTTAATGTTAGTGTTATGTTTGTAATAACAATGTTTAATAATAATAACAATATAAAAAAATAAATGAAACTTTAAATATATGATCATATCGTACCCGTTCTTAAGGAATTGGACTTCAGGAATATCCAAGTCAAAATAGTATTTCGACGATTCCCTTGAGTTCACACTATATTTTTGTGTCACTGGACAAAGATATAAAAATTTATAATGAGGAAAGAGTAGTTAAAATCAGAAAAGTATAATAAATATAGTAGTTATGTGTAAGGGATAACATCTAACCTCTGTAGTAGTCTACAGAAGTAGAAGAAAGTATGAAAATTGGCTTCTCAGAAAGATTGGTAGGCTTCACAAATTTTTTAGCCAGATCTCCCCACAACACCACCCTCGCATTGTTAGTTCTGTTTTAGGAAAATGAGAAGTATGTTAGGTTAATTTTAAACAAACCAAAATTATAAATAACAGGTATAGACAACAACAATTTTCTATATACGTTTCATCCTTGATCCAAATCTCACGAAGTATCTTGTTTTCTTTGACATTCTGTACGTCTGAAGAATCTATGTAAATTCCAACGATGTCTGGTGCAAAACATGAGAGCTGTTAGGTATTAGTTATGTTGGAAAGGTAGATCAATAAGCTTCACGGTGTGCTACATACCATTCAAGTAGACGTTATCCTTTTGTTCAGCAAGTGTATTCAGCTTAATGAAATCAAACGAAAATTTCGGGAAGCCATCAATTTCGTCGGATTGTTGAACAATTGTGGAAGTATTGAGGAAAACCATGTATTCGCACCTCGTAGGGCGATAAGTATGTTCAACTTTATAAACAGATACCTTGGAGAGAATATAAAGCTTTCCCTCCTCTAATTCATTTATGAATCTTTCCTTGTTGAATTTCAACACCTTTCCATGTATACGATCTCCCTGTATTGTGTAGTTATATTTTTATATGAATAAATTTGGGGGGAAAAAAAGAGCAAAAGTTTATATTAATTTTAAGGGGATATAATACCTGTTCGTCTATGAAGATGTAATCTAATCCCGAAGGTTCTCCTGTTTTTGAATTTATTCCTTCCCAAAATTTAAAGACCCGTACCCGTATCCTCCAGGGAGCATATGAACTTTTGAGTTCGGTAATGAGAGACATCTTATTGCTTGCCATTCCTGGTAATGTTTCGAGGTTAGTATTATAATTAATAAGATTAAGAGAACCAAGAATAGACAATTTATTTTAAAATGAATAGAAAATATGAAGATAAGTCTACCAAGTGTATATACTAAAAAGAAATAGTGGATGATAACCCATTAGTGAGAGTGAGTTTTCTTTGTAGTTGGATATGTTATCAGGTTGTGGTTAGTTGTTCTGAGATAAGTTGACGGGGTGTACAATACATGCTGATCAGGAAGTGTACTGGTATTTTTTCGCAGAGTTTGAATAAAATGTCTACTTTATCATAAAAAAAAAATAAAAAATAAAAAAAACAAAAACAACTAAACAACAAAAACAATTGCATATCTACTAACCAAAATTAAGTAAGGAAAACAAAGAAAAATTTTCTGATGAATGTTTCATTATATAGGGTTAGAGATAAGGTTGTAAAAAAATACCTATAAATCTGATAGATGCAGATATGGGCTGTGGAGAAGATGATGTAAAACTTTAATAATAACTTGTAGTGTTTTGTATTGGAGAAAAACATCCTTAAATAGATTTTGTTGGCTTAGCTTTGGATTTCATAGATCAGATGATTTATTAAGTGGTATTAAAGTTTTTTGGGAGTTACAGACGTTATTTTGATTCTTGGGATTATAAGATTTAGTTCCAAGCCTAAAGTGAAAAAGAATAGTAAGAGTTTATGAATTTAAAAAGTCTGACGTTATAACTTTTAAAATTAAAAGAGGTAATTCAAAAAAGGTAATAACTTTAAAAGTCTGACGTTATAATTTTTTTTTTTTTTTGTGTTTAATACTGGGAATTTATATATGGACAGAATATAACTACATATATGGAAAGAATATATATTTTTATATGGGAATCTGTATATGGAAATCTATATATGGAAAGAATATATATTATGTAATAATAATTTTATTATCCTCCTTGATTTCCAGGACCAAATCCCTGATTTTCCTGTTTTATAATAATAACTACAGCTAGATTTTTTTTGAAGGTTTAGTTACCTGAGGAAGATGGACACTATGCTACACCATGCTATCTAGGCCAGAATCTTCCATTATTTTCATAACAGTGAAGAGAAAGATACAATCGTTCCAGAAATGAAGATCAACTTAGAGGCTTTAGCAGTCTTTTTAGCTTGTTTAGAGATGGAAGAAGTTGTTTGCTTTATCTTTCCATTGGCACCGACTTGAACTTGTTGATTCATGCAAAATTATTTTTTCTTAATTCCTCTTTTCCTGGACACCAGGTTTAATTAGTTTGTGGTATAGGTATACTTCAGAATTTTTTTTTGTATATGAAACTTTCCAAATACTTGGACAAATATATTTTAGATTTACAGATTAATACAGAAAATGGAAGTTGGTTACTATCAAAATCTGGTGCTGGAATTCTCTTGCAGTTCCACAAATCAGTTGGGTCTCAACATAAATGTATTCCGGGAATGGAGAGCCGTGTCAGTAGTTTATGGTTTTAGCCGCCTTGCACGAAATGTTGTTTCCTTGGGCTTATTGTATGTTGCTTCCTGCTCCATATACTTCCCCGTTTACAAAATTAACCTGATAGTTTGAATGAACTATGCAATGTGTCTATTTAATGTCTCGTATTTCTGCTGTGGCCCCATTTAAAAGACTCGCAAATGAAATTTGCTACATTTTTTACTGCACCACTAACCTCACTTCCAAGGAACATCTCTTATGTGACCAAGGTTCATGCACAGCTTTAAAAGATGCTGCCAAATGTTTCAACGGATCTCTTGGTTTTCTGGTTAACGACTTTTCAAGTGTTCAAACTTCAAACTTCTTATTGTAAAACATGTCAATCTGGATGGTTGCAATTGGCAGTCCATTTGCTTAACTGTTGTATATAGATGTTAGTAAACTAACGATAACACATTTAGCACGAAACACACAGGGATTTGATAGGGTTTAGTCTACATCCACATATATTACAGTATGGATATGTATGTTGGTTTTTCATTACTATTAATGTTTATAAAAAAAGAATAACAAAAATAAAGGGAAGTACTTCAATTCTCTTGCTTGTTTAAGTAATTAAGCTTCATGATATAAATATCCATTCCATATCATCGCCTTTGAATTTTTCGCCAGAAATGGCTTTCTGGTGTAGCATGGCTGGCTTGGCCAAGGGCCCAACTTAATCTCAAAAGAAAAGACATAACACTCTGAGGTTCAGCAGGGAACTATTGAAGCTTCCAGCCTTCCACCTATATGGATTGTTTTCCTTTATGTAGGGACGGACTCACCAGGGTTGTAGTTATCAGATAGGGAAATGATGTTTAATAAAATTCCCCTAAAGACCACCCCGATCTACAATATATCACTGCTAACTATCTATAGCACATAGATCATAATGATTTGAACAAATTGATTATCTTAAGTATAATTGAACCTTACAATTATTTGCACAAGTTTGAAACTAACCTTGTCTGTACACAACTTAGATGCTATATGCATATGTTTTAGCAAGTCTTAGCAAGTATGTACCTTAAAATTTTCGATTCCACACGACCATATGAAATAATGTGTAAATATAAATTTGATATAAATTTGTCTGATTAATACTATATAACTTCAACCCTTTACATTGTTTATTTCGTAGTCATAGTTGTAATTGTGAAAGCAACGTTTAATTTATTTGAGTATGCAAAGTTAGGAACAAAAAGAAAAAAAAAAGAAATAAACTTAAATGTGTGATTTTATCTGTAACACATCCACAGTCAATAGGAATGAGAGCATTTGGTGTAAAATGATCAGTGAAATGGACCCTTCTTCAACCAATGAGACGACACCCTCTTGCAAGGATTAGTCAAATGTGCCTTTCTTCTGTGCTACCGTTTCTCCCGCGAATCCGTCATTAGATTAGTATATTTGTCCATGAATTTCGCTCCCAACCTGAGTAAAATTCTCTTGGTTTGTTATGAAAATCAAGATACGTGAAACTATATCTGGTCTGTCTTCAGATTTTTGTCCTGGAATCAAGCTCATTGCTTCAGTAATTTCAGACCACTTCGGATTGCATGTCACCGTTATAAATAAATCTGGTGATCCAGCCCAACGACAAATAGCCATCGCATCTTGAAAACTTTGAACCATATACCGAGGACCCCCAGTAAATGTTGCAGGAAGGACCAATCTTTTTCCTACAACATTTGCAGCAGTGTCACCTCGTATCACAGCATCTCTTAACCCTTGGTATAAGTCCGATCTAATAAGTTTTTGGTTCTTCCAGACCCATCGAAGTCGTTCTTCTTCTATGCTTGTATATGCATCAACCAAAAACTGTTGGAATAAGCGACCTGCCATTATTAATGTACGACCTTCATTCTCCCTTTGCTGAATTCGGAAAGCATAATATTCACGAATGCTCACGTTACTCCGACCTCTATCTCGTGCAACAACTAAGCCGTTGTACAAAATATTCGTCCTGAAACCATCTTCACCATAAGGAAATATTAAAGGATATTGCATCGCCATGTAGCTTGGGTGCAATTCAGTTATCCTTTGTAAACCTCCGGTTCTCTTTTCGACTATTATGTCACGATGATCTACTACTTCACCACCATCTCCAACTATCAATGCAGCAACCTCGTTTGAAGATGGCAAATTGTATTGCCTCGCATCTCTATTTCTTGTCCCAATAAGTCTTATTCTCAAATCCACCACATGAGATTCAATGTATTTGTCTCTTGCACTTCGGAAGACTCTAACCAGTGCATTGTTCTCATCAAACATTTTCATTAGCCCTTGAACAATTTCAATATTTAATACCATGTCGTTGTAAATTCCCATCCGATTCTGAGCTTCATGTTCGGTGTCATAAATGTATAATTGAGCAAACTTTGGTTTTGGATCAAAACCTGGGAACTGCGACTCTGAACTCTGGCCATCACTTGGCAACAATGATCCAATTTTATGGTAGTTCTGACCATGAAGTTTGAAAACATACGGTCCTCTACCGTTGTTTACGCTCTTGTCAATTTTTCCACCCATAGACGTCAAAGCGAACATCGAATTGTATCTTCTAATATTCTCTCTGAACTTGGCAGAAAGTGGGCCTCCTTTAAAATCCATCAACCTTTGCAAAAATTGTGGTGGATGTTGCAGTAACGGTAATTTGATTTTCCCATCCATACAACAAATAGAGAATCTTGGATCATTCAATTGTGCATACTTTCTATTCCTTTCTTCGAACCAAACTATCGCTTTACACTTCTTGCAAACTCTACTTGGACCTCCCAACTTCAACGGTTCAAACATTTTACCTATTAAGAATATATACGATATTAATACCAAACAAAAAATACTATAAAAATAATTAGAAAACACATTTGGCACAGTTACCCACGGGTGATTTCTGAATCCGAATCATCTTGTCGTTCATACGTGAAATCAGGTGTTATTCCATTAATTGAATGATCACTGTCAGAATCTGAGTGACATGGTATGAACGTCAATACAAACATTAGATTAAAAAGGCATTAGTACGAAGAGGTGTTTTAAAAAATAAGTAAATGTAATATTACTTAGCAATCACCTGGATCATAAGGTGGAAGTGCATTTTCATAGCCATCGACATCTATTCTTCTTGAAAGACAATTGGACTCATTATGTATTGGATCCTGAAAGAGGGCACGCTTCGCTCTCACCCCACGATTTCTGATTCGATTTTCTCGCATAGGAATTGGATTCGACTGAACCCTTCTATCACGACCCCGTGTCCTACTGTTAGGCATGCGAACAGGGTTTGATTGAGATGGCGTATTAGCATTTGCAGTTGCAGCTCTTTTATTTCTAAGCACGTGCATCCTATTCTGGCGGTTAAGCCTCTGAATTCTTTTCCTAGCACCCTTAGTGTTTAAAAAAAAAGTCAAAGATATTTTCAGAACAATTGTTGAATGAACATTAGTTATACGCAAATCAATCTCAGTTAAATAATGAACATCATGTATAGTTTTTTTATCCTAGTGAAATTGTTCAATAATAGAAAGTGTGATTGTAAAATGCAACACCTCAAGGCAAGATATGATTCCAAAGTAATTCACCAAAGAAAAATCTACAAATTAAAAATACTAACCAAAGGCAAATCACCAATGCAATTTCGAAGCACCGAGTCTGTTGATGTGGGGTTTCTTTTTCTTTTTCCCATGCTGATCTATTCGGTAGGTCCTACATATAGCATATAAAATTATAGTTTCAAACATAAACCGAATAAAACTAAATAGGAATGAATTGTACAAAAAATGACAAATAGAATGAACTAAGTAAACAAATTCGAATCGATTACAAATACCAAGATTTGTGCCTGATCTGTTCTCGACAAAGTGGGCAAACTAAGATCTCATACCAGCTCGGAGGAAATAGAGATATGTTGGTTTATTTAAAAATTGTGCAAGCCTACATTAATTATATGCAGATCTGTTATTCCTAAGCTAGCCGTCTAACTGATGGTACAAACTTTTCTCTAAGACCTCGTTGGGCAACTATCACCTGTATGTTTTGTGGTATGCTTTTTCTCTGTTTCTCAGAACAGGGTTGTATAACCATGTCGTCAGTTGACTCTCTAGCAACTACAGTATATGTTAAAGTAACGACGCCTTTGCAATTCATCTCAAGGATAAATGGCAAGTTAAAACCATATTCAAGGATTCATTCATCATCCAAGTTAAACATTGGAAACTGTAGAATCGCAGCATCCCAGTCATCTTTCCCAACTCTTTTCCACATTCATGTCATGGTGAAAGTACTTTAACAGTTCCTCCATGTTTTTTTCACGGAAGCAAAAAAAAAAAAAAAAAACCCCAATAAAAACAAACATTAACCCAATAATTGTTAAACTAATTACTTATGAAGAACGTAAATCTAACAATGGGATTGGAATTTCGAATATAGAAGGTTTGAATCGTTGTTACCTAACAATTTCGAATGTAAAAAAAAGTTAAAAAAAAAGAAAAACACCCCCAATAACCTAACAATTTCGAATGTAAAAAAAACTGAATCGTCCCAAAATAAAATAAAAACAAACATTAATGTAACAATTGTTAAAGGGAGAAGTACTTTAACAGTTCCTCCATGTTTTTTTCACGGAAGCAAAAAAAAAAAAAAAAACCCCAATAAAAACACTGAGTGTTAGGGGGGATGAATGCCTACAACTCACTTTTTTGTCCCAAGGCAATCTCTTGTCCATATGTTGCATACCATGACTGTATGCAATCTCTTATCTCATTCTTCTGGAATTAGAAGCTTTAATCACTCCCCAAGAAGGTTGAGATAAAGAACTTTACAAAGGAATGAAGAATGTTCATTAAAATAAAGCAAGCATGAAGTTTAACAATGTCTTATGCATGTGAGAAAAGACTAATCAGAGACAAAGAACATAATTTTATGTTTTAAGACTCCAACACATTATAGAAGCTTATAAAAACAACACACCATAGATAGAAGAATATACATATCTAGGTAGCTATCTGATGTTTGTTTGAACAATTCAAATTAAACATGTTTGTTTTAGGAGTTCACTGTCTGTTTCTAATGTAGTGCAGAAAAAGAATCAAAATCTAACAATGGGATTGGAATTTCGAATATAGAAGGTCCGAATCGCTGTAACCTAACAATTTCGAATGTAAAAAAAAGTTAAAAAAAAAAAAACATCTGATGTTTGTTTTTGTCAAAGAGAACAATTGAAATTAAACATGTTTGTTTTAGGAGTTCACTGTCTGTTTGTAATGTAGTGCAGAAAAAGAATGAAAATCTAACAATGGGATTGGAATTTCGAATATAGAAGGTCTGAGTCGCTGTTACCTAACAATTTCGAATGTAAGAAGAATTTAAAAAAAAAAAAAACACCCCCAATAACCTAACAATTTCGAATGTAAAAAAAACTGAATCGTCCCAAAATAAAATAAAAACAAACATTAATGTAACAATTGTTAAAGGGAGAAGATGGAACTAACCTTTTTATGATGGAGGCAACTCAGTGATGAAAGGAAGCAGTAACGAAATTTGGAGTTGCAAAGTGATGAAGAAACGAAATTTGGGTTTGGGGTTGCAAAGTGATGAAATGGGGAAGAAGAAGAAGCGGCAAGAACCGAGAAGAGGAGGAAGGTGTTTTGGAATGGGAGTTGTGGAAAGTCCAAAAAACCAGGGTGAAAAGGGTATTATGGTCTCTTTTTGGGAAAAAAGTCTAAAGCTCAATTGTGGTGAGTCGAATGAATACCCTCGATTTTTTTTGACGTTTAATATAATAGATAGATACGTGTTGGTATACTGGTGTAACAGGGATTTCCCTATATATAGAAAGAACAAAAGCTCCAGGCTCCAACATCCCAAGAACCATGAACTTGCTGTTCAGAACATCTGACAAGAAATGAAGCAACTACTAAATAAATACAATTGATGCGACTCAATCTAATCTCCCACATACATTTCCTAGCTTTTTTTTCCACAATACATTTCCTAGCTTGAGGTGATCTTTCTTGCAGTATATACACGAGAAGCCGCCAATCCTACAACAGCAACTGCTGCTCCAACTGTAGAGAGAGGGAGAGAAAGAGACGGTAAGAAACCAAATCTGTAGATCTTGCATTTGATTCCTTCAACAACATATATGAATATTGAAAAGCATGCAACAGTTAAGCACCCTCTGATGCCTCAGGATTGTTCCATTACAGAAACTGAGTTCGAAACATGCTTTCACATATGAATAAGCGATATGTTGAAAATAGGTTACTAGGAGACCAATTAGGAACAGGAGTCACATTAAGAACCACATATAAACAAAGCATACCTGAAATAAACTTGATAGGCCGACGAAATATTTGGTAGTACCGCTTGTAGTTTCTACCATATTCAAGTTTGGGAATGCCCAAGTGGGGCTTCTGAGCAGCACTGACGATTCGACAAAACACATCATTGAGATCACCTAATTTCACACTCAGAGGTATAGCTGTCTCCAGACCCATCTCAAAACTGACCTATGACAACATAAAGGCAGTAAAACAATCAATTAATAGTTAGGGTGCAAACACATTAATATATATAAGAAATGAATTACATGAACTACAGTATTAAATGTTAAAACAGTAGAAGTAATTTTGGATAGTTGGCACTACAAATGAAGCAGGAAAACTTGCATAGTTCGGATGTCACAATTTTCAGGCTAATTAAGTACCTCTAAAACTTTTGTTAATGCCTTAATAAATGTCAAACAAGCAAGATTTGCAAAACTTTATAATACCATTGGTGTGGACGACAAGAACAAAAACATAACAATAAGAACTTTATATAGAACTTTGTAAGGGATGATTTAACATGTCATGTGCAATTGCCTATATGTATAGTCCTACTGTAACACAAGTAGAAAAATACCGTTGTTGAATCTTGTATAGCCAAAGGATACATATTAAGATCATCCTTAGCTGCCACAATGAGGCAAGGCACCTCAAAACCACTTTCTTCACCATGACTAGCAACCTCCACGAGTAATTCTGTCGCTCTTTTCCAGGATTGTTCATTGGAACTGAAAATTAAGAAAAGGTCTCAGATGTCTACAATGGAGGAAGAAGACAAAAGAATTAAAACAAATCATCCACAAAAGCAAGAGCACTTGAAAACATTACATATCATGGACAAATATGGCTACATCGCAGGGCCCCAATGATTCTTTACTGCATACCAATTGTCGAGCTCCATCTTCGGGTATCTCTCGCAAAATGAGAATCTTCTTGGTTCCCTAGCAAAACAAGGAATGAAACTGGCATAAGAAGGGAAATATCTAACGGAAAATTATGAAAATAAATCTGCTAATGCAGACAATATGTATTCAAGTTGTTACAAACGAGTGTATGCATGCGAACACTTCACGCATGTGTCAAGTGTGAAATACCCATGACTTTCTATATTTTGTGTGTATGTGTGTGTGAGGTCCGATATCTTATCTTTTTATTACGTCGAAATCAATCATTTCATACCACTTACCCCATCCTGATAGACAACATTTGCTGCAAAACGCTCGTTAGTGGTTGGAGTATAGACTTCTGGGAAGGGCCTGCATTTAAAACTAAAATATAATGAATGCCAAAAACAAAAACCAAAACAAGACAATTCTGAGCCTTCACAGGATCCAAATTCAGAGAAAATAAACTAAAGGAGTAACTAAGAATTTCATGACCCATAGTCCAACAACAACCAAAATTGGCCAGATAGTACACCTTCGTAGGAATGAATTCAACAATGCCGACTTTCCAGCACCATTAGGTCCAAAGACAAAGCTCTGGAGAACTTTTCTTTCAGATTGTTTCTTAGTGCTGTTCAATCGCCTTGCCTTAGTTATCTCGAATGCAGAAGCAGGATCACCCACATATCCAATGTAGATCAAGTTGGCCAAACTCTTATTTGGTTCTAATAAAGTCATAAGGCTCCACTGTAACACATATACACAGTCATTTCCAATCCAAATAATGGTTCATGGATAAAAACCAATTAAGAAGGAAAAGAAATTATTAGAGTCAACATATCTGGACATACACCTTCGACAGAAATCCATCAAGAGAGATCCCTCCCGTTGCAGTACTTTCCGCCGCATCCTTGTATGGGGCTTCGATCCAAGGACTGTTAGTTCCACAAGAACAAAATGATCTCAACTAAATAATTTTTATATTTTGCATTCCAAACTCATGTTCATACCATGCACATCAAGTATAAAAAAGGATTAACATTTTTTAGAACAACAAACAAATACATAATTAAAACTTTAAAAGGACTAAATTAATAAATAATATATAGTCACAGAAAAGCTAGGTTGGTTGCAATAGAGAAGTGCGCCATGAAAATTTAAATGGTTAAGAATTAAAATAAAGAACACACTGGTTAGGGCTTGCAATTTGGGCCACAGTGTTTGATTTTGGAATAAGGAGTGGATAAGAATCCATGTCTGCAGAAGAAAATTATTGCTTAGTCTGTATTCCATGCTCAAGTACAGTACTGTAATTGAAATCAATACCCTACAGTACAGGCTACAGACACTAGAACATTAAACATTACCTAAGTACCAACAGTTTGACTTGAAAACATCATTGAACAACAAAAGAAGTACGGATTGCTAGGTATGTACATCCCCAATGCTCTACACAATTGATGAAAATAGCCCTACTATTGTATGTGACTGTTCTATTGTTTGTCTAATCATACATTTTTCGATTCTTTCCTTTCTGCTTAAGCTGCTTGTTCGATCATTTGGGGTAGGTTTTTTTCATCTTATTTCACTTACAATCATCTGTTTCAGCTAGTAAGGATCTTGATGTCTGTTGCATATAAAGAATCATGTATGTCATCACTCGTTAGTCACTTTTGATTATGATATGTAAGGTAACCAATATAGCCTCGTACAAACTTATAATTAATTTGATCAACTTTTGATTAGTCAGCATCTAACTATTTATCTACTTGCATTTGATCATGAGATGGTATTCTATTAAGTAGAGGTGTGAGGTGCATTGTCCAAGTTTCCAACCATTATAATAAAAGGGTTTCTGACTTCTGTGGTCAAATACTATTTTAATATTTGAGTTAGCTACAGAGACAGATTGTCCTATCCAATGAAAACCCGAGGCAGATTTGTTCATAACAACTTTATCGTTAATTTTAGAGAAGTATGAACCAAATTTACTAAACATGTGGGACTTAAAAATCAAAAGATCCGCTCAGGCTTCCAAGAGTGTAGGCCAATATATTTTGACTTCGGTCCCTATATCTATCCCATGAGCATGGAACTACCAGGAATAAAATATCAGATTCTGATTGTGGAATAAATGAAAGGAAAAATGCAATAATTTACAGAAAACAATTTTACCTTTCAGGTGCTGTCGAGAACAGATCATCAAGCTCGGCAACTTGTAAGGCCCCATCCTAGCAACAAGGTGCTCTATCATCAGTACCACAATATACAAATTAGCCAGCACATCAGAATTACTGTAAATAACTAACTAACTGGAAAGTTAATCTACTTAAAGGTATGACCTTCAGATTGGTGAAAGCTAACTTACAGTACGGAAATATACGGGATCTTTCATGTGCTCTAAGATAACTATTTGTTACTTTATAGTGTATAGACACATCATTTATAAGATTCATGAAGTAAACTCATGTATATACGTCACCAATGTTTTCACATTAGTTAGCACTTAGTCATACATTTTGCAAACAAACCTTGATCAAAGAAAAATCAAAATGATTTACGAAAAAATTCAAAATGATGATATCATAACAAGCAAACATTTATACGTTTAGATACACATGATAAAGAGCAGTTAAGCAAGAAAGGCCATACAGAATCATGATCGAATGAGCAGAAGATTTCCTTCAAAAACTTTACAGCTTCATTTGTCAGCTCCACACTCTACACATAAAAGTATTGGCGTAAATATATTAAAGATTCAACAAGTTCAAAAACACTCCAGAAACGCGTGGAACACAATTATTTAAGCTATCAATCAATCTTCATAAGGCAATCACAAAATTCAAAGATCTAACATCTCTAGCACTCCTGCATGTGTGGCACATTGCACACAGTAAAGAAGCCTAATGTCAACAAAGATGATGAATGTTTCTGGCCTTTTGAAAATCGTGGGAAGATGACTGCTGCAGCAGCTATGGAGGCCATCAGACACAAGCAACATATTCCGGGCTGGGTGAATTTTCTGAGGAGCTCTCTAGTCCACCCAAGAACCATGACATTAGCATGGAAAATTCTTCACAATGCATGTAACACAGATGACAATATGCAAAGGAAGCAATTCAGTTTAGCTTCTAGATGCTGCATGTGTGAAAATAAAATGGAAAGCAAAAATCACGTTCTTTTTGGATGCACAAAAGCAGAAAAGCTGTGGGGAGTAGTGGCAGATTGGTTTGGACACAGTAACAAACCTAAATGTATAGAGGATGCTATGATAATAAGGAAGAAGCACAGTCCACTGATTAAACAACTATGGCAAGCATGTGTCATAAGTGCAATGGTGCAGATGTGGAAAGCTCGAAACAAAAGACTATATGAAGAACTTCCAGTTAATATGAATATCATGGTTAACATTGTAAGGAAAGCAGCTAGCAGGGCCTACAATCTATCCAAGAAGCACATGGACAACAACATGCACGATTTGCAGACCATGAGGAAGCTCCAACTGCCAACAAGGTTCAAAGCACCACCTGGTATTATTGAGTGCTATTTGGGTCTCCCACCCCAAGGATGGATAAAAGTAAACTCAGATGGAGCATCAAAGGGTAATCCCGGAGTGGCAGGCTGGGGTGCAGTTTTAAGAAATGGAGAAGGCAATCTTGAAGGAGTTACCATTGGAGGTTTGGGCGTAACAACATGCTATGTGGCTGAGTCAACAGCTATCATTGAGGGCATCTCCATGGCAGCAGAGATGGGATGGACGAATATATGGGTGGAGACAGACTCGGAAGCTGCAGCAACTGCATTTCGGACCAACAAAGTACACTGGAAAGTCCAGCTGCAGTGGGAAGCCATTAGAGCACTTGGGCTTAACTTGATCATTAGTGTTAACAAAAGGGAAGTCAATTTTGCTGCTGACACTTGTGCTAGAAAAGGGACATTTTTAGAGATGGGACAAAAGCTTAGATGGGACAAACCTCCTTTTGCTTTACCTCTAGAAAATCCCCATTCTACGTATTATAGATTTCTTTAAATTTTGTTTGGAATGATGCTATAAATTCCATCTTTTTACTGTAACATTCTTGTAACCCCCTTTTTTATCAATTTAATCATCTTTGAGCAAAAAAAAGCATGTGTGGCACATAAAGTAATGTATGCTCCATCATATTACATTATTACATCATATTACCTCACCTCTGTATGCTACATCATATTACATCATTTTACAATCTCTTGGTGCTTATTTGGAGATGTAAAATAGCAAATGCCATAAATTTGGTAACAGGTCCGAACATTTGTATGGGTGTAAAAAGAAATTTGTATATAAAATTAAACTACAGATAGGAAGCTTGCCAACATAACTTGTATTGTACAGGGTATATATCATGGTTCCATGGTAGATGTCATTTACTGACTAGTTCATAATAGAATTTTTTTTTGAAAACAGAGGCCTGAAGGCTTAAACAAAGGTGACACTTATACAATATACAAATTAAATGTGAACACATGATCTAGGAAAAATGAGGCACCTAGCAAATAAATGAAGGAAGAGGTTTAAAGACGATGTTATACAACATGAGATGCAAAATTTAAAGCAAATAGATAGAGAAGGGCAACAATGTGCTGTTTCAACTAGACATATACCTGATCAGGTGCTCGTTTGAATGACACATGGAGGAGATCATCTCTAAGTTTGATATCATTATCGTAGCCAAATTTCCTTAAAACTGTCCATAATTCATGAGACCCTTTTTGCAGTAAAAGTTCACTGAGGATAAGGAATCCCCTCAAAGTAAGACCACGTTCATTAACTCCTTCCAGATATTTTTCTTGCACAACGCGTTTTATATCGACTACTTCAGAAGGGGGCAGTGGGACATTAAAGCATTTTATCTGTAGAGATACAGCACCAAAATCATCTATATAAACTAAAAATGAGTGAATGGTAAAGACTTTATGAGAACAGAAATTTGATTTGGATGTGGTAAAAGACCTGAAGATCATTAAACTCAGTGTCACTGAGAGTATTATCCCTGTCATGGTCACATAAAATAAATATTCGTTTCAGCGCTCGCTCAAATTTGGGCTTGAGAGTTTGTTTCTTTTTATCAAATAGTGGAGATGTTGGGAAAAGCACAGCGACATTGGCATAATAAAAAACTTTTGAAACCTGCAAAAAAAAGCAAATATTAAACAATTGAAAAGACCAGGACATACTCTTATATTAAGATCTGAGAAGGTTCAATCATGAAAGAAAAGATGTAAAGAATTGACAAAACTAACTTAAAAATATAGAATAGAAGAGCTTAATATGTATGTACTTAACATAACTTAACATAAACTGTAATTGGTTTTAAACCAGGGAAAAAAACTGAGACAAGAACTGCTACTAGTTTGGAATACATATATTGTACTATGTACCTGAAAAAGATTACGGGCAGAACACTCTGTACAAGTCTCAATTTCTTCAAACTCTTGCACCAATGACAACAACTGTTCTTGTCTAACTGTAGTATCATCTACCGCATCCAACTTGCAACCAACCACAACCACTGGAACTTTGACCTGTAATCGGCGAAGTTCCGGGAGCCAGAATGTAGACAATCGGTCAAGAGTGTGAGGTTGGTCACATGAATAAGTCAATACAACAGCATCAGACGTTTTCAATTCGTGAGTAAGTGCATTCTGATTCTCAGAGCTTGAAGGAGTATCAATAACTGTAAAAGGTATGCGATCCGGATAAAAATCCGCAAATAAACGAGTAGGAGTTAAGACTGGTGGAACATGTTGAGCAAACTTTTCACTTGCAGCTGTTGCAATCAAGCTTGATTTCCCTGTACCACAATCTCCAGCTACAACTATACGAACTTTACTTTTGTTTCCCGATATGGAACTTGAACTCGACTTTGCTTTTCCAGAAAAAATCCCCATACTATATTACAATAAAAAGTTTGCTTTCTCCTTTCGTCAAAGAAGCTAAATTATCACCAAGTTTCAACTACTATCTACTGCTATATACCACAACATGAAGGTGTGCTGCTTGTCGCAAGTTAATTAAAACCTACAAAAGTCCAACCAAAACCTAGAATGTTAATCTAAACAAACAACCTTTATGCAAATTTCTACATCAAAATATTTGCTTACTCCTTTCGTCAAATCAAATGAAGCTACAACTATCACCAAGTTTCAGCTAAGGTATATACCACAACATGAAGGTGTGCCGCACAAATTAAATCCCTTTTTTATGCAAATTTCTACATCAAATCAAACAACCCCTTTAATTTTTAATCAATTTTAAACAAAATCCAGAATTCCCCTTCTCCTTGCCAAAATCACTCAAAATTTATCCATCATATCTCTATTAATCCATTATTTTCCAGAAAAAATTCCCATGGTCGAAAACTTTGCTTCTTCTTCGCCAATGAAGCTACAACTATCACAAGTTTCAACTACTATCTATCTAATGCTATATACCACAACATGAAGGTAGGTGTGCCGCATGCCGCAAGTTAATTAAAACCTACAAAATTCCAACAAACCAACACAAACTAAATCCCTTTTTTATGCAAATTTCTACATTAAATCAAACAACCCCTTTAATTTTTATTCAATTTTAAACAAAACCCAGAATTCCCCTTCTCTTTATTTCTCTAAAAACACTCAAATTTAATCAATTATATCTTTATTATTACAAACTAAATGGTTATTTGTTCTTGCATTAGTGATTCTTTTTTTTTTTTTTCCAGAACAAACACATTCAAAAAAATATAAATAGAAGAACAAACATACCTGTTAATGGCAGCAGAGCGTATGTAGAGAGAGAGAGAGAAGAGAGAGAAAGAGTTTCAGTGAAGAAGGAAGAAGAAGAAGACCAATATAGTATGAGAACCGACCCGACCCGAAGTGACCCAACTCAAATAGAAGTGTATCTAGTAATTAATTTGTGGGGGCGGGTCAAGACCGCTCCGACTCGTTTTACAGGTTAACTTTATTTTTCCTAGTTTCATTCAACACAACTACACAAAGCACTTTCTCTCTTCTTCTTCTTCTTCTTCTTCTTCAGAGAGAGAGAGAGAGAGAGAGAGAGAGAGAGATGGGTGAAGGAGAAGAAGAAGAAGAAAGGGGAGGAGCAAATAGTCCATTTGGTGGTCTGGTTATCTGTGTTACTGGACTATCTAAAGGTACTATTTTTTTTTTTTTTTTCAAATTGATTGAAAGTTCTTGAAAATGATTATAGTTTAGTTTTGAATGTTATTATAATATCAGATATTAATGTTATTATTCATGTTTGTGTATACAGAAGCGAGGAAACAAGTGATGGATGCGACGGTGAGATTGGGTGGTTTATATAGTCCCAATTTGCATCCTCAGTGCACTCACTTAGTAGTACAAATATCCTTTAGTAGGTAGCCTTTATTTGTTATTTTTTTTATTTATTCTTAGATTAGATGTTTATATGCCACCGAATTTCCGCGAGGGAAGAACCCATCATTTTATCTATTGTGGGGATGCATTGGAAATACACGAGGAGGAGGATTAACCTCAACTCCTGTGTAAGTCGTTGTGTCTCTTAAATAATGATGAAAAAATAAATTTATTTATCTTAGAATATTAGATTGTAAGATGCCACTTAATTTCGGTATGGGAAGAATCCATCATTTTATCTATTGTGGGGATGCATTGAAAATACACGAGGAGGAGGAGAAGGATTAACCTCAATTCCCTGTGTAAGTCGCAGTGTCTCTTAAATAATGATGAAAAAAAAAAAACTTATTTATCTTAGAATATTAGATTGTAAGATGCCACTTAATTTCGGTTAAGGGAAGAATCCATCATTTTATCTATTGTGGGGATGCATTGGAAATACACGAGGAGGAAGAGGATTAACCTCAACTCCCTGTGTAAGTCATTGCGTCTCTTAAATATTGATCGTATTAATGATGAAAAAAAAACTTGTCCATCTTAGAATATTAGATTGTAAGATGCCACTGAATTTCGGTAAGGGAAGAATCCATCATTTTATCTTTTGTGAGGATGCATTGGAAATATTCGAGGAGAAGGATTAAAATCAGTGTCTTCCTACAAAATGTAATGGTATGAACAAGAGCTTATTGGTCTGACTGCAAAATGTAATGGTGACCCTTAGAGTTAACTCCACTTTGCAAAATTGCAGTTATTCTTGCCAAGAGACACAAATAAAAGCTTATCTTAAAACTTTCTATAGTTCTATGGTCATCACTCTTCAATCGTAGCAAGTGTGATTAGATATGGGTAAAAGGATCTTGAACACATGGGGGACATTACATTCCTCACTTTCTTCTACCATTATTTTTATATATGCTTGGCTTATTCTTAACGAGATATTTGGTGCTGCATGGATTCTTAACCATTTTCACAGCTCCGGGGGACGCAAATTGGAACACGCTTTGAAGCATGGATTGAAAAATGGCCTCAGTGTTGTCACCTTGGGGTGGTTTGTGGATAGTGTTAGAAAGAATGGTGAGTCCCAGCAATTCATGCTTGAATTTTAGGCTTTTAGCTTAATGCTCGAGGAGCAATGAACGATCATACATGTTAGGCATTTACTTTCCTAGCAATCTAGCTACAACTTAACAGATTTTGTGCATATCATCACTTTTATGAATGGCGGTATCTTTCCTTTTATTTGGACCCTAAAATTGATTAATGACTTATTTTGTAAGTGTTTGTATTGACCATATTTGTGAGGTTAGTCAATACATTAATGAATGATGATGATCTGTATGATATGAACAATAACAATAAAGTAGAGACATGAACACCATTGTATACGTGGTTCGGCAATTGTGCCTACATCCACGGAGAGGGAGAAAGAAGTTTATTATAGTAGTGGTGATACAAAATGGGAGCTCGATAATGGAGAGAGCTCAAGAGAGAGATGAGACCTGAGAGGTGAGGTCTCATCATGAGAGACTGGGGAGGTCGTTGATCATGAGACCTCACCATGAGGTCGTGTTGGGAGCATTAGGCTATCAGACCATGTGAGAAGAGATGAGAACATGTCTAGAATGAGTAGCTTGCCTTCATATTTATAGGCTTACAATGTAACTCCATTCCTAGCATTTAATGAGGTAATGATGAGAGAATATCTTTGTAGTAATTGGCTTTAACTTTGTAACTTGTGCCATCAAGAGAGAGTCCATTAGATGATGACATGTGGCACCATGATGGACGGTAGAGATGGTGCCACATGTATGTTGTATATAGTACCCCTACATAAGCCCCCTCTTTTTAGGTTGAACGGAGTTCGGGCTGAAAAGAAGTAATCGAACCGATCCAGCCCCCAAGATGAATGAAATATGGGGTTCTTTAACGAAGTCGATCCGCCCCAAATTTTGATGAGCTTGATCATTGAGATTTGCAGGACGCGATGAAGGTCCCTTGTGGTAATGGCAACTCGATCATGAATTTGTGTATAGCGAGCTAGTTAGTTCCAGGGAGACCTGGTAGCTCGTTCAGAAGGCATGTAGACGAGATGGACAGCTGCAAACAGGTCGTACTGAAGTGGGTCTTCTTGCATACATGGGTGGTTGTCTTTTTGTGGTCGAGTTGCATAGACCTGATACTTGTTGATAATGTTAGCATGTGAAATATTATAAAATTCAGTAAGAGACTTACACTGAACTGTATGTCTTCCTTATGAGTTTTGTATGTACTATCTTTGTCGCCTTGTGATTGGACATTCCGATAGATGTGGCACTTTGGAGTGCACATGTAGCTCGTTTGAGAAAGAGCATTGGTTGACCAAGTGTTTTGAGAGTTACTTGGAACCTTTTGGTGCCCGATCTAGTGAATGGTCGCAGCGTGGAGACCTGTTTGACAATTCTCGGGCATGTGGCCTTTGTGGGTCTGCATTGCGTTGAGAGTGGATGCGTTCGACCAGGCGTGTGGCTAGAGAATTGTGTTTGAGGTCGTCCCGCATACGAGTGACTCACTAGTCAATGAGGGTGGCCGTATTGTATATCAAGCATTTCACTTGTAAAGAGTTCAGTGAAAGCAATGTGGCACATTTGTGCAAAAATAGCTCATGGGGAGTGAGGTCGTGTTCATGTGACCTGCACATAGAGAGAGCTACAAAAAATATCATTAATAGCTAATTGTGCTAATAATAAGTTAATTTCATTAGATAAAGTGAGAATAGCCCCCTGTATGGCATAAATATTCTTGAGGTCGTTGAAAGACCTGTAATTTGAGGAGGTCGTTGATAGACCTGGTGAGGTCGCGATGAAGGACCTGGTATGAAGGACCTGAGAGGTCGTTGGCTTAGGGACCTGATAGGTTATTGGCTTAGGGACCTGATAGGTCGTTGGCTTAGGGACCTGAGAGGTCGTTGGATTAGGGACCTGAGAGGTCTTTGGCTTAGAGACCTGAATATGTGAGGAGGTCTCTGCAAGACCTGAACATGTGGCCATTAAGAATGTAACTGATGATATAAAATCTTGATCGAGTTATGAGAATATATGTTCCATAGATGCATATAATAGTCAATTTGTGTGAGACAAAATAGAATGAATAGTAAGATCATAGTGAATTGATACTTATCTTGCTTTCGTCGAGTTTCACATACAGTAATGGTAACCGAAAGTAAACCCCCCAATTTGGAAATTGTGATTGCAATTCTGCCAAATAGAATTTCTTGAACTTGAAATCACCACTTTGAGAGCCTTACAACAATGGTGTAATGGTGGGGTTGGTGGGTGGAATTCGCTTGAGAAAATCCCAAGTCCCTGTAGTTGGCGCCAAATGTATTAACCATTTTTGTGAGGTTGGTCAATACATTAATGAATGATGATGATCTGTATGATATGAACAATAACAAAAAAGTAGAGACATGAACACCATTGTATACGTGGTTCGGCAATTGTGCCTACATCCACGGAGAGGGAGAAAGAAGTTTATTATAGTAGTGGTGATACAAAATGGGAGCTCGATAATGGAGAGAGCTCAAGAGAGAGATGAGACCTGAGAGGTGAGGTCTCATCATGAGAGACTGGGGAGGTCGTTGATCATGAGACCTCACCATGAGGTCGTGTTGGGAGCATTAGGCTATCAGACCATGTGAGAAGAGATGAGAACATGTCTAGAATGAGTAGCTTGCCTTCATATTTATAGGCTTACAATGTAACTCCATTCCTAGCATTTAATGAGGTAATGATGAGAGAATATCTTTGTAGTAATTGGCTTTAACTTTGTAACTTGTGCCATCAAGAGAGAGTCCATTAGATGATGACATGTGGCACCATGATGGACGGTAGAGATGGTGCCACATGTATGTTGTATATAGTACCCCTACAGTGTTCACCATTTTAAATCTCTGTTCAAGAGTGTCTTTTATACTTCGAGTGGTTAAATGGGAAAATTAAGTAATTACTTATGAAATTTTCATTAATCTAAAATTGGGATATCTTATGATATCGGTTAGTGCATATGAAATCATTTAGTTACGTAATTTTGTTGGTAGAAGCTCTTTTAAATGTGTACATTATATATGTAAGTCCTGTACAAGGTTCCTTAATGTAGCACATTCTCTATTGAGGAAATTTTGTTTCTTAAATTTAAACTTAAATTGTTCTGTATTACCTGTTTATGGCTACATTTTTTTTTGCAGTGAGACTGAGTGAATCACTATATAGTGTGAAAGATGTGGGAGATAGCGGTTTACAAGTGGAGTTCAATCGCGTTGTCAGAGTCTGTGACACTGAAAAATCTTGTCTCCCTGCTAGGTTGCATGAACGTTCCAAACAAGTGAATACAACTCAGCAAGCCCATCTACAATCATCTGGAGAAGACTCTGGTGCAAGTAGGCCTGTGGTTCTCTCTGGCCAATCCATTTATGTGGATTCCGAAATTTCTGATGATGTGCAAAGAAAGGTAGAATCCATTAACGAACAACTTTTTACTATTCTGATTTGAATCTACTATGTATTCAAGCTACCCCTTAGTAATATAATTTTTCACTTGGCTGCATATATCCCATGAATCGAACTTGATGCTATTTTGTAGTTCTTAGTCACCTGTAAAGATTTTCTGAAGGTTTTTATTTGTGCTTAAATATTGTGGTAGGTTGTTGATGCCGCTACAAAAGGAGGTGTTGCCATTATCAGTTCTTGGTTTATTAGCTGCGGTGCAACCTACGTTGTTTGTGAAGGGCCTTCTATTTGGAGATATCTTGGACACGTTGACAAAATTGTTACTGTAAGTTTCACTGGACTGCATCATTCATTGTTGCATCCTATTGGTAGCGTAATTTAGTATGAGCATATAAACATATTTGTTGTTAGGGTACTTGGGGACCCCAACTTGGGGTCCTTTTGGGGGCCAATTCTTAGGTTTAAACATTGCATTTATATGATTGCTAGGCTGGTGGCATGTGTCTCTTGAAAGTTCACCAAATTATCAAATATTGTATTTATCTATGGAGTCTAGAATTCTAGATTACCATTTAATCGTCTCAAACTTGTACTTTTTTAGCCGCAATGGTTCCTGAAAACCGCAAAAGAGAATTATGTGCAAAGACTCGCTCACTTGTCCACTGACCTTGCAAGGGAGGTGTCTGGGATTCTCGAAAATATACAATATGGCATTGTTGGACAGGTATGTTCATATCCTTTATCTTTATTGAACTTGTATGCTTTGTGGGGATATCATGAGATTCATAAATCAAATTTACTTTTAAGTGGATATCCTACTTGTATGTAAGAACGCCATATGCTGGTTTGTTGTAAACCAAAATAAAGCTGCCAAGTGTAGACAATAAATTTAGAAGTTATTGATTATTGCATTTAGAAAAAAGTACTTGGTTGCTTGGAGTTGAATGGGAATGCTCCCATAAATCCAATAAAAAATATATAACCTTAAAAAAAATCCACATTTTGATCTCAACTTCTTTCAGGTGGCTAATAATAGACAGTTTGTTGTCAATTTGTCAGGGTTCCTTGGAGCATCCAACAAATGTGGGAAATAGTGCAGGCCTTGAAGAGAGGCAACAATTAGTGGATTTGGCCAAAACTGGAGTTCGTAACCGACGCCGTCCTCATATGCAGGTTAAGAATGACTGATTTTCATTGTTATCTTACCTTTTTCGTTCATGCTTTTCTTGGATACAAATTTATATCCAACTGTAATTCTCTCCATAATTTAGAACTCATCTCTAAGAACTGGTTACATAAAAGATGTATTGGAATGGATTGACTTAACAACCTCACCCCTATTAGTTTTCTGCTGTCCTTGTAACGTAAAACTTGACAAAGAAGATATCAGAGGACCGGCTGACCAAGTGGGAATAGGTCCTATCAGAAAGTCTTACTTATGTATGTGCATTAAGGATTATGAGTTCCCATCCGGCATTATGAATTGGTTAACTCCCAGTGTAGTAGTGTTTATTGTACTCAGCTTCAAAGCATTCTTTATTCAGTGATTATCTTTTATGACATATAACTTTTGATTCCCATTATTTGTATCTGTTTATGATTCTAATTATTTTATTCATTTTATGAATACTATAGACACACCAAACTCGGATACGTCCCATTACTCCAAGCATCCTTTTGGATTCAATCTGCTGGTCGGTGTCAGATTCAACTTCAGCTGTCTGTGTGTACATGGACCGTTCTAGGTCTGAAGATCGTATTGGAAATAAGTCTTCCTTTGTTGATGTGAGGGAGGATGGAAGGGGTCCAGAAGCCTCATTCGAGAATTTATGCCGGCCTCTTACAGAAAGGTTGTTAAATTCTACCATTGATATCTCCATACTAATTCACTGTATCCTCCTATATTGTGCAAAGGGTGGGATGAGCCTTAGTGGTGGTGAGTGTTGGTTTTACAGGACTGCTTTAAATATAGTTTGTAACTATTGTAACTATTCAGTCCCCTTCACACTTCTGAAGCGGGAATTGGATTGTAGTATGACCAAAGTTTCCTTCAAATGCCCTATCATAAGAATACATCTGATGCCATGATTGTGTCTCAGTAGTCAGTTACGTTACTATGTGGTTGTTGTTATGGTTGGCATCTACCATCTTTGTAGTTATTCTTGTATCCAATGACGCTTCTAAAGTCAATGACTTCATATTGAGTTTACAGTTCCATTTTAATCTGTTGGAATTGCAGCGAGATTCTTTGTCTAGTCATATTGAATTTGAATTTTGATTGTTGCTTGCAGTGAGAAATCAGAGAAGATATTCAAAAACCATTTCCTTACTATACTATTCCCTATTGATAGATTCAGCGAGATGGGGCCTTCTTCAAGAACATTCTTCGGCGATAATGGTTTTACATGTTTGCAGGTGTTAGATTATATCTATATGTTTTATCAGGTATCTTGTTAAGGGGTCTATTTCCTCAACTCAGCCTTTTGCATTTAGTTTCAACCATGTACTTTAGTATTTTCTTGCCAAAGGCCATAAGTCCATATTTGCCTTTATTTTGTGTGTGATTGTGTTCTTGGTTAATGATTGCTTCTTTTTCCTTTTCAGGAGACCATGTCAACAGATGAAGTGGCCGTTGCTATTCACACTGATTCTAGGCACGCAGATCGGCTCCGATCAGTATATGTCAGTAAAGAATCACTAGAAAGTGGTACTACAATATTCAAAAGGATTGATTTCCTGGGGACCAGGAGAAGTTTCGAAATGCTGAAGCGTGTTAGTGGGGATAACAATAGCAATGTATATGAGTTGGTAATTAGAGCATGAATCGGTTCTGTTGAACTTTTCAGTTTTGAAAATGGTTACCATTATACATGAGTTCAATCTGCCAGAGAGTGATGTCAAGCAGCTTCATGTCTTTGTAGTTTTGGCTAATCGAATTCAAGGGCACATATTGTAAACAGCCTGATTGAGCATGGTGACATACTGACAGGTAAACCAATATAGCCCGGGTTTCACTTTTCTGCATATTTGATGTATTTTTTCCACAAGTAGACTCTTTTGGAATTGTAATTGCTCTCCTCTTGTAACTGTGCAGGTCAAAGTGAACGAAGAAATTTGCTGCTGAGCTCAAGTCACTCTATCGAACTGTCAACAACAGAATCCATTTGATGTCTACTTGGGATGTTATGGTTTCTTTGTGAGGAAGAACCTTCAGATTTTCTAAGGAAATGTGTAAATGTTATGTTTAGTCTTTGCATTTGCCGCGAACTTGTATCTACCCTAACTTGAAAGTAACCACTGTAATTTTTGTCGCTTTGATTTTACTACTTGTATAAATATCAGTCCCTGCTTGTTATAAATATATCTTACAAAACCATGTGCACATCTTTAATACAAAAAATAAAAATAAAAAAAAACTCCGATCAATATTAAACCGAACCCCTTTGCAATTAATTGAGGTGCTACATTTTTTTTTCCTAAATACATATACGAAAATTTAAACTAAACTTCTTATTTCTTGGCTCCGTGAGATACTGTTAATTTTAATTTTTTTATTTTTTTTATTAATAAACTCAAGAAAGTACACAAACGTAGAGGACAAGCGCACTACAAACTGTGTTCCAAGCATAGTTGAAAATATCGATTTGTGGATATCCAATTTTCGAAAAAACGGATATATCCAAAATTTCGACATTAGAAATAAACTATATGTCACAATTCGTTGTAAATTCCGATATCTTATTTCCTAAAATGGATATATTCGTCGAATATTTGCGATTTTTTCATCTATGACTGTAAGTCCTTTCAGAATAGTAACCTTGATTCTTCTAAATACATATTTGTTCGAACCAACAATCATCACATTACTATCTATTACGTTCTGCACTCTCTTAAGGAGCCCAACTGCTTCGGCGAAAGGCTACGAGAGATCTAACCCCTCAATATGGCCCATTATGTAGGCCCATGGACCATGATGGACCATTCATAATCCAAACCGAAGAAAGAGCGAGAAGAGAGAGATGGAGATAAATGCGCGGGAAAATTTTCCAATTGAGAATCGAAATTAGGGTTTAGAAGTGAAGAAAATGAAGAAATTTCTAATTCCAATACCAAAAGAAAGTGATAATAAGAAAAAATCATGTGGAAAAGAAGATTTAATGAAGATATTGAAACAAAATTTTGGGTTTTCTGAATTTAGAGGGAAACAATTTGAAGCAATCGAAGCTGTTTTATCAGGTTTTATTTCAATCTTTTGTTTAAATTGCAATGAGAATTGTTATTATAGTATGAAGATTTAAAGGGTAGTGTTAGTAATTTTATAAAGAAATGATTTTTACGAAAACGTTCTCGCAATCTCAAATAGAATAGTTATAATGTACACACAAGTATGATACAATTAGATTTATGGGGTGGTAGGAATTTTATAAAGAAATGATTTTTGCGAGAATGGTGATTTTTTTTTTTTTGTGAGATTGGTCTTTATGGTAATGAAATTTACAATACTGTTTTGACATAGGATAGAGATGTTGGTTTGGGATAAAATTTCCATTTTGAAGTGAAGGTCTCACAATTTTGCGAGAATTTTTTTTATTTTTGGTTGTCAGATAAATAGATAGTATATAGTTAGTTTACTCGCAAAAATATGGTACAATAAGGTTTATCGATATTTTATTTGTTCAGTTTTATTTGAGCTTATAGAGTATATAAATAAATGAAATCGTGATTTTTTTATGTTTTATTTTGATAATAGTAAAATATTTTTTGGTATTTTGTATGGTTAAATATATTAGGTTTTGGGGGGTAATTCGAGAATATATTAGACATTAAGATTGAATTTGTTTAGCCAAGTTTTCGATGTGATAATCATTTGAGTGTGGGTTTTTAACAGGGAAAGATTGTTTTTGTCTCATGCCAACTGGAGGCGGAAAGTCAATGTGTTATCAAATCCCTGCATTGGCAAAGCAAGGAATTGTGCTTGTTGTATGCCCTTTAATAGGTAGGCGTATCCCTGTTGTCATTTTCTTACGTTTTAGACTATGATAGGTCAACTTCATTGGGTTCTTTCCTCGGCACTCTTCTGATCGTTTGTATTGTTTTCCTGATTCATGTTGCAGCACTGATGGTATGTTGCTATACCTATACATTATTCTATTTGTCAGACCTTTACCTCTGAGATCTTACACAAAACATTGGTATCTTTCCCTTTAATAGGAAAACCAAGTAATGGCACTAAAGGAGAAGGGTATTGCAGCAGAATTTTTATCCTCGACCCAGAAGTCTCGCGTTAGAGAAAAGGTGATGTTCAATTAGAGATATCTTTGACATGGAACTAGAAATGCGGAGATAAGGTTGAGTGTCGCAATACCACTTTAATATGTTTTCATTTAAATTTGAAACACCTATATTAAATGAATGAATAGAAAGAAATCATACATAATTTTAATCCTGGCAAGCTATGTTTTGCTTATATCTCAAAGTTTAAAAAGCATACAACCCATGACTTATAAGGCCATTTTCATTAACTCAATTTGGGTTCAGTTTGCCTACAGCAGGGAGGAGGTTTTAGGACATTTCGTGTTAAGCTATTTGGGACCTCCCTGATATAGACAATCTGGTCTTTTTTTCTTACTACCACTATTGTTCAATTGTTTACTTAAAGGAATCTGAAATCTAAGGATGAACAATAAACAAGTCACTAGGTGATATTTGATGAATTGAAGGAGATAAGTCAAGAGGGAATTTATGATTGGTTTGTTACATTTAACTCTGAAGTTCACCTCTCTCTGCTCATCCTTATTGCATTTTTTTTGTCCTTATATCTGCACTTCCCATGGGTTATATGTAGTAACAATGTCATCAGTAATGTTTACTTCTAACTCCCTTCTATATTATAGTCGATAACATCTTAACTAAAGAATGTTTTCATCAACCCCTTACTAATTCCAAGCCCTGGCGGTTCTTCTCTTTCCTAACATAGACATTTATATTGTATATACCAATGACACGCCCATGTCTTTTGCATAGCCCAGTAAATGAAATTGTATAATGAATAGTAAAATATTCATGTGCCTTCTGAACGCCCTGTGCATGTGCCATGCTTTCAGTCCTTGTCAGTATTCAAGTGTTGACCTGCTATAGCTTTGTACATGCATAGATATTTACTTGAAGCTGATTATCTTACATTTTCCATCCGGATTGTGGTTATCAGGTTCATGAAGACCTATCCTCAGGAAAACCATCTTTAAGATTACTCTATGTTACACCAGAGTTGATTGCAACACCTGGATTCATGTCAAAACTAACAAAGCTTTATACTAGAGGATTGTTGAATCTGATTGCGATAGATGAGGTATGAATATCAATAGTTTTTTCACGCAACATTTTGATTTATCTCCTCGTATTAATTGTTTACCTATTGTCTGTACTTTTTTGTTGAATTGCTCAGGCGCATTGCATCTCAAGTTGGGGCCATGACTTCAGGTCTGTAACTGCAACACTCTGTTTAGATACTGCATGATATGTTTGGTGGTGTTTCGAACCTTTTGGGTATATGCATGATTGTGATGCTTTACACTCTAACTTTGAAGCATACCCAGCATCGCTCTAACTGTCGAAGTAACTTAACTGCTTCACATATTAGCCTTTGAAATCACCGATGTAAAGTGTTTTTGCCGAAGCCTCATCATTTATAATCTATTTGTATGGTGCAGGCCTAGTTACCGGAATCTTTCATCGCTAAGGAACCGTCTTCCAGATGTGCCAATATTGGCATTGACAGCCACAGCTGTTCCTAAGTGAGTCTCCTGATTATCCCTTTACTGCAACAATTGGTCTTATACTGCTGTTCATGACCAACCTTTCTGCTCCCGGCCAAGTTTCAGCTTTTTCCTTGTCAAGATGTCCTTATATTGTACATCACAAAACTAAGGAAAACTTTGCTATCTTTTATAGATAATCAAGAATGTTTGAATGGTTCAATATGGCATAACTATGAGGTTTCATGTTGTAGATTGAGATGAATTGATAGTGTAGGCTGTGGCAAGCTGTTATATGTTTTCCACTCTCGAGCTTACTTAGTTAGCACCTTATATATGAGGGACAGAGGGAGTATCACTGTCCCAGAATACTGAATACCCCATGGTGTGCTCACCTTATTTCGAGGAAGGTTGATTTCCAGGGAAAAAAGGCTAGAATTGAAATATCACCTCAAGTGGAGATAACACTGGGGATCTTCCATCCCTCTATTCAACAGGAAAGTGATTTACCTGAAAATTAAATGTATGATGAACTTATTTCCTTCAAGTTAGAGCGCGTGAAAGAGCCAGATCTATTGTTGTTGAAGTTGATATTTTCTGAAATTTGGTTCTAAACTCTGTTTAAGAGCTAGTAACCCTTGGCCTTTCATATCTGTTTGTACTAGGTAAACTAGAAACATATTAGGGTATGATAAAATTGGAGTAACATGTGAGTTCTTCTGCAGCCATGGAGTTTAGATGGTTGAAAGAACTGCAACTTTGGAATCTGCAAAGAAAATTATTGAAGCATAGACAAAAAGCTCGTGCTTTCAGCGTTTTACTAGAAGCCTATAGAAACAGTCCGGTTACTGTAAATCTTGTGACAATCATACAACACGAACTCTTATTAGGTGAAAAAAAAGAGAGATTAGTTGAATACAAGTGATTAATCTAACTGAACAGAACTGTGTTATCCCTATTGTCATTGATATGCGTGTTCCAGTCTATAGCATACATTTGTAAATATGCATTTAGATGTTATGCATTCAGGAAGTTTTTATGTTATGTGTTTTGCATTTTTATCAGAAACTGAGTTCCTTGGAATCATATTCTCTTGAACTGTTCAAAAAACCTGACTACCTCTATACGTGCAGGGTTCAGAAGGATGTGATGGAGTCACTGTGCTTGCAACACCCTTTAATTCTTAGGTCATCATTTAACCGTCCTAATATATACTACGAAGGTAGGCCCATGCCCTCTTATCGAGGTCAAGATTTATGTTTTGATGTTTTCTATATTCTTCAATGCAAGACTAAGTTTCACCAGAAATAAACAATATAAAGCTGCAAGACCGTGTTGAATGACATTTCCCTTTCTATTTCCTCGCATACCAAATTTTTAAGTTCACTTGAGTTGACAGTGTTCTGTATTATTTCTTAGTTTTGATTCTTGTGGGATTTATGAAGGCTTCATATACTTACTGAACATATTCATTTTTTGGCCTTGATAGGTAATATCTAACTAAGTTACCATGTAAATGCAGTTCGTTTTAAGGATCTTCTGGATGATGTTTACACGGATTTGTCTAATCAACTTAAATCTGGTGGAGATACGTGCTCAATTGTGTATTGCCTTGAACGAACAACTTGTGATAATGTGTCTTCTCATTTGAAAAAGAATGGGATCTCATGTGCAGGTAATTAAAATAAATGTTTCGTCTTATTTAAGATTCGGTTGTAGTCCTGTGCAAAAGTTAAGGATTATCTTTTGTCGTCTCTAGCTTACCATGCAGGATTGAACAATAAACTCCGAAGCTCTGTTTTGAATGATTGGCTCTGTTCCAGAATCCAAGTTGTTGTAGCAACTGTGGCATTTGGGTAAGTTTTACTTAATTTTTAGTGCAAATACAATTAATTAATAAACTTTTCCACCTGCGAGATGCTTATTGTATATTTTTCATGCAATATATGATGAAAATTTGCTAGTGGTCATTACTTTTATGTTAGATGAATGGAATCTGTTGGTAATTGGATAAAGAGTACATTTTTCTAGATGGTTATGAAGGATGCACATAGATTAGAAAGATCCTACATAATATAGATACTTCATATGTAATTCTACTATTCTAGATGCATGCAATATTAGAGCCATGTTGATTTTCGACCACACAGGGATGATTGAGCTGAAACAGTGCTGGAAACGATGCCACAAGTCTTAATGTGCAAAAACTCATCTTCCTTAGATGTAGTTGTGTTAAATAATAGGAGTCTGGAATTCAGTGAAAGTTTAATACTGAATTCTGGTTCCAAACACATCATACATACTTAAATGAGTTTCAGATTGTTTACCTTTCAAGTTTAAATCCACCCACAATATCACCACTCTTTTAACAAGGAAAGATGCTGAATAATAGGTTTGGCATGGAGAGACACTTATGGGCTGCATGTGATATTGTTTATGCGTAACTACTCTTTGATAGTGATGTAGAGTCTTATGGTAAGATCATCACAAACTCCAGAAAACTATTAAAGCACAGCAGCAGAAGCAGTTTGGATGTCATAAAAAAGGCTGACATCATTGTTTTCGTCACAATAGTGCTATCATCATCAACATAGATTGTTTATTCTGACAAGGACGCCAACACTGTTGAACTTCAGCTCTGCTTCTGCTGCTGTGCTTTCCTGTTTTTTTGAGTTTCTGATGATCCTCTTGCTCTTTAATTCCGTGTTATGAACGGATTCAGCCAGTACAATAGTGAGTCTTATTGAGGCCATGAAGATGGACATCAATTTTAGCCTGCCTATAGTTCGGTTTTGTACCTAGGATTTGGTACACTGAACACCAAGTTAATATGACTATGTCGGGTTGGAGCCAAAAATGTTAACTTGTATAGTTCCTAACATATTAACTTGAATTCAGGATTCAATATCTTGAATTCAGTATTCTATATCTTAGGTCAGCGATGATGTCTTCACCCCAGGTCATCTGATTTAAATCCAAAACTTATAATGCTTACTTTTGCATTGCTTAAGACTCTGAATTCACGAATATCTGACTCAACCTTTATTAAGCTGCACACAAAAATCAACCTGATAGATGGTTCTGGTTTCTTATTTAATATCTTCTTGTTAATTCCCCAAGAAGCCCCTAAGTGTTGTGAACGACTGTTTTTATCTTTCATGGAGTAAGAAATTCCAAAGTTTATTATATTTCCTTTTAACTGACAACTGACTTTAGTGTTTGGTATATGCTTTCCTGTGCTTGTTGGATTTCTGGTTGGAGCTGATGCATACATGGTTGGTGGGCAATTGTTTGTTTTCCTTTAGGATGGTATGTTTTTTCAAGGACAATGGTTATTACAAGTTCTGTTTGTTTTCATATACAAAAAAATTTAGATTACAAGTACAGCCAACGGATTTGATCTGATGGTTCATTTATGGGTTGCAGGGTATAGATAGAAAGGATGTTCGAACTGTTTGCCATTTCAATATGCCAAAGTCGATGGAAGCTTTTTATCAAGAGTCTGGAAGAGCTGGGCGTGATCAGTTGCCATCAAAAAGTTTGTTGTACTATGGAATTGACGACCGGAATAAAATGGTACTTAATAATGCTTTAATTCTCATCTTCGAGGAGCGTTAAGGTTTTCTTTGGAGTTTTATACCATTTATGGATGTGTGGCAGGAATTTAGGATTAGCATATTTAAAGTCTCATCATCTTAAACCTAGTAGGCTTCCTTGGACTTTGTTATGATAAAGGGACTTGTGGCAGGCATTTATTCTTAGTAATGCTGGGAACAAGAAATTACAGTCTTCAGTCTCCCAAGGTGACTCGTCAAAGAAATCCTTAGAAGATTTTAATCAGGTGCACTTCGTAATTGTAAAAAATGCTATATCATGGATGCTTAATATATCTCGATAATGAATCCTGGTTACATTTTAGTGCAGATGGTGGAATACTGCGAAGGATCTTGTTGCCGTAGGAAGAAGATTCTTGAGTTTTTTGGAGAAAAGGTATGAATTTATTTTTGCATGTATGTATAGTGCTCGGAGTGTTTTACATACTCAAGTAAGAAAATTTATCTGTTGTGCTCAAGTAGGTACCTACGTCATTATGTAGAAAATCATGTGATGCCTGCAAGCATCCGAATTTAGTTGCCAAGTATTTGGAGGAACTTAAATGTGAAAATGGTGTTCAGGGGAGGAATCGCATCTTTATGAGCAGGTATTTTGTGTCCTTGTTAAATTAATGTCTCCTCTTATACGAGTACTAAGCAGTTGTATACTTTTGGGTTCTCATGCATTAGATATGAACTCGTCGATATTTCAGACCAAAGCCAATATTTATAATTGTTGGAAGAGAATTTGTCCAAGTCCTTTGCAATCAAAAGAAAAGTTGCATTAACTTTCAAGTACTTTGTCCAAGTACTCAATTGCATTAACAAAAAGAAAATGGAAACATTCAGATGAAATAGGATCCACAGCTGTCTTCTGAAACTGTATTGTAGAGTAAAAGTTTGATACTATTTGGTGAATCCAAATGGTTAGGGGCACAACAGGCTGACATCTCACGGTCATGCTAATAAAAGCCTAAGGGCCAGAAACTTATCTTTATCGAACTAGAATTATAAATCTCCAAACATAGTTGCATGTTCTGCAGAATTTCGTGAAATCTGGGGTTTTTGGTCCTACTAGAACCGGAACTTGAGGCACATTTCACAATACAATTTGAAATGGAGAACTTATGGACTATCGGACTCTAAACAGAAATTCCATTGTTTCTGGGCAAAGCTAGTGCCAGAACATTCAAAGAGGCCACTTTTCAGTCAACAGCGAAAAATAGCACATCATACTATCTACACCAATGATTGTGTATTGGTTGAAGTTACTGAATAATTTTTTCTTAATTGGATAGTTCTACTATATTCTGATCTGGTAGGCAACTTTTCATAGTTTGACATTCATTTGTGTGATTTGTGAAACCATGCATCAGCTACCCAGATACAGCTGCTGAAGATCATTTTACCGAGTTCTGGAATCGTGATGATGAAGCAAGTGTCTCTGAAGAAGACATATCTGACTCCGATGGTACCTCAGATTTTACTCAAGATTTAATATTACTGTGCACTGTGGATTAATAATTTCTATAAAGTATAAACTACTATAAATCCATAGCTGTAAGACCTATAAGAGGTGTTGGATATCTTCTTCAACCCTTTTGCAGAGTTTATACATGCTTTGAATTATTGTGCCTCTCTTGCACAGCTGGTATGAAACACCACACCTCCCCGAGGGGTTATTACATGGGGATGATATTGGCAGTGTGGGTCAGTCACATGCTTCTTGCTGGTATTATTACTATAAAACAGTTGAATTTGCTAATCTGCCTATCATATTTGCTTGTGTGCGGTCAATTTTTTGTACACGATTATCTGCTTCAGCAAAAGTGAATCACAAACATTAAAGATTCTGAAAACAAACACGTCTCGCCCACTTAGAACTTAATGTTTCTGTACGTTCCCCTGTTACCTTAATTTGTTTGTTAACTGAAATTGCAGATTGTGTGGAGGTTATGAGGGATGTGGCTAAATCAAAACCTTCTTCAAAATCAGGGCTGGAAGAGAAATTCAAATTCTTGGAGCAGGCTGAAGAGAATTATTATCAGAAGAGAATCCCTAACAAACAGGTCCTTTTACATTCTTCCTTTGTAAATATTTTTTTCCAACAGAGGATTGCATTCAGAAAAAAAATATAATCAACAGTGTAGGAGAATCATGTAGATCAATCATAAAATGCTACATATGTAGCAGTAAGATTGAGTTTCAAGTATTCATAAGTTATGAACATTTGGCTAAGTTAGTGGATAATGGGACGGAAGATATGTTATATGTATCTACCCATCACCCCCTGACAATTTGTGGTGATCTCTTTTACTTACCCAGAAAATGAAAAAGAGAAATGTAATGAACTCTTTCTGATGTGAATACTGAATATTAAACTCTGCTGAAAAACTAACAGAAAAGCCTCGACCAGAAGGCTGTACCCGAAGCATTGAGAGAAGCAAGCAAGCAAAGGTTATTAAATGCTCTAAAGCAATCTCAGCAGCGGCTTGGCAATATAAAGTAAGCACTACCCTATTTATACTTTAATAAGGATTTTCTTTCTTGTAATCTTGTTTGTATGTTTGCTCAATTTTATTCATCATTTGTGCATTAAACTAAGAGAAAAGGTTGGTCTCTCACGACTGATCCAGTTCTAGTCACGTATAAGTTATAACACTAATACTATGTTTTCTGCTTCTTTCACAGTATTGGATTAGAGCCGGCTGTCACCTCTCTTGAAAATGAGTGCTATACGAAATATGGAAAGATTGGGAAGACGTTTTATAACTCACAAGTAGCAAGTACAGTGAGGTGGCTATCAAACTCGAGCTTTTCAGAGCTAACTGAACGGCTGGGCACCGGTTCCAATCAAGGCAATGATGATTGTGAGGTTCATCCTCTTACTAAAGATCCTTCTTTATCTTTTCCTGTTCACATTGATCTAGATCAAGTTCCTATGGAAGAGTATAAAGAAGAAATACATTCCAGTATTGGCTCAAAGGCTCGTCAAAGTTCTCTAGAAACAAAAATTCTTCCGCAGCACATAGAACTTCCTCCAATTCCATCGTTCTCAGAGTTTGTTAGAAAGGGAGATAAAGAAGTTGGATCAAATTCATTGTCAACATCTACGAAGCGTCCAACTTCATTACAAAGCGACGCATTTAAGAGAAAGAAATTGTAATGACCGTACGAGTTTGGCGTCATTTTATGTATGGGCTTCCTAATAAACAGATGATGTCAGTGATTTGCTGCAAATATTTTGAGCTTTTCAGACCCAGCCTTGAATATGCATTGAAATCACTAATAAATGAGCTTGTAGTTGTACATAATTTTTCCATTAATGGTAGTCTGCAGCAAGTTCTATTGAAACCTTCTTTCTTTTGTATGTATATGGAGCATAATTCAACTTCTGCAGCATAATCCAGTATTCTACATTTCTACTACAAAGACCCCGTTTTATTAAATTTTTGATACAGGGAAGAAATATGGAATGTCATTCATACTCTGGAGTCGGGGTCAAGAAGCGGGGTGGTATGTACACATACGCCATAGCTGCTATTTACAACTGAAAAAAGAAAAAAAACAACGCGCATAATGCACATTAGTTTCATCAACTGGTTTTCATGGCACTAGTCCATGTATCCTATCTTCACCTATTTGATCGTGATAGACACTTTCCAACTTAGTTTACCTATCAGGAAATTTCAGAATATGTGTGTTTTCTGACAAAGTCAAAATTGAAGAATGATTACTTTGTAAGAGCTTTTTGGGAACATTAAAATACAAATAAGATTCCGTTTAGGGTAAAGTTGCCATTGTAAAATAATACGTAAGCAGTTTTAAGCCATAAAAGTATGAGACTAGCTGGCTTTTATTTCTTCTCTCTCACACTCACTCACACACAAAGTCGAAATATAGCAAAACACAGAGAGAAAAAAGAAAGATGATGCTCACTAGTGGCGTATCTAGGACCTTCTGCTAGGGGGGTCAAGAATAATGTTATACATCCAAAAAAAAAAAAAAATTTAAACACCTCTAGAAAACTATCATTTCATGTAAAATAGACTTTAATTAAAAATAAATATAATCAAGAGTTGATATAAACAAAAAAAAAAAAATAAGTAAGTAAGTAATTACTGCAAAAATTTGTCTATTTCAAATTTTCAATTCATACATTATTTTTTTTTTTTTTTTAATTCACAATTTATTGATAAAGAAACCACAAAAAATTCTGAACAACATACCATGAGATGGTACCATCAGATTATGAGACTCCAACCAACTCGACCCAATTACAAGAGTATGCAACCAGACAAAATTTGCACCTCTGCCCCTAAAACATCATGTTAAAGACCAAAATTCGAATAGATTTGATTGGATGACAAGAAAAAAGAGATTGTTGGTTGATTTTTTTTTATTTTTTTTTTTTTTCTGATACAACTCAAATTTAATATTTTTTAGAGGGTGGGCAAAAAAATACACATAAAAGAATTGTAATTTTCTATTATGTACATAAATGTTAAGATATTTAACATTTTATTTATGTAAGATCTTCCAGATCTTCATAAAATCTGGGAAAATTGGCGATAACCCCCCAGATTGTTGTCACTTTTGGCGAAAACCCCCTAATTCTGCCATTTTTGGCGTAAACCTCCCAACCCCCTAATTCTAATATACTACTTTATTAGAAGATATAAATATACAATATAGTATTTTTGGCAATAAATATATTTTAAAAAAAATTAAAAACTAAATATATATAGTAGAAAATTTGCAAAAATTCAGGGGTGTCAAGTGATACCCCATGACCCCCCTTAGATCCGCCACTGTCAAGTCCCCTTCATAGTTTTCATTTGTAAAGAATTTTTTCTGCTCCGATCCCCACCCTTTGATTTTCTCTTCAATGTCATTGCCCAGTGTGAAAGGATTGGGATTCTCAAAGATTTTATTTAGAACTAAATCTGACCTCGCTCCTTCCAAATGTATAAAATCAATGTGGCTATCGCTGAGCGTAGAGTCTCGGGTTTTTTACCTCCTTTTCTTACATATTTATGCAAAGTTAGCACAGAATCCAGAAATTTATCATATCAAAGATTAAAGCTTGCTATATCTTTTGGAAGGCCCAAATTAAAGTCACGATAGCGATCACCCACCCCCCACAATCTGTAATTCGGAAGATTCTTATTTTTTTCCCGTTGAATCGAACACCAGCTCTTAGTGTATTCTGATCTGTTAAACCCGAGTAGGTACATGTTTTTGTTTTCTATATGCAAATAAAGTCTCAGGTTTAAGCGTTTGTACTTAATTAGAAATCCAGGTATGCGTTCTTCAGTATCATGTAAGATCCCTACTTTTCCATGTTTATAGGCTGAGGCCTTTTGTCTCAGTTCCAAAATGAATTTTCTGCACGCTCCTGGGAATTGTTGAAATGAATTTCACAAGAAGTCACAATTCCACAATTTGATGTGAATACATGATAACCAAGGGTGTGCTAGAAGAGCGCTCTCAGAGTAAAGCTACACGATGAAGCCTACAACCAGTGGCGGATCTAGGACCTTCTGCTAGGGGGGTCAAGAATAATGTTATATATCCAAAAAAAAAAAAAAAAAAATTAAACACCTCTAGAAAACTATCATTTCATATAAAATAGACTTTAATTAAAAATAAATATAATCAAGAGTTGATATAAACAAAAAAAAAAAAAAGTAAGTAATTACTGCAAAAATTTGTCTATTTCAAATTTTCAATTCATACATTATTTTTTTTTTTTTTAGTTCACAATTTATCGATAAAGAAACCACAAACAATTCTGAACAACATACCATGAGATGGTACCATCAGATTATGAGACTCCAACCAACTCGACCCAATTACAAGAGTATGCAACCAGACAAAATTTGCACCTTTGCCCCTAAAACATCATGTTAAAGACCAAAATTCGAATAGATTTGATTGGATGACAAGAAAAAGGAGATTGTTGGTTGATTTTTTTTTTTTTTTGTTTTTCTGATACAACTCAAATTTAATATTTTTTAGAGGGTGGGCAATAAAATACACATAAAAGAATTGTAATTTTCTATTATGTACATAAATGTTAAGATATTTAACATTTTATTTATGTAAGATCTTCCAGATCTTTATAAAATCTGGGAAAATTGGCGATAACCCCCCAGATTGTTGTCACTTTTGGCGAAAACCCCCTAATTCTGCCATTTTTGGCGTAAACCTCCCAACCCCCTAATTCTAATATATTACTTTATTAGAAGATACAAATATACAATATAGTATTTTTGGCAATAAATATATTTTAAAAAAAAATTAAAAACTAAACATATATAGTAGAAAATTTGCAAAAATTCAGGGGTGTCAAGTGATACCCCATGACCCCCCTTAGATCCGCCACTGATCCTCACTGCAATGTTTTATCTTCTTTTGGGATGCATTTTCTTTTTGGTTTGATTTGGTACTACTGTATATTCTCTGGTTTATGGTCATATGATGATGGAGTGTTTCTTTGCTTGAGTGTGTTTCTTATAATTTTGTATTGCTTATTGCTAATTTTTGGTATTCAGAGAAGAATCTACAAAGAAATCGTTAAGATTGTTCATGGAGATAACATATTGATAAAAAATAAGACATGGGTTGTTTTGATTGTAAGTTCATTGCTTACATATGTTTATGAAGAAGAAGAGTTTCCAAATCTTATAGTTGCAATAACCATGTTCTTACTATTGTCTATCATGTCTACTATCAAATTGGTTTGTGTTTCAAGTGATAAAACTGGGATTATTGATTTCATCTATCATCTTTTTCAACACATTTTGATACAAAATGTTCTTCATCACCATGTGTTGGCTTCTACTTGCTCTGTTCTTGTAGTTCTACATTGTGTTCTATTTCAGGTATTTTAATCTATTTTTTCTTATTTCCATTTCTTTAATTTACTTGTTGTAATCTATATATATTATTTTGTATTTTGTGTAGATTACACCTATTGGGCTAGATTTTAGCCTAGAGGAGAAAGATGACCCTGTACTTGAAACAAGAGAAATATCAGAGAGCAAGACAAAGATAGAGAGAAAGATGGGAATGAAGAATTTGCTTACTGCAATCTTATGCTTTGTTATCCTTGTCTTTACATCTTTTGGGACGATGATATGTCCTAGCAAATGGTTTTCTTAGTGGTGTTTATAGAATAGTCTACATAACCATTATTTGTGGAGGAGATCAAGCATACCCAAATCTCATATTAAAGATAATGTGTTTCTGTTTGATGATTCTAGCTATAATTAAGTTAGTTTGTGATCCAAGTGATGAAAGTGGTATTACACATGTTGGAAACCAGTTCTCTAAGGAATCCGTTTCATATTTGGATTTCTGAGTCCATATTAAGGATTTAGAATTTGGTATTGGAATAGGATTTTCAATTTGATTAGGTTTGGTATTCCTATTAGGAATTTGTTTTGTACACCCTAAAGGCTATAAATATAAGGTCTTCTTGAAAGAGATTTTAGAAGGAAAGAGTTGGAGAAGCCACATTAAACAAATGTCTAAGGAAGTTTTGAAAGATTCAAAACTTGGAGATTTAAGGTTTGGAGGCTTGTGAAACTTGGAGCAATCTTTATTGGGGGATTTCTAGGTTTGTGTTCTTCTTGTAAAGGGTGGGAGAGTGAGTTGTGTGAGATCTCATCTTGTAATCCTTTTGGTGGAAGATAATAAAGTTCTTTGTTTTGCTTGTGGTGGTTTATTCCCCGTGAGGGTTCCACCACGTATATCTTGTGTATTGGTTTCGTTTTTCTTATTATCATAACTTGTTTCTTCTAGATCTTGGGTTATTTCGCACTAGGGTTTATTGATTTATTTTCAATTTTCCCAACAACACATTTTCTCCATCATGTTTTTCTACATCTTTTGCTCCAAAATCTCTTTCATGGTCATCAGTTGGCTTCTATTTGCTCTGTTGCAGTACTTCTCCTCTCTGTACTAGTTGAGGTATGTATCATATCACTGCACCAGATATATACATTTCTTCTGTTTTTTAACATATATATTTACACATTACTCTACTCTTTGATGTTGTTTATTGTGCAGATTATGCCTAATGCACAGGATTATAGCCAACAAGAGATAAATGAATTACTCAATATGCTTGTAAATACATCTTTGTTGGTGGCTCGTGTTGGAGCTGTACTTGTGGAGCTTGAGGAACGCCAATGGCAGTAGTAATGTTGTTTTCTTGTGGTACCAGTTTATGAATGTTATGGGTATTGTACCACTTTGATCTTGTGGGTCCCTTTTTCATCAAGTTAAGTTGATATGTGTTTAGGGGTGTTATTCGAGCCGAGCGAGCCGAGCTTTGAATGCTCATACTCGGCTCGTTTCAATACGAGCCGAGCCCAATTTTTGAATCGAGCCTGGTTTTATGTTCAAGCTCGGCTCGCGAGCTATTTATCAAGCTCGAGCTCGAGCTCGTTAGGCTCGTTTAGCTGTCACTGTCATCCACCTTATTATTATCATCCATACCATCCTCAGAATCATAATTCAATCCAGAAATATCAATGCTTGCATCATCCAGCTCATCTTCATCATTGCTCCTTCTCCTTTTCTGTTGCTCCTTCTCAAATTCTCTCTTCCCTTTGTTATCACCCACCAAACTCATCCCTTTGTCGGAGTTTTGTCGAAGAGCAGCTCTCTTTTGAAAAAGAGTAGGTTGTGCTCCAAGAGGAGGAAAGCTATCAAGAGGTCTTAAGACCTTAGGCCTATTCAGAAACAAAGAATTTGCAGAACAATCAAATCCCCCAAAACCAATAGGATTGAAACTAGTTCCACTATTATCACTCAAAGGTAACAAATGGGTATTAACAAATTGAGAATTTGAAGATAAATCATGACTACCCATATGTTCCTGAGAGTTCAAATCATTGAATTCAGTCAACAACCCATTTCCCCTATTCATTAAAAGAGGAGAAGTAGAAGCATGATGATTACCCATAAGAAACCCTGGTTCAAAACCCAAATCAAAACCATTCTCAAAAGGGTTATTGTTATTACAAACAACATTGAGAAGTGAAGATAGACTAGATTTATTAGATGGTAAGAAAGAATGTACTTGTGAAGGGTCAAGAGAAAAAACAGAAGAAGGTGAACAAGATGAAGAAGAATCAAGTTGTTGCAAAAGTAAATTCTCTCCAGAAATGGGGTTTTGCATAGTTTGAAAATCTTGATGGTGAGATGGATTTTGCATAGAGTTGTTATTATTATTATTAGTTTGATGGTGAGATGGATTTTGCATAGAGTTGTTATTATTATTATTAGTAGTAGTAGTAGTAGTACTAGTAGTATTTAAATACCAATCTTGAAGGTTCATATGATAGATGTGTTGTTACTAGATTTGGAAATTGGAATTGAGTTAGAGAAGAAGAGGAGACGGGCAGACGGCTAGGTTTCTAGCAGAAACTTATGTTGTTAATTTGTTATGTTATATATAGTGGGGGTAGGATAGAAATAACAGATATTAGTGGGGGTAGGATGGATAATATAAGTATATAACTTAACTATATATAAACTCGAGCTACTCGGCTCGGCTCGAATAAAGCTCGGGCTCGGCTCGAGCTCGAGATGAGCCTAAAATCTGCTCAAGCTCGGCTCGTTTTACAAGATGAGCGAGCCCGAGCCGAGCTTTTTTCGAGCCGAACACGAGCCGAGCTCGAGCTGCTCAGCTCACATAACACCCCTATATGTGTTAAGTACTAGGCTAGCTACTAGCTGAATCCATTTGTTCATCATGGAATATTATTCAAGCTATCTAATGTGTATCCAAATATATTTTGGAAATAATCAAATGATAATGGTATGTAGTTTTGCTTTTAGCTTCGTGTACAATTTTGTTTGAATGCCTACATCTCAATGTAGTATACAATTTTGGGTTTTCCTCCGAAATATCATGTATAACATTTTCAAATAACTTGCATGCCCCTCAATCAAGAAAAGACCTTAATATTATACATGAATATATTGGAGAATTGCACTTTAGGTCCATGTGATTGGGATACATGATGTGTGGTAAATTGCTCTAAAACCATCAAAAGATTAAGATTAGATTGGAGATTTGAAGTTCCTTCGTGTGCCTGTATAAATTGAAGATCAAAGTAGACAAGTAACAAGCAAGGGTCGTACCCACCTCAGAGAGGGGGGGTCTTAGTTCAAACACAATTAAGAGTAATAATTAAGACACACCAAGGAATCAATAATAAGAGTTTGATAATTGATTCTACTTCCTACAGGCTAATAAATCCTAACTTAAGAATATAGAAGATATGGAAAAGAAGATATATGATGACATAGGGGGAACAATTGGTTTTCACAAACTAAATCATGCAATCATATCATGTTGTTCTTCATGTTCAATCTATAATAACTAATAGGTCACCTCTCGGTTTTTCCAACTAGTTATTAATATATATAATAATCAAGTAGTCACTTTTCAGCTATTCCACCTAATTAAAACGGGATTGTATTATGCATGCTATTGAATATGTTCCATTAATTAAACCCTCACCTCTCAGCTATTGAATCTAATTAATTCAACATATTATTCATAACTAAATCATCACCTCTCAGCTATTTGATTTAATCACTAAAGGGTTCCAATAAAAGATAAATATCATAAATATGTAATAATCACCTATCAACTATTTCACTACACATCTACAATAAATATAAATATTACCATTAAAGCTAGGTCTCCCTAAAACCTAACAATAATATTTTAATATCATGGATAACAATAGGATGCAAATAATCATACTTACCTCATATCGCGAATTACAAGTAAATAAGCATTAAGAACTTTGAATCACAATGAACAAGAACAAGAAGCATGATACTTTTACATCACCTAGAAAGCTTCCACCATCCCCCCATGAAGATTTAGCTACTCAGACCAAAGAAATAACTAAATAAATCATAAAACATCATAATGGAAAATAATGGATTGATATTGATAATGAATTGAATACAATGAAGAAGAAGATCAACTCTTCTTCAATGAAAGTTGATCTTAAAGTGGAGGCTAAAAGCTTAGCTTAAAGATTGACTAAAAGATAATAAACCCTAGTTACAACTTCTCTTATATAGACATTACATAATAGAATACTTGCATGCAAAGACTTCCAAACTTGGTGAAATTCGTGGTTGTTGTTGTTGGTCTCTTAGAGGGACTAGGCAATCAGCAAAACCTAATTCTCTTGGGCTGGAATTGCTGGAATTGTAGCTTGGGCCAAGACCTTCAGTTTGATAGCTCATGGTCCCCAATCGAACTTCTGGATATTCTTGTGGAGCCTTTTTAAAATCAAGACCCAAAATAGGAAGTTAGGTCAACATAAGTCAACAAGGTTGACCAAAAGTCAGCAAGGTCCAACAGTTGACCAAAAGTCAACAGAAGTCAGCAATAGTTGACCAAAAGTTAAGATGGTTGATCGTGGGGTGCCCTTAGCAGATTTTGCGGGTGCAAATATCCATTCTTCTTCCGTTGTGCCAATAACACCTTTTATTGAAACCCTTTTGTGGTTAAATCAAATAGCTGAGAGGTGATGATTTAGTTATGAATAATATGTTGAATTAATTAGATTCAATAGCTGAGAGGTGAGGGTTTAATTAATGAAACATATTCAATAACATGCATAATAGAATCCCATTTTAATTAGCTGGAATAGCTGAAAGGTGACTACTTGATTATTATAGGTATTAATAATAAGTTGGAAAAACCGAGAGGTGACTAATGAGTTATTATAGATTGAACATGAAGAACAACATGATATGATTGCATGACCTAGTTTGTGAAAACCAATTATTCCCCGTATGTCATTATATATCTTCTTTTCTATATCTTCCATATTCTTAAGTTAAGATTTATTATTTATTATTGTCTGTAGGAAGTAGAATCAATCATCCAATATTATTGTTGATTCCTTTGGTGTTTCTTAATTATTATTCTTAATTGTGTTTGAGCTAAGATCTCCCCCTCTGAGGTGGGTACGACCCTTGCTTGTTACTTGTCTACTTTGATCTTCAATTTATACAGACACAAGAAGGAACTTCAAATCTTTTCTCTAATCTTAATCTTTTGATTGTGGTGATCCAAAAACATCATATCAATACACACTTGTAATTTCTGAATACTTCTCTCTCTCTCTCTTTCTCTCTCTCTCTCCTTGGATCTAACATACACACCCTCTGAGTTGGAGCAATACTCTCTCTCTCCCTTCTTGTGTCAGATGAAAGATGTCGCAAATTGTTTGTGCCAACTCATTCAGAAAACCAACAACATTTTTCTCTTGAAGAAAAGGGGCATGTCCTTGTATATCTGTCTTCTTAAGAGGATCTTCATCTCCTTTTGTCCATTTTACCTTGCCACGTCAGCTCAGCCGTTACTTGAGTGGGTCCGACCCAAAACTTGAATGATATTAGTAGATAGAGTGAATTATATTCCTGGAGTATGAAATGAACCCTTTTATGACCAAACACTCTTCTAATTAGCTATATATCCACCATACATATTATTCTTGAGATATATGGTGGGAGGGAGGGATGAGCAAAAACACTCTTCTGATTAGCTATATATCCACCATACATATTATTCTTGAGATATATGGTGGATATATGGTGGAAGGGAGGGAAATTTTTCTCATATATATGTGGCGATGAGGAGCAGCAGAGCAAATTCCCTTAGTAGAACAAGGACATGATTTGTTCTTCTAGCCAGGAGAATAATGTTGTTGATTTGGATTAGAGTGGACGTATGTACGTAGGGGTCCACCCCATGGGGTGGTGGGTTCTGACACTGACAGAATCATTTTATTGACATTGGTGCATGCAAATGGGTCTGTTATTTTTTTAACGATCGGAGAGAGAAAAAGAGAGAATGGGGACCACAAAAACTAACAAATTTTTTTTTATTAAATTTTGATACAGGGAAATATGGAATATCATTCATACTCTGGAGTCTGGGTCAAGAAGCGGGGTGGTATGTACACATACGCCATAGCTGCTATTTACAACTGAAAAAAAAAAAAAAAAAAAAAAAAATCTCTCAAAAAAAAAAAAAAAAAACGCACATAATGCACATTAGTTTCATCAACTGGTTTTCATGGCAGTAGTCCATGTATCCTATCTTCACCTATTTGATCGTGATAGACACTTTCCAACTTATTTTACCTATCAAGAAATTTTAGAATATGTGTGTTTTTTGACAAGGTCAAAATTAAAAAAAAAAAAAAAAAAAAAAACCCGCACATAATGCACATTAGTTTCATCAACTGGTTTTCATGACAGTATTCCATGTATCCTATCTTCACCTATTTGATCGTGATAGACACTTTCCAACTTATTTTACCTATCAGGAAATTTTAGAATATGTGTGTTTTCTGACAAGAACAAAATTAAAAAAAAAAAAAAAAAAAACCCGCACATAATGCACATTAGTTTCATCAACTGGTTTTCATGGCAGTAGTCCATGTATCCTATCTTCACCTATTTGATCGTGATAGACACTTTCCAACTTAGTTTACCTATCAGGAAATTTCAGAATATGTGTGTTTTCTGACAAGGTCAAAATTGAAGAATGATTACTTTGTAAGAGCTTTTTGGGAACATTAAAATACACATAAGATTCCGTTTAGGGTAAAGTTGCCATTGTAAAATAATACGTAAGCGGTTTTAGGCCATAAAAGTATGAGACTAGCTGGCTTTTATTTCTTCTCTCTCACACTCACTCACACACAAAGTCGAAATAGAGCAAAACACAGAGAGAAAAAAGAAAGATGATGCTCACTGCAATGCTTTATCTTCTTTTGGGATGCATTTTCCTTTTGGTTTGATTTGGTACTACTGTATATTCTCTGGTTTATGGTCATATGATGATGGAGTGTTTCTTTGCTTGAGTGTGTTTCTTATAATTTTGTATTGCTTATTGCTAATTTTTGGTATTCAGAGAAGAATCTACATAGAAATCGTTAAGATTGTTCATGGAGATAACATATTGATAAAAAGTAAGGCATGGGTTGTTTTGATTGTAAGTTCATTGCTTACATATGTTTATGAAGAAGAAGAGTTTCCAAATCTTATAGTTGCAATAACCATGTTCTTACTATTGTCTATCATGTCTACTATCAAATTGGTTTGTGTTTCAAGTGATAAAACTGGGATTATTTATTTCATCTATCATCTTTTTCAATACATTTTGATATAAAATGAATTTACTTAATAAATAATTATTTCATACGATTTAATAAATTAGTGTATTTTTTAATATTTACTAAAATTTAAAATTTAAAACTCGAATGCTAATCACACACGGATAAATTAAAATGTAAGCACCGCCTAAGGCACTAGTAGTATATATATATAACCAAGTATAGTAGCTAGGGTGAAGTAATCACCACTCACCAATGTATTTAATTATTTAATAAAATATAATAACTTGGAAACCAAACCTTTTAAAGAGAAATAAAAATTTGGATAAAAACCTAGATTTATTTGGAATACATGCTTTATGATTTGGAATCATCACATTGAATTCTTATTTAATAACGTTTGAAACTCAAACTCAACAGTAAGTATTTAATAAGAGCATTCCCAATGGTAGGTTTTAAATAACTTTTTAGCAACTTTTAAGAAAAAACTTTTGCCAATAGTAGGTTTTAACACACTTTTCAAGCAAAACACTTTTATTTCTTTGGCAAATTTGCCAAGGAGTTAAAAGTGCCACATAGAATCATTTTATTAATTAAAAATTAGATTTCATCACAATGTACATTATATTTTTTGGGGAAAAGTGAAACTAAGTTTTTAACACTTATTTTAAAACTAACTATCGGTAACTCTAAAAGTACTAATCACGCGAATTAGCAAAGAAATTTCACTAAGGCGCGGTACATGGGAGATGATATCATGATGCCTCATGTGTGTATTGCGCACATACACTAGGTAACAATGTGCAGCGCATGTTTAAAATTTGGCAAATGTTGACTGTTTGAGCAGTCACAAATGGCCGGATTGTTTGGTTCATATGAACAATATTGAAGTGCATGTCGTCGAAGTTGAAGCAAGCCACCGTGCGCCCACAGCTACATGATGATGCATTGAAGGTATACTCAAGAGCTAACGGCAAGACTCCATGCCCCTACATGATAAGCATTGGTCTGTAATCTGTATGATTCAATGATAATTCCTACTTACAATAACAAGGACAACATATTTATTTCAAACTCTTTCATCTAAAATGTCAAAAGCAATATAAATTCCAAGATATGTATTTTGGTAGTAGTATTTATTTTTATTTATGGGTGTTGTACCTAAACAAATTATTAAAATTTAATTTAACAAAATACTAAAAAATATATATAAAAAATTCTAACAAAATCATCTTGAATGATAACTTATCAGCTTCATAACTTAAATCTTTAATATAAAATCTCTTCACCATCATCATAACCCCAACTCAATGGGTGCAATTTGAGCCGAGCAGCCCAGGATAGGCTCAGACTCGGCTCATTTTTTGGCTTGGCTCAAGTTAGTTTGTTTTGCTAAACGAGTCGAGTTTGAGCCAAAAAAAAAAAAAAAAAAAAAAAAAAAATTGATTTAATTTAGGCTTGGCTTAGGTTTGGCTCATTTTTAAATGAGCCGAACTTGAATATACAAAAGCTCGGCTCATCTAAAAACGAGCCAAACTTGAACCGAGCCAAAATTTAAGTCAAGTTTTTTATATATAATGTTGGCCAAAGCTCCGCTCGTTCAGCTCAAATGTAATTTTTATATATAATGTTACCCGAGTAGCTTGGGCTCAGCTCAGATTCGGCTCATTTTTAGCTCGGCTCGAGCTCGTTCATTTTGCTAAACAAGCCGAGTTTGAACAAACAAAAAAACAAAAAAAAAATCGACTCGTTCGACTCGAATTGAAACTTTGGGCTTGGTATTGAGCTTGAGCATGAGATCTTGGACTGGACCTAAAACGAATCTTTTTGTGGCATTTTTTGCTTGGCTTGAGTTAGTTCAGTTTGTTAAACAAGCCGAGTTTAAGAAAAAAAAAAAAAACTTGACTTAAATTAAATTTAAGTTTGGCTTAGGTTTGGCATGTTTTTAAACGAGCTGAACTTAAACATACCAAAGCTCGGCTCATTTGCCTCAAATGTAATTTTATATATAATTTAGCTGAGTAACTTGAACTCAACTCAGATTCGACTCGTTTTTTATCAACTCGAGCTCGTTCATTTGCTAAACAAGCCGAGTTTGAGCACAAAACAAAGAAGAAAAAAAACTCGGTATAAAAATTGAGCTCGATTTGGAATCGACTTATTTCTAAACGAGTCGAGCTTGAACATACTGTAAAACCTCAATAAATGCATACTCTTGGACCGAAAAAATATATTACTTAAGCGAGATTATTTATTTATTGATAAATAAATAATTTATTAATTTATCGATAAATAAATATTTATTATTTTAAAGAGAGATTTTTAGTCTAGGTATGCGGTATGTGGTCAAAGAAAAAAAAATCAAAAGTCAACAAGTATGTGGTCATACCGAAATGATGATGAACATGATCGTGATTTAGATGATAGTTCGGTTATACCAAATATTTCGACAAAAAAAGCATTTCAAGCAATAAAAACATTATATAACTATTTGCTACGGGTTTGGCATAAACCAAAATATTCCGGAAGTTGTGTATGCTCTATAAAAAGTTAAGGATGGGGTTGAATTGGGTTTGAGTACAAAAGAAAAAACAAACAACTTTACATACATATTTTTAGAAAAAAATAAATTTATAAATAAAAGTTCAAAAGTACGTAGATTATATACATTAATTTTTGTATAAAATTTAGTAATTATTAATTTATATTTTCGTTGGGTTTTTAAAGATTTAAATTTTTTATTACTTAATACATTTAAGGAAGTTATTACTTTAGTATACATGTTCAAGTTGGGACCAAAAGAATTTATTATCTAAGCGAGGTTATTACTTTATCGAGGTTTTACTGTATATTAGCTCGGCTTGTTCGACACTTCGACTCGAATTGAAACTTTGGGCTTGGTATTGTGGGCTTGAGTATGAGATCTTGAACTGGACCTAAAACGAATAATTTTTGTAGCGTTTCCGATATATCGGCCGATATATTTGTTTCGGAATTTCCATTATCACTGCCGTCATTTTTAACATTTCTTCTGTTCTCTTTCTTTGTAATAAAACATTTTCAATTTGATTCCATTTCTTCTAATTGGATTCAATGGAAACTCTAAAGATTCTCTAAATCATTGTTTTATTATAAAACAAAACCCCCCATTTGATCTTTAGTTGAGAAAACATGTTGAAGTTGAAGTTGAAGTTTTTTTTAGTAATCTTAATAATGATACCATTTAGTATTACTTATTCAACTTCATTATTTCAAACTGATGAAGTAATGGAAGTTTTATTAACAAAGATTGAAACTAAAAGGGTATCTTCTTATGTACAAGAAGATGCAGTTGTAGGTGTTTTGAAGAGATTGTTGCCTAATCATTTATCTAGCTTTGAATTCAAAATAGTCCCTAAGGTAAGCTTTTATGTAATTTTATACTTTGGCTGTTCATTAACTCTTCTTGAAAGTTGAAAGTGAGTGTGCTTGTTGTTGTTGTTGTTGTTTGGGGGTCTTTGAAGTAGTATTTTGTATTTTGGGAGATACCCTTTTCGAAAAAAAATGCAAAGTAGGACTGTAGGTGTAGGAATACCCTTTATGATTGAATTTGATTTGTAATGCAATTCAATCCATAACATAGCATTATTTTATATTTTGGGAGATACCCTTTTCGATAAAAGGGCGAAGTAGGACTGTATTTTTCATTTTGGGAGATACCCTTTTCATTTTGATGTAATTTTATAATTTGGGTGTTCATTTGTTCTTCTTGTAAGTGAGTGTGCTTGATGTTGTTGTTGTTGGGGTCTTTGTAGTGGTATTTCATATTTTGGGATACGCTTAATGATTGAATTGATTTGTAATGCAATAAAATCCATAGCATATTGTACCATTCTCATTTTATACTTTGGGTGTTTACCAGTTCTTCTTGTAAGTGAGAGTGTTTGTTGTTGTTGGGGTTTTTTTGTAGTGGTATTTCATATTTTGGGAGATACCCTTTTCGAAAAAATGCAAAGGAGGACTGTAGGAGTGTAGGAGTAGGAATACCCTTAATGATTGAATTTGATTTGTAATGCAATTCAATCCATTACATAAGATGACATTATTTACCCTTTACGAAAAATGTGAAGTAGGATTGTAGGAGTAGGAATACCTTTCATGATTTAATTTGATGCAATTCAATAGCATATTGAACCATTCTTCTTTTTAAGATGGATATGTTCATGTACAATGGTGCATCTTAGAACCAGCCCAACATCATGTTTGTCACTTGGAACTTTCTTTTTCTTCTTCAAACATTGGCTTCATTGATTTAAACGTATTTATTTGATATTTCAGGATGTTTGTGGTGGATATAGTTGTTTCTGGATTAAGAATGCCAAGACTGGAAACGCAAAAGGGAAAGAGATAATGTATGCCTTTATTGAAGATACTAGTTTTGTCTATTACTGTTTCAACTATGTAGTTTATTTGTCTTCTACGAAGTGTAAAAGAAGAAGAATGGTGTTTTTTTTAAGTAAGTTTTGATTGGGGGACTATCATTTGGAACAGAATCAAGGGAACCACAGCTGTTGAAATTGCATCTGGCCTTCATTGGTATTTAAAGTATTCGTGTGGTGCTCATATCTCGTGGGATAAAACAGGCGGTGCCCAGCTATCATCTGTACCAAATCCTGGATCACTACCACCTGTAAAAGATAAGGGGGTGATAATTCAACGTCCAGTACCATGGAATTATTACCAGAATGTTGTCACTTCTAGTTGTAAGTATTACGCACATGCTTTTCTTATTTTGCATTATAATCATCTGATGGAAAAACCAATATCAGTTCTGTAAAGTTTGTTTGAATTCCTGATTTCGGTCAATACAATGACAAGAGTCATAATATATTAATATTTATGCAGTATAGTATAAAAAACAACAAGATATTCAAATCCCTGTAGGTTGTCGTATTTCTTGTTTCATTGTTGGGCTTCTTTCCAGTTCTACTCTCTCACGTGCAGAACAACATGATAAATATTAAACATATAAGTAACTCCAACATCCTACTTTTACTTGGAATTATTCAAAGACTTCATACGTCACAGACTTACCACTTTGGCAAGTAATATTATTTCACTCGATGAGTATATAATCAATACAAGTAGGACTAAAATTATTTATTTCCAGATTCTTATGTTTGGTGGGATTGGGAAAGGTGGGAGAAAGAGCTAGACTGGATGGCTCTTCAAGGTATCAACTTGCCCCTGGCATTTACAGGGCAAGAGGCCATTTGGGAAAAAGTTTTCAAGGTGATAACGTTATTCACATTATCTTTTATATTATGTTACCTGTTTCTCAAATTTTTGTTTAAACAATAACATCTGAGACATGTCACAATATAAAAGCATTTGAAAGCCTACTAGTGTCTAAAATGGAGATGAGATGTTGAATCATTGTTTATGATGGATGGTTGGCTGCCTTTTAGTTTGAATGTCCTCGGCTCCTCGCAGAGTATAATAATCATATTGTTAATCATTTTATTTGTTAAATTGGATGTTCTTTTACACGACCTTTTAGTCTTGTTCATTTATCTGGTTGGATCAATGTATTTCTGAGTTTCAGTTTCCCCTTCCGCTTTTTTGTTATCTTGCATTTCGATACTTCACTTTTCCTGGGAAAGAAAGCCGATTGTCTTACATTTTTATTATCATCTTTTGTGACAGAATTTCAATACTAGTAAGAAGGATTTGGATGGTTTCTTTGGGGGTCCTGCATTCCTTGCTTGGGCTCGTATGGGAAATTTACATGCGTACGTAACAATGATAGGCCAAATAATTTGGTTTGGCCTATATCAATTTACTGCAGCAAAAAATACTAGCTTTACAAAATGTTGTGTCACCATTTATTTTCTTAAATTTATGGAAAACTAATTATGTATTGTAACACAGATGGGGTGGACCTCTTCAACAAAGTTGGTTGGACCAACAATTGGCTCTTCAAAAACTTATTCTGACGCGTATGGTAGAGCTTGGCATGACTCCAGGTAAGGCGTATGTTGCTTTATGTTGATGTGAAGTACTCTTATCGTGTAGTTGCCGCTTATATGTCAATAAGAGTACGACAAAACTTCTGGTTAAAACTACTGTGAAGTGTGAAGGATGAAAACACCTTGGGGTACATGATTACCTCCATGACACTGTTATCATAAGAAGAGTTCTGTGTTATGGACAAAAAAGAAAGAAGTTTAAGAAAGAAAAAAGAACAAGAGGAAACAGTATATTGATGCTATTTAAGCAGAGAAATCCCATGCTTATATTTCTGATATGGGTATAAAATCCTGCAGTCACAACTTTATTAAGTTTCCTACTTTTATGTCAGTTCTCCCTGTTGAAATGGTTTCCTTTTTTAACTGTTACTATTTCCACTTCTGGAAGTCAAAATGTTTGCAATCTAAAATAATTCCTCCAACTTTTCAGTGTTGCCATCATTCTCCGGGAATGTTCCAGCATCTCTGAAAAGGATATTTCCTTCAGCCAATATAACTAGACTTGGGGACTGGTATTTTACTTAACTTGATTGCCATAAATGTTATAGCCCATGAATAATTTTAGTTAATAGATGCCTGTATATGCATCCATGAGTTAACAATTCATGATTAGTCTCGCATAAGTAATTTCTTACTAGAAATATATGTACTCTCTTACTCTTGTTTGAATAAACCATGGACAGTGTGACAGTTTTGTTCAACAATTAATGTCTTTTACTATAGGGGTAGGGGCCCTTGTTAACAACCCATCTTGCTTACCAAATAAAAAAAAAAATTAATATCTTTTACGTGTTCATTTTAATCTTTCAGTTTGTAGATATCTTCAACCTATTTATTTTAATAATTTATTTTTTCAGATTATAGTCCAAAGAAAGGACTGGCTAATATGTTCTTACCTCTGCACTAGGAACACTGTCAATGGTGATCCTCGCTGGTGTTGTACATATCTTCTTGACCCATCAGATCCTCTATTTGTTGAGATCGGCGATGCTTTTATCAGGCAACAAATGGAAGGTGAACAGCTTGTTTTACAAATAGTATCATTTGAAGTTGTTACATTGCCTGTAATTATCATCTGTACAAGTATTTACTTAATTCATTTTTATTTTTCTTTGCAGAATATGGAGATATAACTGATATATACAACTGGTAATATCTCAGTGATACTTCCCAGTTTCCTACAATAAATGTTTCACACTTTCGTAATCACTTGAAGGATGAATTTTTGAAGCTCTGTTACAATTGTATCTGGCAATGTGATAATGGATAAAATATCATTTCATATTAAATTTCTGCTTTAATGACCTTTCCATTTGCTAAAAGACTCCCCGGTTCCACTGAAGCTAAATTGTTTGTCGTCTTTTACTGTAGTGATACCTTCAATGAAAACTCCCCGCCTACAAATGACCCAGCGTATATTTCCTTGCTGGGAGCTGCAGTTTACAAGGCAATGTCCAAAACTGACAAGGATGCTGTTTGGCTAATGCAAGTATGTTCCTCATCTCTCTGCTTTAAAAAAATTTTATACAGCGAATAATGGATATGAACCTTCCTCTAATGCAACTTTATCACCAACTTCCAAAATTAATGATTTGCAGGGATGGTTATTCTCATCGGATTCAGCATTCTGGAAGCCACCACAAATGAAAGTATGATGTTACTTGTACCATATAATATATTTACCTTTCTTTGTGAGAAAATTAATAGGTTGTATGGTTCAGTACAATGATATCTAAGTGAAACAATGAAACATGTTTTATTCTAAGAAGAAATGATTTTGTAATAATACCCTGGTAAATTCATTATGTGTGTAGTACACCAAACACTGAACCTTTTAGTTTGCCTAAGAGTGTACTTCATAAATCTAATATACCCGTGATTTCCCAGCATGTTATACTTTTGATATGATGCATATCATAATCTAATCTGATGTGCTGAAAGGGGGATTTTTATTCCATGTAGTATTGCATGTAGTTCATCATACTCGTCTTGCTCATCAAATTAACATCCTCTTTTCTACAGGCATTACTACACTCGGTTCCACTTGGAAAGATGATAGTTCTTGATCTATTTGCTGATGTCAAACCCATATGGGAAACGTCTTCTCAATTCTATGGAACTCCTTATGTTTGGTAATCTCACCTTGACATGATATTCTCTCTTTTCTCATCATTTATGTCTTTTCCGAGTGTATTACATATTTATATATCAATGAGCTGTTCTGGTCTTGGTTTGCTACTCGTTTATTCCTATTTTACGCTAAATTTCTGGTCGGGCCTATCAACTATGTGACTAAGTCAAAATTATTCCCTCTTTCTTCAATAACAAACAGGTGTCTTTTGCATAACTTTGGTGGGAATATTGAAATGTATGGCATACTCGACGTAATTTCGTCTGGTCCAGTCGATGCTCGTATCAGCCAAAATTCTACAATGGTATGTTCTGCTTTAAATTTATGTTGCATGCCCCCATTCTCTGAGGCATGTATTTAGTCTGTGGGCTTTTAAATCATACTCATCTGAGATCCATATTCAACTCATCTCCATTTGATGCTTGAATAATTCTATATGCAAGCTTCTGCTTGAAGTTATATAACCACAATTAACATGTTCAATCTTTTTTCTAGTGCTGACAGTCCAGATGTTGGTTAAAAGTTTTGTCAATGCAGGAATGGTAGATATTTTAGATCCTTTAAGTCGAATGGTTTGCTATGCTGGTTGGAATATGTTATCTTTCCACGCAACATTCTCGCTGCCTTCCCACTTACATAACCACAATATAATAGCACCTTTGTAAATGCCAATACGGTCTACATGTGCTTTTTTCCTATCACTCAATCGGCCAATCCATGTTAAAAGCTAGTTTCCATTCTAATTTCACAAATAGCTCAAATCGAAAATCATATTGTTTTTCTCACAGGTTGGGGTTGGCATGTGCATGGAAGGAATAGAACAAAATCCAGTAGTCTATGAACTGATGTCTGAGATGGCTTTTCGCAGTGAAAAGGTGCCGCTAAAGGTAGTGAATTCTCCCAACTTTTGACTGTAATTTTCCCCATAAACTTTGACTTCTTACTTATTGAAGGGTGATCACAGCAACAAGGGTCCAACACATTTTTGTGTCTCATAATGACATCGATAATTTGCTTTAAAATCTACTGCTCATCTCTATACTCAAGAAACTTGTAGTTTAACAGCAGGACCTTAATATTGATTTGAGCCGCATTATGATGGCCTCAATTCAAGATGGAGAGTTGATTGGGACAGGACTTGTGTTGGATGCAAGGTATGGGCTGGTCTTGCATGCCCGCTGGTTCAATGGTATAGTTTGTAGGAGTTGCTACCAATGACCTGGATCCAATCCCTCCCGAACAAATGTTGAGCTTGAGATTGGGGAAAAAATAAATTCAAAGGTCGAGCCTGAGCTTCATAATTGATCTTGTGCTTTCAGAACAAATGTATATTTAAGGTGCATGTATTGATTATTAGAGAAGGGACCTCACATTGAGAGATGCAGTCCTGTGTGGCATATTAGAAAATAATTTTTAATATAGCAAGCAAAATCTATGTCAAAAAACTAAATTTTAGAAATAATCATGAGAAAGGACCTCACCAAGTCAAACAAAATGGAAAACATGGAAGGCCGTTAATCGATATTATTCTATATGTTGACCATCTGTTGTAGTTGTTGTTTTGATTTGTACATAATTTGAATCTAATGCACACTTTGTTACGCAGGAATGGCTGAAATCATACTCCTACCGAAGATATGGGAAAAAAGATCCTCAAATTGATTCTGCCTGGGAAATTCTTCACCAGACAATCTACAACTGTACGGATGGAATTGCTGTATGTTCTTTAGAGTCCTCAGTCCTCCTGACATGCTTTTATTTCGATAATTCTTTTCCGGGTGTACTACACCATGATAAGAATATATCAATTTACTTCTTTCCTTTTTTTACTCTATTCCATGATACAACTTTTAGGAATGTTACAGATTTACTGTGTTATTGTTGCAGGACCACAACAAAGATTTCATAGTTCAATTTCCAGATTGGGATCCATCAGACTACTTCCATACTAATATGTCTAAAGAAACTCATGTGCATAATCTTTTTGCACACAATAATACCAAAAGATTCTTCTTAAGAGAAACAACCACTGATTTGCCTCGGGCGCATTTGTGGTATTCAACAGAGGAGGTCATCATCGCCTTACAGCTATTCCTAGATGCAGGTAGTCATCTAGCAGGAAGCCTCACATACAGGTAAAAGAATTGTTCCACGAAATCTAACTTTCTGTCAGGAAAAATCACTGGCTGTTCAGGAATGATTTATTCCCGATCTAAAAAGATGTTAGCTAGCTTTCTTCATATTGTATCTTAGTAGTGACGTCTTAAAATTTTTGCTCCAGAACTCTATAGATGATAATTCCAGTTATGCATGCATTGTGACAGATATGATTTGGTTGACCTGATGCGGCAAGTTCTATCAAAACTTGCAAACCAAGTTTATTTGGATGCCATGACTGCTTTCCAACAAAAGAATGCCAAAGCTTTAACTCTTCAGAGTCTAAAATTTGTTGAACTCATTAAAGATATTGACACGCTGCTTGCTTCTGACGATAACTTTCTACTGGGAACTTGGATCGAAAGTGCTAAAAATCTTGCAGCAAGTCCTCGAGAGATGAGACAGGTAATAATGACATAATCTCAACGTTAATACAATTGAACACCAAATACTTTGTCATGTTCTCATATTTGTTCTCTATTTTAAAGTATGAATGGAATGCAAGGACACAAGTGACAATGTGGTACGACACTAGAAAAACCAACCAGAGCAAACTCCATGATTATGGTGATATTACTCACTCATTGCCTATATTTTGGATAATGTGGCTGAAATCATTGTTAACAATGTTGTGTTTCTTGCTTATGATCAGCGAACAAATTTTGGAGTGGACTGTTAGAGAAATACTATTTGCCGAGGGCTTCAACATATTTCACATACTTACTAGCAAGTCTGGTACAAAAGGAAGGATTTAAACTGGAAGAATGGAGACGAGAGTGGATATCATTTTCAAACAAGTGGCAGTCAGGCACAGAGCTATACCCAGTGCGAGCCCAAGGCGACGCACTTGCCATCTCTAAAGCTCTTTCCAAGAAATACTTGGGCTGAATTGTTTGGGAGGGATTTGTGAGTGTAAATTAGTATGTATGAGTATAAACATTTGCGGTCTTTTTTCATATCAGGTAATTCTTGACATAAGGGAAAGAAGGAAGAAGGCTTTGGTGAGGGAACTTGAGTATGTGCATGAGATTCATCGTCAAGTGTTGGCTGCTGCCAACCGCCAAGAAAGCCTTATCAAGTGTTAGCAGAACTGAAGGCTGCTAAGGAAGCCTGATGGACCTGCAAATCTGCTGCATATCTAATCAATAATGTGTTGTTTTAATGTAACTTGATTATCACTAGTAAGATTTAAGCAATATGTGGTTTTGAGCTGCTGTTGATTGTTCTAAGGCTTTGATTTCTATGGAAAGTGGATTGTGGGGGGACAAGTGTCTTGGTGAATTGTTCAAATTAACCTTTTGATTGTATAACTGTTGAAGTTACTTCTTGATGAAATCTCTATTGCCTCACGATTATGTATGATATTTGATGCCTAAATTCTGCCTTACAACATGCTATTTCCCATCTGCATCTCCATTGAACATCAAATTAGAATCTGTGATTACACTAAGTTCATTTAGTGTGTAAGAACTGCAGGTCCAAACCTGTTACAATTTGAATTGGCATATGCTAATGCATATTTACATAATTGTGATTTCCACAGATTAATAACACGAGAGCTTGAATCGGCAATGACCACTTCAGTAGTTCAGTCTACACTTTCAATTCTTGTTCTTCCAGAAAGCATTTGAAGTCGAGCATGGATCACAAGAAAGCAAAACTGCAGTTTTTTTTTTCACTCTACTGTAGATCTCCCACACCATGTAGTTGGAGCCATTGGGATTGATCAATGAATACATTAACACACCTTGATTTCTGGTAAGAGGGAATGTGCAAAAAATTAATAAGATTACTAAAGCTTTTAGACTTTGAAATAACATATGCCATCATAATTCCAACCGGCTTTATATATTTTTACAATCAACGGCAATAACCACTACAGGAAACTATCAAAGAACCAGATACATAAACAAAATGCACCACAAGAAGTCCCAAATATATATAACGTGCTGCAGAATCTATACAAGTGTGTAAGTGATAAGTCAAAATTAATCAGACAGCCACGCACAATAGGGCACAAATGGTATGTCATGCAGAAAGATGCTATAATTGGAATATATTAACATGAACATAGCAGAGAAGTATTGACCATGCAAACTGGAACAATTACATGCAGTCAATTGTGCAGGTACTGGCAACACATTGGCGGGGTATAAGAGCATAGGAGCATAAGAGCATAGGCATGATGGAAGGCCCTCATGGCTCCTGCTGCAAGAGGCAAGCCTAAATCCTAGGCACACTTTTAGCTACATACTGACCCATTCATCTTTAAGTTTAGTATCGTCAGAACTGCAAATTAATTATCATTATGGCATAACAACCTTAAGACTCCATCCCTACAGTCTCATGGTATTCTATAACCAGAAAACTACTTTAAAACAAATTTAATGCCTCCTAACGGCCATTTAGTAAGTACAAACGACCCTCTCACACTTCTACCTAATAAAAACTCATTTTTAAGGCAATAATAAGCATACTCGTTATTATAGCTCACTAACATATTGGTTACGTTCCAATCAAAAAAAAAAAAAAAAAACATATTGGTTACGTAACAACCACCAAGCTGGTTACTCATTCACCCTTCAGTTCCTCACCACCTAAATGGAACAAAGAGCAAAGGAGAATACATATAGACTGGAGGGAGAAACTAGATTACCTCTTTCTATGAAAAACTTCTATTGAGAGTTACGGTTCAGCAATCCTTGAAATGATAAATAGAGATCCCTGTTTTCTGTACCGAAAATCTCTTCTGCCTTCCTCAAAGTTTCCTGAATGATATCAATTTAAACACATTTTTTAGTGGTCGTCCAGAAGGCAGCCAACACAGGAACTCTTAGGAGGTTAGCTAATTACCTCCCGAGATTGCTTTTGAGCGTTGAACTCCTTGATATCTGCTAAAAATGCACTGAACTGTTCATATGAGAGGCGACTCCTACATTATATTGAAAAAAAAAGTATTAGAGTTATCCTTCATTACAAGTTAAATTCAGCAGGAAAGTGGACATGTGGAACTGACCGAGCTTGGCGAAAAAACTCTTTCCCATCAACTCGAGGTGCGCTTGCTGAAAATATGCATAATCGCCAAAACAAAATGTTATTCCAATTTACAAATAGCTGTAAAGTTTGAAGCTGAGCAAAATTATATTGTTGCACCTGAGATTGAGCGCCCACGACGAGGAGAAGTTGCTGCAGAAGACTGCTGACTTGATGAGTACCATGGTGAATATGCAATACGTCCTTCATATGGAGATTTTGTAGGAGACGTGGGACCAGAGGTCATATTTGGAGATCCAGCAGTTGAGTACCCTCTTGGAGAGGCTCCTTTAGATATCACATTTGGAGTTTCAGCCGGCGTAAGCCTAGGTGAGATATATGTAGTGATAGAGAATTTTTGTCCAACGTGCCTCGAAACTGAAAATAGCACATCAATCTAATATAAATCAGGATAAACAACATAATTGACATGAATATCCAACAAAAAGGCTGTTTACGTACCATCTTCAGTTGGGTTCCCTGTTTCTTTGTCATATTTGACACTGTAAGCTTTGGAAACAGGTTGATCAATTGTCCCTATATCAACACTTTCAGCTGGCTGCTAACCAAAAGAAAAAGGGACCCTCTTAAATTTTATAATAATTATGACCTACATGTAAGTTTTATTGAGAAACTAAAAAACCACATGTCACTGATATACACTAGGTCAGAGTCATACAGATGTATTATCATCATTGAGTGATTGCATCAGCTGCCTCTTGAATGTCTCTAACTGTCAAAACACTTACAACGTTAATTTTATCAATAAATGCTTCTTGCATAAGGGAAGAGCAAAATCTATAAAATTGACAAAATTTGAAAGGTATCACGGTATATTACTGATATATTTTAACTATCATGTGTGCGGTAAAAGACGAAAAAATTATATCAATGAATGCTTCTTGCATAAGGGAATGCTTTCAACTGTCATAATATAATGCATTCGTAACAGTATCACTGTGTGCAAGTGACACTTGTTACTTGTAAGAGACGGGAAAATTCACGGTCATGACAGCCAGAATCGAACTACATCTGAGCAACCTTTGCTAACAAAACAATACCTCAATCAAAACACTGTAATATGAAAATGGTTTAGATATCTAAAACAGATATGTTGCAGCTTAAGGGAATTTGGCAGCATATAAAGCAACTGTCTTCCGCACACACTCAAGCAAAAAATGGTCGTGTTTACTGTAAGCACGATAGTAACACAGCGGGATGTCATAGCAACAAATGAGCCCTCTACTTGTCTCAAACCAATCATGTCTTATCTCTCTCTACCCTCTAGGTTAACTTTGTCTCTATATTCGAAGAATTATGACTGTCAACATGTTCGATTCTTTTACTTAATGTTAATATCCTAACCAACTACCGCGCGCGTTTATTTTGAGTATCTATCATTAATCAATATATATATAACATCACAAGCTAAACAAATATACAATAACATTTTATAGAAATTAAATGATTATTGAACATTCAAGCATTACCTTGGACAAATCGCGGGTCAATCTTTTCGCAGTAATAGCTAAAGAATCTCGTTCTTTCGCAATCTTAACCTTCAAAAACAAAAAAACAAAAAACACCCAAATCATTAATCAATCAAAAATAAAATAAAAAACACATTTATATGAAAAAAAAAATCAAATTTTTATTACATTTTCTTCAAGAACAAGTTTCAAATGAGAATCAGATTGTTGAAAACTATGTTCAAGTTTGGTAATTTTATCTTCAAGTTGAAAAATAAAATGATCTTTTTCAGTAATTTTTTGACGTAATCGATTTGTTTCAGATTCAAGTTTTGAAACACGAGAAGCAATTGCCATTGAAGTGATTTTTCGAGCTAAATCAAGTTGATCATATGGATCTGTTGGAATTACTGATAATAGTTCATCAGGTAAATGAAAATCAGTTGAATTGTTGGTCATTTTCAATGAATTGAATTGATTTGAAAAAAAAACCCTAATTTTAAAATTGAAGAAGAAAAAACCCTAATTTTTTAATGAATTGGGAATTTTTGCAGAGAAGAGAGAGAGAGAGAGAGAAAGGAGTGTTTGTCGTTGTAATTGTTTGACCTTTAAATTAGTTTTTAAATTGTTAGGTGGGATTTGGGTGTCAGTTTAAATTTGGGAGTTTCCCTCTCATTGGTTTCAAATTGTCAAATGATTAATTGGCCCCACGTAAATCGCCATGTAAGATCCCACGTAAGCGCCACGTAAGCTCTCTCAAATGCGATATTAGGGCGATTTTGTCGAAACCACTGACATTACTGTCGATATTTGCAAATACCCCACTAAAGATTTTTATTTTGTCTTTACCCCAGCAGATAACGTTTCTGTCTAACAGCCGTTACAGAAAAGCTGACGTGTTTTATTTTATTATTAGTAGAGCTGATGTGTCTTTCACAGAGATAACTGATACTGACGTGGTCTGTTTTAATAAAGGAAGGTACACGTGTCGGGATCTCGTCGAATCCATTTGATTTAATCCAACGACTGGGATATTTTTGAAATCTGACCGTTATAAATTAAGGAAGTTACAAAATCGCCCTGAATTAAATCGCCCTTCAACTGTTCAACTAAAAATCCACACGTGTCTGGATCTAATGAACAGAAATCAACGGCTGCGATTTTTCCATCTATAGGTAGAAAAGGACAGGTGTGAGAAGGCGCGATCACAAGTTCTTCTTCCCGCCCAGTTCCTTCGTCTTCTTCCCGAAAACCCTAGTTGATCTCAAATCTAATTAGTTGCAATTGCCCTCTATTTATCACAAGTTCGTAATGGAAGCGTAATTAAACATCGAAGATAGTGTTAATTTCTTTTCTGAAATCAAGTTGAACTCAGTGTAATTGAAGGTAAACTATTTAACTTAATTTCTTTTCTGAAATCTTTTTTGTTTTTTTTCTTGTGTTATTTTTTGTTAGAATGTTATGTAATATGTTGGATCTTGACATGCAATATGAAGCACGAAGAATCTATTGATTTGGTATCAAAAAGTTAGGGTTTTTACTTTTGTAACTAAATTTATTTATTGTTAAATTTCTTCTTTGAAAGCAAAATTGTTTTTTTTTTTGTTATTATTAGTTGGAATGTGATGTAATATGATGGAGCATGACATGCAAGCTGGAAGATAGTGTTAATTTGGAGATCGAATCTTTTGGGTTTGCTTAAAATCACAGAAATTTAAGGGGTTTTTTTTTGTTTGTTTTTTTATCATGCATTGGATTTAATTGTTGATATGTTAAATAACAACAATCTGTAAGTGTCTTCTGTAGATGTGTGTTTTTAACTTTTGTTTTCTATTCTGTTAAAAATCTGTACTGTGAGTGTGTCCTAAAATACCATTATGCTCTGTTTGTTAGCTATCTTTAAGTTTTTTGTTATGTTCCTTAGGGCTTGTGGTTTTGTATATACAGATGGAATCACTTCCTAAGAGACATCTTAGGTTTCATTTTGGAGGGAAATTTAAGGAAGTTGGTCAAGATCCAAAGAAGTTAAGGTGTTATAGTGGTGGAGAGAGTGTTGATTCAAAAGAATGGAAGGGTGATGAAGTGTGTTTATTAGACTTAGCTAAAGAAGTGTTCAAACTGATAGTTGTACCAAAGGGAAAAAATATTGCATTTTCCTGGTTTTTGTTGGCTAAGGATGGGGGTTATGTTAATCAAAGATTATATATTGTAGAAGACCTTGATGTGTTGTATTTCTGGAAAAATGCCAAGCAGGATAGAAAGAACTTCATTCACTTGTATGTTGAGTTTGTTAGTCCTAGATACATAGGTTGAATGAACAGGCAATTCCAAGTCTCTGGTGTACAACCTATTCTACAGACTTATCCACCACCTATGCCAGTACATTGGTCTCAAACTAGTCAAGTTGTAATTGATGAAGAGATCCCACCAGCTAGTGAAAACCCTGTCAGCATTGGTCAAGACCTGCCACCAGCTAGTGAAAACCCTGGCAGTATTGGTCAAGACCTGCCACCAGCTAGTGAAAACCCTGACAGTATTGATCAAGACCTCCCACCATCCACTAGACAGAAGCTGCCTTGTAGGAGAAAGGTAAAATCACCTATAAAGCCCAAGTCCAGATCACCCATAAAGCCCAAGTCCAAATCATCACAAAAGCCCACAAGATGGAGCCAAAGACTTGCAACTATGAAAATCGATCAAAATTTACAACAAGGTACTCTTACTCTGTTATTTATCTTTCCAAGTTTATTTTGTTGTTTCTGTAATTTGGTTGGATATTAAACTTTATTTGTTGCAGGATGTTCCATTGAAATAGAGGAAGTCGATCCTTCATTCTTAGATGAAGTTCGGTCCACATTTGCTGCAGTTTGTGATGAAGGTAAGTATGGTAAAAAAATATCATGAATGTACAATGGAATGTATATGAATTGAATATATAGGGTTTTTATTTTTGTTTTTCTTATTTTGTAATGCAAGGTAATATGCAAGATACTGTGCATGAGTTTGAACAAGAGAATATAAATGAGGAAAATAATGATATACAAGGTAAGTGTAGTGGTTTTATTTTTCTATTATGCTAGATACTTCTTCAGTTTTTGTATTATGAGTCTATACTTATTATATATTTTTTGTTTGATATTGTGTAATGCAAGGTAATATGCAAGATACTGTGCATGATTTTGAACAAGAGAATATAAATGAGCAAAATAATGATATACAAGGTAAGTGTAGTGTTGTAGTTTTTCTATTATGCAAGATACTTCTTCAGTTTTTGTATTATGAGTCTATACTTATTATTTATTTTTTGTTTGATATTGTGTAATTAAAGGGAATATGGAAGATACTGTGAATGTACTTGATCATGGGACTATATCCCTGGACAATAATGACAGTATTGAGGATGTTGATTTTGAGCTGAGTGAAGCTGGTTCTGAATAGGAAGAAGATATAGAAGTTGACGAGAGGCCTAGGACTAGAAGCAGAGGTCCACCACCTGAGTTTAATGTAGATAGGATTGATGCTGCAGAAGACTATGAAAGTCCTTACTATCTTACAGATGAAAGTGAATCTGAAGATGATAGTCCACTCATAACTGAAGAAGTTCAAAGAGCTCAGACACAAATTGAAGAGGATGCGCAAAGAGAAAAAGAAATACTAGCTGAAGAACAAAGGCAAGAAAACATTGAAAGCCCCACCAGAGTGACAGAGAACCAAGATGCTAGGATGGAAAGTGATGATCCTGACATGGATTGGATAAGAAAGACCTCCAGAGTAGATGATGCAGAATATGAAAATGCAAACCAAGGGAAGAAAGAATTGGTGGAAGACCAGAGATGGTACGACATCTATCAATGCAGGCAATCTCTTAGAACTTATGCTATCAAGAGGCATTTTGTGTTGAAACTTCCAAAAAATGACAGTGATAGAATTGTTGGTGTATGTGCTGGCAAGAGTCTTGCTGGAAAGCCTTGTAAGTGGAAGGTATCTATTGGGAGGATGAATGATGGGCACACAATGAGGTTAGGTAAACTCTATGATGAACACATTTGTGTGTCCCATGAAGCAGAGACAAATCCTACAGCCAATGCACAATGGATAGCTAAAAAGATTGAGAAGGATATGAGGGTTCATCACAGATCATTCAAGCCTAGAGATGTGGTTGGTAAGATGTGGGCTAAATACACATTGGACATCAAGTATTGGCAGGCCTGGCATGCATTGACCATTGCACTTGAAATGGTCCATGGAAATTATGAAGACAGTTACTGCAAACTTCCAGAGATGTGTAGACAAATACAAGCTGCAAACCCTGGTAGCTTAGCAAAATGTGGAAGGAATAATCAGTTTGGTAGCTTTGATTATTGTTGTGTTAGTTTCAAGGCATCTGTTGATGGTTTTGTGAATGGGTGTAGGCCAATTATTGGATTAGATGGATGCTTTCTGAAAGGTAAGTATGGAGGTGTGTGTTTAGCAATAGTGGCACTGGATGGGAATAATGGAATGTTTCCATTAGCTATTTTTATTTGTGTGAGGGAGAACTTATATAACTGGCAGAGATTCTTGGAAATTATGGAACCACACTTGAGTAGGCATAAGGAGAAACTAGTGATTATGAGTGATAGACAAAAGGGATTAAATGTGGCAGTACATAGTGTTTTCCCTGAAGCTCATCAACGATTTTGCTTTAGGCATATGGTAGCTAACATGAAGAGGTATTTTAGTGGTGTTGATGACTTGGCCTGGGCTGCTTCGAAAGCCTACTCACCAACATACTGGGAGCTTGACATGCAAGAAATACACAAGATTGATGCTGGTGCTGCAGAATATCTGATGGATGAAGAACCTTGTAAATGGGCAAGGTGTCATTTTGACAAAATAGCAAAGTCAGAGCATACTACCAATAATTGGAGTGAAGCATTCAACTCAAGAATTTTGGAAGCAAGAGACAAACCTGTTCATAGGTTGATTGGCATTGTTTGCAAGTTGCTTATGAAGCTGCAGTTTGAAAGGAGGAAGACAGCAAGGACTTGGGATCAAGCTGGTCTTGTTCCTAGGGTTATTGAAATTATAGAAGAGAAGAAAAAAAAGATTCATGAATATACTTGTTATGGATCTGAGGATCATCTATATCAGGTTAATAATCACAATGACAAGCATTGGAATGTAGATATTGCAGCACAAAAATGCACTTGTGGCGAATGGGAGCTGACAGGAATACCTTGTGTTCATGCAGTCAGAGTATTGAATGGAATGAGAATAGATTGGAAGAGGTAATGTATTTGGTTTTGATGATCAGTTATATTTTTGTTTATTTGGTTTTAATTTCAATGCATACTTTTGTAAATTGCAAATATTGTAGTCCTTATTTTACAGTTGAAGCATACAGTAGAGTGTATGAGGGATCTATCAAGCCGATACTGCATGAAGATGATTGGGTAAAGGTGAGTATACTATAAACCCTAATAATTTGCACTTAGTTTTTATATGGTATTGTAAGCTTCTCGACATTATAAATTCCTTGCAAAACATTAGCAATACATTGATCAAACACTTGTTCCTCCACGACAAGTACTTTTTCCCTGCATGAGAATTTCTGCACTGACAAGCTGAGAAAGGTTCTATATAAATTTAATTAAGTTGTCGAGCAAAACCAAATTCCAAAAAATTGCAACTATATACAGTATATTCCTCTTTTGTCGTGGATGTTGCAATGTTTATTGGCAACTATATACAATATATTTCTCTTTTGTTTTTTCTTACTACTTTTGCAAAGAAACATTTTTGCTTATGTTGGCTTCTTATCCCTATTTTACTGTACTTCTATACAAATTCAAATCCTTATCCCTATTTTAACTATGTGGACAATCAAATGCAGTCAACTGAGGTGATCAGGCCACCAATAAAAACCAGAGGGCCAGGTAGGCCACCAATTGCAAGAAAAAGAGGAATTGATGAAGGTCCAATCAGATATGGTGGAAAGAAGCAACACAGATGTTCAATATGCAAACAATATGGGCATAACAAAGTAGGATGTCCTGGACCTGATCCTGACCATGCAGCATATATGGCAGCTACATCAAAGGGTCCTGCAAAAAAAGGTGCAACAAAAAAGGGTGGAAGACCAAGGACTAGACCTAGGAAAATAGACTACGGTGTGCCCATAGAGAACATTGCAGATGATCTAGCATTCAGTGAGTTCATAGCACAATTTGAGCCAGCTGTAGCACAAAGAACCAAGGGGAAAGGGAAAGGGAAGAAAACCTACAAAGGTAAAGGAAAAAAGAGAGCCAATACCCCTACGCAACAACCATCTGATAATATTGGTTCATCGCAGCCAAACTTTGATCCTTCTTTATTTGGTTATGGTCCTACAATGATCCCAACTCCCAATTTCCAATATTCTGCTCAGGTTAGAAACAAAAATTTGAACATTCCTTGTAGTTTTTTTTCATGTTATATAGTTTTTGTTTATGAAATTAATGTGTGGCTTTTTTTTATTTACAGATGCAATACCCCCCCCCCCCCCCCAGTTTATGAGCCCTACTACTACTACAATGCCTGGTGTCCAGTTCAGCACCTTCAATGCCGCAAACTCCTTCAATGCACCTTCAATGCCGCAAGCTCCTCAGCAGCAATCAGCATGGAGACCACCTCCCCCTCCCACTGTCAGCCAGCCCTACATGAGGCCTCCACCAGCAAACAGAGAAGCTTTCAGACCTCCTGAGTATCCTTTGCATGGTACAAGTGCTCAAAGGTTGGCATTCATGTTTGGTGTAGATCTGAATCGTGATCCAACAAGAACCAACTAAGCTAGAAGTTCCAATCCAATTCAACCAAGATGGAGGTTTTAGTATCTTGTCATCAGCAAGCAAGCAAGATAGATGGTTTTTTTTGGGGGGGGGGGGGATTGAAACATAAACTTTGTTTGTTTACGGGTTTTTTTTTGGATTGAGACAATGGTTAATGTTGTTATGTTCAAATTGCTTCAGGAATGTTTATGTAAGTTGGTTATTTTGGAACACAATATGTAATGTTTGACAATATTTATATATGCTTTTGGTTATTTTCGAACACAATGGTTATTTTGCATTACACATTTGCATTATATACTTCCAGGCTTACATACTTTCAGGCTTACATACTTCCAGCATATTATTACATACTTGCAGATAGGTCATTTTGCATTACACATTTGTTTTTGCCAACAACTTCACTATCTCACTGATAGACTTTGCACTTCCCTGAAGACTCATTTCCATATTATTCTCTGTCGAAATTTTGAGTGTAACATCAGATTTTTCATCATCAGGTTGTTTTTCATTAACCTCTTTTTTCTTCTTCATCTTCAGTTGCATCTTACTCGATATTTCTTGTTTCTTCAACTCCACATCTCCAATTTCATCTACCCACAAAAACCCCTTGCAATCACTGACATACTTGCAACTCAAGAACTCCCTTCCAACTGATCGGTCTTGTGTACTCACCCCAAACCTCATCTTGTGATCATCACATAGTAGCACACACGGGAAGTCATAAAAAACACAATCCTTAGCAAAGTGGCCAACATCTCTACAAATAAAACACTTATACTTACCAATGGTTGAAGAAGAAGCACTCATGGTGAAGAAATTGATGAAGAATCTGTAGAATTGAACCTGGTTATTTGCAGGTATCTGAGGAAGAAGACGACTTTTATAACCATTTTAATTTATAACGGTCAGATTTCAAAAATATCCCAGTCGTTGGATTAAATCAGATGGATTCGACGAGATCCCGACACGTGTACCTTCCTTTATTAAAACAGACCACGTCAGTATCAGTTATCTCTGTGAAAGACACATCAGCTCTACTAATAATAAAATAAGACACGTCAGCTTTTCTGTAACGGCTGTTAGACAGAAACGTTATCTGCTGGGGTAAAGACAAAATAAAAATCTTTAGTGGGGTATTTGCAAATATCGACAGTAATGTCAGTGGTTTCGACAAAATCGCCCGCGATATTACACTCCTCGTGGGGTCTAAGTGCCACATAGATTTTGTACAATTTTATTTTGGTTTTGATTTTTTTTTGTACAAAATTAACACGTACCCGTATTTGTTTGAGTTCGAAGAAAAAAAATGGAAACTGAGAGAGAAGAAAGTGGAAGGAGGGGAAAGAAAGTGACGAGACGATTCTGATAATCTCAAACTCGGAACGTATTTTATCATTTTAATAAATTTTACATGGTCTCGTTTTTTAAGGGAAGCAACCAAGCACTTATAAAATCGGAGTACAATGATACATTTTTTAGTGTTAAACTAACTACTAGTTATTACTTACTTGAAAAAAGATTTTTCTTTTACACATACAACAAGATTGTTTCACACCGATTCTTTCTTGAGATTCACCAATTCACCAATTCACCATACATTAATGTTTGATTGAAAGTAGGGGTTTTAGTTGTGAGAAAATGGTTAATTAAAATTAGTGTTTGAAGAATTAAAGAAAAGATTTAGAGTTCAATGTTGCTATGAGAAAGAGAGATGAAAGAAATATTGATTTAGGGTTTCGTAGTTTCCTATGTTTGATATTTTCTATCATAGAGATAACAACTAAAAAAAATAATACATCTATATCTCTAACATCTTGGGATTAATGGACGGTTTAGATGTAAACCTTTGTTGACATGATCCGATGACACGTTTAAAGTAGATGTGTTGGTTTTAATTTTACAACTCAAAATTTCTTCAAAAAAAAATACATTTAGATAATTATTAGCCACGTAAGCAGTACGTTAGCTAGTTTAGACAGATTGTATAGCGTGAAATTTTTTCAAAGTACATAGTTATTTTGGCGTGATTTTTGGTACATTGTATAAAGTAAAAAATTTGTGAAAGTACGATGTATTTTTTGATCATTTTACCTAATATAATTGTATGAACAAAATAATAATTAATCTGACTAATAAGCATAGACCTTCAATCGGAACTATAAACTAACCAGAGTCTTCAGGGGAATAATACTCATTCCTACGTTTATTAGTAGAAATATCAGATTTGCTATATGTCACGCTATTATGTTCGTCTTCTTCTTGGTATATGTTCTCTTCTGGCAATTCTGATTCAGAAGTTTCATTATCTTCGTAAAATCTTCGATGGGTAGAAGTGTAACGTGGGGGAATTCGACGACGTTGCTTGAATTTTGATGCTGTCATTGATGAAATCTGAGATTTCTGATGAACTTTCCGGAAAAATACTATGTTTTTCACAAAGGAGGATTGGTTACAAATGGCAAAACTGAAAACAGTTAAGACAAAAGTAACTGTTGAAGACTACTGGGGTAGAAACGTTGCACCTATTAGGCTAACTAAGTGGTATTTCGGTCCGATCATATTTAATTTTGTATTTCTTTTATTTTGGAAAATTTTAGATACTAAAAAAATAAATAAAGAAGAAAATGCTTAAATGTTTTTACTATAATTTTAAATTTGAACAAACATAGAGCTAGTTTTTTTCGCGAATGTTTTTAGGCCCTATGACCATGTCAGATACTATCTTGCGGTTTCGAATGTTTCACTTTCACCACTACGTACTGTCCTCATTTTTTTTAGCATCATAGTCATCATCATCTCCATCTCTATCTGACTATCTCCTACTAGTTCCAGATCCCACTCCAACGCATCCCACCATTTTGATATAAGAGCCCTTTAACTTGTTTAAGTTTGATATACAGGGCAGCACGATCATCGAACTACTGTCACTGACAAGGTTACAACCCATTTTGGTAAGAATCTCTGCAATTTTTCAGTATAAGAGAGCTCACTCATGAGGTCTGGGATTTGTCAAACTACCAATGTCCATTAGAAGAATTCTACTACAAGTGTAAGAGAGGTCCAAAACACTGCATTGTTAAATGAAGACTCAAGGGACTAATTTGTGTCTGTTGGTGATCATAGATATTGACTTATTGACTTAGTGAATTACTGCCAAATAAGTACAAAAAAAGTTACTTCGAACAACATTAATATAATATGTAGCAAAACTTACTAAACAGAATGGTAAATTTTTTTTTTTTTTTTTTGTAGTTGATTATTGTGGCGAAAAGATAAAGAAAACATGTCAAAATGAATTTATAATGATAGTGAATTGATAATTTTGTTCAACATGATTGAATATAGAAGGTTATTTGCCGATCGAAAACAATTTGTGCTATAAGTTATCCTTACTTGCTTAGAAGGTCATTTGCGCCGAAACAATTTGTAAATAATATCTTGTATTCCCATATCCACAAAAGTTCAATACTTCTTATACAAATACAACTATTACTTTTTTTAAAACTAGAGACCTCTACATTTCCATAATTGCGTCAGGACATTTCTTTCCCAAAACTCAACCACTTATTTTTTATCATCAGACAAAAGCATGTGGGAATGACCCCCTAAGAGTGCTTCCCAGGTAAGGTATTCAGAGATTATGCGATTTTGGGGGATGATATCGTAATAGGTCGTGGGTTATTGAGAAACGATTATGCTATAAGCTATGCTTTACTGAGAAAATCAGTTTGGCACATATGCAAAGTTATGTAGGAATGACCCACTCTTGTACACTTTTTTTTTTCTTTCAATCAAGTTGATAGGCAAGCCAAAATGCCTTGTTCTTCAAAGCCAAAATGCTTTAACTTTTTCAAAGCAAGGGACCTCTGCTCTGCTTTACATTTATTCCATCAAGTTGATTATATAATTGATTTGGCCTGCTATAGTAGTTCCTAGACATTAATTTCTCTATCTTCTTTCAACTTTCAAGTTTTCATTACAGCTTGCCTCTTTCAAGCAAAAAATACACCAAGCCCCTCACTGAAATTGTGCCTAAAGAACCATGGCCGATTTTGTTAGTCCCATTATTGATATTGTATCTCGTGTAATGGAATGTAGTCCAAAACATCTCAATTACATTCGTGCACTTGAAGAAAATGTCGACCAGCTCAAAGATGAAATGACTCAATTGATTGAGCGTTATAATGACATAAAAAATAAGGTCATCATTGAAGAGGCGCGGCAGATGAAACGCACTAATCAGGTGGACGGATGGATGAAAAGAGTGGAAGACATCCGACCTGAGGTGGACCAAATTATACTTGAAGGGGCACAACATCTTGAGAGAAGGTGCCTCAATGGTTGTTGTCCTAAAAATTGTTGGAGTAGCTACAAGTTGGGCAAAAAGGTGGTAAAGAAGTTACCACTTGTGGAAAAATTAAAGCACGATGGAGTGTTCGAAATGGTGGCTGAGAATCCACCTTGCCCTCCAGTCCAAGAGCTGCCAGAAAACTTTACGGTTGGCTTGGATTCTGAATTTGAAAATGCGTTAAGTCTCCTTCAAAAAGATGATATTCAAATCTTGGGATTGTATGGAGTCGGTGGAGTTGGGAAGACTACCCTTTTGAAGAAAATAAACAATGAGTTCCTGAAAAGAAACAATCACTTTGATGTCATCATATGGGTGCTTATATCGAGCGAGGTAAAGAAGGGAACTGTTCAAGAAACCATTCGAGAGAGATTGGGATTGAATTCATGGTCTGATAGTGTTCCTTTTACTTCGCGAGCCAGTGACATTCTTAATGCATTGAAAAAGAAGAAATTTTTGATATTACTCGATGATGTATGGGAAGAACTTGATCTGCAAAGTATAGGAATACCTCTTCCTAGTGTTGAAAACAAGTCTAAAATTGTTCTTTCAACTCGGTCATTAGATGTATGTGGCGCTATGGGAGCAAACAAAACAATTGAAGTGAAATCCTTGGACCCTAAACAATCATGGGTCTTATTTAAAAAAAAAGTTGGACAACAGACCCTTGATGCTGATCCACAGATTCCAAAGTTGGCTGAAACAGTTGCAGAAAAATGTCATGGTCTACCATTAGTGCTCATCACCATCGGTGCATCCATGGCAAGCAAGACGGATCCTCGTGAGTGGAAACGTGCCATCTCAGAATTGAACAAGTCTGCAGCAAAGTTTCCAGATATGGAAAAGCGTGTGTTTCACCTTCTGAAGTTCAGCTACGATAGGTTACCAAGTGCTACTGATCAGGTATGTTTCTTGTTTTGTGCCTTGTATCGAGAAGACTATTCAATTTCAAAAGAAGATTTAATAAGCAAATGGATTGGGATGGGGTATATTGGTAATTTTGAGGATTTTGAAGAAGCTCTTAATATCGGTCATGGCATCATTGGCACTCTAAAGCGTACATGTTTGTTAGAGAACGTGGATGATGATGATAAGAATGTGAAAATGCATGATGTGATTAGAGAATTAGCTTTATGGATCACTGGGAGAGATGAAGGTAAGGTTATTGTGAAATCAGGTTACAACTTGAAAAAATTTCCCATAATTGATTTACATCCTACAGTGGTGCAAACAATATCCTTGATGCATACTGGAATCACTCATCTCGAAAAATTTCCAAGCTGCCCAAACCTTTCAACCTTCTTTGCTCCCAATAACGAAGATTTAAACCATATAATTGACGACTTTTTCCTTTCTATGCCCAATCTTAAGTTCTTAGATCTATCCCGCAGTAAAATCACAAAACTACCCACAAGCATTCGTGAATTGTCTGAGTTGAAATACCTTTGTTTTCTTGGAAGAGAGGTTTCAATTCCACGGGGAATGATAATGAATTTATCGAATTTGGAGATTTTGGAGTTGGATGTTTTAAAATCTGATGATTCTTCAGAGGAATTTTTCGAATTTGAAGAATTCAGATGCTTGAAAAAATTGAAATGTCTGGTAATCTCTATTTCAGATTTCAAAGATCTTGAGAGGTTACTAAGCAACCCCCACTTGTGTAATTGTCTAAGGACTTTGGGTATTAGAGAATGTAAAGAGATTTGCTTACCCACACTTTCAGCATCATCATCATCGCATTTATCTCTTGGACGTCTTCAAAAACTGCAAGTTCTTCACATTTTTAAGTGTTCAGAGATCAAAGAGTGGATATTTGATTGCATCACAAATGTTGATGAGCCAGAGATTGGGTTATTTGAAAGCTTGGAGGAAATGGTCCTCTATAATCTCCCCAAATTAATTATCTCATGGGATGCAAGGAATCTCCATTGTACACATTTCAGAAAACTTCATTACTTATATCTTGATGGGTGTGACGCAATGGTGAATCTTACATGGCTTCTTCTCATTCCAAATCTACAAACACTAGAGATATGGAGGTGTAGTAGTCTTCAAGACATAATATCTTCTTCTGAGGAATCAGGAGGAGGAGGATATCCGTGTGATGAAAATACTACTTTTTCAAATCTCAAAGTGTTGATTTTATGGGGTTTGCGCAATCTCCAGTCCATATGTAGCCTGACTGCATTGCCTTTCCCATCCTTGGAAACTATATATGTGAGAATTTGCCCAAAGCTGAGGAGGCTACCACTTGACTCAAACAGTGCTAAGAACACACTCAAGATGATTAAAGGAGAGGCTGATTGGTGGAATGGATTAGAGTGGGAGAACGAAACCACCAAGACTCATTTCGCAAGTTTAGTAACTTTTTTGTAGATTAGGCAAATGTTGTAAAATTCTGTGTATGTTATGTTTTATGCAAATTCATTTTGTAATATTATCTTGGAATAGAGGTCCTGTGATGCCAGATGTACTATCTTGCAATTTCAAATGTATCCTCATCACTGTCATCGTCTTCTTCAGCATCATCTTCATTTCCATCTCTATCATTCCTACTAGTACTGCATCATCCTCTTCCATGTTTTCTGCAAAGAAGGGTTATAAGAGGATTTGAGCACCATCATTGTCCATTCCAAAGCATCCCACAATTTTTTACTCCCTTTATTAATATGCTGAAGATTGTGTGGTAAGTGAATTACATATCAATACTCTGCTATAAATATTTGTCAACTCAGGTAGACTTTGGTATTAGGCCCTATGACCATGTCAGATACTATCTTGCGGTTTCGAATGTTTCACTTTCACCACTACTGTCCTCATTTTTTTTAGCATCATAGTCATCATCATCTCCATCTCTATCTGACTATCTCCTACTAGTTCCAGATCCCACTCCAACGCATCCCACCATTTTGATATAAGAGCCCTTTAACTTGTTTAAGTTTGATATACAGGGCAGCACGATCATCGAACTACTGTCACTGACAAGGTTACAACCCATTTTGGTAAGAATCTCTGCAATTTTTCAGTATAAGAGAGCTCACTCATGAGGTCTGGGATTTGTCAAACTACCAATATCCATTAGAAGAATTCTACTACAAGTGTAAGAGAGGTCCAAAACACTGTTGGTGATCATAGATATTGACTTATTGAATCAGATTCCATCAACTTACACAATACTGCCAAATAAGTACAAAAAAAGTTACTTGGAACAACATTAATACAATTATGTAGCAAAACTTACTAAACAGAATGGTAAATTTTTTTTTTTGTAGTTGATTATTGTGGCGAAAAGATAAAGAAAACGTGTCAAAATGAATTTATAATGATAGTGAATTGATAATTTTGTTCAACATGATTGAATATAGAAGGTTATTTGCCGATCGAAAACAATTTGTGCTATAAGTTATCCTTACTTGCTTAGAAGGTCATTTGCGCCGAAACAATTTGTAAATAATATCTTGTATTCTCATATCCACAAAAGTTCAATACTTCTTATACAAATACAACTATTACTTTTTTTAAAACTAGAGACCTCTACATTTCCATAATTGCGTCAGGACATTTCTTTCCCAAAACTCAACCACTTATTTTTTATCATCAGACAAAAGCATGTGGGAATGACCCCCTAAGAGTGCTTCCCAGGTAAGGTATTCAGAGATTATGCGATTTTGGGGGATGATATCGTAATAGGTCGTGGGTTATTGAGAAACGATTATGCTATAAGCTATGCTTTACTGAGAAAATCAATTTGGCACATATGCAAAGTTATGTAGGAATGACCCACTCTTGTACACTTTTTTTTTTCTTTCAATCAAGTTGATAGGCAAGCCAAAATGCCTTGTTCTTCAAAGCCAAAATGCTTTAACTTTTTCAAAGCAAGGGACCTCTGCTTTGCTTTACATTTATTCCATCAAGTTGATTATATAATTGATTTGGCCTGCTATAGTAGTTCCTAGACATTAATTTCTCTATCTTCTTTGAACTTTCAAGTTTTCATTTCACCAAGCTGTTCTTCCTCTTTGAAGCAAAAAATACACCAAGCCCCTCACTGAAATTGTGCCTAAAGAACCATGGCCGATTTTGTTAGTCCCATTATTGATATTGTATCTCGTGTAATGGAATGTAGTCCAAAACATCTAAATTACATTCGTGCACTTGAAGAAAATGTCGACCAGCTCAAAGATGAAATGACTCAATTGATTGAGCGTTATAATGACATAAAAAATAAGGTCATCGTTGAAGAGGCGCGGCAGATGAAACGCACTAATCAGGTGGACGGATGGATGAAAAGAGTGGAAGACATCCGACCTGAGGTGGACCAAATTATACTTGAAGGGGCACAACATCTTGAGAGAAGGTGCCTCAATGGTTGTTGTCCTAAAAATTGTTGGAGTAGCTACAAGTTAGGCAAAAAGGTGGTAAAGAAGTTACTACTTGTGGACAAACTGAAGCGCGATGGAGTCTTTGATATTGTGGCTGAGAATCCACCTTGCCCTCCAGTTCAAGAGCTGCCAGAAAGCTTTACGGTTGGTTTGGATTCTGAATTTGACAATGTGTTAAGTCTCCTTCAAAAAGATGATATTCAAGTTTTGGGATTGTATGGAGTCGGTGGAGTTGGGAAGACTACCCTTTTGAAGAAAATAAACAATGAGTTCCTGAAAAGAAACAATCACTTTGATGTCATCATATGGGTGCTTATATCGAGCGAGGTAAAGATGGGAGCTGTTCAAGAAACCATCCGAGAGAGATTGGGATTGAATTCATGGTCTGATAGTATTCCTTTAAGTTCGCGAGCCAGTCACATTCATACTGCATTGAAAAAGAAGAAATTTTTGATATTGCTCGATGATGTATGGGAAGAACTTGATCTGCAAAGTATAGGAATACCTCTTCCTAGTGTTGAAAACAAGTCTAAAATTGTTCTTTCAACACGGTCATTAAATGTATGTGGCGCCATGGGAGCAAACAAAGCAATTGAAGTGAAATCCTTGAACAAGGAACAATCATGGGTCTTATTTCAAAAAAAAGTTGGACAACAGACCCTTGATGCTGATCCACAGATTCCAAAGTTGGCTGAAACAGTTGCAGAAAAATGTCATGGCCTGCCATTAGTGCTCATCACCATTGGTGCGTCCATGGCAAGCAAAACGAATCCTCGCGAGTGGAAACATGCCATCTCAGAATTGAACAAGTCTGTGGCAAAGTTTCCAGATATCGAAAAGCGTGTGTTTCACCTTCTGAAGTTCAGCTACGATAAGTTACCAAGTGCTACTGATCAGGTATGTTTCTTGTTTTGTGCCTTGTATCCAGAAGACGAATCAATTTATATACCAATTTTAATAAACAAATGGATTGGGATGGGGTATATTGGTAATTTTGAGGATTTTGAAGAAGCTCTTAATATCGGTCATGGCATCATTGGCACTCTAAAGCGTACATGTTTGTTAGAGAACGTGGATGATGATGATGATGAGAGTGTGAAAATGCATGATGTGATTAGAGAATTAGCTTTATGGATCGCTGGGAGAGACGAAGGTAAGGTTATTGTGAAGTCAGGTTACAACTTGAAAGAATTCCCCATAAATGATTTAAATCCAACAGTGGTGCAAACAATATCCTTGATGAATACTGAAATCACTCATCTTGAAAATTTACCAAGCTGCCCAAACCTTTCAACCTTCTTTGCTTTCAAAAATCAAGATTTAAACCATATAAATGACGACTTTTTCCTTTCTATGCCCAATCTTAAGTTCTTAGATCTATCATTCAGTAAAATCACAAAACTACCCACAAGTATTTGTGAATTGTCTGAGTTGAAATACCTTTCTTTGCTCGGAAGAGAGGTTTCAATTCCACGGGGAATGATAATGAATTTATCGAATTTGGAGATTTTGGAGTTGGATGTTTTAAAATCTGATGATTCTTCAGAGGAATTTTTCGAATTTGAAGAATTCAGATGCTTGAACAAATTGAAATATCTGGTAATCTCTATTTCAGATTTCAAAGATCTTGAGAGGTTACTAAGCAACCCCCACTTGTGTAATTGTCTAAGGACTTTGGTTATTGAAAATTGCAAAGAGATTACCTTACCCACACTTTCAGCATCATTTTCTTCATCATCATCGCATTTATCTCTTGGACGTCTTCAAAAACTGTCAGTTCTTTACATTTTTAAGTGTTCAGAGATCAAAGAGTGGATATTTGATTGCATCACAAATGATGATGAGCCAGAGATTGGGTTATTTGAAAGCTTGGAGAGAATGGTCCTCATCGACCTCCCCGAATTAATTATCTCATGGGATGCAAGGAATCTCCATTGTACACATTTCAGAAAACTTCATTACTTACGTCTTGATGGGTGTCACGCAATGGTGAATCTTACATGGCTTCTTCTCATTCCAAATCTACAAACACTACGAATATTTGATTGTAGTAGTCTTCAAGAGATAATATCTTCTTCTGAGGAATCAGGAGGAGGAGGATATCCGTGTGATGAAAATACTACTTTTTCAAATCTCAAACTGTTGTGGTTATGCAATTTGCCCAATCTCCAGTCCATATGTAGCCATACCAGTGCATTGCCTTTCCCATCCTTGGAAACTATAGAAGTGAGAAGTTGCCCAAAGCTGAGGAGGCTACCACTTGACTCAAACAGTGCTAAGAACACACTCAAGAAGATTGAAGGAAGCGTCCAGTGGTGGGATGGATTAGAGTGGGAGAATGAAACCACCAAGACTCATTTCGCAACTTTTTTGGTAGATTAGGCAAATGTTGTAAAATTCTGTGTATGTTATGTTTTATGCAAATTCATTTTGTAATATTATCTTGGAATAGAGGTCCTGTGATGCCAGATGTACTATCACTGTCATCGTCTTCTTCAGCATCATCTTCATTTCCATCTCTATCTCTCCTACTAGTACTGCATCATCCTCTTCCATGTTTTCTGCAAAGAAGGGTTATAAGAGGATTTGAGCACCATCATTGTCCATTCCAAAGCATCCCACAATTTTTTACTCCCTTTATTAATATGCTGAAGATTGTGTGGTAAGTGAATTACATATCAATACTCTGCTATAAATATTTGTCAACTCAGGTAGACTTTGGTATTAGTTTACCAGGGAACTTCTGCACTTTTCAGTGATTCTTTGAGCTTTGCCAGTGAAGGTAGCTTTTTTAATTTACAATAAGGCAAGGACATATAGTGAAGATTGGACATATGGTCAAAGAATAAAGATTGTTGCGCTGTACTCCTACAGTACTCTACTAGTCTACTAGTTCTTCAAACTTCAGACATGCAAAGACATCATCTTCCACGCCTTCAATCTTTGCTCTTGAATTTTTCATCTTTTCTAATGCATTTCTCAGATTCTGATGTTGTTAACTTTCCTCATCGCTCGTCCTACTGTTATGATTGCAAGCGGCAAACCTCCACATTCTTCAGTGATGTTCTTTGCAGTTGTTTCTATTTCAGGTGATGACATTATATCAGAACCAACTTTGTCAATGAACAAGTCCCATGCTTCCATATAGCATACCCAGAAAGCAGGTGTAAAGCTTTAGTGAAGGTAAGAATGATTCATTCTGTTTATACCATTAGAACTGTGATTATAACATGTCACAGTTTGTCAAATAACATGTTAAGTGATCTAATGTTTCGTAGCTGATTTCTTCCCTACAAAACTTGGAAAAACTCCTCTGGAAATCTGTAACTCTGAAAGGAGCGAATGAGCCTGTGGCTCAGTGGTAGCACCCCTCTCACAAAGTGAAGAGGTCGTGGGTTCGAAACACGTCAACAGCGGATTGTTGATATAAGTTTCCACACGTAATTTAAAAGGGGTAGGGGTCCCCTCAACCTCACTTGCCAACCAAAAAAAAAAAAAAAAAAACTCTGAAGGGAATTATTGACTTGACTAGTAGATTGGACAACTTTCGAAGAACCAACCTATCTGAACATGGTAAAATGTTCTCTTATGTCGAAGCAATGCACTCCATTTTATTACACCTAGAGATGTAACAATTCTTTAACTCGTTTAAGTTTGATATGCATGGCAGTTCCGATAACCTAGTTATATCATGACAACCTTCTAGTGCTAACTGCCAATTTTCAGGCAGCACGATCGAACTACTTTCACTAACAAGATTACAACCCTGTATCTCAACACTAAAAAATCCTTTGGAAATAGGCACGAACCTCGATAGAAATCCTATACCAAGATGGTAACTCCTTAACACTTTCCAATGCTTAGATCTTACATAGCTAGTCAGGCTATTAAGATCCTTAAATGAGATACCAAGATTAGTTAATCTTCTGAAATTACGATTTCAGCTAAACATGCCCCTCTTTGAGTTTCCAAACACAAAAGAGAACAGCTGAACTGAAAGTTCTTGCATTCACCTCAGATGGAAAGATAACCTTCTGTCCAACAATAATTAGTTTGAATGATTCAATGAAGAAAAGTAATGTTTTTCTGTTTAGGAAAGAGTGGAGTTCAGAGTCTTGAACAAGTGAGTGATCATTGACAAGTAGTACAAGCATCAACAATACAAAGTCACCGAGCAGTCAGCTCACTGCATTACAAAACAGGTTTACAATGGACATTAATCAACTGCACCAGGAGAGTGCAATAAAATTTATATGTCAAATAGATTCAGATAAATGCATAAAGACAGGCAAAGAACCATTATAGTGGTACTTTATATCAAAAGCAAGATAATCATATCCATTCTAGGGTAGAAACACCTGAGACTGCTATAACTCAGATCATACAAACTACACATCATCAGCGTGTTTCCCTTTTAGACATTATAAAACATCGCCTGCATTCCCTACAGTAGTTATATATTATTTTCAACAAATAACAACTCATAAAAACGACTCAACCAGTGTTCTGTAAGCCTGCAGCAACACCCTTCATAGTTAAGATGAGGGTATCTTCCAGCCCAGGCGCATACTCGCTTGTTGGGTTCAGCTTCACCAATTCAGCAGCTGGCTTGCTCGAATCCATAATCTCCTTTGACAAGTGAGGCCTCAAGGTTACATGGTAGCTAGGGTCCCTGACTCTCTTCAGTGTGTAGGCTTGTAACACGTTCAGTGTTGTAATGTAGGAGTCACGAAGACGGAGTCTCTGCTTCAAGTATGGGTCTTCCTCTAGAAGATCCTTGTGGGCAGCAATCTATAGAAATGATAAAAGAAAAGATCAGTTATCTACAGCTCAATATTAATTAAAGATTACTTAAACTAAAGCAAAATGTATGGATATGAATGTACCGTGAGAAGAAGGCTCTTGGTTTGTTCATAGTCAGCTCTCAACCGTTCACCAAATGACCATAGTTCTTCTGAAACTAGTAACTTATCATACAAAGCAGCAATGCCTGGATCTCCTTTGGCAAACACCATTTCAATCAAGTCAATTGTCACCCTGAAGAATGGCCATTCATTGTACATCGCCTGTAGCATGTGGAGATTCTTGATGTCTTTCTCAATTACATGTTTAAACGCAGCCCCAAAGCCAAGCCAAACTGGGAGATGAAACCTTGTCTGAGTCCATGCAAAGATCCATGGGATTGCACGAAGTGACTCAATACCACCACTTGGCTTTCTTTTTGAAGGACGACTGCCTATATTCATTCGACCATACTCCAACTCAGGTGTCGCCTGAAATCGTATATAACAGATAAGCGGAAGTTTACAAGACACGAATTGGACACAACAAATTACAAGATTTCCACAGAATGCTTACCCGGCAGAAATATTCAACGAATCGTGGTTCTTTGAAGACGACTGAACGGTATTTTTCTGTAGCAATAATCGCCATCTCATCCATGAGAGCACGCCATTCTGGATTTGGAGACACTGGAGGATGCATACCATGCTCTAATGTAGCAGCTGTGAAACGCTGAAGCGTTCTGAAACACAAGTGCTCTTCACCAAAAGATTGTTCAATGACCTTATGTATACATTACCATCATTTCGAGTGGATACTTAGTTAATCATGATGTTAATCATGGTTTTCATTTATTTCCAGTCATTAAATTTGCACAATGGTACAGACATTTTTGAACAAAACATTGATCACATTTTCCAAATGTGACATTTTGGAAGGAAATTGTACATATTTACAGTAGTGATATCTCAAAAAATGCAACCAAAACCTTCAGTGATGTATTATTCCATCAGGTGGAGACACGAGGTGTAGTCGCATCTCCTAAAATACTTGATAACTGTTTACAGTAGTGATATCTCAAAAAATGCAACCAAAACCTTCAGTGATGTATTATTCCATCAGGTGGAGACACGAGGTGTAGTCGCATCTCCTAAAATACTTGATAACTGTTTGTCCATGTACCTTACTGTGTTTCGCATACACTTGTCGTTCACATTCAAACACGATTTCGCAATTTCGATCAGTTTTGCGCAGATGGTTGATATTTCACTACTTGCCTGAGGAATAAACACAGGATTAGAGAGCAATGAATTTATCCAGAGTTTGATTAGTAATACCTGAAGTCTGAACAATACTTTTGTCACAAAGAATAATGACCAAGAAAGTAATTTTCTTTAGATCAATATGCCCTACCCACGTCAGACACTCTTTTAGATACCACCATAACAAGTAACAATTCAAATCCTACAGTCTATAGCAGTTAAAGAACCAGAAGGTATCAGATTCTATATTTGAAGAACGGAAAAGTATGTTGGGTTCAGCAGACTTAAGGAGACTAGGAAAAGAAATCAGTGTTTCCAACATTCGTATTTCTAGAATTTGTTTTGTACATGTACATCTTTTCATTTCTTTTTCAATGTCTTTTCACTAATAACTTTATAAGTAAAGACCGCCTAAAAGACTGAACAAAAGCTACAAGCTGATCAAGTATGTCAACAAACTATTCACACAACCATTAAATGGAAGGTTCTCGCAAAGGTGCCACATGCTCTCATATATACACAAGATTTCTTGTTCTTCCCTTCCCATTTTGATTGACTTAAAAACTGCAGAATCTGTTTCACAGGTTGAAAACTGAAGTTACCTTATAAGCTGATAAAATGTAACTGCATGCTTCTAGCGCCAAATTTCCTCTAATGACCTGCACGCCAAAAATGATGTCAACCCAAAATGAAAAAAAAAGTGTATTGTTATGAACTTCTTTTAGGGTATGTTTGATTAGAGTGGCAAAATTGGGTTTCCTAAAAATCACTAAACCCCATGTTTGATTACTTGGAAAATGAGGAGATGTTTTCCCAAAAAGCTGGTTATATAAGGATGCAGAACTCAACTCTAACGAAATCGCAATAATATCCAATTAAGTAACCTTTCAATAGTTTTCGTAGTCAATAAAATGCTACATTTCATTTTTTGAACGTTTTATTTTTAGGATTTTTACATCGTGCAAACAAATAACCCTTTATTTATTTTCTTTTATATACAGTTTACTTTCAAAGATGCTTACCTTATGTGGCTCTTGAAGAACACTATCAATTACTTTTGTAAGAACAGAACTGCATAGGGCTTCCAGTTCTTGGTGATAGGTAGGGTCTCCATAAAATAGTCCCACAACCTGAATATCAGTCCACAAAAAAAAAAAAAAAAAAATCTGTAACACAAGATTTCTTGATGAAAATATGCACGTATCAATTAATGAAGAAGTAAAAGACTGAGAAGATAACACAAACCTCTGTATTGTAAGCATGGTATGGGAGCTTATTTTGAGAAAGTGTTGTTGATAAGGAAAGCATTGCACAGAATACTCGTAATCTCAACTGCGGCGTTATCCTGCAATAGTGAGTCATAAACAAATAACACAATTGTAAGATTAACTTTGATGATGGTATTAACAAATATACAAGAACTGCTGCGGTGGGTACTTTACTAAGAGATTCAGATGGTAAGATGATAGTTTGCGGTGGGTTGGTACGAGGACTCTCTTAGTTTTCCAATGCTATATAGCACGTCCTCCGGAGATAAGTATTTTGGTGGCAAACCAGCTCCGAAGTTCTAATAGGTTTTTTTGCAGTATGCATTGCCGCTGGAGATTTCTGAAAATTTTGTCAAGTATGGAATTATAAGTGGTATTTTCGCTGAACAACAGTTTTTATAGATGCATTGCCGCTGGAGATTTCGGATGGACTATTTGGTAAAGTGGCAATAGACTCAATTTGGGCCCATGACATGGAAAACCTAATTTACTTGTAAGGCTATGATATAAAGCCTAATTAGGTTGAGAACCCTAACTTATTGTGTGAGACATCTATTGAAAGCCATTAGAGAGTTTGAGAAAGAATTCATTGTGAGGAAGAACACGAGTGCTTTCTAGGGTCCTCTCCATCCAAAGTGTGAGAGAACGTTTGCATCCTCAATTAGTGATTGTCTTTTTCAAAAATTTGATGAGAATTTGAGAAGGGAGGAAACCTATGGTTTCTCTATTTGTTTGAGAGTTTTGTAGCTAGTATCTTCTGCAATAGTACAAATTCTATTTGTGTGTCCGTGGACGTAGGCAATCAAGTCGAACCACGTCATATTGATGCCTATCTCTATTGTTTGACGTTGCGAAGTAGGTTTACTTCTTTACTACTTTGTTTGTCATATTTCGTACACTAGCACGACTGCGCACAACAAAAAATATATTATTTGGGGAATGATTTAATAGCTTTTGAACAAAAATTATGCTATTACTTTTTGTGAATTATGCACTTTTAATGGGAGAAAGACATGAGAATGACGTATGTTTTGAACAAATAATGGAAGAAACATTACAAAGTAAAATAATTTTTTTTTTTTTTCAATTATGACATTATGGATTTATGGGTAGCTTTACAATTGGTTTAAAATATTTACTTAAGAGGAAAGGGATGATGATTGATTGATAGTAGGAATGTAGCAATCATTATTATTTTTAGGTGTGAAATTACTTCTATGGCGCACCTAAATTTTTAAGTGAAATTACTAATCTAGCTATCGGAATTGGATTGAAATCCTTGTCAATTAGATTATCAATTTTGGTTAATTAGGTGAGAGAATATTTCTTACGTGCAGTTTCTGGCGTTCTGCTATAGTATGAAAGTAGATTTGAAACTTGTGCTCTTTCTTTTAACCGAGAAAACAAGATTTATTTACTACCATAATGGTAGATGTGCAGGACATTTTTCTTTATTAAGACAGATTTAGTTATTTTTAAAACAATAACCAAACAAAAACAAAACAAAGCAAAAACATTCAAATGTCCAACCAAGGCCCTTGAGAGTAACCAAGGGCTGGACACCCACGAGAAAAAAAAAACACAAGACAAAATAAAGTGGAATACAATTTTTTTACTTATAAAGGTGGATTGGAGTCGAGGCTCTGGGATAATACTAAGGGTGACTTCAGGACAGGTAGTCAGACCATAGCGTTCCACCATACATATATCTTCAGATTTCATACCCTCTGGAAGTTTCCAGTACTAATATCAGATCTATTATGTTGCAGCTTAAGGGAATTTGGCAGCATATAAAGCAACTGTCTTCCGCACACACTCAAGCAAAAAATGGTCGTGTTTACTGTAAGCACGATAGTAACACAGCGGGATGTCATAGCAACAAATGAGCCCTCTACTTGTCTCAAACCAATCATGTCTTATCTCTCTCTACCCTCTAGGTGAACTTTGTCTCTATATTCGAAGAATTATGACTGTCAACATGTTCGATTCTTTTACTTAATGTTAATATCCTAACCAACTACCGCGCGCGTTTATTTTGAGTATCTATCATTAATCAATATATATATAACATCACAAGCTAAACAAATATACAATAACATTTTATAGAAATTAAATGATTATTGAACATTTAAGCATTACCTTGGACAAATCGCGGGTCAATCTTTTCGCAGTAATAGCTAAAGAATCTCGTTCTTTCGCAATCTTAACCTTCAAAAACAAAAAAACAAAAAACACCCAAATCATTAATCAATCAAAAATAAAATAAAAAACACATTTATATGAAAAAAAAAATCAAATTTTTATTACATTTTCTTCAAGAACAAGTTTCAAATGAGAATCAGATTGTTGAAAACTATGTTCAAGTTTGGTAATTTTATCTTCAAGTTGAAAAATAAAATGATCTTTTTCAGTAATTTTTTGACGTAATCGATTTGTTTCAGATTCAAGTTTTGAAACACGAGAAGCAATTGCCATTGAAGTGATTTTTCGAGCTAAATCAAGTTGATCATATGGATCTGTTGGAATTACTGATAATAGTTCATCAGGTAAATGAAAATCAGTTGAAATGTTGGTCATTTTCAATGAATTGAATTGAATTGATTTGAAAAAAAAAAACCCTAATTTTAAAATTGAAGAAGAAAAAACCCTAATTTTTTAATGAATTGGGAATTTTTGCAGAGAAGAGAGAGAGAGAGAGAGAGAAAGGAGTGTTTGTTGTTGTAATTGTTTGACCTTTAAATTAGTTTTTAAATTGTTAGGTGGGATTTGGGTGTCAGTTTAAATTTGGGAGTTTCCCTCTCATTGGTTTCAAATTGTCAAATGATTAATTGGCCCCACGTAAATCGCCATGTAAGATCCCACGTAAGCGCCACGTAAGCTCTCTCAAATGCGATATTAGGGCGATTTTGTCGAAACCACTGACATTACTGTCGATATTTGCAAATACCCCACTAAAGATTTTTATTTTGTCTTTACCCCAGCAGATAACGTTTCTGTCTAACAGCCGTTACAGAAAAGCTGACGTGTCTTATTTTATTATTAGTAGAGCTGATGTGTCTTTCACAGAGATAACTGATACTGACGTGGTCTGTTTTAATAAAGGAAGGTACACGTGTCGGGATCTCGTCGAATCCATCTGATTTAATCCAACGACTGGGATATTTTTGAAATCTGACCGTTAGAAATTAAGGAAGTTACAAAATCGCCCTGAATTAAATCGCCCTTCAACTGTTCAACTAAAAATCCACACGTGTCTGGATCTGATGAACAGAAATCAACGGCTGCGATTTTTCCATCTATAGGTAGAAAAGGACAGGTGTGAGAAGGCGCGATCACAAGTTCTTCTTCCCGCCCAGTTCCTTCGTCTTCTTCCCGAAAACCCTAGTTGATCTCAAATCTAATTAGTTGCAATTGCCCTCTATTTATCACAAGTTCGTAATGGAAGCGTAATTAAACATCGAAGATAGTGTTAATTTCTTTTCTGAAATCAAGTTGAACTCAGTGTAATTGAAGGTAAACTATTTAACTTAATTTCTTTTCTGAAATCTTTTTTGTTTTTTTTCTTGTGTTATTTTTTGTTAGAATGTTATGTAATATGTTGGATCTTGACATGCAATATGAACCACGAAGAATCTATTGATTTGGTATCAAAAAGTTAGGGTTTTTACTTTTGTAACTAAATTTATTTATTGTTAAATTTCTTCTTTGAAAGCAAAATTGTTTTTTTTTTGTTATTATTAGTTGGAATGTGATGTAATATGATGGAGCATGACATGCAAGCTGGAAGATAGTGTTAATTTGGAGATCGAATCTTTTGGGTTTGCTTAAAATCACAGAAATTTAAGGGGTTTTTTTTTGTTTGTTTTTTTATCATGCATTGGATTTAATTGTTGATATGTTAAATAACAACAATCTGTAAGTGTCTTCTGTAGATGTGTGTTTATAACTTTTGTTTTCTATTCTGTTAAAAATCTGTACTGTGAGTGTGTCCTAAAATACCATTATGCTCTGTTTGTTAGCTATCTTTAAGTTTTTTGTTATGTTCCTTAGGGCTTGTGGTTTTGTATATACAGATGGAATCACTTCCTAAGAGACATCTTAGGTTTCATTTTGGAGGGAAATTTAAGGAAGTTGGTCAAGATCCAAAGAAGTTAAGGTGTTATAGTGGTGGAGAGAGTGTTGATTCAAAAGAATGGAAGGGTGATGAAGTGTGTTTATTAGACTTAGCTAAAGAAGTGTTCAAACTGATAGTTGTACCAAAGGGAAAAAATATTGCATTTTCCTGGTTTTTGTTGGCTAAGGATGGGGGTTATGTTAATCAAAGATTATATATTGTAGAAGACCTTGATGTGTTGTATTTCTGGAAAAATGCCAAGCAGGATAGAAAGAACTTCATTCACTTGTATGTTGAGTTTGTTAGTCCTAGATACATAGGTTCAATGAACAGGCAATTCCAAGTCTCTGGTGTACAACCTATTCTACAGACTTATCCACCACCTATGCCAGTACATTGGTCTCAAACTAGTCAAGTTGTAATTGATGAGGAGATCCCACCAGCTAGTGAAAACCCTGTCAGCATTGGTCAAGACCTGCCACCAGCTAGTGAAAACCCTGGCAGTATTGGTCAAGACCTGCCACCAGCTAGTGAAAACCCTGACAGTATTGATCAAGACCTCCCACCATCCACTAGACAGAAGCTGCCTTGTAGGAGAAAGGTAAAATCACCTATAAAGCCCAAGTCCAGATCACCCATAAAGCCCAAGTCCAAATCATCACAAAAGCCCACAAGATGGAGCCAAAGACTTGCAACTATGAAAATCGATCAAAATTTACAACAAGGTACTCTTACTCTGTTATTTATCTTTCCAAGTTTATTTTGTTGTTTCTGTAATTTGGTTGGATATTAAACTTTATTTGTTGCAGGATGTTCCATTGAAATAGAGGAAGTCGATCCTTCATTCTTAGATGAAGTTCGGTCCACATTTGCTGCAGTTTGTGATGAAGGTAAGTATGGTAAAAAAATATCATGAATGTACAATGGAATGTATATGAATTGAATATATAGGGTTTTTATTTTTGTTTTTCTTATTTTGTAATGCAAGGTAATATGCAAGATACTGTGCATGAGTTTGAACAAGAGAATATAAATGAGGAAAATAATGATATACAAGGTAAGTGTAGTGGTTTTATTTTTCTATTATGCTAGATACTTCTTCAGTTTTTGTATTATGAGTCTATACTTATTATATATTTTTTGTTTGATATTGTGTAATGCAAGGTAATATGCAAGATACTGTGCATGAATTTGAACAAGAGAATATAAATGAGCAAAATAATGATATACAAGGTAAGTGTAGTGTTGTAGTTTTTCTATTATGCAAGATACTTCTTCAGTTTTTGTATTATGAGTCTATACTTATTATTTATTTTTTGTTTGATATTGTGTAATTAAAGGGAATATGGAAGATACTGTGAATGTACTTGATCATGGGACTATATCCCTGGACAATGATGACAGTATTGAGGATGTTGATTTTGAGCTGAGTGAAGCTGGTTCTGAACAGGAAGAAGATATAGAAGTTGACGAGAGGCCTAGGACTAGAAGCAGAGGTCCACCACCTGAGTTTAATGTAGATAGGATTGATGCTGCAGAAGACTATGAAAGTCCTTACTATCTTACAGATGAAAGTGAATCTGAAGATGATAGTCCACTCATAACTGAAGAAGTTCAAAGAGCTCAGACACAAATTGAAGAGGATGCGCAAAGAGAAAAAGAAATACTAGCTGAAGAACAAAGGCAAGAAAACATTGAAAGCCCCACCAGAGTGACAGAGAACCAAGATGCTAGGATGGAAAGTGATGATCCTGACATGGATTGGATAAGAAAGACCTCCAGAGTAGATGATGCAGAATATGAAAATGCAAACCAAGGGAAGAAAGAATTGGTGGAAGACCAGAGATGGTACGACATCTATCAATGCAGGCAATCTCTTAGAACTTATGCTATCAAGAGGCATTTTGTGTTGAAACTTCCAAAAAATGACAGTGATAGAATTGTTGGTGTATGTGCTGGCAAGAGTCTTGCTGGAAAGCCTTGTAAGTGGAAGGTATCTATTGGGAGGATGAATGATGGGCACACAATGAGGTTAGGTAAACTCTATGATGAACACATTTGTGTGTCCCATGAAGCAGAGACAAATCCTACAGCCAATGCACAATGGATAGCTAAAAAGATTGAGAAGGATATGAGGGTTCATCACAGATCATTCAAGCCTAGAGATGTGGTTGGTAAGATGTGGGCTAAATACACATTGGACATCAAGTATTGGCAGGCCTGGCATGCATTGACCATTGCACTTGAAATGGTCCATGGAAATTATGAAGACAGTTACTGCAAACTTCCAGAGATGTGTAGACAAATACAAGCTGCAAACCCTGGTAGCTTAGCAAAATGTGGAAGGAATAATCAGTTTGGTAGCTTTGATTATTGTTGTGTTAGTTTCAAGGCATCTGTTGATGGTTTTGTGAATGGGTGTAGGCCAATTATTGGATTAGATGGATGCTTTCTGAAAGGTAAGTATGGAGGTGTGTGTTTAGCAATAGTGGCACTGGATGGGAATAATGGAATGTTTCCATTAGCTATTTTTATTTGTGTGAGGGAGAACTTATATAACTGGCAGAGATTCTTGGAAATTATGGAACCACACTTGAGTAGGCATAAGGAGAAACTAGTGATTATGAGTGATAAACAGAAGGGATTAAATGTGGCAGTACATAGTGTTTTCCCTGAAGCTCATCAACGATTTTGCTTTAGGCATATGGTAGCTAACATGAAGAGGTATTTTAGTGGTGTTGATGACTTGGCCTGGGCTGCTTCGAAAGCCTACTCACCAACATACTGGGAGCTTGACATGCAAGAAATACACAAGATTGATGCTGGTGCTGCAGAATATCTGATGGATGAAGAACCTTGTAAATGGGCAAGGTGTCATTTTGACAAAATAGCAAAGTCAGAGCATACTACCAATAATTGGAGTGAAGCATTCAACTCAAGAATTTTGGAAGCAAGAGACAAACCTGTTCATAGGTTGATTGGCATTGTTTGCAAGTTGCTTATGAAGCTGCAGTTTGAAAGGAGGAAGACAGCAAGGACTTGGGATCAAGCTGGTCTTGTTCCTAGGGTTATTGAAATTATAGAAGAGAAGAAAAAAAAGATTCATGAATATACTTGTTATGGATCTGAGGATCATCTATATCAGGTTAATAATCACAATGACAAGCATTGGAATGTAGATATTGCAGCACAAAAATGCACTTGTGGCGAATGGGAGCTGACAGGAATACCTTGTGTTCATGCAGTCAGAGTATTGAATGGAATGAGAATAGATTGGAAGAGGTAATGTATTTGGTTTTGATGATCAGTTATATTTTTGTTTATTTGGTTTTAATTTCAATGCATACTTTTGTAAATTGCAGATATTGTAGTCCTTATTTTACAGTTGAAGCATACAGTAGAGTGTATGAGGGATCTATCAAGCCGATACTGCATGAAGATGATTGGGTAAAGGTGAGTATACTATAAACCCTAATAATTTGCACTTAGTTTTTATATGGTATTGTAAGCTTCTCGACATTATAAATTCCTTGCAAAACATTAGCAATACATTGATCAAACACTTGTTCCTCCACGACAAGTACTTTTTCCCTGCATGAGAATTTCTGCACTGACAAGCTGAGAAAGTATCTATATAAATTTAATTAAGTTGTCGAGCAAAACCAAATTCCAAAAAATTGCAACTATATACAGTATATTTCTCTTTTGTCGTGGATGTTGCAATGTTTATTGGCAACTATATACAATATATTTCTCTTTTGTTTTTTCTTACTACTTTTGCAAAGAAACATTTTTGCTTATGTTGGCTTCTTATCCCTATTTTACTGTACTTCTATACAAATTCAAATCCTTATCCCTATTTTAACTATGTGGACAATCAAATGCAGTCAACTGAGGTGATCAGGCCACCAATAAAAACCAGAGGGCCAGGTAGGCCACCAATTGCAAGAAAAAGAGGAATTGATGAAGGTCCAATCAGATATGGTGGAAAGAAGCAACACAGATGTTCAATATGCAAACAATATGGGCATAACAAAGTAGGATGTCCTGGACCTGATCCTGACCATGCAGCATATATGGCAGCTACATCAAAGGGTCCTGCAAAAAAAGGTGCAACAGAAAAGGGTGGAAGACCAAGGACTAGACCTAGGAAAATAGACTACGGTGTGCCCATAGAGAACATTGCAGATGATCCAGCATTCAGTGAGTTCATAGCACAATTTGAGCCAGCTGTAGCACAAAGAACCAAGGGGAAAGGGAAAGGGAAGAAAACCTACAAAGGTAAAGGAAAAAAGAGAGCCAATACCCTACGCAACAACCATCTGATAATATTGGTTCATCGCAGCCAAACTTTGATCCTTCTTTATTTGGTTATGGTCCTACAATGATCCCAACTCCCAATTTCCAATATTCTGCTCAGGTTAGAAACAAAAATTTGAACATTCCTTGTAGTTTTTTTCCATGTTATATAGTTTTTCTTTATGAAATTAATGTGTGGCTTTTTTTTATTTACAGATGCAATACCCCCCCCCCCCCCCCCAGTTTATGAGCCCTACTACTACTACAATGCCTGGTGTCCAGTTCAGCACCTTCAATGCCGCAAACTCCTTCAATGCACCTTCAATGCCGCAAGCTCCTCAGCAGCAATCAGCATGGAGACCACCTCCCCCTCTCACTGTCAGCCAGCCCTACATGAGGCCTCCACCAGCAAACAGAGAAGCTTTCAGACCTCCTGAGTATCCTTTGCATGGTACAAGTGCTCAAAGGTTGGCATTCATGTTTGGTGTAGATCTGAATCGTGATCCAACAAGAACCAACTAAGCTAGAAGTTCCAATCCAATTCAACCAAGATGGAGGTTTTAGTATCTTGTCATCAGCAAGCAAGCAAGATAGATGGTTTTTTTTTTTTTTTTTGGGATTGAAACATAAACTTTGTTTGTTTACGGGTTTTTTTTTGGATTGAGACAATGGTTAATGTTGTTATGTTCAAATTGCTTCAGGAATGTTTATGTAAGTTGGTTATTTTGGAACACAATATGTAATGTTTGACAATATTTATATATGCTTTTGGTTATTTTCGAACACAATGGTTATTTTGCATTACACATTTGCATTATATACTTCCAGGCTTACATACTTTCAGGCTTACATACTTCCAGCATACTATTACATACTTGCAGATAGGTCATTTTGCATTACACATTTGTTTTTGCCAACAACTTCACTATCTCACTGATAGACTTTGCACTTCCCTGAAGACTCATTTTCATATTATTCTCTGTCGAAATTTTGAGTGTAACATCAGATTTTTCATCATCAGGTTGTTTTTCATTAACCTCTTTTTTTTTCTTCATCTTCAGTTGCATCTTACTCGATATTTCTTGTTTCTTCAACTCCACATCTCCAATTTCATCTACCCACAAAAACCCCTTGCAATCACTGACATACTTGCAACTCAAGAACTCCCTTCCAACTGATCGGTCTTGTGTACTCACCCCAAACCTCATCTTGTGATCATCACATAGTAGCACACACGGGAAGTCATAAAAAACACAATCCTTAGCAAAGTGGCCAACATCTCTACAAATAAAACACTTATACTTACCAATGGTTGAAGAAGAAGCACTCATGGTGAAGAAATTGATGAAGAATCTGTAGAATTGAACCTGGTTATTTGCAGGTATCTGAGGAAGAAGACGACTTTTATAACCATTTTAATTTATAACGGTCAGATTTCAAAAATATCCCAGTCGTTGGATTAAATCAGATGGATTCGACGAGATCCCGACACGTGTACCTTCCTTTATTAAAACAGACCACGTCAGTATCAGTTATCTCTGTGAAAGACACATCAGCTCTACTAATAATAAAATAAGACACATCAGCTTTTCTGTAACGGCTGTTAGACAGAAACGTTATCTGCTGGGGTAAAGACAAAATAAAAATCTTTAGTGGGGTATTTGCAAATATCGACAGTATTGTCAGTGGTTTCGACAAAATCGCCCGCGATATTACACTCCTCGTGGGGTCTAAGTGCCACATAGATTTTGTACAATTTTATTTTGGTTTTGATTTTTTTTTGTACAAAATTAACACGACCCGTATTTGTTTGAGTTCGAAGAAAAAAAATGGAAACTGAGAGAGAAGAAAGTGGAAGGAGGGGAAAGAAAGTGACGAGACGATTCTGATAATCTCAAACTCGGAACGTATTTTATCATTTTAATAAATTTTACATGGTCTCGTTTTTTAAGGGAAGCAACCAAGCACTTATAAAATCGGAGTACAATGATACATTTTTTAGTGTTAAACTAACTACTAGTTATTACTTACTTGAAAAAAGATTTTTCTTTTACACATACAACAAGATTGTTTCACACCGATTCTTTCTTGAGATTCACCAATTCACCATACATTAATGTTTGATTGAAAGTAGGGGTTTTAGTTGTGAGAAAATGGTTAATTAAAATTAGTGTTTGAAGAATTAAAGAAAAGATTTAGGGTTCAATGTTGCTATGAGAAAGAGAGATGAAAGAAATATTGATTTAGGGTTTCGTAGTTTCCTATGTTTGATATTTTCTATCATAGAGATAACAACTAAAAAAAATAATACATCTATATCTCTAACATCTTGGGATTAATGGACGGTTTAGATGTAAACATTTGTTGACATGATCCGATGACACGTTTAAAGTAGATGTGTTGGTTTTAATTTTACAACTCAAAATTTCTTCAAAAAAAAATACATTTAGATAATTATTAGCCACGTAAGCAGTACGTTAGCTAGTTTAGACAGATTGTATAGCGTGAAATTTTTTCAAAGTACATAGTTATTTTGGCGTGATTTTTGGTACATTGTATAAAGTAAAAAATTTGTGAAAGTACGATGTATTTTTTGATCATTTTACCTAATATAATTGTATGAACAAAATAATAATTAATCTGACTAATAAGCATAGACCTTCAATCGGAACTATAAACTAACCAGAGTCTTCAGGGGAATAATACTCATTCCTACGTTTATTAGTAGAAATATCAGATTTGCTATATGTCACGCTATTATGTTCGTCTTCTTCTTGGTATATGTTCTCTTCAAGCAATTCTGATTCAGAAGTTTCATTATCTTCGTAAAATCTTCGATGGGTAGAAGTGTAACGTGGGGGAATTCGACGACGTTGCTTGAATTTTGATGCTGTCATTGATGAAATCTGAGATTTCTGATGAACTTTCCGGAAAAATACTATGTTTTTCACAAAGGAGGATTGGTTACAAATGGCAAAACTGAAAACAGTTAAGACAAAAGTAACTGTTGAAGACTACTGGGGTAGAAACGTTGCACCTATTAGGCTAACTAAGTGGTATTTCGGTCCGATCATATTTAATTTTGTATTTCTTTTATTTTGGAAAATTTTAGATACTAAAAAAATAAATAAAGAAGAAAATGCTTAAATGTTTTTACTATAATTTTAAATTTGAACAAACATAGAGCTAGTTTTTTTTGCGAATGTTTTTAGGCCCTATGACCATGTCAGATACTATCTTGCGGTTTCGAATGTTTCACTTTCACCACTACTGTCCTCATTTTTTTTAGCATCATAGTCATCATCATCCCATAGCTAATGCATACCTCCTTTTCAATTGTATAGGGGCTCTGTTCAGCTTTATCCATGACAAAAGAAAAAATTGCAGTTAGTCATATCAGGTAAAACTAAAAACAGAACATAATAATAATACTGAGCTTAAGGCTAAGTGCCTAAAATCTAGCAGCCGGGGGGTGATGGATGGTACTTAACTATAAACTCATGAGCTATGTGATAGGCTCTCGCTTATATTCTCTGGTGACACATGGTGGTAATGCCCCCATTGTAATTACATGATAATCAAGGTAAAGCATAGGAACATTAAGAAACAGGTTATGTAGACAATATTTACTACCGGATAGGAGGTACATCGAGGCTGGAATTCCAGTTGTCAACCCTGAACCATCCACTTCCCATGTTGCTGCAGCCTTTAAATCTAAAACAAAAATTCAGATGGAAGAATATACATTAGCTTAATTTAAAAACCTTTATACATTAACGTTTAAGAGCTAAAACTACAATGTAAGAATTCGTTATAACTTTAGAATGATCCTTCAACAAATGGTCAATATTTATTCATCGTTGACAATACAAATTTTTCTTCGATATAGACAAGTAATCCCTCCATATGAAAAAAAAAAAAATTGAAAATTAAAAGATAAACGTTTCCTTAGTAGTCTGAAAAACAAACAAAAAAGATTTAATCTCAATATTCTTGTAACAGGAGTATAGGATTGAAAGAGGATATACATCAAGGTGTATGATACCACGTTGAAACTTCAATAATAAACAACAAGTAACAGACTGATCGCATAAGCATGTTATAAAGTTTGTGTGTGTGTGTGAGAGAGAGAGAGATACCATGGTTGCAAAAGTCGATGCCAGGAACAAGACCCTCGACCCAGATAGATTCTCCTTGAGTTGAATTTAATGTGCCTTCAGTTTTATCTTCAACCCCATCTAGATTTAATTAAATTCTAATTAACTTCATAAGCAAATTATTATTTAAATCTTCATTTGTCTTTCAGTCTCTGACTATACATGAGTAACGAATGAGATACAACAAAATGAATGATGACTTCACATTTTTCATTTTTCAAAAAGGTTAAAACCTTACTTGAAGTTGGAGAAGCATCAGAATCTTTAACAAGTGATGGACAATTTTCTTGTTCCTGTTGTGTCTGAGGGAATATGTAGGAACGTGGAAAAGGTATGTTCAAAGCACGGGTCCAAAATATGGAGTTCGCCCTAAAAGACATCATTGAAAGCTTTATGCCTTTATCTATCATATCTAAGCCAATCATAAAAAACGCTAGAAAAGTATCCCCTTTGATTTATGAGCTGGGTGGATGTGTGAAGGAATCCCAATACAACTTGTTGCAAGATTGGACAAATCATAAGTTAATAACACATTAATCAGACAACCACTGCTACTCTAGAAAAAACTGGACGGGACTTGATGCAAGATCTCGACTCTAGAACAATGTGAAAGTAAGACCATGGCAAACGAGTCAAATGTTTTAATACTTGAAGAGGTGTAACCATTATTATTTCTTGAAGTCTTTGACGTGCCGACACACACATTAACATGTAGAGTTCATTAAATCTATGAGAATGAACATACCAGAGGAAATCCTTGAAGTTCACCTCACTGAAATAGGAAACAATGCTCATGTTAGTATAAAATTCACTTAAGCTAAAAAGGATAACTGTTCTTCCATTAATCGATTTTTAAATACGAATTCATATCCACAAAAGTTCAATACTTCTTATACAAATACAACTATTACTTTTTTTAAAACTAGAGACCTCTACATTTCCATAATTGCGTCAGGACATTTCTTTCCCAAAACTCAACCACTTATTTTTTATCATCAGACAAAAGCATGTGGGAATGACCCCCTAAGAGTGCTTCCCAGGTAAGGTATTCAGAGATTATGCGATTTTGGGGGATGATATCGTAATAGGTCGTGGGTTATTGAGAAACAATTATGCTATAAGCTATGCTTTACTGAGAAAATCAGTTTGGCACATATGCAAAGTTATGTAGGAATGACCCACTCTTGTACACTTTTTTTTTTTTTCAATCAAGTTGATAGGCAAGCCAAAATGCTTTAACTTTTTCAAAGCAAGGGACCTCTGCTCTGCTTTACATTTATTCCATCAAGTTGATTATATAATTGATTTGGCCTGCTATAGTAGTTCCTAGACATTAATTTCTCTATCTTCTTTCAACTTTCAAGTTTTCATTTCACCAAGCTGTTCTTCCTCTTTGAAGCAAAAAATACACCAAGCCCCTCACTGAAATTGTGCCTAAAGAACCATGGCCGATTTTGTTAGTCCCATTATTGATATTGTATCTCGTGTAATGGAATGTAGTCCAAAACATCTCAATTACATTCGTGCACTTGAAGAAAATGTCGACCAGCTCAAAGATGAAATGACTCAATTGATTGAGCGTTATAATGACATAAAAAATAAGGTCATCGTTGAAGAGGCGCGGCAGATGAAACGCACTAATCAGGTGGACGGATGGATGAAAAGAGTGGAAGACATCCGACCTGAGGTGGACCAAATTATACTTGAAGGGGCACAACATCTTGAGAGAAGGTGCCTCAATGGTTGTTGTCCTAAAAATTGTTGGAGTAGCTACAAGTTGGGCAAAAAGGTGGTAAAGAAGTTACCACTTGTGGAAAAACTAAAGCACGATGGAGTGTTCGAAATGGTGGCTGAGAATCCACCTTGCCCTCCAGTTCAAGAGCTGCCAGAAAACTTTACGGTTGGCTTGGATGCTGAATTTGAAAATGCGTTAAGTCTCCTTCAAAAAGATGATATTCAAATCTTGGGATTGTATGGAGTCGGTGGAGTTGGGAAGACTACCCTTTTGAAGAAAATAAACAATGAGTTCCTGAAAAGAAACAATCACTTTGATGTCATCATATGGGTGCTTATATCGAGCGAGGTAAAGAAGGAAACTGTTCAAGAAACCATTCGAGAGAGATTGAGATTGAATTCATGGTCTGATAGTGTTCCTTTTACTTCGCGAGCCAGTGACATTCTTAATGCATTGAAAAAGAAGAAATTTTTTATATTACTCGATGATGTATGGGAAGAACTTGATCTGCAAAGTATAGGAATACCTCTTCCTAGTGTTGAAAACAAGTCTAAAATTGTTCTTTCAACTCGGTCATTAGATGTATGTGGCGCTATGGGAGCAAACAAAACAATTGAAGTGAAATCCTTGGACCCTAAACAATCATGGGTCTTATTTAAAAAAAAAGTTGGACAACAGACCCTTGATGCTGATCCACAAATTCCAAAGTTGGCTGAAACAGTTGCAGAAAAATGTCATGGTCTACCATTAGTGCTCATCACCATCGGTGCATCCATGGCAAGCAAGACGGATCCTCGTGAGTGGAAACGTGCCATCTCAGAATTGAAGAAGTCTGCGGCAAAGTTTCCAAGTATGGAAAAGCGTGTGTTTCACCTTCTGAAGTTCAGCTACGATAGGTTACCAAGTGCTACTGATCAGGTATGTTTCTTGTTTTGTGCCTTGTATCGAGAAGACGAATTAATTTCAAAAGAAGATTTAATAAACAAATGGATTGGGATGGGGTATATTGGTAATTTTGAGGATTTTGAAGAAGCAGTTAATATCGGTCATGGCATCATTGGCACCCTAAAGCGTACATGTTTGTTAGAGAACGTGGATGATAAGAATGTGAAAATGCATGATGTGATTAGAGAATTAGCTTTATGGATCGGTGGAAGAGACGAAGGTAAGGTTATTGTGAAGTCAGGTTACAACTTGAAAGAATTCCCCATAAATGATTTAAATCCAACAGTGGTGCAAACAATATCCTTGATGCATACTGGAATCACTCATCTTGAAAAATTACCAAGCTGCCGAAACCTTTCAACCTTCTTTACTCCCCATAATAATGATTTAAACCATATAAATGACGACTTTTTCCTTTCTATGCCCAATCTTAAGTTCTTAGATCTATCATTCAGTAAAATCACAAAACTACCCACAAGCATTTGTGAATTGTTTGAGTTGGAATTTCTTAATCTTTCTTTTACATATATCACAAATTTGCCTTCCGAGATGGGAAATTTAACAAAGTTGAAATACCTTCGTTTGCTTGGAAGTGAGGTTTCAATTCCACGGGGAATGATAATGAATTTTTCGAATTTGGAGATTTTGGAGTTGGATGTTTTAAAATCTGATGATTCTTCAGAGGAATTTTTCGAATTTGAAGAATTCAGATGCTTGAACAAATTGAAATATCTGAGAATCTCTATTTCAGATTTCAAAGATCTTGAGAGGTTACTCAGCAACCCCCGGTTGTGTAATTGTCTAAAGTATTTGGGTTTTGAAAATTGCAAAGAGATTACCTTACCCACACTTTCAGCATCATCTTCTTCATCATCATCGCATTTATCTCTTGGACGTCTTCAAAAACTGCAAGTTCTTTTCATTCTTAACTGTTCAGAGATCAAAGAGTGGAAATTTGATTGTATCACAAATGTTGATGAGCCAGAGATTGGGTTATTTGAAAGCTTGGAGACAATGTTCCTCATCGATCTCCCCAAATTAATTATCTCATGGGATGCAAGGAATCTCCATTGTGCACATTTCAGAAAACTTCATTTCTTACATCTTGATGGGTGTGACGCAATGGTGAATCTTACATGGCTTCTTCTCATTCCAAATCTACAAACACTACAAATATGGAGATGTAGTAGTCTTCAAGACATAATATCTTCTTCTGAGGAATCAGGAGGAGGAGGATATCCGTGTGATGAAAATACTACTTTTTCAAATCTCAAAAATTTGAGGTTATCGCTTTTGCCCAATCTCCAGTCCATATGTAGCCATACCAGTGCATTGTCTTTCCCATCCTTGGAAAATATAGATGTGACATATTGCCCAAAGCTGAGGAGGCTACCACTTGAGTCAAACAGTGCTAAGAACACACTCAAGAAGATTGAAGGACAGACAGCGTGGTGGAATGGATTAGAGTGGGAGAATGAAACCACCAAGACTCATTTCGCAACTTTATTCACTTTATGGAAAATGTGGTAATTTCATTTTGCAAATTCATTTTGTAATATTATCTTGGAATAGAGGTCCTGTGATGCCAGATGTACTATCTTGCAATTTCAAATGTATCCTCATCACTGTCATCGTCTTCTTCAGCATCATCTTCATTTCCATCTCTATCTCTCCTACTAGTACTGCATCATCCTCTTCCATGTTTTCTGCAAATTAAGAAGGGTTATAAGAGGATTTGAGCACCATCATTGTCCATTCCAAAGCATCCCACAATTTTTTACTCCCTTTATTAATATGCTGAAGATTGTGTGGTAAGTGAATTACATATCAATACTCTGCTATAAATATTTGTCAACTCAGGTAGACTTTGGTATTAGTTTACCAGGGAACTTCTGCACTTTTCAGTGATTCTTTGAGCTTTGCCAGTGAAGGTAGCTTTTTTACTTTACAATAAGGCAAGGACATATAGTGAAGATTGGACATATGGTCAAAGAATAAAGATTGTTGCGCTGTACTCCTACAGTACTCTACTAGTCTACTAGTTCTTCAAACTTCAGACATGCAAAGACATCATCTTCCACGCCTTCAATCTTTGCTCTTGAATTTTTCAGCTTTTCTAATGCATTTCTCAGATTCTGATGTTGTTAACTTTCCTCATCGCTCGTCCTACTGTTATGATTGCAAGCGGCAAACCTCCACATTCTTCAGTGATGTTCTTTGCAGTTGTTTCTATTTCAGGAGATGACATTACATCAGAACCAACTTTGTCAATGAACAAGTCCCATGCTTCCATATAGCATACCCAGAAAGCAGGTGTAAAGCTTTAGTGAAGGTAAGAATGATTCATTCTGTTTATACCATTAGAACTGTGATTATAACATGTCACAGTTTGTCAAATAACATGTTAAGTGATCTAATGTTTCGTAGCTGATTTCTTCCCTACAAAACTTGGAAAAACTCCTCTGGAAATCTGTAACTCTGAAAGAAGCGAATGAGCCTGTGGCTCAGTGGTAACACCCCTCTCACAAAGTGAAGAGGTCGTGGGTTCGAAACACGTCAACAGCGGATTGTTGATATAAATTTCCACACGTAATTTAAAAGGGGTAGGGGTCCCCTCAACCTCGCTTGCCAACCAAAAAAAAAAAAAAAAACTCTGAAAGGAATTATTGACTTGACTAGTAGATTGGACAACTTTCGAAGAACCAACCTATCTAAACACGGTAAAATGTTCTCTTATGTTGAAGCAATGCACTCCATTTTATTACACCTAGAGATGTAACAATTCTTTAACTCGTTTAAGTTTGATATGCATGGCAGTTCCGATAACCTAGTTATATCATGACAACCTTCTAGTGCTAACTGCCAATTTTCAGGCAGCACAATCGAACTACTTTCACTAACAAGATTACAACCCTGTATCTCAACACTAAAAAATCCTTTGGAAATAGGCACGAACCTCGATAGAAATCCTATACCAAGATGGTAACTCCTTAACACTTTCCAATGCTTAGATCTTACATAGCTAGTCAGGCTATTAAGATCCTTAAATGAGATACCAAGATTAGTTAATCTTCTGAAATTACGATTTCAGCTAAACATGCCCCTCTTTGAGTTTCCAAACACAAAAGGGAACAGCTGAACTGAAAGTTCTTGCATTCACCTCAGATGGAAAGATAACCTTCTGTCCAACAATAATTAGTTTGAATGATTCAATGAAGAAAAGTAATGTTTTTCTGTTTAGGAAAGAGTGGAGTTCAGAGTCTTGAACAAGTGAGTGATCATTGACAAGTAGCTTGCATCAACAATACAAAGTCACCGAGCAGTCAGCTCACTGCATTACAAAACAGGTTTACAATGGACATTAATCAACTGCACCAGGAGAGTGCAATAAAATTTATATGTCAAATAGATTCAGATAAATGCATAAAGACAGGCAAAGAACCATTATAGTGGTACTTTATATCAAAAGCAAGATAATCATATCCATTCTAGGGTAGAAACACCTGAGACTGCTATAACTCAGATCATACAAACTACACATCATCAGCGTGTTTCCCTTTTAGACATTATAAAACATCGCCTGCATTCCCTACAGTAGTTATATATTATTTTCAACAAATAACAACTCATAAAAACGACTCAACCAGTGTTCTGTAAGCCTGCAGCAACACCCTTCATAGTTAAGATGAGGGTATCTTCCAGCCCAGGCGCATACTCGCTTGTTGGGTTCAGCTTCACCAATTCAGCAGCTGGCTTGCTCGAATCCATAATCTCCTTTGACAAGTGAGGCCTCAAGGTTACATGGTAGCTAGGGTCCCTGATTCTCTTCAGTGTGTAGGCTTGTAACACGTTCAGTGTTGTAATGTAGGAGTCACGAAGACGGAGTCTCTGCTTCAAGTATGGGCCTTCCTCTAGAAGATCCTTGTGGGCAGCAATCTATAGAAATGATAAAAGAAAAAATCAGTTATCTACAGCTCAATATTAATTAAAGATTACTTAAACTAAAGCAAAATGTATGGATATGAATGTACCGTGAGAAGAAGGCTCTTGGTTTGTTCATAGTCAGCTCTCAACCGTTCACCAAATGACCATAGTTCTTCTGAAACTAGTAACTTATCATACAAAGCAGCAATGCCTGGATCTCCTTTGGCAAACACCATTTCAATCAAGTCAATTGTCACCCTGAAGAATGGCCATTCATTGTACATCGCCTGTAGCATGTGGAGATTCTTGATGTCTTTCTCAATTACATGTTTAAACGCAGCCCCAAAGCCAAGCCAAACTGGGAGATGAAACCTTGTCTGAGTCCATGCAAAGATCCATGGGATTGCACGAAGTGACTCAATACCACCACTTGGCTTTCTTTTTGAAGGACGACTGCCTATATTCATTCGACCATACTCCAACTCAGGTGTCGCCTGAAATCGTATATAACAGATAAGCGGAAGTTTACAAGACACGAATTGGACACAACAAATTACAAGATTTCCACAGAATGCTTACCCGGCAGAAATATTCAACGAATCGTGGTTCTTTGAAGACGACTGAACGGTATTTTTCTGTAGCAATAATCGCCATCTCATCCATGAGAGCACGCCATTCTGGATTTGGAGACACTGGAGGATGCATACCATGCTCTAATGTAGCAGCTGTGAAACGCTGAAGCGTTCTGAAACACAAGTGCTCTTCACCAAAAGATTGTTCACTACTTGCCTGAGGAGAAAACACAGGATTAGAGAGCAATGAATTTATCCAGAGTTTGATTAGTAATACCTGAAGTCTGAACAATACTTTTGTCACAAAGAATAATGACCAAGAAAGTAATTTTCTTTAGATCAATATGCCCTACCCACGTCAGACACTCTTTTAGATACCACCATAACAAGTAACAATTCAAATCCTACAGTCTATAGCAGTTAAAGAACCAGAAGGTATCAGATTCTATATTTGAAGAACGGAAAAGTATGTTGGGTTCAGCAGACTTAAGGAGACTAGGAAAAGAAATCAGTGTTTCCAACATTCGTATTTCTAGAATTTGTTTTGTACATGTACATCTTTTCATTTCTTTTTCAATGTCTTTTCACTAATAACTTTATAAGTAAAGACCGCCTAAAAGACTGAACAAAAGCTACAAGCTGATCAAGTATGTCAACAAACTATTCACACAACCATTAAATGGAAGGTTCTCGCAAAGGTGCCACATGCTCTCTTATATACACAAGATTTCTTGTTCTTCCCTTCCCATTTTGATTGACTTAAAAACTGCAGAATCTGTTTCACAGGTTGAAAACTGAAGTTACCTTATAAGCTGATAAAATGTAACTGCATGCTTCTAGCGCCAAATTTCCTCTAATGACCTGCACGCCAAAAATGATGTCAACCCAAAATGAAAAAAAAAGTGTATTGTTATGAACTTCTTTTAGGGTATGTTTGATTAGAGTGGCAAAATTGGGTTTCCTAAAAATCACTAAACCCCATGTTTGATTACTTGGAAAATGAGGAGATGTTTTCCCAAAAAGCTGGTTATATAAGGATGCGGAACTCAACTCTAACGAAGTCGCAATAATATCCAATTAAGTAACCTTTCAATAGTTTTCGTAGTCAATAAAATGCTACATTTCATTTTTTGAACGTTTTATTTTTAGGATTTTTACATCGTGCAAACAAATAACCCTTTATTTATTTTCTTTTATATACAGTTTACTTTCAAAGATGCTTACCTTATGTGGCTCTTGAAGAACACTATCAATTACTTTTGTAAGAACAGAACTGCATAGGGCTTCCAGTTCTTGGTGATAGGTAGGGTCTCCATAAAATAGTCCCACAACCTGAATATCAGTCCACAAAAAAAAAAAAAAAATCTGTAACACAAGATTTCTTGATGAAAATATGCACGTATCAATTAATGAAGAAGTAAAAGACTGAGAAGATAACACAAACCTCTGTATTGTAAGCATGGTATGGGAGCTTATTTTGAGAAAGTGTTGTTGATAAGGAAAGCATTGCACAGAATACTCGTAATCTCAACTGCGGCGTTATCCTGCAATAGTGAGTCATAAACAAATAACACAATTGTAAGATTAACTTTGATGATGGTATTAACAAATATACAAGAACTGCTGCGGTGGGTACTGTACTAAGAGATTCAGATGGTAAGATGATAGTTTGCGGTGGGTTGGTACGAGGACTCTCTTAGTTTTCCAATGCTATATAGCACGTCCTCCGGAGATAAGTATTTTGGTGGCAAACCAGCTCCGAAGTTCTAATAGGTTTTTTTGCAGTATGCATTGCCGCTGGAGATTTCTGAAAATTTTGTCAAGTATGGAATTATAAGTGGTATTTTCGCTGAACAACAGTTTTTATAGATGCATTGCCGCTGGAGATTTCGGATGGACTATTTGGTGAAGTGGCAATAGACTCAATTTGGGCCCATGACATGGAAAACCTAATTTACTTGTAAGGCTATGATATAAAGCCTAATTAGGTTGAGAACCCTAACTTATTGTGTGAGACATCTATTGAAAGCCATTAGAGAGTTTGAGAAAGAATTCATTGTGAGGAAGAACACGAGTGCTTTCTAGGGTCCTCTCCATCCAAAGTGTGAGAGAACGTTTGCATCCTCAATTAGTGATTGTCTTTTTCAAAGATTTGATGAGAATTTGAGAAGGGAGGAAACCTATGGTTTCTCTATTTGTTTGAGAGTTTTGTAGCTAGTATCTTCTGCAATAGTACAAGTTCTATTTGTGTGTCCGTGGACGTAGGCAATCAAGTCGAACCACGTCATATTGATGCCTATCTCTATTGTTTGACGTTGCGAAGTAGGTTTACTTCTTTACTACTTTGTTTGTCATATTTCGTACACTAGCACGACTGCGCACAACAAAAAATATATTATTTGGGGAATGATTTAATAGCTTTTGAACAAAAATTATGCTATTACTTTTTGTGAATTATGCACTTTTAATGGGAGAAAGACATATGAGAATGACGTATGTTTTGAACAAATAATGGAAGAAACATTACAAAGTAAAATAATTTTTTTTTTTTTTTTCAATTATGACATTATGGATTTATGGGTAGCTTTACAATTGGTTTAAAATATTTACTTAAGAGGAAAGGGATGATGATTAATTGATAGTAGGAATGTAGCAATCATTATTATTTTTAGGTGTGAAATTACTTCTATGGCGCACCTAAATTTTTAAGTGAAATTACTAATCTAGCTATCGGAATTGGATTGAAATCCTTGTCAATTAGATTATCAATTTTGGTTAATTAGGTGAGAGAATATTTCTTACGTGCAGTTTCTGGCGTTCTGCTATAGTATGAAAGTAGATTTGAAACTTGTGCTCTTTCTTTTAACCGAGAAAACAAGATTTATTTACTACCATAATGGTAGATGTGCAGGACATTTTTCTTTATTAAGACAGATTTAGTTATTTTTAAAACAATAACCAAACAAAAACAAAACAAAGCAAAAACATTCAAATGTCCAACCAAGGCCCCTGAGAGTAACCAAGGGCTGGACACCCACGAGAAAAAAAAAAACACAAGACAAAATAAAGTGGAATACAATTTTTTTACTTATAAAGATGGATTGGAAGTCGAGGCTCTGGGATAATACTAAGGGTGACTTCAGGACAGGTAGTCAGACCATAGCGTTCCACCATACATATATCTTCAGATTTCATACCCTCTGGAAGTTTCCAGTACTAATATCAGATCTATTATGTTGCAGCTTAAGGGAATTTGGCAGCATATAAAGCAACTGTCTTCCGCACACACTCAAGCAAAAAATGGTCGTGTTTACTGTAAGCACGATAGTAACACAGCAGGATGTCATAGCAACAAATGAGCCCTCTACTTGTCTCAAACCAATCATGTCTTATCTCTCTCTACCCTCTAGGTTAACTTTGTCTCTATATTCGAAGAATTATGACTGTCAACATGTTCGATTCTTTTACTTAATGTTAATATCCTAACCAACTACCGCGCGCGTTTATTTTGAGTATCTATCATTAATCAATATATATATAACATCACAAGCTAAACAAATATACAATAACATTTTATAGAAATTAAATGATTATTGAACATTCAAGCATTACCTTGGACAAATCGCGGGTCAATCTTTTCGCAGTAATAGCTAAAGAATCTCGTTCTTTCGCAATCTTAACCTTCAAAAACAAAAAAACAAAAAACACCCAAATCATTAATCAATCAAAAATAAAATAAAAAACACATTTATATGAAAAAAAAAAAATCAAATTTTTATTACATTTTCTTCAAGAACAAGTTTCAAATGAGAATCAGATTGTTGAAAACTATGTTCAAGTTTGGTAATTTTATCTTCAAGTTGAAAAATAAAATGATCTTTTTCAGTAATTTTTTGACGTAATCGATTTGTTTCAGATTCAAGTTTTGAAACACGAGAAGCAATTGCCATTGAAGTGATTTTTCGAGCTAAATCAAGTTGATCATATGGATCTGTTGGAATTACTGATAATAGTTCATCAGGTAAATGAAAATCAGTTGAATTGTTGGTCATTTTCAATGAATTGAATTGAATTGATTTGAAAAAAAAAAACCCTAATTTTAAAATTGAAGAAGAAAAAACCCTAATTTTTTAATGAATTGGGAATTTTTGCAGAGAAGAGAGAGAGAGAGAGAGAGAGAGAAAGGAGTGTTTGTTGTTGTAATTGTTTGACCTTTAAATTAGTTTTTAAATTGTTAGGTGGGATTTGGGTGTCAGTTTAAATTTGGGAGTTTCCCTCTCATTGGTTTCAAATTGTCAAATGATTAATTGGCCCCACGTAAATCGCCATGTAAGATCCCACGTAAGCGCCACATAAGCTCTCTCAAATGCGATATTACACTCCTCATGGGGTCTAAGTGCCACATAGATTTTGTATAATTTTATTTTGGTTTTGATTTTTTTTTGTACAAAATTAACACGTACCCGATTTGTTTGAGTTCGAAGAAAAAAATGGAAACTGAGAGAGAAGAAAGTGGAACGAGGGGAGAGAAAGTGACGAGACGATTCTGATAATCTCAAACTCGTAACGTGTTTTATCAGTTTAATAAATTTTACATGGTCCCGTTTTTTAAGAGAAGCAACCAAGCACTCATAAAATCGGAGTACAATGAAATTGTGACATGGTTTGCTTTTCCATCTAATTTGTAGGTAAACAAGCACGGCCATAGGCTCCATAAGAGCATTTTCGTATTCTAATGGCATATAGGATCTAATAGACGCATCACAAAAAATCCTTGTAGGCCGCATAAAACACCACTTAGGATCCCACATAAGCGTCCGATAATCTCCTCCTAGTGCGATACTGCACTCTATGTGTCATCTAGGGTCCAAAAGAGCATCTTCCTATTTCAATACCACATAGAATCTAACATAAACAAAAACACTTCAAAATCCAACATAAGCACCACAAGAGAATCCTACAAGGTTTTTATCGTAAAAGCATTTTAGTATATTAGCTTCGATGCCATATACTAATGTGTGTTCGCATAATTGACATTTATGAACAAACGACAATTAAATTAAGAATATTTTTTGACATACGACAACCAATCTTTTTTTTTTGCTCGATTTATCATAAATATTATTAGCATTTATGCTTCATTCATTTTTACATCAACAAACCGTGTTTTATCAATGCGTTAATGAACTTTATAATTCACTCATTCCAACAAACTTGGCCTTTCGTGCGCAAAAGCCATAATAATGTCCCTTATTGCCTCTCACATTGTTTGAGTACATTTATACCGCTATACGTAATCCATGCATATTGATTACTAAATACAACCACAACGCGATAGTTACGTTGCATGAAAATATATCACTTATGTTCATCAAAATGGATTTAGCTCGCAAAATCGACAAATACCAGTCCCATGTGACATGTCATCAATAATTTTATCATTTTATGGCAGTGTGACTGCAAATAGCGGAAATAACAATTCCATTCTTGTCCTACTAATTAACACCATTTTAGGCTTCTAGCACCCTAGATAACGGCTATTTATTCAAAAAGGCAAAAAGGGTTCAAGAAAACAACAAAACGGCTACTTCTTCTTCTTCTTCTCTTCTGTCTGTAACTTAAATCAAGAAAAGGAAGAAACCCCATCAAGAAAAAAGTGGTTTTCTGATCAGAAAACAATAAAGATTGGATTTTTATTCCTGTGAAAACAATGGGGATAGATAACAAGAAAGTGGGTATGAAAGGATTCTCAACACCACCACCACCACCTTTAAGATGGAAATCAGCTCCTTGTACACCAATTCAAACATTGGAAATGAATGAAGAATCTCTTCATCAATTATCAGCAACAATAGCAAAAGTTGATTCTTTTCATATAATTCATAAAGTTCCTAGTGGTGATTCTCCTTATGTGAAAGCTAAACATGTTCAAGTTAGTATCTTTTAACCTTTTTGATTAGTTTTTATTAATGGGTTTTGTTTAAAACTCTTGATTAGTTATTGTTTTGTTTGAATTTGTGGGTTTTTTTTTTTTTTCAAGAAAATTTTGTTTTTATGACAGTTGATAGACAAAGATCCAAGCAAGTCTGTTGCTTTATTTTGGTCAGCAATTAATGCGGGTGATCGAGTTGATAGTGCTTTGAAAGATATGGCAATTGTAATGAAACAATTGGATCGAAGTGATGAAGCAATTGAAGCGATAAAGTCTTTTCGTCATTTATGTACCCCTCTTTCTCAAGAATCTCTTGACAATGTACTTGTTGATCTCTACAAGGTAAAAATTTAAAATCATTTGATCTTCTATTGTAAGATAATACAAATTTATTAGTATATGTCAGTTTTAGATATTTTACTGCGCGCGATACAAATTTAGTATATGCCAGTTTTAAATACTTCATTTGAGTCGATAATTTGGTAGTTAACATAATGACAGCGACCCCTTTTTGCGTATGATGATACTCCCCCTTGCTCGTGTTTGTATATTTCCATGGATAAATCATAGTAACTATGATTGTGTTGGTTGGTTATAGCTTTATAATGTCTTATATGCTGCCATGTAGTTTTAGAGCGCAATATGTAGCAAAACTTAGTTGTTTTTAGAAACTTTAGTGTCGCGAGTTTTAGATATTTTTTAGAAAATTTAGTACTTCATTTGAGTCGATAATTTGGTGCTTAACCTGCTGGGATGGCTCTCATGTTGAACGTAGACAAGCAAAATGACAGCGACCCTTTTTTGCGTATGATCATACTCCCCTTGCCCTTGTTTGTATATTTGAGCATTAGATATAGGCAATCGAAACATCTTTCCATGGATAAATCGTAGTTAGCTGTAGTACTGCCTAGCTTTAGTTCTATTTGTGTTGGGTGGTTATAGCTTTCTACTGTCTTATATGCCGCCATGTAGTTTTAGAGCAAAATATGTAGCAAACCTTAGTTGTTTTTAGAAACTTTAGTGTCGCGAGTCTTAGATATTTTTATAAAATTTAGTATACTTCATTTGAATCGATAATTTGGTGCTTAACCTGCTGGGATGGCTCTCATGTTGAACGTAGACAAGCAAATGACAGCGACCCCTTTTTGCGTATGATCATACTCCCCTTGCCCTTGTTTGTATATTTGAGCATTAGATATAGGCTATCGAAATATCTTTCCATGGATAAATCGTAATTAGCTATACTGTGATCTGCCTAGCTTTAGTTATTTTTAGAAACTTTAGTGTCGCGAGTCTTAGATTGTTAAAGAGCTTTTGATATCCGTATTTGTTGGTGTTCATGGAATTTTCATGTTACTAAAATAGTGAGTAATGCATGTGTAGAGAGGTGGAAGAATCGAAGAACATATTGAGCTACTTCACCACAAACTGAAGCTTATCGATGATGGTGTAGCATTTGGTGGGAAGAAGACAAAGATAGCAAGATCTCAAGGGAAGAAGTTTCTTGTCTCAATTGATCAAGAGAGATCAAGGTGAGTAGGTAGTTTTGGCGTTGTGTTCTGTATTTTCTATTTGTCTTTAATGTAGTTCTGCATTCTCATCGATGCTTTTTTCTTACTGAAGGCTACTAGGGAACTTAGGCTGGGCTTACATGCAACAAAATGACTACAAAACTGCAGAAGAAATTTACAGGTAAATTCGTGTATGCGCACATTTTTCATTTGGATTGTAGTCATGTACTCATGTGACTATAGCAACATATACTAAAAAATGTGCATGTGGTATCTATTTTTGGACACAGGAAAGCTCTATCTATAGAACAAGACAAGAACAAGCAATGCAATCTTGCCATCTGCTTGATGAATAGAGGAGAGATTATGGAAGCAAAATCTCTGCTGCAGACTGTAACACCTTCATCTACCGAGCGGGAATTGGTAGATCCATTCATTAAATCTTTTGATCGTGCTTATGAAATGCTGATTGAGCTTGAGTCTAAATCATGTCCAAACCGAAATGCAAAACCAGTGGCTTCCGCTTCTCCCATTGAAGAACCTTTGCTTCTGAAGAAAGGATCTTATGTTTGTGACGATAGGCTTGATTCATTTGGTAAGGGAAGATTGAACAGAGAAGTAGAAATGGAAGAGAAAGGTGGTGGTCATTCTTGCCGTAAGTCTCTTTTTGCTGATAAAGGGAACAAGGAAAATTGTTCTCCAAACCTATTTGAGAGAGGGAATGGTATCTCTGGATGGAAGAATGTAGAACCATTTAGCGAGTCTAGAATGGAAGAAGGCAGTACAAGGAAGAATGTCAGAACTTTTGGGTTCCACAGATACAGTAACAGGAGTCCAAAGCTCACATCTAAATATGGTTTGCAGTCCCCTTCAGATGGAGACTGGAGAAGGAGGTCACGGGATAATGATGCAAATAAGAACCAGGCAACTATAACACCGACTAAATCCCCAATATTTATAGAGTCAAAATGTGGTTTACAGTCCACTGATGGAGGCTGCAGAAAGTCACCGATATCTTTTGCATACCAGAAAGCTCATGAAGTTGGTGGAGACTTACAAGCTTGCAGTGGTCAACATTTGGAACAGAGGTCTGAAGTTACTGTCACGGATAGTGCAAGTAAATATATTGGAGGGAATGAAACCCCAGAAGCGTGTAATGGTATTGATTCCACCACAGAAGGTTCAACTTCAAAATATTTATGTTCCTCCTTCAGGAGTGGAAAAAGTTGGGCTGATATGGCTGAAGAGGAGGAAGAGCTCTTACGAGAATGTAAGAATAACTCAATTAGTACATGGGAGTACCCCTCATTTCAAACTCCATGTAAATCGGTCGACAGATGGAATGATGAAAAGTTCTTTCATAACGAGAACATGGATTCCAACATCATTGGTTCCACTCCAGAGCTGACTACACAGCCACGGAGAGATGGTTATACCCAGACTTTAATAAGGAAGCTCGAACTTATCGATCTGAAGAAGGAAGAACACATAAAACCAAAAGCCAGTTATTCTTTTAGCAATCCAACTGCTCGAAGGACCTTAGCATTTGAGAAGACTGATTCTGCAGACTATTTCCGGCCTTCCCCACTTTGCAAACAAGTCTTGTTCAACTGGGAAAGTGATAATACTGCAGGACATGGGAAGAATTCAATGCCAGTGGGGAGAAGGAGCAGAAGACTACCAGTTTTCCAGGAAATTACTCCTTAGCGATAGTCTCAGAGTTTGATTTTGTTGTGCAATGTCGTCTTGTGGGCAGATAACCCAAAATCAAATTTCTACCATATGAAACCAAAACATACCGAATGATATTTTTTTTGACATGTAGTTCATTTATTTAAATCTTTAATTCTTTGGTGTCAAATGTTGCTTCTGTTATTTTATAAAGTCCCCTGTGTGTGTTTTAAGATATCTGAAGTAAATGTGTGGAGAGGGAACAAAAGGCTACAAGTTTTACAGTAAATCATTCTTCAGGATAGTCCCATAGTGTGATCTTGTCGTACTGTGCCAGGCAGACGATCCCTTTTTAGTTGTAATCCATCAATGTGTTAGTATTTGTTTATTTGGCATCAAATGTTGTTCATGTTGCAAGACAGTCATTGGATCAAGCTTGAATGTCAAATGACACGAAATTGTGGCATTGTGCCTCACAATGTGGTCGTGGTCAAACACAGAGACACACTGAGGCAGGAGCTTGCAGTATGTCACACCTTTAAAGTAGATGTTACAGCTAAACATATGTCCAGGAAATCACTCTTCCAAGAGTTTATTTACCTTCTGGATGAAGTTGCATGTCCCTGTAAGTCGAGAAATGTCCATCTATTGAATTTATAAATTTCTACGATAGCAACATATGGCAGAATCTGAATTAAGCCGATGACAAAGATACTATGAATGATATGAAAAGGTAAACATTTGCATATAAAAAAGCGTTTTACATCAGATATTCCATCCTTTTTATATCACTATATCAATGGTCGACAGTATACGAAAATGACCACATTCTGACTTTCAAGTATGGGTTTTCAGATTTCACTTATACACGAGCTTAAAATCATCGAAGCCTCCAAACTAAATGTCATCCAGAAAAGAGGTTAGTGGAAAATACCAATGTGGTAACCACAATGAACGTCACTGCTATATGTCTCCAGGACTAAGCACTACCAACTAAGGAAGTTTCACAAACTTCTGATTCATTATTATGACGGACTGTTGTCCTAGTGTGGCTGTTAACGGCCTCAAACGCATGTGCACACATACTCGAGAATACAGTCAATGCCTGAAAGACATTAGGAAGGCTTGTTCGTAGGTTCTTCAGAGTCATGCCACGGCTAAGCTGGACCGAGCTCAGATATTTAGTTTTCTCATCTCCCACCCTTAACTTGAATGCCTCGATTTTTGCACGTTTTACTTCCAAAGGATGATTAGGACTCAAGTTCGAAACCACATCTCCAGTTGCATTACTTTCGAATTTCTTCTCCATCTCATTTAATAAGTCGATTTCTCTTTGCAACTTTTTCTCAAGTCGTTCTGATTTCTTCTGCAACAACAGTTCGTCAGCCTGCTGCAAGACTATGGAATGGATTACGGAAAGAAAGCTTTTGATGGCATCAGCAGCTACCTGGCAAAATTAAAGAAAATTTGAGATCCAAATTTAGTTAGGAACACTCATTGCACTAGACCACCCACTAGTTCAAATAACTATGTCCTAAGAATTTCCATTATCAATGGCTTAGATCCCCAAAAGGAGCGGTAGTGGGGAAGGATACCTCTAGATAAATGAATAATGTGTTTTATCAAAAATTTCATAACTAAATCTATTAAGTACAATAGTACACTTTGGGGTAGGATCCTCACATCTATGGATACCAATCCTGTATAATCATGGAGTTTATAATGTTTGGTGACAGTACCCATGACTCTATTGCTCAGCATCACTCATGATTTTATATGAAAGCAACAAGTATAAGCGATGACTGTACCTTGTCAGGTAAATGATCCATCCCAAACTGCCAATGTTCACAGAGGTGTTGGACAATAGACAAGAAATTGCTCTCTTGTTGACCATCCACGAGCCAGTCAGTGAGTTGAACCCACCTATTGAGCACCTGAACATATTCACGCTGAGATTTAAGGAGATTGCAGAAACTATTGTACCAGCCTGTGACTTCAGTTTCAAGTTGGACTGTGAATTGGCGATGGTAATCAGGAGTTGGCTCCATGCTTGTATAGTTGGTGAGATGCTCCATTTGCTGGGCAATTTGGTACTGAACCTGATGGCAATCACACATTGTTCTCCACATGTGCATCAGCCTGTAAAAGGAAAGAGGGAGTTTAAAATTGTCACTCTAGGGAAAAACGAAAGATAAAGCTCCAGTTATTCTGCTCCACAAAACATTTTTTTGGTTTTTACCTAGAGAAAAGCAGTGTGAAGGAGATAATCACAATATGTCCACAGAATACAAGTTTTAATAATGTCACACCCAGCTGTCCAACATACTCCGTACTGATTAGTTATCAATCCCATACCCCAATGCAGGAACAAGTCGCATAAAGAAACTCAAGATAAAGTACACGTAGTAATCTCTAACCGATTCAATTTCGAGGTTCTTAAAAGCATACCAATACTGGTCCACTTACAATCGAAACAACATTTAGTTTAATCCTAGGATAATATCAATATTCAATAAAACATACAAGAAAATCAATAGTAGATTAAAAGGAAGTGCCTGAAAAACTGAAGCCTCAATAACTAATATGAGGGGAAAAAAACAAGAGGGAAGACATACTATATGTATTGAATGAAACTTAACTAGTACCAATTCAAGAAACTGAAGGCAAATGGGTGTATTAATGTTCATGACTTTACCCAGAAGACAGCATAATAAGCTGAGGATGTAGTTCCTCATCTATCAGCTTCAGAATAGACGAATTGATTTCGCTTATAGATTGTTGAAGACAGCACATGTCATACTGCAAGGTCTCAATACTAGATCGAGTTTCCTCCGTCTTCAACAAATCTTGATCACTAGCTTCATATTTTTGCAGTACCAAGGTTTTCCTTCCATACTCCAACTTGGTATTCTCCTCCTCCTGCAGCAAACGAAACCCATGAGAAATACTGATTAGAAAATGAAAGAGATGAAGAACATAACCGATCTCTACATTTTGTCTAACAAAATTAGAAAAAATCCAACCTGCCGATTCGAACTAATAAACCAAGGACATTTGACAGGTTACCCACTACAGTCCTCCACCCTACCAATTGGGGTTAGGTCAGATTAAGGGTGTTCGACAGTTAAGGATGGTTACCGCTCGTCTCTTGCACCCTTCTTTCAATTTAATACATATTCTCTATATCATGAAACATAAAAACTAATTGTAGAAAGTGGAAACTAGGCCTATTGAAAAGAAGGTCATTTTCGAAAAAGAACAAGTCCTTTTATAGACAAGGGGTAACCAACGCGGTGCTGGTTTAATGGCTCTCATGTGACCTCCCGGCTTTTATACAAATGTGGGTGTGGGCGCAAGTGCCAAAGGTAACAACTCAGGAATGGATGCCCTATCTCATCTAGTGTCCTGTACCAACACCACCAACTAGGTATGTAGCATTCACTAAAAAGCACTGAAGCTTACAAAACTTTTAAATAGAGGGCCTGTTTTCTAGACTCTCTAACAGACACCAATCTTCTCATGAGATCCCTGACCTTAGCTATCGGCTGAGAAGCAATAAAAGAACTCAAAGAGCATAAAGTCCTCGTTATCCAAGTTAACTTTCTCCTAGTCACCCCTTTGTGTTGATCTATATTGCAGATCTTAGCTTACCAAAACTAAAGTCCCATACACACTCAATAATGTTGAATTTAATTTGCATGCTGTTTCGCTATTGCAGGAATTAATATTAATTTGCTTAAAATTATACATAAAAGTTACCTTAACTTCCTTGAACAACCTCTCTTCATCGGTGTAAATTCTTTCTAGCGTCATTCCATGGGCACCAGGCTTGCAAGGTTCACCTGGTTCATAAAACTCTGAAAAGTCCTTGCTGGAATTAAGTGCTCTAGAAGACCAACTCCAAGACAGTGCACTAAAAACCTTGGAAGACTTGGAAGTCTTTCCTGCGAAAAGCACAATATTCTTAACAACTACTATAACATACCAAATCGACAAAATCAAACATATAGCGTAGACAAAAAAATGAACCGATGTAGCATTCAATCTTATAACAAAAAAACTGCAACTAGTTTAATAAAATGGATGGATTGATAACTTACTCATGCTTTCTCCAAAATTCTGATAAAGCGAGTCCACGCCCCTATTAATGTCCAGAACAAGAATAACATCTTTCCCAGAAGCAGAAGCTTTTAAGAAATAATCATCAATCTCTTTAATAATCCCAGAAAGGGTCTTCTTCTTCTTTGTCGTCTTCGTATTCAACTTCTTCTTTTCCTTATTCCTTGGAACAGCTACCATTGATGAACTATTAACCCCCAATGTTTTCTCAAATAAAGGATGCAAAATGATATCAGTAATCACTTTCTCTTCCTCCTTCTCAAATTCGGTATTTGTTTCAGCCCAATTTTCTTCTTCAATAGCCATAGAATCCCAAATACCACAAGATGAACTTGTATGTGGAAATGGTGTTACAGGTGAAATAGACCTAGTATCACTAATCTCTTCTTCATCTAACACTACCACCACTACCTCCCCATTATCGTCTTCTTCGATGTCGCTGTGATCAGGACTAAAAGAAGGTAAAGGGGGTGGAGGAGGAGGAAGTGGTGGAGGTGAACAAGGCAAAAAACCCTCTTCACTACCATCATCATAACCCTCTTCACCCTCATCATCAGAAGATAACATTTCAACATCAATACATTCAGAATCAGTAAATTGACGAAGAGTAATACCAGTGTTCTTCAAAGCTTGTAAATAAATCATTTGAGCAGAAGCAAATTGAGTTTTAAGTAGTAACAGTTGTTTCATTAACCTTTTTCTTTCTTTACAAATCTGTACTCTTTCTTCTTTATCAATCTTCTTTGATGAAACACAACCCATGTTTGCAATGCAAAGTGGGTTTTGAAGAAGAAGAAGAAGAAGATCAGTAGAAAGAGAAAACCATGGTTTTTAATGAAGCTGATGATCTCTCTGTAATACTTCTGACATTGCAGTAAGAAGAAGCTGCTATTGTCTTCAACAGATGAGAGAGAAAAATAAAGTGCACTTTTTCTATAAAGAATACAAAGTGGAAAAATAAATCATTTCAGCACAAATGAATGATAAAAATGTAAACAAGAAAGTTATGAATATGTCTACCTAGGGAAATTTTTGTGTGAAAATGGTAATGATTTGATCAGTTTTCTAGCTATTCTACTTACTATTTCATTACACATTTTGGTCCATTTCCAGCTATTAAAATGATTAAAAATGTTAATCACTTTTTGGTACCCTAGGAGGGAGCTAGGTCTGTGGGTTTCAGGGACTCAGGAAATGTTTGACTCAATCCTATTTAAGGTACTTGTACATATTGGATTGGCCTGATATTTGGTACGATGAATGTTCTCATTATGTACAACATCTTCACAAAAGTTTATCATAATCTGAATTTTCTAACCTTAGAAAAATCATATTACAAGTTAATGTAAAAACGTTCATTTTTACCGTTAAATTTAATATTAAATTTGATGGGTCTAAATATATTCAAATGAGCTGATTTTTTATGTAGTAAATCTTTATAGTAAGGAGATCATATCTACCTTCTAATCATGTCAATCCAATATGTACAAGTACCCTAAATAAGATTGAGTCAAAATTGAGTCAAACATTTTCTGAGTCCCCTGGGTTTTGATAAATCAAATATATGAATATTCACAAATATCCGATGAATTTCAGTATGTGGTTTTATATGTAGTATCGAAATTTAGGGTATATCCATTTTTTGATCCATTTTGCTAATAAAATAATTAGAAAAGTTGAATCACTTTTTAGTACCCTAAGAGGGTAGGACATAGGTGAAAATATTCGTGAATATTCGATTAATATGTATGTTTTTCAACAAATTGGATATATGAATATTCGCGAATATCTGATAAATTTTGGTATGTGGTTTTATTTCTAGTTGGATATATTCGTTTTTTTTGCTTAGTTGAAAATGTCGATTTTTTGCAGATATCACATTAAAAATAAAACCACTTACCGAAATTTGTTGGATTTATAGAAAAATAGATATATTTGTCGAATATTTGCGATTATTATTAACGATATTTTCACCTATGCCTTAGGGTGTCAATTGGGGTTGGGCTATTGATCAGCTTGTTGTCCAAATGAAGATCCATGAACATTTTGTGTTTTGGGCCAGGATACTCTCAACCAAAATCTTATCCAAGATATGAAGTTATTATCAAATCAAATTGTGCCATGTAAGCAACATGAATCTAAACATCCAAATTCTACTTTGATTGGAACCACAATTCTTTCATGTGGTTGTAGTGTAATGCATTTGTAATAAACAAAAGGGAACTTACATACACAAGGGAGTTGCATTTACATTTGCAAGGAAGAAATAACTATACATCAATCAAACTTATCAGGTGTTGTAGTTATTAGAAATGGCAGCTAAACTTGCTTCTTCAACCACAGTGATGACTTCTCTTCCACAGTTCAGTGGTCTTCGTCCACAAGCTTCAACTGTTCATGCAGGCAGTCTGGTGAGCATTTGCACCATCTTTTTATATATATTTAAGTGTAATGGCTTGCTTTAGTATTAATGTACATATTATGTTAATGTGTAGGTAGTTGCGCAACCTATTAGGCGAAGGGGAAAGGGTGCTTTGGGTGTTCGATGTGACTTCATTGGATCACCAACAAATTTGGTATAAATTTAGTCTCCTCCCTCTTTCTTGTCGAGGTACATGCTAGTGTTGATATGAAAGATAAGTGATAATGTTGTTTGATTAACAGATAATGGTGAGTGCAACCACTCTCATGTTGTTTGCTGGAAGGTTTGGGTTAGCTCCTTCAGCAAACAGGAAGGCTACTGCTGGATTGAAGCTTGAAGTTAGGGACTCTGGTTTGCAGACAGGCGACCCAGCTGGATTCACCCTTGCAGATACATTGGCGTGCGGAACTGTAGGGCACATTATTGGTGTTGGTTTTGTTCTTGGCCTCAAGAACATTGGTGCTATATAAACTGTAAAAGTGTATCAGTTCTCATTTGCATATAAAAATGTTGTATTCAATCCAAGACATGTCTTCTATTTCGCCGTGTCAATCTCTCTATTCAAACAATAAGTTACAGTAAACCATGACAGTTAAGAAATCTTCTCACTGCAAGGATCAATACATTGTGCCACAGCCATTTCCAGTAAAATCTCAACTAGGATCTGAATAAAATTCTCCACATAATTTTTGTAACTGTCCGTTCACAGTATCACAATGATTTTCATATTTGTCCGCAACTTTGGTGGTTCTTCTAAGTAACATTAATTTTCAGTATACATTCATTCTAACATAAAAGATGAATATCATAAAATGTGTTAAATGAATAGTACTTCCAATGCAGCAGAATGCAAATGTATTGTGTTTATAGTCACAACCACAACAAAAAAAATTGCAGTTCTCAGAGCTGCTACAGTAAAAAGGTATGACTACTTGAAACAACCATACTAAAGCAATCCAAGGTTCATGTGGTTCCTAACATTTGAAAATATCTACACCAGGATATAGAAGTTCATCTCAAGGAATTTTAAGGTTGTTGGACAGAAAACACTTCCACAGATCAGAATCAGTAAATAAGCCAAATACCGGTGGTTCTCCATTTTCTCGTGAACAGTTAGCTCTGCCTGCAACCAAAGGGCACACCGCTCAACAATTCTCTCAAACGTCTCTGCATGATGAAATTATGTAGAAGTTCTTAAATTTGATTCGAACTTGAAAAATACCTGGACTTTTTTCTTTTAGACGACTCGGCAGGAGCTGCTATGTAATCTTCAGCCCTAATATTGTCTACTGCTTTCTGTGTCCCCAACTCCTTTGCTTTTTTCTGCAAAGAACAAAAGAAATACTAAGAATGTGTATGAAAATTTGAAAACCAATCAGAACGCAAACATGAACAGTGGAGTGTCAGTATATTGCCTTCAAAAAACATTTTTTTCAGTACTTCACAACATATGCTCGTTTCCATGCCAAACTCATCAACAAAGCAGATGTGCACACATACGATATAGATAACTACAGAAGCTTGACACTCAAATTTACAAGGTTTCAATTTTCTACATATTTATAATGCTGATGCTTCACATTTTAAAATGAGTCCAGTATACATGATAAAACACTACTATAGGTTAGATAAGATGGCTAGGAAGGTTATTGTTTTATTATTAATGTCGACACTGATCACTTGTAAATTGTAATATAAATGCAGTGTGACATCTTAATTACCTTTAAGGACTTCACTACAGAAGTCATATCGTTTCCATCTTCAGCCTTGCTAGAGTCCAGCTTTGTAGGTTCCTAACACCATTCATGGATATAACATAAGTAGAAAATGGCTATAGGATATGTATAGTGAGATGTACAAAATAAAGGAAAAGAATAAGATAATCAAGCTTAAACATTTACCACAGGAGGAAGAAATGCTGCCTCTCTTTTCCTTTTATTTTCAGCTGCTTTTTCTGACTGCTGCTCCTGCCTCTCTTCCCATTTCTTTGCAGATTTCTTTTTGTCACTCAAGAAGTACTCTCCACTTTCTAATTGAAGGTCAATCTGGAGATATGGCAGACCATTTTATTTTAGAATAGGAAATTGTACCAATAGATAATTTGTATATGAACAAGAAGGCCAGTAAATATATCTTGTTATAGAATATTCAAAAATTCACATGGAAATTTAACTGTAAGAACAAGATGCTAGCATGTGTTACCAGATGTAAGGATTTCTATTTTCTAGTCTCTCAGTGTATGTAGGCCAAATCTGGCACCACAACCCCTTAAAGATATTATACAGTATTACTATTTACTTCACACACAAAAAATTTATTGAATAATCCAATAGGTATACTGAGGTAATGTACACATACAAAAGGACAAATTCAGAATTATATCGGTAAAATCAAACAACATAACCCTATGAACTTATGAAGGGTCCCAATATGCATAATTGCATATAGTTTGATATCAGAACCCCCAAACGACATTGTCCAGGACTCCAGGAAATCGGTGACAAGTAAATACTGGGAGGAAGAAATAAGTAAAATGACGAGATATCACAAATTTTGAGTCCAAACATAATGGTCGACATATATGAGACAGACAATCCATACTATTAAAATATTTTGGTCCCTGACCCGAAGTCCTAAACCCCAACAAAGCTCAACTTAGAACAAGAAACTTCAGACAATCCATAATTCCATACTATAAAATATTTTGGTCCCTGACCCTAAGACCTAAACCCCAACAAAGCTCAACTTAGAACAAGAAACTTCTGACTTAAGGAAAAGAATTTTCTAATAGGAGGATAGAAACAATTCTTTGATCTTCCTTGATTCGCCATATGCTAATTACGGAATCACACACATAGCAGTGACACACTAATTACAGACAAGTTTCGAGACCATCCATTCATGGTAGGTGAAGTGGTGAACCAAAGACCATACCACAATGAAAAAGCGCCAAATTTGTTCAAGAACAATTTCACTCCATTTTCCAAGATATCTTGGCTAGGAAATTGGCAATTTGCACAAATTAGGTAGACTACCACAGGCACAGTGAATTGTACAAAATTTGCAGGGAAATTGGCAAAGGTAGGGAAAAATATTTGAAGCATTGCATCATCTGCATAAAATTTCACCTTGCTAGGTTGTTGAGGAGGCGGGAAAGGTGTATATGGCTTCTTCTCTTTGGATTTAATCTTCTTTTGCTGAACGTTTTTCCTGCAAAGTATATATAAAAGAAGATAATGTAAATGAAAGTAAATGAATCTAAGACAGCAAGATGAATAAGTGTGATCTCCATACTTTTTGAACTTAGGAAGGAACCTGTCCCAGTTTTCATGTGCATACTCGGGAATCTTTGCAAGCTCTCTCTTCACCATCAACTCCTACACACAAAAGGTAGCTCTCACCCATTTGTATCTTTACCATCACATATGAAATCATTCCAGATCATAGAAACTAAAATAACATGTCACCTTGACATGGTATAAGGGATGCATTTTATTCATCATGCAATCTTCTACAACCCTGCGAACTTGTTTTAGACCCTTGAATGAACCCATAGCAGAAACTGTATTTCCCTGCAAATCATGTTGAAGTACTTAGCGCAGGTCATGAACGGAAAAATAATTAACGAGGAAATCAAATGGTTTAGAGCATACATGAACTAAAATGTAGCAATTCGTTAATATCTCAAGAGCCTGCATCAGAAAAGAGAGTTGGGTAAGTCCAACAAATAAAGAAAGATAAACCTGTGGTACGTAGGTACTGCCATGTAACTAACAACAAAAAATCTGAGACACATTTGTATACACTATAGATGAGTTTTGGATTAGAGCTTGATCTATAACTGGCAGGTCACTCTGAAAGTTCAAAAAACAAATCACTACAAAAGAGTTTTATTATATTATTACTTATGGGACTCCACATGTTATTCCTTACATCAAACATTAGACAGTGTATGTATGGAGCAACATAGTCATGCTCAACACATAGCTCCACATGGAGTCATAATTCATAAGAGAATGCATCATTAGGTCGCACCAATTATTCATTTTAAGTTCAGAAAATTCTATGTGGAAGACCACAAGTTTGAAAAAGAAGTCCTCAACAACATTTTTCAGTCAGTAATCAGATTCTGCAAGCCCAAATCCCAAACACCGAAAAATGCAATCTCTTGTTTGTGAGAACCATTTACTTCTTTACTCTTGAACTATTTAAGGATTCAACTACGACTCAAAATCTCAACACAAAGTTAACATTATATTGTATTAGTGTGTGTACCACTAAAATTTATTAGTGTTCAACTGTGAGTACCTTCAGAGTGGACGAATTGGCTCCCAAAAGTTGCTGCCTCCTTTTAACAAATCGATCCTGTGGAAGATAATTAAATAAATAATTGTGTACAATTCAAAAGAAACTGTATTTAATGTACATTTACTTTGAATGATCAGACCTAGCTATTCCAACATGAATGCTATAAAAGACACGAAACATGGAAATGTTGACAATGTAGATCGAATTGCAATTGATTCATTTTGAAAGAAAAACTTAGCAATAGCTCGAGATGTGAAGATACAAACCTTGTGACGGACGAAGCCGTTAATCTTTATGATGTCACATTGCATCTCATCGTCCAAAACCTTGATTGCCTACAATCAATATGAAAAGTAATTCATATCAAAGGAAATTTACAATAGGACATTTGCCCAACAAAACCATATGTATTGTGTACAATTTAAAAGGCTTCTTCGAAATCCCAGAGAGCTATTCAGGGCTTGCAGTTTTCCTGTTACTCATTGGAAGACCTACTTCTCGCTTCTCAGTTATAGAAGCAAAATTTTGAGGGTGCCCTTTCGTAAAACATTAGTGGCTGGCAATGCTAAAACCATATTGTATTTGCATGGTTTTTTCTTCCGTAAACTATTTTATTCGTTTTCATACAACGTTATGCATATGTAATTACATTAATTAACTTTTTTTCACCTTTTTCTAATACAAATCGAGTGAAAGTGTGAAACATACAGCTAAATACAATTTTCATTATATTCATCTACATTTTACTCACAAATTTCATTGGACATTTAAGTTCTCCATAGTGTGTAGTTGAAGATATGCGCACCAATACCATAAGAGAATCTAATACAGAAGAAACGATGCCTAAGAACAATAGACTTTTATAAGATGATATACCTTGCATCATAAATAATAACATTATAGCAACAGAACAAAGGTGTTGACTTGGAGTACAAACAAGCAATGGAACACCTTAGTAAGATTCACCCCTTGCTTTTAAAGTGGCCACTCCTAAGTCCCAAATTTTCACATTACTCTATATCTTACCAAAAATGGCTTAACGCTATGCAAACTAGGTGAAGCTACTTCGGTACCAAAAACCTAAGTACAGCATCAACTATCAAGCAAATAAATCATTAAAATTAATAGAGTTGCTATACTCATTTTCAATTAAAAACAACATTCCAGTTATTCAATAAATCCATTCACAGAGAAGAAAGTATACCTGAGCAGCAGACACACTTCTTGATAAAAGCTTTATAAGATCCCTCGCTTTGATGATGATGTATGGGTCCCTAGTCTTAAGGGTTGTCGAAACAGTCATACTTCCCTTAACCTGAACAGTAATATGTAATAATATATTAAAATCTATTACACCATTTAACCATTACACCATAAGATACTCATTCAAGCATACTAAGAACAGAGGCGAATACTAGTTTATGACAAGCACATTTCATACAGTTAAAAAAAAAATATTCTTAACTCATTTGTTAGGGTGTTGTAAGAACTACATAGTTGATTTTGGACATAATTCACATACCAGATTGAGTTCACATGAAACTCCATACTGCTTCAAAGCACTTTTGACAACAGGCCAAACTTCTTGCAAGTATTTCTCTGGAAAAACAAAGAGATATAATATTATCAGGGAAACGACAATAAGAGATTGACCTACGTATTGAAAATAATCAAATATAAAAAAAAAATACACTTATAGTGGAAAAATTGAAACTCTTTAAAAGTGGACCATAATTCAAAATAACTAAAAATCATGTTTAAATAAAAAAAAAAATGAAACTATATAATAGCAGGTTTAGATAGCAATGCAACTCAAATCCTCGCAGTAGTAAAAAAAACAAACAACTTAAACACTTTTAGGATAATTATTACACAATTCACAAAACCCATCATTCAAAACAGCTAAACATCAGGTTTAAATATTAAAAAAAAAAATGAAAAACCCATCAGCTCAAATCCTCAAAATAGTAACAAACTTAAACATCAAAATACAATTTTTAGGATAATTATTACAAAATTCACAAAACCCATCATTCAAAATTAGCTACATCATGTTTAAATAAAAAAATTGAAAACCCATCATTCAAAATAGCTCAAATCCTCAAAGTAGAAACTTAAACATAAAAAAAATACAATTTTTAGCATAATTATTACACAATTAACAAAACCCATCATTCAAAACAGCTAAAAATCATGTTTAAATAAAAAAAAAATGAAACTTTATAACAGCAATTCAACTCAAATCATCAAAATACTAAAAAAAAAACATAAAGATTAGGGATTTGACCTCTGTATGCAGGAAAAAGAGTAGAGAAAGAAGTAGCTTCAAGTAAACCTCCTTCATTCCAAGAAGGATCAAATTTTTCAATTTTCCAATGATCAATACTTTCATCATCCCATGGTTTTGGTTTATCATGTTTTCCTTTATGTTTACCCTTTCTCACTCCTTCTTCAAGACCAATTGAAGTAACATTCATCTCGTTATCTTCCATGATTAACAAGTTCTTCTCTCTCTCTCTCTCTATTTGCTCTGTTTCTTTGCTCTATTGTTGCTAGGGTTTTAGAGAGTTTCGTTTTACTTGAAAGAAGAAGAAGAATGAAGAGAGAGAAAGAGAGATTTATAGAGTTTCTACAAAGATAGAGTTGCTATATTAAGAGTCCAGCTCGTTAAAGAGTCCAATATGGCCCAAAATAAGTTCTAGCTAAAGCCCAGTAGGAGGTCCGTAAAAACTCGGTATGTGCCGAGATTTCAGTATTCGTGGATATTCGTGGATATTTATATATTCGATTTCTCAAATACCGATATAATTAATAGGATATTTGCGGATATCCCTGATATTTTGAACAATGTTTTGATCCCACCGCTATGTGTAGGGAGAATTTTTTAGGCAATATACGAAATATGAAATGCCGAAAATTATGTCTGATTAATAGATTATATATCTCTTTTTGTTCTTCTCCACAACTTTCTTTTATCTCTCGTGTTTTTTACGATCGGTTGTATAAACCTGTTTTCGATGCATTAACTAGACTTAAGTTAAATGTATAAACCAGAGTTAGGTCGTAGATGATTTGACTAAGATGATGATTTTGCTAGTAGAAGTGGCTGCATTTGCACCTCATTGAGGTTAAGATTGCCCACGTACAGACATACGCACCTCAAGGGAGTTATGCCTAGAGATGGGGAGACACATATAACTAACAAAACCGAGCCGAACCAATTCGAACCGATTGGTTTTCTATTTAAAACCGAACCGACCTATATATCACCTCAAACACATGGGGTTGAATTTTTATATACCAATTAGACACATTTACCGATTTACTTGACAAACCCAACATAAAAAACCCAAAAACCTGAGAAGCCCAAAAAAAACCGAGTATTTCGGTTTCACTTGGTATTTGGTCTAAAACCAGACCGAACAAGCCCCTGTTGTCAGGGATGATGTGGATTAAGCCCACATGTCATTATGTAATTGGTTTTGTATGTAGTACCTTCTACTAAAAAGATATATATATATATATATATATATATATATATATATATATTGTATATTTTTTATTTTTTATTTTTTTATTATTTTTTTTTATTTTATTTTGTGTTGTAACACTAAATTGGTAATCCAACTTCTGGCCTCGCTAACTTTTCTAGTTTAATAAACCATAGTAAAAATTGATAAAATGTTACATTTTTGTTTAGAAAAAAATAAAAAAATTATTGATAAGCTTAAAGAATTACACAAAAGTCCGAGAATATTCTCGACTTTTTGGGTGACATATTTGTTTCGAGGGTCGGAATATCGGAATATACCTTTGTTGTTTTTTTTTTTTTTTTTTATCTGAATCCCAAATTTTGCCCAGATTCAGAATTTTAAACTATGGTACAAGCTGCACTGCAAGTTCTTTTTGAATAGCAAAACCAATCTTTCTGAAAATATATTCATTTGAACCAGCCGTCATGGATAGATAAAGATAAAGAGAATGGATTGCATGGACATGATTGCTTGAATTAAATTATTGTTAACGGATTGCATGGACACGATTGCCTGAATTAAATTATTGTTATAGTCTTTTTGCTGTAAAACATGTTCTTTCTTTATTATTCTGATCGGTTTCTTAATCGCACTTTTGTATTTTAATTGTCTGAAATGTAGGAGTCTCTTCCAACAAATTGTTTATTACCACCAGATCAGATGTCTACGCTATTGCAAGATGCTGGCCAAGTTAATGGCAACATAAAAACAAAGACCAAAAACTCACACATCAACAAGTTTTGAATGCAAAAGAAACTAATACCATGTCTTGTCAAAAGAGAAGGATCCAAAAAAATCATAGCAACTTTGTAAGAGACAATGCTCCGTGTTCCGGTGAAGATGTAAAGGCGTTTGATGCTGCTCTTAAGAGAGATGCTTCCACTACCATCTCTAGCTGATACAAGTACGATTGTCACTACACCAGAATTGGGCATAAACGACTATGGCCACTCCCTATAAACAACTGTTGTGGGGTGTTTGGTAACACACATAAAAAGTAAATTTTTAACTGTATAAAGTAAAAAAATTAAAAAGTACGTTTGGGTCCTAACAAAAAATTACTTTTTTTGTAGCAAATTTTTTGTTTTTTAACAAAGCCCCAAATATTAGCTTTTTACTTATGAAAAGTAAAATCTAATAAAATTGGGCCTGATCATATTTCTCCTAAGTTTCCTCCTTTCACAAAAATCTCTTATATTCTTCTCCTAATCTCTTTCCAAAAACAAATTTTCTTCTTTCACAAAAAATCTCTATGATTTTTCTTCCAATCTCCTTCGAAAACCATGTATCTTAATATCTTCTTCTCCACTTTAATCTTAGGTAGAAATATCTTCTTCACCTTCTTTGATTTTATTATTTAAGCGCTTCTTATCTTGCAAAAATAAAATCATCTTTCTTCTTAGATCCTTAAATACCCCTAAAGGAGAGAACCACAATCTAAATAGCAATTGTGGGCGAGCGATGGAAGATGAGTTTTTAGCCATCGCATCTTCTTTAATTTCTCTTTTCTAGTTTCCACCACTCTCTTTTTCTTCCCAATATCTCTCAGAAAGTCTAGGGTTCATCAAGGTGTTCACTTCAAGCTATTGACTTTATCGAATCAATTGAACAGGTACGCACTATCTCTCTTTTTCTCTCTACTCTAGAATCTTCTAAACCTTTAATTGGTGACCAATTAACACTTCAAGCAATTGATTTTGTTAAGTTGAATTTTTAAATTCATATGTGTTCTTTGTCTTAGTACTAAACGAAATCATTTATTGTATTGATTGTCGTGAAAACGGTCTAATAATATTGCAATCACACGATTTATCGAAATAAATAGAGCAAATACGAGTCGATCCACAATGACAAGAGATATAAAAATCAAATGTAAGACTAACTAAATTTTAATCCTAGCAAACCTTTTAAGATGAGATTTTGAATTACAATTAACTAAACAAAAGCGGTAAAATATAAGATTCAAGTATTTAAAAGAAACACTAAGATATTTTGGATTCCACCATCACTATGTGTATCCAATTAAACTTATTCTCCACTAATTAATCCTTTTTTATAACTCATATCATTATCATGGATGAATAATAATGATACGGAAAATACAACATTTAATTCATTTTTTAAATAAACCAAACAGGTTTAATCTTCTTCGCTTTCAAAAACGACAACTCTAAGAATTATGTATCAACATAAGTATAAACCATCAAAGAATTTAATCTAAGTATGATTTATCAAACAGAAGTATACATAATCAAAGAAATTGACTTAGGGAATTATAAAACCAAAGCTTATGATTATATCAAATGAAGCAAGATTAGTAATCGTTAAATACTAAAATGAAAGGATCTAACTAATGGAGAATATACTTTAATCAAATATTTATAATGATGGTTTCCTCCTCAATCCTAGTTAAATAATTTAGCTACTCATAATGGAAGAAAGAAATACAAAATAACATAACCTCATTGATAAACTTATATTACAAAACTAGCTACTTTGTATCTTCAATATTCATCCCCTTTCATCAATGGTATGTATGCCTTTATATAGAGAAATGTGTTCATACAAACACGTAGAATGCAAGCATGGTCTTCTCTTCATTTAATAGTCACTTCTATAGCACCACCTATGGTCATATCTAAAGCCACAATTCAAGACTTTCACAACTATACACCAAAGTGTTTCCATGTGTGGTTAATGGTATTATTTGACTTTGCATGAAATGGAATGGTAGTTAGTGTGGGTTAGATGTGTAGGAGAATAAGAAATTAAAATGATTATGGGTGCGTAAAAAATGGTGAAATAAATGATAAAACACTAGTGAAATAGTATAGGAATAGTGAAATGGTTTTGTGTGAATATGGAAAAACAAAGAGATGAATAATGGAATAGTTTAGTGTGAATATGGAAACGTAAAAAAATGAATAGTGGGGCTAAAATGATATATGGTATTGTGATGGATGTATAGCTCATTTCTTTCTTCAATGCATTCCACCTCCTTTCATATGCAAATCAAATATTTCGGTTCTTTCCTTCCCATTGTCATATGCATAAGTATACTATAAGCAAGCCTATAGATGACAACTAATGGACGGGCTTTGGGTCTTTGGAGCTCCAATGAAATCATACCCAAAATGTTTTAGGCTCTCATGCATTCACTTTGACAACAACTTTTGCAAGTTTTATTAACAATCCAAATGACGCAAAACTATGCTCTTTCGACCCATCAAGCAAATCCTACAAAATGAACAAATACATGTTATTATTTAAAATAGTAAATATAAATAGACTAACTAGTATAAATTTGGGTGTAGAAATTATGGATATAATGTGTTCATCATGTATCTGTTAATTTCTATCAATTCACATTTAATGTACTAATGCCAAGTCAATCTTTCTATACATAAACTAGTAGAGAAATGCTTTTCAACATATTACAATCTATTATCTATACATACTAAGATTAAAAAAAATAAAATTTTGGGAATAAAGATATTAGATTTACTACATTAGTGAAAGCAAATTTCTCAATATTTACTCTATCTACAGATGGAAACCTTATAGTGTCCTTAATCATTTTTTATTTAAGTTAGATTGTTTCAACATTGTGATTGGATGGTGTTTTTTTTTTTTTTTTTTTTGATAAAAGTTCATTTGCATTAAACTTCAAACCAAATACAACCAGAACCTGATCAACATGTAGATGGACCACATTGTCAGGTGAACACTAGAAGAGAAGCCCTCTTTGTACATACTGAATCTCTATGCCTCTATTCTATGTATACCAACCAACCAAAAAAAACAAAGAAGATACCATAAAAGAGTACATAAACAGTGACTAAAAAAACAAGAATCCCCTCTCAAAAAATCCAGTCTGTGCATAAACAAATTTGTGACGGTTCAGCAGCAGTGCACCTGGTTTCCACATTATACTCTCGGTCCTTTTCAGCTTTCAGTACCTTGCAGTAATGCTAATTCAACAACCTCATCCATGTACCTTGAGTCTGCAAGTGTCTTCATAGCTCCAAAACACCATTCACCCTTCAGTAACTACATTAACGAAAAATATCTTGCCATTAATGAGTGAAGGTAAATTTTGTTATAAACTATAAGTTTGTATATATTTTTTCTCTATTTATTATATTAGAACATTCCCAAATTCATGCTTAAACTTGTGATTTCAAATTAACCTTTTGGTCTATAAATCAAAACCCTTAGCTGTCCCCCATTAATGCGCTTTCGTTTATTTTCATTTCAATATGAGTTCACAAGTTTTTCCATGAACCTTGCATGTTTAGAAAAGATTATAACAAAGCATAACTAATATTACTACTTAGTTATAATTTTATGCATAGTGCATGAACTCAATGGTCTTAAATAGAGAGTGGATGAAAGCACCTAGGACATTCATTTATTAAATGTAATGTATGTTTTTAAACTATAATGATCACTTTTTTTTTTTTTTTTTTTTATCTTTGTCCTTATATATATACTCAGGCTCTCGGCATGTCTATACTTTTTTATAAGTTTTTTTTTTCTATTGCAGAATATAAATGTCGCAGACAGAGTCTAATACCACCCCTATTTCACAAACACAAACGGATGAGTTTCAAAGTGAGATCATTAGATTTCAAAAGTATATAAATGTATTTTATTATTATATTTTTCACCTCTCTAAATTACAGTTTGTGATTGTTTAGGTACATCACATACAAGAATAAAAGTTGATTTCACTACATAGCCAAGCAATTGGACAAAATGCTGCCAAATATTCTATAAGATTAGGAAAGTTAACGAGGACACATTATCCACCGATATATGAAGATTGGCATGCACAAGATCTTAATTCTAATAAGATTGATCTATGGAAGGGTATGTATCCAGGTTTGTATGTACGTATTACCTTTTGATTTATCTTTCCATATATTTCGTAGTAATATGTAGTGTTTTCTTATAGGCTGAATTTTTTGCTCCGGAGGAACATAAAAAGGTTCAATTGGTACATGCTAATAAACGTTGGAAAAACTGGAAGAACAATTTGCGAAAGCATTATATATGACAAATATAGTACAATTGCTGAGAGAAAGCGTAATTGGCCAAAAAAATTGGGAGTCAAGAAAGAAGATTGGTCTTTGTTGATATGGAGTCAACAGAGGAAGCACGCATGTGTCGCAAAGCTACCAGGAAAGAGATGAACAACCCACACACAACCGGTAGGCGGGGAGTAGCCAGGACAGCAGCTTTAGTATTTGTACTAAATTAGTGATCGATAGATAAATAACCTTGCTTTATATTTAGTAATTTTTTTTTTTTTGGTCATAAAGGTATTTATTTATAGAGGTTTTACTATAGGTGTATACCCTGACTTTGCAGCTTCTAGCTACTTGGTAAGTCTGTAACATTTTGCCAGTGTCGCCTCAGTTTCATCCCACCAACGGGGGCGAAAATTGTGTTGAATTATATTGACAACTCTTTTTTTTTTTTTTTTACTATCGGTCTCCACAGTGATGCCCAAGGTATCGAACTCTATAAAAAGCCATATTGTTGTGGGCAAGTTGCAAACCATATATATTGCCTACAAGTCTACAACCACGCACCATTTAGTGTTTGAAGGTCCACCTTTATGTATTTGAAAATTTCTCAGAAATTGTCTTCGCATACTGAATTGAAACTATACATGAAAATTTGTATATATGTGGATGATATTTAACCACATGCAAAAAAACATTTTCAATGAATATGTTCGCAAAAATCCGTGAATATTCAATGAATATGTTCGCATAAATTCCACATTTTCAACTATGATTTCAACCAAATGCAAAAAACATTTTGTTAGGACAGCCTGACAGGTCCAAGATCAACTTGTGTGTGAGTGTGAGGTTGCTAGGTGCAATTGTGCAAATACAGCACTTGGCAGTTGGCACTGATCAACTGCATGCTATGGCCCAGAAATATATGGTAGATCAAGAGTTTACAGGCCGAACAGTACATGAAGCTGTAGCTGTAGGCCTGCAGTAAACATTGTGATAAATCTAAGGGGCTACAGTGCAGCTAATTCCCACATTATTCATGCCTTCATGGGTTTTAACACTTTCTTCTAATATACATCTAAGACATAACCTAGTATATAAGAGTGAATCAATGGGTAAAGATGTAAAGTTGCAAGTAGCGCATACATTGTTATACTGGAGCAAGTCCCTCTTGCTTGTATCAAAACTTATAACTTGATCATGCATGTAGCCGAGTATAATGAAATAACATGACGATGGTGATGAACTGATGATGTTGACCATGATGACATGGGATGACATTTAATTTGTATTTCTGGATTTTCGACACATTCTCATAATTTTTCGCTATATATATATATGTTGGGAAACCGGTTCTATAAGGGAATCCGTTTCATATTTGGATTTCTAAGTCCATATTAAGGATTTAGAATTTGGTATTGGAATATGACTTCCAATTTGATTAAGTTTGGTATTCCTATTAGGAATTTGTTTTGTACACCCTAAAGGCTATAAATATAAGGTCTTAGGGATTGGTTTAGTATCCTCAATCCATATTTGTTGTTTGTCTCCTTGTGAGAGTTGTGAGGATCTTGGATGTGAGAGAGAGTTTGTATCCTCAATTTGTGATTGTCTCTTTGAGAGATTTGGTGAGGATTTGAGAAGGGAGGAAACCTAGGGTTTCTCCATTTGTTTGAGAATTTTGTACTATCTTCTCCAATAGTAAAAGTTCTATTTGTTTGTCCGTGGACGTAGGCAATATTAGCCGAACCACGTAAATCTTGTGTTTTGTGTGGGTTTGTTTGATAGTAGTAGGAGTTTCATCTTCTCTATTTTGTTTTGTTTAATTCATACACTATTCCAATCTTGGGTATTGGTGCATAAGCTTCCGCTGCGCACAACAAGTGGTATCAGAGCCGAAGGTTAGTTCCTTGGGTTAAAGAGGGATTGCAGAACATTGGTTAAAGGGTTTTGAGGAATCTGTCCAGATTCGATACTCTGTGGTAAAACGGCCATAACTTTGTTCTCGGATATCGAAACGTTGATCCGTTTTTTGGGTTGGAAAGAAGACTCTTCAGGCTTTCCAACGGTGTATGGTACGTTTTCTGTTTCAAAGTATTCTGTTCCCAGTAATTCTTTGAAGTTGACGGTTTTGTTTTCTCAATTCGGTAAAAATCCAATCTTGGATTTTTCTTGTGGTACTTGGTGAACTCCTTTGGTTTAGTTTGTTTGTTTGGTTTGCTGGTGTATGAAATTGATTGGTATCATGTCGGATCATATTTCGGATTCGAGTGAATTTGGAAAGGAGGTTGATAGTTTGTTTGATCAAACCTTGTTGTTAGATGTTGACATTCATAAATTTGATGGTAACCTCGACTTTGCTATGTGGAAGACGGAGGTACAAGATTGGTTAGCCATTAATGGCTATGTGGATGTTCTTGATGATAAATCGAGAAATATGAATGATGATGAATGGTTAACTCTAAATTTAAAGGCTTGTGAATTTGTCCGGTATTGTTTGGTAGAAGATTTGTGGTACATTGTCAAATTGGAAACCATTGTAATGGTTATGTTGTCCAAGTTGGAAGACAAGTACACTTTGAAAAATACAGAGGACCGGCTCTATGTGGTTGATGACAGTATTGGTAGATTGGTTGGTTCTCAATGTAAATTGAGAAGTCGAAGAACTCTTGCAAAGAATGAATGTGCCTATTGTCATTGTTGGGGACATTGGAAAATTAATTGTCCAAAGTTGCAGAAGAAGATTGTTCGTGTACATCGAAGAGATGAGGATTCATGTGTTGGTGTTTCGTTGTTGGCTTCATCTTCAGTTAGTCATTCTACTAATGAGTGGATTCTGGATTCGGGTTGTTCCTATCATATGTGTCCCAATAGGGAGTTGTTTGATAGCTTTCAGGAGCTAGATGCTTGTGTTTTGCTTGGTAATGATCATACTTGCAAAACTTTTGGGATAGGTACAGTTCGATTGAAGTTGGAAGATGGATGCACTCGAAAGTTGGAAAATGTTTGGTATGTACCAGAGTTGACTATGAATCAAATCTCATTGGGTGTTTTAGAGTCCGATGGTATGAAAATTACATGTATTGGTGGAGCTCTAAAAGTTGTTGTAGGTGCACGAGTTGTTATGAAAGGCATTAGAAAGGGTAAGTTGTACTACTTGAAAGGAAGTGCAATTACATGTGGTTTGCATAGTTCAGTTGTTGATTTGTCTGTCGATTCTACCAAGGAATTGCATAGTAATATGGGGCATGCCGTTGATGGTACTATGCAAGTGAAGACAGATTTGTTTGCGGGTGGCAAGGCATGCATAGTTGGTAGGCATTTTGTTGAAGCGTCATTTGTTCGGGTGGAGATTGATGTCGCTCCACATTTGATTGGTTTGTTAGGTGACACGGCAAAGAAAAAAGTTGAAGCCACCATTGTTAGTAGCAAGGTTATCGCCCAAGAACCTTATGAAGCCGTGAAACCTTTGTTTGGGGGTTTTGTGTACGTACTTCCTATTGTTGGTAATCTCTCATGTGATGTTTGGTTGGCGCTTAGTAAGGAAGACGTATTTGGTAAATCTATGCATAGTGATTTGAATTTGTACCCCACTTGGTTGAACTTCATACGAAAAACTCTTGAGAGGTTAGTTTTTCGGGGCATTGGATCATCTTCGATGGAGAACTTTGTTGAGGTGGAGATGGTATTTGGTAGCTTGGACCCCATTGTGTTGAAGTTGTTTGTGAGCCCTATAGGGCATTGGTGGGCATTTGGTTTTGATTTGGCCCCTTGTGGGAATTTGACCCTTCGGGGTATGGTGGGCATCGTATAGATGTCATTGAAGAAGAACTACGATGGCTTGATCCCATGGAGGGTACGTAGGCAGCCACTTGATGGTCCGGCCGCTTTGGTTTGATTGTTCGTCGATTTTTTTTAAGATCGGCTCAGATTTGGGAAATCTTCACCGAGGTGGAGAATTGTTGGGAAACCGGTTCTATAAGGGAATCCGTTTCATATTTGGATTTCTAAGTCCATATTAAGGATTTAGAATTTGGTATTGGAATATGACTTCCAATTTGATTAAGTTTGGTATTCCTATTAGGAATTTGTTTTGTACACCCTAAAGGCTATAAATATAAGGTCTTAGGGATTGGTTTAGTATCCTCAATCCATATTTGTTGTTTGTCTCCTTGTGAGAGTTGTGAGGATCTTGGATGTGAGAGAGAGTTTGTATCCTCAATTTGTGATTGTCTCTTTGAGAGATTTGGTGAGGATTTGAGAAGGGAGGAAACCTAGGGTTTCTCCATTTGTTTGAGAATTTTGTACTATCTTCTCCAATAGTAAAAGTTCTATTTGTTTGTCCGTGGACGTAGGCAATATTAGCCGAACCACGTAAATCTTGTGTTTTGTGTGGGTTTGTTTGATAGTAGTAGGAGTTTCATCTTCTCTATTTTGTTTTGTTTAATTCATACACTATTCCAATCTTGGGTATTGGTGCATAAGTTTCCGCTGCGCACAACAATATATATATATATATATATAGTATTTGCATTTGGTGCAGGGACCTAAACAAATACAAATGAATTTATAGATGGTGATTATATACAGATTAAGGACCAGCTAGAGTAAAATGTCTTTGTGGACGATTAGATACCATGGAATATGTCCAGAGTCAATAGACATGTTAGTTTTACCAACCAACCACACATATTTGCACACACCACATAAAACGTGGACATGAAGCTGCAGCCTCATGCCTCATGCCTATATTTCAACATTCCTATATAAACCCTTCTCATTCTCTTCATTCTTTCTCAGGCAAACCAACAACACAAAGCCTCAACTTTTTCTCTCTCATTCTTTTTAACACACACACATATATATATATATATACACACATCATTGATGGGTAGCCTGCATGTTGAAGACCTTGATAACAGCTCAAAATGTGTTGAGAATCCACTTGATCCTGAAGAATTCAGAAGGCAAGGTCATATGATGATAGACTTCCTTGCTGATTACTACAGAGATATTGAAAAATATCCTGTTCGAAGTCAGGTAGAACCGGGTTATTTACGTAAGGAGTTACCAGATTCTGCTCCTTATAATCCTGAGCCTATTGAAACCATTCTTGAAGATGTTCAAAAACAAATTATCCCAGGTATAACTCACTGGCAAAGTCCTAATTACTTTGCTTACTTTCCTTCCAGTGGTAGTATTGCTGGTTTTCTTGGTGAAATGCTTAGTACTGGCTTTAATGTTGTCGGTTTCAATTGGATGTCTTCTCCTGCTGCTACTGAGCTAGAGAGTATAGTTATGGATTGGCTTGGGAAAATGCTTAAACTTCCCAAGTCTTTTCTCTTCTCTGGCAATGGTGGAGGTGTTTTACAAGGGACTACTTGTGAGGCTATTTTGTGTACACTTACTGCTGCGAGAGATCGAATGCTTAACAAGATTGGTAGAGAGAATATATGCAAATTGGTGGTCTATGGTTCTGATCAAACTCATTGTGCACTTCAAAAGGCTGCTCAAATAGCTGGAATTCACCCAAAGAATTTTCGTGCGGTTCCTACTACTAAGTCTGATGGATATGGACTCTCACCAAATGCACTCCGGTCGACTATTCTGGCAGATATAGAAGCTGGGCTTGTCCCATTCTTTCTATGTGCAACCGTGGGCACAACGTCATCAACAGCAGTGGATCCTCTTGGACCATTATGTGAAGTTGCAAATGATTATCGGATTTGGGTGCATGTGGATGCTGCATACGCTGGTAGTGCTTGTATATGTCCTGAATTTCGACATTTTATTGATGGTGTGGAAAATGCAGACTCATTTAGTCTTAATGCACACAAATGGTTCTTCACTACCTTGGATTGTTGCTGCCTCTGGGTTAAGGATCCAAGTGCTCTTGTTAAGGCTCTTTCAACTAATCCTGAGTATTTGAGAAACAACGCAACTGAGTCTAAACAAGTGGTTGATTACAAAGACTGGCAAATAGCTCTAAGCCGTCGATTCCGTTCTATGAAATTATGGCTTGTGTTACGTAGCTACGGTGTGGCTAATCTTAGAAACTTTTTAAGAAGCCATGTTAAGATGGCTAAGAACTTTGAAGGGTTTGTCGCTTTGGACAAAAGATTCGAGATAGTAGTCCCCCGGACTTTTGCCATGGTATGTTTCCGCCTTTTACTACCAGCATCACCATTGCTTATGAATGGATACCAAAATGGATATCAAAATGGTAATGGAGTCTATCATAAAGATGAGACACGTGCGAATGAGCTCAATCGTAGATTACTAGAGTCCATCAATGCATCTGGGAGTGCATATATGACACACTCAATGGTTGGAGGTGTATACATGATTCGGTTTGCCGTGGGAGCATCATTAACCGAGGAACGACATGTTATTTCGGCATGGAAAGTGGTCCAGGAGCATGCAGATGCTATACTTGCTACATTTTAAATTTTATTGATCTTGTTGTTATTAAGAGGATAAGATGAGAGAGGGAAAAAAAGGCCTTGTGTTAAATTTCAATTTAATTCCGTACTTATTTCATGGAAAATTTGATGTAATGATCATCCAATGTCCTAATTTATATTGTCTATAATATCAAATAAATTTGTTAATTAAAATCAAGTTTATGTGAATTTCACTTATTCTGTTCTAAATGAAACCAGCAAGATTGAAGAATTTAATTTTGTATATTATTGAAGTGTTGAGCTAAATTTAGTTAATTAAAATTTCTTGAAGGTTAAGTTACTTATAAATAAACAACCTCTTTAAGACATAGATGAATTATATTGATCAATCATAGAAGGCGCGCAATATTATCAGTACATTTGCGTCGAGCTGAAAAAATTATTAATGACTTATTAAAAGATTAAATATACTACCTACACCAAACAAAAAATAGAATCCGACTTATCCAAAAAATATTTAATTTTGGTATAATTAACCAGAGTTATTTTTGTTTAAGCAGGTGAAAAGAAATATTTTTTTTTATTAACTAAATATTCATATAAATATATATCACGCAAAATCTTCCTCCTACTTTTCCAATAATTGAGAACATGATAAACGGGTTAATAATGTGTCTTTGAACTTAAATTTATAGATCGATCGAAGATGCTATAGGACATATATATATTCAAAGTTGAGTTCATAAATCCGTAGGTTCCTAACCCTACCTTACCTTTCGCAAAAAAAAAAAAAAAAAAAAATGATGTCGTCAAAGACAGCAAAATCTTAATTATAATAATTAAGAAGATAGTATAGCATTCATGGAAACTTTTTCGGCATATATTACATGCATAAATTAATTTCAATATTGCTATAAGTTAGTATTTTGCTCTCAATTAAAAATTTCAAATCACTATTAAAGTTAAAAAATAATATCAACTTTTGATGAGATAGTAAACAACTCTACTTCACAAAGCATGCATGGAATTTGGGAAACCCACGTGCCTTGCATGGGCAGCATGTTGATCAAACAATACACATACCTAGTAGTTCTTCCACACACCTGAAATGCATTCATAGACAAAAATACCCTTTACACATTACCATTACACCCTTACTCATAAAGGGACATATAATGATATATAAAACTTTCTATGTTCAAAAGAATTTCTTGTGAAGGGGTATTATGGTCAAAAGAAAGTGGTGTTCAGTCAATAGAGAATGTCAGCATGTCTTTTTTGTAGTTATGGATTCATTGCAATATCTTCTTGATCACCTTTTTTTCTCCAAATTAGCTGGGTCTACATGGTTGAGGTTGACCACTATTAGACAAGGAAAAGGAATGTGTTTGATGGTTCAGTGAACATTAAGATCCATGCATGTTTACCACAGAAGAGTACTGTCACCTGAATTGATCATCTACGTTGATTTGTCGACAGGCATGTAAAATCGAATTTAGGTAATTTTAGGTCTAATAGTATAGGGAGTTGGGGACACATCTAATTTTTAAGTTGCAAGGTCGCGGCATATTTTTGGGAATAAATTAAGTTAAGAAATTATTTTGATACAAAATTTGTTCAATGCCTCGTCAAATGTCAACAAGAAGCCGATGTGTGTATGTTTTGAAATTTGAATATACAAACTTTAACTCCTTTGGCCTCCAAAAGTAAACCAGTAGTAATGCATTTGTCCCAACTTCCACCATTAGATCTCTGGACCAGCTATAGCGCGTACTAGAAATGAGCAGTACTGGCCTGCCAGCAACACCAGGTGTCTGTGAGAAGAAATTAGTTAGGGATGGTACTACGTACCACATGCAATGCTCAAGACCATACATATGGCGTGTAGCGGGAACCAAATCAAGGCAGCAACTTAATTTGTGGACCTGGCAGAACATGCATGGAGCATGGAAATCTAAAGGGGAGATTTCTTTGTAGAGCTACTTAAGGGTTGGTAATCTGTGTTGATCAACTCACAACAGCAGCAGACCAGCAGTAATCATGATAAGTCAGTTGGCAGATAAATTGACAGCGACAAGGCAGGGGATGCAGGGGTAGAGGGGCATGAGTTACAACAGAGTTAATTAGTACAAGGTTTAGAGGCTGTATTATTTATATTAGTTTGATCCATAGTGGTTTGTGAAATGAAAAACAACAAGGCAGCTTGTACTGGATAGCTAAATGCACAATGCGGACACAGATCAATAATATCCATGCATGTTTACCATAGTACTGTCACCTGAATTGATTATCCAGTGGGGAAAATGGGATGGTTGACAAGCATGTAAGTTGCAAGGTCCGGGCATATTTTCGGCAGTAAAGTTTAGAAATTCTTTTGATACAAAATTGCTTAATGCCTTATCAAATATCACTAAGAAGCCGATGTGTGTATGTTGAAATTCGAATATACAAACTTAACTACTAGCTAGCACCCAGTTCTATTAATTCTAGCAACTCCTTTGGCCTCCACAGGCAAATTATGGAATCTGATCTTGCCGTACGTAACTTGTTGGATTATATGGAATATGACAAACAATATCATATAATATCATATTCAGATCAATACATCCTAACCTGGAGAAAGTCTGAGACCATATCAAGGCTTTACTTTGGATTTGGATAGGGGGAACCAGCAGGAACAGAGACTATAACTATAGAGACTTGCTAACGAATTGGGAGATTCTGCTGCTGCGGTGAAGAATAGGTCACACAGGAGTCTGATTATAGGCTGTGTACTTTGTATTTTCTCTGTTTTGTTTGGGAAAAGCTGTGGAAGGTGAAAACCTGATTCACCTGTCAGCAGATTTTACACCTGACGCCACACTTTACGGTGTGGGCTGATCGATCAGGATTGTAACCTCTTTTTAGATAATAAAATCTCAATTTATCTATAAAAAAAATGCATTTGTCCAAACTTCATTTGAAAAAACTCAAACACTGCACACATGCCCAAATCAATTTGATATATGAATTCAACCAATCTTGAGTTGGTTACGAATAGGAAGAGTTTATATATGTACACAAAATAACTGCACACAACTATATTTGTATGCCCCCCATGGCCATGAACTGGAGTAGGAGATTGCATGATGATGTACACCATTAGATCTCTGGACCGAATGGCGTACTAGGAAAAATATTATGTATAATTTCTTGCAGTGGGACTGCTCAGGTATGGCAGAACTTGATTGAAATAGAGGGGAGTACATGACAGATTATACAGTGGCAGCGGCGTCAATGAATTGTTGCGGTAGTGGCTTGCCAGCACATGTAGTGCTGAAGACCATATGGTGTAACAGGAACAAAATTCTGTACAATTAAGGCATCAGCTACGTGGACCTGGCAGAACATGCATGGATTGAATATGCATGGAAATCTAAAGGGGACATTTCTTTGTAGATCGAGCTGCTTACGGGTTGGAGTAAACTGAGCCATACATTGGGTAAGTTCTATGGAGTGTGTTTAGTGTGTGTTGATCAACTCAGCCATAGTAATACAATAAGTCAGTTGGCATAGAAATTGGCAGGAGGCAGAGGCTATTTCTGACGTGTGTTCTCGAGGCAATGCAGGGGATGCAGTGACAGAGGAGCATGGGTTTAGATTGTATTTTTCATATTAGTGGTGGCTGTGAATGTTGTTCAAGTGAAAATCAAGAAGGCTTGTATATTGGAAAGCTCAATCCATATATGCAGAAATGCAGTATAAAATTAAAATAATTTAGATGCTGCCATTACAAAGAGTTAGCGAAATTTCAATGGTTTTTTTTTTTTTTTGATCAGAAAGCGAGGTTGCCCTACCCCGTTTCATTAACCAGCAAAAAGAGTCATTACATTCTCATATGCTTAGTACCTATACTATCATGATATACAATTTTCTTCACATCGTTCGAAAATGAGCTAGGTACAAGTTCAGTATAACTATTGGTTGGAATATTTCTAGCCAATGCATCTGCCAGTTGGTTTGCTTCTCTGTAAACATGCTTGAAAGTGAAAGACTCCAGAGTTCCTATATTCTCCTTGATTTTCTTGAGCATCTGCCTTCCCTGCCATGGTACCTTGCCATTGCCTATGAATGCTACCACATTAGCTGAATCTGTTTGTAAATTAATTCGGTTGATGCCATGCTCCCTTCCCAGTCTTGTCCTTGTGCAACTGCCTCCAGCTCAATGAGAGCTATACTTGTATAGTCTCACTTCCCATGAACTGCTGCAGTAATTGTCCCCTTTTCATCCCTTACAACCCCTGTCATGTGATGATTCTAATCAAAATTATCCCGGCAGTGTTGGCTCCATCCATATGGGAGACCGCCGAACTCGACTTCTTACTTCTATTGGATATCGTTCAATAATAATCCTTTCTTCCAAGCTAAAGACTCCTATGTGATTAGCATCAGTCCATTCATGTCTATCTGTAAAGTAGATACAATTTGGCCTGCATTCACAAAATTCTGACGCCTGTACAGACAAAGAAGTATAATCACCTAGGAATATTGTATCTCCACATAGGTTCTGCACTTCAATCCACTTAGGCTCAACCAGTGGATTCATCTTGTAGGCAGAGAATCCATTAACACAGGAACGTAATTCATATTTGCTAGTTATAAAATGTTTCATACACTTCTTAATGAGTAGTAATTCCCCAGATGATAACTCCACTAGATATAGATACTTACTCAACCTGTTGTTGTTGTTGTCGTGTTGCCTAAAAGAAGAATAAGGGGGTGGTGCAAGTATTGGCAACACCTTTGGATCATTAGGATCATTGACGTCGCAAGCAAAAACCATTCCAGATCTTTCCACAAAGTAAAACTGATGGTTTTTATTATAGTATAAAATGTCGTGAATTTTCTTAGATGAGCTTTCATTTATGCAAGTCCAATCGGATTTGTCACCAGCAGTAGGCTTGAAAAAAGCTAATCTTCGATCTCTGTCATTGATCACGGCCATGACTGTATAGTTATAGTTTGATGATGGATTTGCAGACAAGACAACTTTCTTTATATCATTTTGCCCTCTTAAAGGTGGGAGATCAATATCCTTATGTTTGGTCAAGAAGGGATATGATATACGAACATAAACCTCCTTATTCTGTCCCCCATTCGAATTCCAAACCAAGACCAGACATCCATGACTAGAACCATTATAGTCCATGAAACGGGGTACCGAAACTTTGAAACGGTACATTCTTTTCTCATGAAACTCATAAAAATTGTGTGTATTATGCATATGATGACCAAGATCTTCATTAGTATTAGGAACCAGGAGTAGTGGAAGTTGATGAGGGAGAGAATGTTTTGAATGTGCATTATAAATAGAATTCCATGGCTTACAAACAGCACTAAACCTGATGAAATCGCTACGTGACAACTTATCTGCCATGAAGACTGTAAGGTGGTCTGGAAGCTCTAACCAATCAATCTCTCGAACCGCCATGATCTCCTATTGAACTTTGGAATTAAAAGAAGTCGAAAGTGAATTTACAAGTAACAAGTTACAACCAAATTTTCTCTCAGCTCTCTCTCTCTCTCTTTGTGATCTACAAAAACGCCTTAGCTAGGTCTTTGTCAACTCATCTACATTTATATGAAAAAGAAAAACGTTTACCAAAGTTGATCATAACCCTAACCCAAATAGAAGACGAACAGCTTATTGGATTCTTGGTTGATTTTGAATTTGGAAACCATGCATGCATCCTAGCTCCCTTTAGTCTAGAAACTTCTAAGTTCTTATATATGCCCTGCTAGCAAGCTTCCTGTCCTCTAGTTCTATTTTGTATAGAAGAAAGAAACTCAAAAGGACTCCTTATGGACCAATATGATTGTTCTGCCCAACTATGGTTTTCGCCTTGGACGATGGGCTTCAGTAATGTGCGAAAGGAATGGAACTTATGGTATATGGAATTTTAGCACAGACTATTGCACCTAGTGTTGGGCTGCTGGCAGTGTCATTAACGCCCCTGCTGGTAAAATACAGGCCACACTAGAACAGTGTGATTGTGCGCATGGTTTCAGTGGAAGTGCAACTGTGCAGCCACACCATTAACGTAGGAAATGTGTGACCTGTAATGTAGTGATTGAAGAACAATCATTTGTAATTATTATGTATGTATCACAAATTTAAAGTGTACTAATCGCGGGTTTCGCCTTACCAAGTTTGTGCTAAAATGCGTTTGCAGATTCACCATATAATCGATACCATCATGACCATATGTTTGCTGTTTGAATTGCATCTCAGATTCTCAGGAAAGTGTTTGACCACTATTGGACAAATTGCCAAGGAAAGGGAATGTGTTTGATGGATTTGATGGTTCAGTGTACATATATTGTTCAAAGCTGGAAATTAAGATGCATGTTTACCAGAGAAAGAGAGAGGGAGATACTTTGTGTGCAAACTGGATTCTATGTATGACACTTTTACCAGAAAAAATAGTTTCATGGCCTGAATTTATCTTATGCGTAAAATAAGACGGCCGACATGCATGTAAAATCCGATTTACGTAATTTTAGGTCCGCTATATTAAGAACACATCTAAATTTTTTTTGGTAAAGGACACATCTAAATTTTAAAGTTGCATGATCGCGGCATATTTTTGATAATAAAGTTTAAAAACTCTTCTGATACATAATTGTTTAATGCCTCATCAAACTCGTTTGGGCATGTGCAGGCTGGAATCCTTAGAATCTACAGCAGGTTTGTACGCTACGGTTTTATGCCTTAGTTTGCTGCAAATGTGTGGTATCTAGGTGTCTGGTCTATTTTAATTACTCTTCGTGCACTTTGTATAAGGCTATGGAAGTGGTTTTTTTTTAGGGGTGACTGTCCATCTCTGTATAAATGGAGGCATGTCTCTATTGGTAGAATTCAACCTGACGGTACCAAGGTACGCTGTTCAAACATGTATATTCGTTTGTTTGCATGTACATATACAAACTGCTAGTGCTACTGCACAAGCACCTAGCTTCTTTGGTAGCAACTCCTTTGGGTCATGGCCATGGGAGGGAGATTGCTGTACAACATTAGATAGATCTCTAGACCATAGGGGAAAAAAAACTCTGTATAATATCTTGCAGTGGGGCTGCTCAGGTATGGCATAACTTGATTGAAATAGAGGCCGGGGAAGAACACATTACGGATTAAACAACGGCAACAACGTCAATGAATTGTTGCAGCAGTGGCCTCCCAGCAAGACCACAGGTGTCTGTGGGAAGAAATTAGGGACAATGCTGCCACATGCTATGCTCTTGTGTACCTGATTAAGGCAGCTACGTGGACCTAACTAGTAGCAGATGCATGGTCCGAGCAAGCATAGAAATCTAAAGGTTGGGGTCGGGCGTTCCTTTGTAAAACTGCTTACAGGTTGCCAGGTTGGAGTAAACTGATGTGATATGATACATACATTGGGTAGTCTATGGAGTGTGTTTAGTCTGTGTTGTTCAACTCACAACAGCAGCAGTAATCACAATAAGTCAGTTGGCACTTGGCAGAGTATTTAACAGAGGCTGAGCCGCTGAGGCTATTTTCTGACGTGTGTTGGTGCGGGAAGGCAGGGGATGCAGTGACAGCCAGATCAGGAGGATGGGTTTAACTTGTATACTGGAAATCTCAATGCATTTATGCAGACATGCAGTTTATAATTAATAATAATACTCCATATAATTTAGATGCCATATCATTATAAAGAGTTGGCGAAATTTCAATGTTTTTCTGTTGATCTCAAAATTTGGAAAACAATATACATCGACGAAACTGATTTAACAAAAATACTTTAAGAAATATGTTATGATGATTCTAAATTTCTAATCAACAATGTCGCGGCAGTTGGCTCCATCCATATGGGAGGGGGAGGTCCACATTTATAAATGTGTTGATTCCTTTCATCTTCTACTAGATATTGTTCAATGATAATCCCTTCTTCCAAGTTGAAGACTCCTATGTGATGAGCGCCCATCAATTCATCGCTATCTTTATTCATATGCCAATAATCTGTAAAGTAGATACAATTTGGCTTGCATTCACAAAAGTCTGACGCCCGTACAGACAAAGAAGTGTCATCACCTAGGAATATTGTATCCCCACATAGGTTATGCACTTCAATCCACTTAGGCTCAACCAGCGGATTCATCTTGTAGGCAGAGAATATGCAGTAGTATTTGCTTTCGAAATTTGTCACACACTTGTTAAGAAGTAGTAATTCCCCAGATGTTAACTCCACTAAAAAATATAAATCATTCTCCTGGAAGATGTTATCGCGGTGGTGTTGATAAAAAGAAGAATAAGGGGGTGGAGCAAGTATTGGCAACTGTAGCGACCCGGCCTATATCACCACCGATATTGTCCCCACTTAGCCACTGCGGATGTCCGACAGTGTGGGATTTTATTGGGCAGCAGCCTGCTTCCAAGGAGGTCACCCATCCTGAGAATTACTCCCACCCGAGCACGCTTAACTCCGGAGTTCTTTCGAATTCCGGAGCCAAATGAGCCCAAAAGGCCTCGGTGATTATATATGACGGATCTATACCTATATTCCAATGTCAGGATATCCTCCTCTCACGTGCCGTAGGACACACCCCTCGGCAAACCACCTGCCGACCCGGGGTATTACAATCCCACCACCTTAGAGGAGAGCCGTCCTCGGTTCTGGAATATACAGCCCCAGATCTCCGACGTTCCCTGCCCCTCGCGAGACGAGTACCTGGCGCAACCGTCACCCCTTCCTGGGCTAGGCGCCTTTCCAGCATACTCTCCCACCCTCGACAGGAGAACCGTCGTCGGCTCTGATACCATTTGTAGCGACCCGGCCTATATCACCACCGATATTGTCCCCACTTAGCCACTGCGGATGTCCGACAGTGTGGGGTTTTATTGGGCAGCAGCCTGCTTCCAAGGAGGTCACCCATCCTGAGAATTACTCCCACCCGAGCACGCTTAACTCCGGAGTTCTTTCGAATTCCGGAGCCAAATGAGCCCAAAAGGCCTCGGTGATTATATATGACGGATCTATACCTATATTCCAATGTCAGGATATCCTCCTCTCACGTGCCGTAGGACACACCCCTCGGCAAACCACCTGCCGACCCGGGGTATTACAGCAACACCTTTGGATCATTAGGATCATTGAGGTCACAAGCAAAAACCATTCCAATTCTATCCACAAAGTAAAACTGCTGATTTTTTTTGTAGTATAAAATGCTATGAATCCTTTTAGAGCATTTGTCTAAGTAAGTCCAATCGGATTTGCCATCAGCAGCAGGCTTGAGAAAAGCTAAGCTTTGATCACAGTAATCCATCACCATCATGACTATATAGTCTTGACTTGATGCTGGATTTGCAGACAATGCAAATCTCTCTATATTTCTTGATTGCCATCTTAAAGGAGGGAGATCAATATCCTTATGCTTGGTCAAATGGGAATATGATATACGAATATTAAGGTCGTTATCCTGTCTACGAACCAGGAGCAGACATCCATGACTAGAACCTATATAGCTCATGAAGCGGGGCATCAAGACTTTGAAACCGTACATTCTCTTCTCGTGGAACTCATAAAAAGAGTGTGTAGTTGTATGATGTATATAATCACACTCTTCATGATAATGAGGAACCAGGAGTAGTGGAAGTTGGTGAGGGAGAGAATGTCTTGAATGTGCTTTATATATAGAATTCCATGGCTTACAAACAGCACCAAACTGGATGAAATCGCAACTTGACAACTTATCTGCCATGAAGACTGTAAGGTGGTCTGGAAGTTCTAACCAGTCAACCTCTCGAACTGCCATCTGATCACCTATACAACCAAACTTTCTCTCTCAGCTCTCTTTGTGAACTACAAAAACATTGTCAACTCATCTATTTATAAGAAGTGAAAAACGTTTAAGAAAGTCTAACCCAAATAGAAGACGAACTAGCTAATTATTGGATTCTTGGTTCATTTTGAATTTGGAAACCATGCATGAATCCATGCTCCCTTTAATCTTCAAACTTCATTATGTCCTGCTTTCTGCATTCCTAGCTTCTATCTGTGTAGTGAGCAGTACTCATTCACATGTAAGGAAAATCACTTGCATGAATTAAACATTTTTTGGATAAATGCATGAATTAAACATAGAAACTTGTTATCCCATGCTTCCTTCTAAATGTAGAAGCGAGCACACATACATAAATCATGTATATAAATCAGATCAGCTGTGTCATGTACGTGTGTAACTCAACTACTCAAGCCAGGTTAAACTGATCAACTTATGCAGTACTCGACCTGCATTTGTCCATCCGTTGATGTAGATAAACACAGGCTGACTGCCGGCAAACTCATCGATCAAGCTCAAACATACTCTTGCTCAAGGAGCCTAGGACTGAACTCTGAAGTCTGAACTACAAGTACCACTGTACCACCCAACGTATATGGACCAATACGATTGTTCTGCCTATTGATAGTTTTGGGCTATGGCCCATGGGCTTCAGTACAAGTGAAGTCCACAATAACAATATCGCATTTTTCTGTCAGAACTTGGAAGCAATGGAACTATGGAATATGGAAATATGGAAGTGACTTATTGCAAATGGTGAGTAATTGATTCATTATCATTCAAGGCCAGAAGCCGCACCATTCGCCGCAATCACTACAAATTCCATATACTAACTGAACATCTTATACAGTTCTAATGTGACCTGTATTTAACGGACCAGCAGGGGGTGTTAATATAATGGTGATTGCCAACAGCCCAACACACTATTATGGTACATGTATTAAAAATGTACATACAGTATGTAAAAATGCCGCGTTTCTGCTCAGCAAATTTGTGCTAAAATCTGCTTGCAGATTCACCATATGATCATCGATACCGCCCTGTTTGCTGTTTGCATTGCATTTCATATTCTCAGGAAAATGTTGTCAGAAAGAGACCCATCCATGATCCATCCATATGATATATCTCGAGGTGTATCATACAGTATGAAACAAAAAATAGCATATTCCATTATTTGTCCACTTGCACAAAATCAACGTACCAGCTTTCTCTAAATTGTAAGGTCAGGATTAACTTTAGGGTTTTTGAGTAAACCTACTTGCTTTTACTACTACTTCAACTCTCTTTCATTTCAAGCCTCCATTCCTCTCCTTTCTCTTCCACCTCTCAAACCCAAGAAAGAAAGAAAGAAAGAGAAAGAAAGAAAGAAAGAATCCATTTGTTTCTGAGATTTTCAGGTATAATCTTGTTAGTTTTAAATTGAATCTTAGTTGATTTGTTCCATCTTGTTTTGCCTTTAGATTAGAATTATATTGAATTTGTATATATGTATGTTAATCTCTTTTATTTAGATCTAAGTTCAATATCAACTGATTCTTTGTTAGTAATATTCTTTATATGATGTTGTTTATGTGATATGGAAATTGGAATATCTGTAAACATGTAAGGTTAGGAAATATTAAAGATCTATAAGAAATTATGTTTTGAAATTAATTAGATGGATAATGATTGAAGTCAACTTTGGATGTTATAGACTATAGAGTATTAGAAAGGGGTAAAATGTGTAAGATCTTATTGAATTGTTACAAATTATTATTTAACAAATGTTTATATTTTGATGAATACTGCAGGAGCAATTTTTTGTGAGTTTTTATTGTTGTGATATTCGGAAGTATCCAAAATGGTATGTTGAAAAATAATTTTATTAATTTCATTATTTTTCATTTTGTTATGTTTTTTGGATTTTTTTTCTTATAAATATGTATGTTTTTATGTGTACAGGTGAAGTTTACAGCAGATGAGCTTCGGAGGATTATGGACCTTAAACACAACATTCGTAATATGTCTGTGATTGCCCATGTCGACCATGGTATGTAAATTGTATCCTTTTGTTTAGATTTTATGCATGCTTATTACTCACTAATTACTTGGTTTCATAATTTTTGTAGTAGGACATTCTTTAATATTAAGCTTTACAAGATGTTTTCCTTGTTAATTACACTAAAGATGTACCATATTCATCACCCAAAAGGATTTCAAAGATACACCTAATATCACTAGTCCTTTATCAATTATTATACTGTCAAAGGCATAACCATTTGGTTCATGACCAGAAGTGAGACTTAGTAGTATGAGTTGCCCTCCACCAAGATAATTAAAAGGTGCCTCGTTTTTGTTTTAAACCCTGTGATTCCCTTATTATCGTGATATGGATGCTTTTTAACCCCATATAAGGAGGCCATTACATACAACTATACTAGATTCATTTGCTTTTTATCGACCACTTGGGCAGTTGAATTTTTGACAATGCGCGTTTTTTGAAAATGTTTATGTGGTACATGCTGCAATATGGATGATATTTGTTGTTGAGTTGGACCGAGACTGATTACTATTATGGGATAAACCTGTATTAATCTATATGAGCATGATTAGGTTTCCAAATGTTTATTGGTAAATTATTAGTACGTTTTATGCTTATACAAAATAATTATCGCATTAACGTGTAAATTTGTATACCTGAAGCACTTGCTAATGGTCAATTGAATTTGTCTTGTTCTTATGACATTTCTTGTTCATTGGCAGGGAAATCTACTCTTACTGATTCTCTTGTTGCTGCGGCTGGTATTATTGCCCAGGAAACTGCTGGAGATGTCCGGATGACTGATACACGTGCTGATGAAGCTGAACGTGGTATTACAATTAAGTCTACTGGTATCTCTTTGTATTATGAGATGAGTGATGAGTCTCTGAAGCGATACAAGGGTGAAAAAATGGGGAACGACTATCTCATCAACCTTATCGATTCTCCTGGGCACGTTGACTTCTCATCTGAAGTTACAGCTGCTCTTCGTATTACTGATGGTGCACTTGTCGTGGTTGATTGTATTGAAGGAGTCTGTGTACAAACTGAAACTGTTCTTAGACAAGCTCTTGGAGAAAGGATCAGGCCTGTTTTGACTGTTAATAAAATGGACCGCTGCTTCCTTGAGCTACAGGTCGATGGGGAGGAGGCTTATCAGAATTTCCAACGGGTGATTGAAAATGCCAATGTTATTATGGCCACTTATGAAGATCCCCTCCTTGGCGATGTCCAGGTCTATCCTGAAAAGGGTACTGTTGCATTCTCTGCTGGTTTGCATGGTTGGGCGTTTACGCTCACAAATTTTGCCCAGATGTATGCTTCTAAGTTTGGAGTTGATGAGTCAAAGATGATGGAGAGACTTTGGGGTGAGAATTTCTTTGACCCAGCTACAAAAAAGTGGACAACCAAGAACACCGGTGCTCCTAGTTGCAAAAGAGGTTTTGTTCAGTTCTGTTATGAACCCATCAAGCAGATTATTAAAACTTGTATGAATGATGAGAAGGCCAAGTTGTGGCCTATGCTGCAAAAGCTTGGTGTCACCATGAAGGGAGAGGAGAAGGAGTTGATGGGTAAACCTTTGATGAAACGTGTAATGCAGACCTGGCTCCCTGCTAGCACTGCCTTGTTGGAAATGATGATATTTCACCTTCCCTCTCCTGCTGTGGCTCAGAAGTACCGTGTCGAGAACTTGTACGAGGGTCCCCTAGATGATCAATATGCTAACGCCATCAGAAACTGTGATCCTGAAGGGCCTCTCATGTTGTACGTGTCAAAGATGATTCCAGCATCTGACAAGGGTAGATTCTTTGCATTTGGCCGTGTTTTTGCTGGGAAGGTCTCAACTGGTATGAAGGTTAGAATCATGGGACCCAACTACATTCCTGGACAGAAGAAAGACTTGTATACCAAGAGTGTTCAAAGAACTGTTATCTGGATGGGCAAGAGACAGGAATCTGTAGAGGATGTGCCGTGCGGTAACACTGTCGCAATGGTTGGTTTGGATCAGTTCATAACCAAGAATGCAACCCTGACGAGTGAGAAGGAAGTGGATGCCCATCCTATCAGAGCAATGAAGTTCTCAGTCTCGCCTGTTGTTCGTGTTGCTGTGCAGTGTAAGGTTGCGTCTGACCTTCCCAAGCTTGTCGAAGGTCTGAAGCGTCTAGCGAAGTCAGATCCTATGGTGGTGTGTTCAATTGAAGAGTCAGGTGAGCACATTATAGCTGGTGCAGGTGAACTCCATCTTGAAATCTGCTTGAAAGACTTGGTAGATGATTTCATGGGTGGGGCAGAAATTATTCAATCTCCACCAGTCGTATCTTTCCGTGAAACTGTGCTTGAAAAATCTTCCCGAACTGTGATGAGCAAGTCACCCAACAAGCACAACCGGCTGTACATGGAAGCTCGCCCACTTGAAGATGGCCTAGCTGAAGCCATAGATGATGGTCGTATTGGCCCAAGGGATGATCCAAAGATCCGTTCCAAGATTTTGTCCGAGGAATTTGGTTGGGACAAGGATCTTGCCAAGAAGATTTGGTGTTTTGGTCCTGAGACCACGGGACCTAACATGGTTGTGGATATGTGCAAGGGAGTTCAATACCTGAATGAAATCAAGGATTCTGTTGTTGCTGGTTTTCAGTGGGCCTCTAAGGAAGGAGCACTATGTGAGGAGAACATGAGGGGTATTTGCTTTGAGGTATGTGATGTTGTACTCCATGCTGATGCTATTCACAGAGGGGGCGGTCAGGTCATTCCTACTGCCAGGAGGGTCATTTATGCATCCCAGCTCACTGCAAAGCCCAGGCTCTTGGAACCAGTTTATATGGTCGAAATTCAGGCCCCAGAGCAGGCGCTTGGTGGCATTTATGGTGTTTTGAATCAGAAGCGAGGACATGTGTTTGAGGAAATGCAGAGGCCAGGTACCCCGTTGTACAACATCAAAGCATACTTGCCTGTCATTGAATCATTTGGTTTCTCAAGCCAGCTCCGAGCTGCAACCTCTGGACAGGCCTTTCCTCAATGTGTGTTCGATCATTGGGACATGATGTCCTCTGATCCACTAGAAGCAGGTTCTCAAGCTTCTACACTGGTTGCTGATATCCGCAAGAGGAAGGGTTTGAAGGAGCAAATGACCCCACTTTCAGAATTCGAGGACAAGCTATAAGGTGCGGGGGTAATTGTTGTTGTTCTGTTTTATTGTTAGCTGCTACAGCGAGTGATGGCTGTCCAGTTTATTTTGGCTGGGTGCTACTCAGATTATGTTTTTGAATGCTTTTATGTTGCTACTCAGATTATCTTTTAATATCTTTTTGATGTATAAGTGCTTGTTACATCCTTTGGTACTTAACATCTTTGATTAGTTCACCAAGTTTAAATCTTTCCTAGCTATACTGGAAAAAAATAATTAGTGGTCATACTTGTTTTGTTTGTAGTTCACCAGAATACCATCACTTCACTTGGTTGGACATATACTGTATGTGAAGAATGTTTTCTTTCTGGATTCACCTAAATTCACTAGCACTTGTGGGTGGGTGGTCACAATGTGGTTAAATGCTATGACCACTCAAAATTGAAACACACAGTGATGTACAGATATTATCATGTAACAATGTATGTAGTGATTCAGTGATTGCACCAATCTTTCATGGAGCAGTTTCAAAGCACTAAAATGTATGGTTTATGGCAGCATTTTATGGGAAGCCTTCTCATGGTCGTCACCTCTACTTGGTGAATATTTAGAAGCTTCTCTATGCAACCATATTTCATTTTAGGATCCGGAGCCTAGGCTTTGGTAAACAAAGGGTCATTGGGTAGATGTAAATATGGAGTGAACATGCAGTTAGCTATGAATGTGAAAAGACTAGAAATATTTTGTACCAGGAAAATCACTTTTCACATTGCAAGAAAACGAAGAATCCACATATTTTACATTTGTTAATATATCGTCTTTAGCAGTTTACGGACGAATTTTATTTCAGTATTTCAGCTAAACTGCAGAATGTAATGCAATGAGACTGTCTGAGACAGAACACTAGGATCACAGGAACAGATCCAACTGTCTTTGAGAGTGCTTAACATAGAGAATTGAATGGAAGAAGGGGGCAACTAGTTTTACATGTGTTCTAATAAATTTGCTATGGAGCATCTCTCATGACTACTAAATTCAAAATTCTAATAGGCCAGTTGTGTCCAAGTGCCAAACCTAGTTGTGTCCAAGTGCCGCGACTTTGAATAAGGGTAAAAGAGACATTTCCTCTAGATAATTTAACCTTATTTTTAAGCATCACTCAAGTATAAAACCTTACACAAGACTCACACATCTTCACTCTTCTCCCCATCTCAAATTCTCCAGCCTACCTCTCCCTCTCTATCTTGGGTTGTGCTGATGCTACCTGCTGACTGCTGATATCTCAGTTATAAGGGACAAGGCAATCTCAACTTTGGGAGACAAACTTATATAAAATTTAACAGTGGACGGACCAGATTACAAGTTGAAGGTTGAAATTAGATCTGAACCCTTAGATTTCTTCGATCACAGCAAATTTAAGTTTGCCATAAGTTTAAGATGTGGGCTAAGCTTAAATCATCGGTTGGGCTTAAGTTATGGGCTTCGGTTAGTAAAGACTTACTTATATGTATGGAAAATAGAAAAAGTATTCTGCTTTCACTAAAGCGAAAGCAAGCTATCTCCTTGCAAAGTTCTTCCTGCTCGATTTTCTCTACCAGCATATCTCTCTTACTCTTGCATCTTAACTCGATCTTAATATCAATTCAAGAGTTGATTCAGAGGTTTCAAAGAGTTGGGATAATTTTTTAACTCTTAATCTTCAATAATTTTTTATCTAGCAATTGCTTTTATTTGATAATTTTTTTTTATTCTTGATTCAATTCAATAGCGATTATCTGTTGTATCTTAATTATTGTTTACAATAATAGTAATAGTATGAAGAAATGCAACGGTATCAGCCGACTTAAAATTTCATCATCCTTGTCGAGGAACGAATGTGACCTTAAAGAGCAAACCGAAGGAAAAACTGTCTCTTCAATGGCAAATTGTCTAGTCCATGAGTCCATTAGACCATATACGCTCATCACCCAAATTTGAATATTGCCAGTAGGGAAATAACACAACATAGAAAGTTTTCCTCTCAGAATCCCAACTCCAGTAATACTGGCACTTTCCCTAAAGTGATTAGGTGACAACATCTCTTGAAAACTTTTCTTCCTCATATCAAAAAACACTATGGTTTCAATCTCAAGTTTGTCATTATGAACTGCTACCCAATGAAGAGCTCCATTGAGGTAAATCCCAGGAATATCTCCATTCCAAATTTTGTAAGGAACACCAAAGGTAATCAGACATGTTGCGTCTCGATCATCATTCAAGGAGAAAACATCAACTTGAGATTCCCAATCATCATAAATAGACAAACTGCGGCGAACGTATACAAGTTTGTACTCACTAACAGCAGAATCATACCCAAGGCCATAAGCAGCCCAAGGATCCACATATAAGAATTTTCCTAGATTTAAAATCTTGCTTTCTCTAGTACAAGGATTGAGTAAGCATAACTTATTGTGCATATACAAGCAAATTAACCCATTACAAGAGGCCAAAACCTTGGTTTCAAAATGTCTTGGTTGGAATGGATTTTTGATTTGTTCTGCATCTGCTTCTTCATCATCAAAAGAAGATGAATAAAGCTGTTTATTTCCCTTAAAATAAATATTTGATAAAATATGTGGACAGTCTCTTTCCATTGATCGATTCAAGTGGGTTTGAATAAAATTAGAAGATGGATCTTTCATCAAATAACACCAAGTTTTGCATACAAACCTGAATTGTTCTACAAGTGAATTTGCAGGAAGCCTTGTGAGAATCTCCAAGATTATATCATCAGGAAGAAGATTAAGATTATTATCTGTGGTTGACATTGTTGTTTTTTGAATTGCGAGAATCCCTTCAACTTCTTTATTAGTATTCATTATATTATTCTGAATCGCGAGAATCCCTTTTTGGTAGTATATCAGTGAATCAGGTTTTTTACATGTCAACCGTGCCAATTTTTTCTGAATTGCAAGAATCCGTTCTTTCTTCTTTAATAGCATCTGTTCTTTGTACATTGCGAGAGAATTGAGGGAACTAATGTTTTCTGAATTACCTGCAGCAGGTTGAAATTGTTATCTGAATAGCAAGAATCTCTTCCAATTCAAATCCAACTTTAAAATGGAAAAAAGAGCGCGCGCGAAATGAGTCAAGGAGATGTTGTTGTGTTGGTGGGCTTAAGAAGTGGGCTTTAAAGACCGAACCTGTAATCTCGCACCCCATGCGAACTATAAGGAAGCAATCACGGAATACGTATATTATTATTCCTTTAATTATTGTTGATGATTCGATTCGAACCTAACACCTCGTGCTCATTTGAAAGAAAACAAGTACCATCAGAGCCATACAGTTTATTCTATCAAACTTCTTCACAACAAAACCCTAGTTCTTATGAGTAATAGTTTTCATCACAAAGAAAACACAGGTATATCTATGAATTTTTCTTTTTCTTTTTCTTTCTGGCTTTATTTAATTGTTGATTTCATACCCTATTAATTAAGCAAAAGCGAAAGCCTTCTCTCACTCACCTATGGTTTGTTTGAATTTTCCAGATTGATTTCTTTATTTTTTTGTTGTCTTAAAGACAATGAGTAGCAGGTTTTGTAAGTACTGTGCAAAGGTGTGCATAACAGTGCGTGGAGACGATGGTTTTGTGTAAGTTATTGAATTTGTTCTTGCAATTTTAATCAAGTTTATTATGTTTGATTTAATTTAATGAAAATTGTTTATGTCTTTTTGTTATAGATGTTGCCTTGTTTGTGGAAGGGTTATTGTTCAAGTAAACTACACTGATGAAATTGGTTTTTACAAAGATGCTGGTGGGCAGGTCTGTTCACTGTTCTATTTCTTTTTACTTGTTAATTGTGAAAATAACCATATTTATTGTGAGTGATCGGTATGAACTCATTTGATATTTAATGTGAGTCGAACTATATCTGACACATAAGGTGAAATTAGGTAGTTTGTGGAACTGTGTTATTGTTTCTATCTTATGCATGATGTTTCGGATTGATTTTACTACGGTGTATTCCACTGTTACTGACTTCTATTTTCTTTTAGAGCCGAATGGCAGGTAGCATCATAAAAAGTGTTGAAAGTGGCTGCTCAGAGTCATATCAAAGGACCTTAGATAAGGGTATGCTGTATAGTATTATGTTTACGAACTATGGGTTTATCAATATAGTTGTTTAGTTAAGATAATCAGCTTGACATGTTCGTATGAATAGTATGGATCAATTACTCCTGGTCGCACTGGCTTTTTAGATAGGCTGCAACTTTGCATCCAAGATTTGTTGAAAGATGCATTTGCTTTAGGACTTTAGGCCCTTTCTAATTAATAAGTTTTCCCCCCACCTCAATATATATGCTGGCATGTTTAAATAAGGTTAGGAAGAGGGAGGTGTTCTTTAAACCTTTTACCAAGAGAAAACATGCACGCCGTAAACCTCTTACTCCACTGGTCAGAACTCGTAAAACACATGACTAGGGTGATATTCACACCCTCATAGGTCTATGCAGTATCCACAGAAGCTGCATTAATGTTCCAAGGTTGAATTTGCTTTCCTTCTTACTGACCAATTTACGTTGTGAGCTGCGTCGTGAACTGTGCATTCATCTTTGAATATCAGCCCTGCAATGAATACTTAACATATTGATCTCTCTCTCTCTCTCCAAAAGTGAAAAAGAAAAGAAAACCCATGTATTATGGCATGAATTTTTTTAAGGCTGAAGATATATTCAGTAATCTATGAGAAGATACTGATCTGATGCAAGTCCTCACCTATTTTCAATGTGCCTGTATAATCTGTGATGTAGTGTTTTTTATATTTGCACTATCACCTTTCTTTTGTAGCTAGCAAAAGGAGTATATCCTTGCAATGATTAGATGTTTGACTTTTCACATTAACTATTTGACCAGTCGATTTCTTGCATTTTTGTTTGCATAATCCCACTTGTTTATTTGTTGCAGGAAGAGATCAAATCAGTTATCTTGTAGAAAATCTAGGCATCTCCAATGGAGGCTCTATAACTGATGAAGCCTCAAAGTATTATAGGGTATGTTTCTCTGCGTCTCACCTTCCTGGCTAACCGAAGACTAGTTTATAAAATATTTTTAATATCTGAATCTACTTTATTTTGAAGATAGCTGTTGATCGGAATTTCACTAGGGGCAGGGGGCGTACGACAACACTAGTTGCAGCAGTCTGCCTCTACATTGCTTGCAGGTAAAAAGATTTTATGAATAAGATAACTTGTTACTTAAAAATGTTCCATCTCTTTGTTCCTACTGTTCCAAAGTTTAGTTGAACCCAAATTCTTAGTTAGCTTGTATGAGATAGAGGGAAAAGAAGGGGATTAATAGGATGTGAAGCATGAGCGATTTGTGAAGTATTATATTGTTTCATCGAATTAATTAGAAGTGGTGCTGGAAAATCTTTATGCTGTGCAGTAGGTTTGGTGAAGTCTGATCTACAATTCTGAACTTTGATATAGGAAATTACCGTGATGACGTGCTTTATAGTTTATAAGCATTACGATTGTCGTGGTTAGAGTAACATGTGAAAACCATTCTTGTCAAGTTTTCGTAAAATTTAGTCGTGGATGTGTTTCTTTAATTTATAGATCACAAAAGGGAGAATCTTTATTTTTAAAATATTCTGTTCTAGAAAATTTCAATATACCTTTGGGTAGATGTGTTTATTGCAACTAACTAATGCCAGTTCCAATTCTTTGTAGATTAAACAAACATTCGTATCTTCTAATAGATTTTTCAGAAGAATTGCGGGTAAATGTGTAAGTAAGCCTTTTCTTTTAGGTTTCCTTAATAAGCATTTGTGTAAGAAGGCTAAGTTGATGGTTTATATACCACTGGAACTTTTACGGGTTTGTGCAATGCATTTTCACTACTCTCATATCAACTTTGAACTATGTTTCAGATATGTGCTAGGAGCTCTGTTTTTGCAGCTTTGCGAAAAGCTAAGGCTTGAAAAGCATCCGATTTTAATGAAGCCTGTTGATCCTAGTCTTTTTATCAGTCGGTTCACAGATCGTAAGACTCACCAACTTTATACCGTTTAATTCTGCCATTTGTCATTTTTCCTTTCAAATTGGTGCATTTTGATCTTTTGGATGCATGGGATTATAATACTATATATTCTTGAGGTATAATTGCTTGCACGTGAATGATGTCATTTCATTGCATAAATATGGGTTTTCAGTATGGTTATGTTAAAATCGTAAAGGACAGGGCTAGACGCAGGATAGGCAGTTCATCATCCTTAGATCCTGGCTAAGGATCTCTATTCCTACTTCTGGATTGCATCTTTTTCAGTTTCAATAATATAATAAAAATGTTTACTTTAAAGCATCTGAGATATGTGTTGGACTGTTGGTGCAGCATTCAGTCTCAGATCTCAGTGGTCGCTAGATTAAAATTCAATGGCAGGCGGGTTAGTTGTCATCTGGATGTATGTTGGTAGAATCTTTAGGGAAGAGGATCTTAGCAACTGGCTAAAGATCTGGGACGTTAATTGAATCATTTTGGTATATAAATGAATTATCCATTTATTCATTATTGATTAATAACCTGAAAGATCCCAAGTTTCATAACTCTTAATATAATAGTTGATGTATATGAAAGATAAATAAGCGAAAATCTAAGCCCAGTCCCTAAATCTTCTGAATCTGAATCATCCCACACAAGTTGGACTTGGCAACTCAGTTGCATACTTGCACGGCAATTTGGCAGGAACTACCTTCATATATAATGCATATCACTAATTGATAGAGTTTTTCAGGAAATCATTGTATTGTGTCAGATCAATTAATTGTTTTATTTGAACATATTTAGGTTTGCTTGGGGGCGGGAATGACAATGGTTTCACTAGGAAGAGGAATGCTGAAGTTTCCAGCACTGCTTTGCGCGTTATAGCTAGCATGAAACGAGACTGGATGCAGGTAACATCTTATCATTTTACTCCTAATTTGACTAACCATTTTTTTTCTGGTGAGTTTACTAAATATAAACAATTATAGACAGGGAGGAAACCCAGTGGCTTATGTGGTGCAGCTGTATACATCTCTGCACATTCATATGGAATCAAATGTTCGAAGTCTGATATAGTAAGTCATATCATTTGCTTAGAGATCACATAGTAGGTAAAAAAAGCCACTACTTTATTTTTGATTTGATAAAAGTAATTCATTAATATAATCATAATGATTAGATTGAGCCATTGAGGTCCAGGGCTTTCAGCCAACAGTTAAGAGCCAACTTGACCCACATGTTACACCCCAACCTGTAAAGCTTCATATTATAGTAAAGAACAAAACCCATATCGTACTAAGCCCATTCACTCCATCCAACTGACTAGCTTATTGATTCTTCACCCTCATACCTCTTTGAGATTGTCCACTGTAATTTTCCACTGTAATCAGAACTGGCTCCTCCCTATCGACTAGTGCTCAGATCCTCTTCTCATTCTCTCGCAAAGGTACACATCAAAAAGCATCCATCCTCGCCAGTCTACACCAACAATTTCCCAAAACTCACATATTAAGTCCTTCCTGTTTTCTTTCTTTTTTATAATAACTGTCAACTGATGATTCATATGTTGATATCCAACAGGCAACTGTCGTACATGTATGTGAAGCAACATTGACAAAACGACTGATTGAGTTCGAGAATACAGAGTCAGGGGGCTTGACGGTGAGCCTCGTTGCCTGAAAAGATATATGTTGTACAATACTGTTGCATGGATACTAGTTCCCTATAGAATGTTTTACAACATGGCATGCATGAGAGTGGCATGACAAGGCTTCTGAAATTTTCATTTGGGGTATACAAAAATTTTGCTTACCATCACATCAATACAATCGACAATGGTAGATTTCTAGTACAGTAATCCGTTGAGTCATATTTCTTACAACTATATTCATCTTATCTGCATTAGAGTTTAAAAATATTATTTTTTTCGCGAATCATCTGTACCTGGAAATCTGTCAGAGTCTTGAAATATGGAATTGCTTTCTGTTACAGTATTATAGGAAGTTTTGGTAATTAGTAATTAACCTCAGTTAGGGTTTACTTTAGATTGGTTGATTTAGATATTTATAATTGTACTACTTCTCTTTGTAAAGAGCTTTCGTTCTTGGGATTGTGCATATCAGGATCTCGGTTATTTTCTTTGCTTTTCTAATCTCCTATAGGGTTTGATTATTATTACAAAGGTTTGGAGTTTTGAATGCCGTCTCCATTTTGTTTGAGAACCCTGGTGAAAGAGTGGAGCAGATCTCTGGTTTGTCATTGTTGCTCAATTTTTCTAGTTGTGTTTATTGACTTATTCCAGTTGGTGAACGAGAACGAGAAATAATTCATTCTGTATTTTATTGGGCTGGAATCTGGTTATGTTTTGTGTATATCTATGTCGGTTTTGATTCGGTTATTTATGGACCAGGTTCTGGATTTGTTTGGTTAGTGAAGATGGATATGCTTTCTAATATAAACGTGATGGCATAGCATGCATTGTACTTTTGTAGTATTTAGTGTTGGTTTTCTTTTTTGGTTTTTTCTTGCAAAGTCTCAATGTGGACAATAATAGGGTGTTCTGGACTTCTGGTAGTTATACCCAAGGTTTAGAATGGCCAGTGTAGTAATAGAAGTGTAATTTATATCAATGTAGTTATCAAGTTTTACACTTTCAACCAGTTAATTTTGTTTTTCTCTTCTTTTTTCCATTTAAACCAAGGCCATATTGTACATCATGTAGGTGTTTGCAGTTCTTGTGTTTTTCTACTTTCATAAGCATGATCTCTTTCCTGCATAATGACACAGGTAATGCTATTTTATTTGTTTTTCTAGATTAAGGAGTTCATTGAAAAGGCAGAGGCTGAAAAGGATATGGGTTCAAGACAACCATCAAATTTGGGGATTAATTCATCTGGGGAGATGGAGCTACTTTGTGAACACAAGAATGATTCCAAGAAACCTGATATTTTTGCCATTGGACTTTGTAAAAGCTGCTATGAAAATGTAAAGCTTTTCTCAGTTGCATCTTTTAATGGCATTTCTCTGTTGTTTGTGTTTAATATTATGCAATTGTATCTGTTGTTGTAGTTTGTCGAACTTTCTGGTGGACTTCAGGGAGGTTCAGATCCTCCAGCTTTCCAGCGTGCCGAAAGGGGCAGAATTACCAAAGAATCTGCTGACGAGACAGCCGAAGATGCAGATATGGTTAGTATGAATAACCTGAGAGAGAATGATGGTTGATGTATGAGTAGCTGTATCGGTTCTTAATGTTTAATCATACATATCTTAAGCTTTTTATTGATACATCCAAGGTACTTGTTTTTTAAGATTAAATACGCCGAAGTGATATTTCTTATGGAATATGGTTTTGTTAGGAGTTTGATAGGTGTAGAAAACCTCTAAGACAAAATTTAAATGACTTGTGGGTTTCTACCTAATTAGGTTGGCTTAGGTCAGAAAGGTGCGACATTCCTCTTTTTGTTGCAATCTTCTTTTCATTCTAAAGGAATTTCTTTGAATGAAAAAGATGGCCCAGATTCTTGTATACTGTAGTATAAAATCTTTTTCTTGGCCTTTTGGCCAAAGTTTAGTGAAGGGTAAATTTACCTCAATGTTCTTCTGCTTCCCTTATTGTGTTTATGTCTATTGTTTGCCTTCTAATTATAGTGTGAGAAGGAGGCGGAGCCTTTCTCTCAACCCAACCAAGACATGAACGTAAATGAAAAGGTGGCTTCTCACCAGTCAGAAGGTATTGGTGGGTTTCCTTCGTAGATTACTTATAATGCTCCAAACTTCAATTTTGTCTGTCATCAAAGTAAATAACTATATCATTACACAAGAATTGTCATGTTTCAGGTGGCGTTAATGGAAGCCAGGCCGTCGAGGAGGGTGCATGTGGTAAATCAAATGGACATGTGGATATGGGTAATGTTGCTGGTGATGAATCGGAAAGCCTCTCTGATATTGATGATGTTGAGGTTTGTGACTTGGTTATTTGTACTCCACGTACACTAAAATATGTTTGTCAAGCATTTAAAGTCAACAAAACACTGCACTACTTCACTAAAATATGTTAGAAAAGGAGTGGTCGGCTTTTGATGATTGACTTAAAAATTGTGATTCTCTGTTTGATGTGCGATTTGTTCTTGAATTAGTTGGCTATCCACAAATTTCTAAGAACATTGCATTTTGTAGGGAGATTGATCTCGTTGGATATCATATTACACAAAATATAAAATCATATCAAACAGTTCGCTAACACCCTTAACTGGCTAACACCCACTACTTGAATGTTGGAGAAGTGAAACATCAAACAGATTTAACGATGCATGGGGTTTGACGACTGAGATGAAGGGGATAGTTAACCAGAAGAAATGGATAGGGAAATCAATGTTTAGGGCTTAGTATGGGATTCAAACAAAAAGTTGGTGGTGATGACACCAATCTCTAACATAAATACGAGTTTATTGAAGTTACTCCTTGACCAATGTATTTTGTGGACATTAAAGTACACCACCGTTGACTGGATGATAATTTTGTGTTTGTCCCCAAGTCATGAATCTTTTGAAATTTTCTCAATTCACCACCACTATGGTTTCAAACTGCTAATGTAGTTCATTTGTGACTCAATAATTTTTTCTTCATAGGTTAATGGATACCTTCATGACGAGGACGAAAAGCGTTTGAAAACTATACTCTGGGAAACACTGAATCGGGAATATGTTGAGGTAATAGAATCCTTCCTCATCTGATTGAATAATTTTGAATGTTATCAAAAGGTAGCTGTGCACATACCTTCCTTTTAATTCTTTCCGCTTTCTTTTTCTTTTTTCCTTTTTTCTTTTTCTTTTTCTTTGTTGTTTGTGATGCAGAACAGTGCTGACGTCATTGCTGACGTCATCACCAGCAAGGATGACATCATCGTCAGAAATTTATTTATTTTTATTTTCTTTTTATCTTATTATTTTATTTAGTAATTTCTAATTTAGAGTCTAGAAGTTCTAGAATAGTTGGTTTACTACTAAGTTGATATTAGTAATACAATTCAAAGTAGGATTTGTATTTTGATTTCTTTGTTTAGGAAGTCCTAGTGCTAGTTGGTCCTAGTCTTTAGTCTATATAAAGAGTCATGCTTTGTAGAACCAATTCAATTATTCAATCAATACAATTAAGATTTGTCTCTACAATTTAGTTTTCTCTAGTTTTATATTAGTTCTTCCTTGTTTCAAGGCAAACCTCCCCTTGGGTTATTCAAGGTTTGATTTTTAATCGCTTCCGCTACGTCAATTGGTATCAGAGCTTCGTTCCGATCCTACAATGGTTAATGACGGAGATTCTTCACCCCGCTCCCAAGTCGGTAATCTTGGAGATTATGTGACGAAGGTTGAATTCAATTCGGCTATTAATCGTCTCACCGCTTCAATCGATAATCTTACTCTTCGATTTGATAAGTTGGAAGGTAAGCAATCTATTGTTGATGCTCCCACCCTCCCACCCTCTACTATGACCAATATATCTCAACCACCCCAATTTTCCACCACCACCACAACTTTACCACAAGGTTCCAATATTGACTTCACATCTCTCCCTATTCATGGTTGCCCCCAAACACCACAAAACCTATTTTCACATCCCTACCCATACAAACAACCCTATAATAACTCCCAACCATCTCAACTCTCCAATACTCCACAAGTTCGCACCAGTTATACGACTATTGCTTCTCCATCTCAATCTCGCTACGAACTCCTACATTCAACCAACAATGTCCCACCCACTACACAAAATTTTCAACCACCCCCCAATCTTCCTATTAATCGTTTTCAACAAACTTATCACCGTCGCGCCCCTCGAGCACCAAATTCTTATCTTGATGATCATGATAGTGATGATGATGCTGAAAATTACTATCAACAAGCATGCCCTCAACCTCAACCTCAACAACACCACAACAATAATTTTCGTACTCAATCTGACCAGTTTCGTATGAAAATTGATCTCCCTACTTTTACTGGTAATATGCATATTGAGGAGACTCTTGATTGGATTCATGAAGTTGAGAATTTCTTTGAGTACATGGATACTCCTGAACATGCACAAGTTAAGCTTGTGGCATATAAACTCAAACAAGGTGCTTCTGCTTGGTGGGAACAACTCAAGGCTCATCGTCGAAAGAATAATAAGCGGGATATTGTTTCTTGGGCACGTATGAAAACTTTGATTATGGAGCGTTTCTTGCCTAAGGATTATGAGCAAATTTTATACAACCAACTGCTATCGTGTCGCCAAGGATCTCGTAGTGTTGATGACTATGCTGCTGAGTTTCATCGCTTGGTATCTCGAAATAACATCGTGGAAAGTGAAGATCAATTAGTTACTCGTTTTCGTAATGGTTTGAATAGGAATATCGTGGAGAAGATTTTTCACTCAATTCCTACCTTGGCCGATGCAATTCAAATCGCACTCAACATTGAGCAACATAATGGTTTCCGCTCGAATTCTAGTAAGTCATACTCTTCTCCATCATCTTCTTCTTATCCAAATCGTCGCAACAACTACAACCCTTCACCATCATCTACTGCACACCACAATAATCAAAATTCTCCAAACACTAACTATTCACCCAACACTCCTACAAACAATCAAGCCACACTTGCTTCCAACAATGATCAACCTCCACCTACCAAAGCTCCACAAACCACCCAACCAAGCAAAACCAATCCATATGCTTACCCTACCATGCCCAATTGTTACCGTTGCGGCCAACCTGGACATAAGCAACATGAATGTCCAAAACGAGACAAGTCTAGAGTTAACTTTATTGATCATGATGAAAACGATTGCGATGATGACTATGATGAAGATTACTATGATAAATGTGAACCTAGTAATGAGATTCAATATGAAGTGGATGCTCCATTCCTGGGTGTTATTCGAAGGCTTCTCTATGCTCCTTCTCAACCGGTGAATTCTGAACGAAAAAGGATCTTTCAGACTCGTTGTCAAGTTAAGGATAAGGCTGTTAATTTGATTATTGATGGTGGTTCCCATGATAATTTTGTTTCTACTTATATGGTGACTAGGTTGGATCTACCAGTGACTCCACATCCTAAGCCTTATTCCGTTGGTTGGGTTAAGGATGGTCACTCACTCATGGTGACTACTCAATGTCGTGTTCCATTTTCTCTTGGTAAGTATCATGATGAGGTTCTTTGTGATGTTCTTGATATGGATGCTAGCCATTTGTTACTTGGTCGACCTTGGCAATGGGATCGTCGTGCTATGTATGATTGTTATGCCAATACATTTACCTTTAAGAAAGATGGTGAAAAACATACTTTGGGATCTATGCGTCCAAGACCTGTTCATGAAGTTTCTAAAGTCGAAGAGCGAACTTGTTTGATTTCTAAGGACCATGAAGAGGATTTCAAAAAGACTGACACAATCTATGCTCTTGTACTTAAGGAAGAAAAGAGAGAAGAATCAAAAATTCCCATGGTTGTCCAACCTTTATTGGATGAATTCAAAACTATCATACCCACCGATCTACCTTCATCATTGCCTCCAATGCGTGATATTCAACATCATATTGATTTGATGCCTGGTGCAAGTCTTCCCAATCTTCCCCACTATCGTATGGCACCTAAAGAACATGAAGAGCTTCGACGCCAAGTTAATGATTTACTCGAGAAAGGCCTCATTCGCCCTAGTATGAGTCCTTGTGCAGTTCCTGCTTTGCTTGTGCCAAAGAAAGATGGTTCTTGGCGTATGTGTGTTGATAGTCGTGCAATCAACCAAATTACCATTCGCTACAGGTTTCCTATTCCTCGCTTGGATGATATGCTTGATATGCTTATTGGTTCTAAAGTGTTCTCGAAGATTGATTTAAAGAGTGGTTATCATCAAATCCGCATACGACCAGGAGATGAATGGAAAACTGCTTTCAAGACAAAGGATGGTCTTTATGAATGGATGGTAATGCCTTTTGGTTTGTCAAATGCCCCAAGTACATTTATGCGTTTGATGACTAAAGTGTTGCAGCCTCTCATTGGAAAGTTCGTTGTCGTATATTTTGATGACATATTAATTTATAGTCAGAATGAGCAACAACACATGTGTCATCTTTGGGAAGTCTTCAAGGTTCTCTATGATAATTCGCTTCTCATCAACATCAAGAAGTGTGATTTCATGACAGACCGCATTCTTTTTCTTGGCTACATTGTAAGTGCTTCAGGTATACATGTTGATGAAGACAAGGTGAAAGCAATACGAGAATGGCCTACACCTCGTACAATTCATGATGTTCGTTCTTTCCATGGTTTGGCTACTTTTTACCGACGTTTTGTCAAGAACTTCAGCTCTATTGCAGCTCCTTTGACACATTGTATGCGAGGTACTAAATTTGAATGGACTGAAGAAGCCGACAAAAGTTTTAACTTACTTAAAGACAAGCTTTCTACAGCCCCGGTTCTCGCTCTACCTGATTTTTCCAGGATTTTTGAAGTAGATTGTGATGCTTCCATCATGGGTATTGGCGCTGTTCTTTCTCAAGAAGGTAAGCCTCTTGCATTTTTTAGTGAGAAACTTAGTGATGCTCGAAAGAAATGGTCTACTTATCAATTGGAACTCTTTGCGTTGGTTCAAACATTGCGTCATTGGCATCACTATCTGATCCATCGGGAATTTATTCTCTACACTGACCACCAAGCTTTGCAATTCCTTCAAAGCAGTTCCAAGACAAATCGAATGCACGACAGATGGAAAGACACAATTGACAAATACACTTTTGTGATTAAGCACAAATCAGGTCAACAAAACAAAGTAGCTGATGCCCTCAGTCGAAGAGCTTATTTGCTCGTTACAGTCAACACCGATATTGTTGGGTTTGATTATTTGAAGGATTTATATGATGATGATCCTGATTTTTCAGATATGTGGATTAAATGCTCTCAAAATCAATCTGGTACAGATGATTTCCTTATTCAGGATGGTTTTCTTTTCAAGGGAAATCACTTGTGCATTCCTCAGGGCTCCCTTAGAGAACATATCATTCGTGAAATGCATGCTGGAGGTCTCGCAGGTCACATGGGTCGTGACAAGACTATTGCTTTGATTGAAGAAAGGTATTATTGGCCATCCCTAAAAAGAGATGTTGGTAATCTCATTCAGCGGTGCTATACTTGTCAAACCGCAAAAGGTCAATCTCAAAATACTGGCTTGTACACACCATTACCGGTTCCTGATGCACCATGGGTTGATGTTTCTATGGATTTTATCTTGGGTCTCCCTCGGACTCAAAGAGCTGTTGATTCGGTTATGGTTGTTGTAGATAGGTTCTCCAAGATGGCTCATTTTATTCCTTGCAAGAAGACATCGGATGCTTCCAATATTGCTACTTTATTCTTCAAGGAAATTGTTCGTTTACATGGAGTTCCAAAATCTATTACTTCAGACCGTGACACCAAATTTTTAAGTTACTTCTGGAAGACTTTGTGGATGAGACTTGGCACTTCCTTGAAATTTAGTAGTACTTCTCACCCACAAACTGATGGTCAAACTGAAGTTGTGAATCGAACGTTGGGAAATTTGATTCGTTGTCTCTCTGGTGACAAACCAAAACAATGGGATCTTGCTTTGCCTCAAGCTGAGTTTGCTTACAATACCTCAAAGAGTCGTACTACAGGATATTCTCCTTTTCAAATTGTCTATGCTAAAGTTCCCAATCATACCCTTGACCTTGTCTCTTTGCCTAAGGTTTCAGGTATGAATTTTGATGCAGATGCAATGGTTGATAGTATGACTCAGCTTCACGACACAGTCAAGAAGAATATTGAGAATTCTAATACTCATTACAAGGAAGATGCTGACAAACATCGTCGTTCTCAAACATTCGAAGTTGGAGACTTAGTAATGGTGCATTTGCGTAAGGAGAGATTTCCAGTAGGTACTTACAACAAGTTGAACATGAAGAAGATTGGTCCCCTAAAGATTCTTCGCAAGATCAATGACAATGCTTATATTGTCGATCTTCCGAGTGACATGCATATATCCAAGACCTTCAATGTCAAAGATATCTATCCCTTTCATGCTGATGATACTTCTAACTCGAGGACGAGTTCTTTTAAAGAAGAGGGGACTGATGCAGAACAGTGCTGACGTCATTGCTGACGTCATCACCAGCAAGGATGACATCATCGTCAGAAATTTATTTATTTTTATTTTCTTTTTATCTTATTATTTTATTTAGTAATTTCTAATTTAGAGTCTAGAAGTTCTAGAATAGTTGGTTTACTACTAAGTTGATATTAGTAATACAATTCAAAGTAGGATTTGTATTTTGATTTCTTTGTTTAGGAAGTCCTAGTGCTAGTTGGTCCTAGTCTTTAGTCTATATAAAGAGTCATGCTTTGTAGAACCAATTCAATTATTCAATCAATACAATTAAGATTTGTCTCTACAATTTAGTTTTCTCTAGTTTTATATTAGTTCTTCCTTGTTTCAAGGCAAACCTCCCCTTGGGTTATTCAAGGTTTGATTTTTAATCGCTTCCGCTACGTCAGTTTGTATGCAAATGCAAGACGGGTTTGACCTTGACAGAACCCTACCACTTGTACATCATACCTGATGCATGTTGGTTTAATAAATTACCCCAAGTGCCCGGAAAAAGGTTCACGACAATTTAACTATCGGACATCATATCATAACAGTGATGCTTATCTCTCAAAAAAATAAATAAATAAACGCTTTGCGCATGCATTTTTGTTTGTGGCAATGCAACTATAACTTATACTTATGTGCAACCTGCATCATTTAGAAACAGGTTGTTGGTTCATGACTTGTTTGCAGTCTCTGAGTTACTGATCTCATTGAAGACTTGTAGTCGACTAGAAGTTTGGGCACGTAGAGATTCCAAAGTCGACTTAAATCATTGGCCAGAAGTTTCATATATGCCTTCTTTCTTAAATCATAGATTAATGAAAATGAAAATGAAATCATCCCAAAATTTTCTACGGTTACGTTAACATTGTAATTCTTAATATATTAAGCAACGGGAGAGGCAAATTTCTTAAAGGCCATTTTAATATTTTATACCTCCCCCCTCTTTTTTTCTTCTTCTCAACATGTGTCCTTGACCTTGTCACATCTTTTCAGTTACGTATTCGTTGATATAATTGGAAATAAACAAATTAGCTGAGAGACTAATTCATTGAGGCACTTACGGCAGTACACCCAATTCCTAAGATGATAAAGAGTGAGCTCATTACACCCAATTCCCCTAGACCATTGGTGTAAACTTAAATGCTTATACTTGTCCCTGCCAACCTTCTCCTCGAAAAACATAAAGAGTTGAGCTCATTATCATCCTCAATGTTGTCTATGACTGGAAGTATAAAAAAATATATTACGTGGGTCTAAAAAAAATATAAAAATAAGATCTTACGTTCATGATAAGGAATTAAGGAGCATGGGTTTATCCATGGTTGGCCCATTGACACGATGATTGGTCTGTGGCAGAGCGAGAAATTAATATGAGACTGATCTCAAGTGTATGGTCATCTTTAGCACTTAAGCGTACATTCAGCCATATAGTTTATTGGTTCGACATAGGGTGATATAAAGCTGGCTATTCTAACCAGGAAGAAGCTGCCAAAAAAGCAGCCAATGAAGCATATGCTGCCAAGTTTCAGAATGGTTCAGACGAAATGCTTGCTGCCCACGAACTTGCTGCAGCAACTGCAGCGGCTGTTGCCAAGTCAAGAAAGGTATAGCATTTAATCTTATTTTGCGTTCTGTTATCTGTTTAGTTTCTGCTAACGATAGGATATCCTTTTACTTTCATATCCCTATTAAACTTGCTTATTCCTCAGAATTTCTTATATTGACTTGCAGGAAAGGCAACAAAAAAGAGCTTTAGAAGCCAAGAATGCGGCTCCTCCTCGAACTCCTGCAGAAGCTACTGGACAAATGCTGAAGAAGAGGGTAAGATACTAAAATTTATAAAGTAAAGAAAAGATCGTTGTAAATTTATTTTGCACTCGTTCCACTAGTTACCTGACACCTTGGATGTGGATCGTTCCCTATGTGTTATGTGTATATCTCATTTAGTCGGTTTATAGTAGCAATATGTACTGGCCATTCAACCATACTTATCTGTGCAGATATCCAGATAGTGACAAATGCATGTATTTTTTTTTTTTGGGTGCAGAAACTCAGTTCAAAAATCAACTATGATGTGCTGGACCAACTTTTTGATGACACGGTATGCTATGAAGTGCAGACAGTCTTTCATTTATGTCAGATATAATTAATCTATGTTGTATTGATTTGTTTGCCGAGTGAAAATCTTTATATACGTTTGTTTGCTTTTTTTTTTTTACTCACCAAATTATGTTAACCACACGTAAGATCAACTTATGTCCAAACCCTTAGTATATATGTCCCATTTTGTGCATTCTGTACATATTTTGCCCTCTAAATCTATTTCTGAAAGCATTCTTGAACGGGTCTTTTTGCGCGTGACAGGACACCAACAAAATAGGATCGAATTCTCATGAAGACGCCAACATACAGAAGCACACAGAGGGGAACGACGATTTTCCATCAGATTTTGTGGACAATGACGACTATGTTGGCCAGGAAGACGAATATGGAGAAGGGTACATTGCTCCAGAAATGTATGGTGATGATTTATATCATGGGAACGAAGAAGCGGATGAGTATGGTTATGAGGATTATGGTTACTAGTAGTGAGAGAGTGAGTTATTCTTTATTCTTATATTTCTTTTTGGAAGGGTCCAGAGGTGTCCGAGAAATGGTTCTACTCGATTCAACTAGCGCCCTCACCCTACCACATGTCCACATGTAGTCGTCAGTAATATGCTATAGCAAAGCACCTGTAGCAAAACAGAAGAGCCAACCAGCTGGGAGAGTGTGCCCGAGGGAAACCAACACCATCAGCTCCAGTGAAGAAGATAGAACCCGCACACAATAATCTCAGAAATTTCTTGTGGAAACCTTGGGTAGTTTGCGCAATGTTTCTTGGTAGAACACGGTTGTAATGTGTGAACCATCTTCTCTAGGTTGTGATGTATAAGCATTGTTAGAAGCAAATTTTTAAAGGTTGGATGTATTCTTATCCTACTTTTATCCTGCTCAACAAGAAAATGAAACATCAGAACTCTTCTGCCAGTCCACAACTTCAGAGTTTCAATTTTAATTTCTTGCTTCCAAGTCCCTGTTATTTCAGAGGCCTTAGCCGAAAAACAATCTTACTCTTTCGAGCACATAAATTTATTATATTTCTAATTATAAATTGCTCGACAGATTTTATCTATATTCCAAGAATCCAAGTAATTGCGCCATATATTTCACTGTGAACTGGCATGATTACTAAGTTATAGTAAAATTAATTATATTAATAATCTGCATAATATTGAAATTTTTTGGTTCGAGTTGCAAAAATTGATTGTGTTGGAGAAAATGTATATATTTGAGGAAATACAAAACCATGTAATAATTGATTTAGTACCCTATAAGCAGCCTGCATTCTCCTCGAGGGCACAATATCCATATACATAGTAGTTCGGGATGAAGGTATAAAATATCCCTCAAGCCATAAAATCCCCAGGAAAATAGTCCAAGTTGGAGTTTAATAACTTTAATCAACTCACTCTGGCCATATGATTGTATTAAGAAAAATATTCAACTTCACCGGCGTTCAATAAAAAAACCATGACTAGAATAGACTTATCAAACAAATTCATCTTCGATTGTAGCTAAAATTAATCATGATTTTCATTTTTGAATAGAGCATCAAAGATAATCCAGTTAGGTCTGAATCTAAAGTCAGAAACAATACAGTTCCACAAACTACCTAATTTCACCTTATGTGTCAGATATAGTTCGACTCACATTAAATATCAAATGAGTTCATACCGATCATGAACAGACCTGCCCACCAGCATCTTTGTAAAAAGTAAAAACCAATTTCATCAGTGTAGTTTACTTGAACAATAACCCTTCCACAAACAAGGCAACATCTATAACAAAAAGACATAAACAATTTGTCCTTTATCTGAAGAGCCTTACTGAGATGAAAATTTTCCAAGTCTAATTTGGAAAGCCTCTTACTCGTTTCTCCCAACTTCGCCTCTAAAAGCATCCATCCTTGTTCATGCTCTCCACAAATTTGCATTACAGTATCATGAATCTTCTGCTCTTGTTCCTCCCTATTGGAACGTAATTGCTGCATACATTCCTTCAGGGCTGCATCTAGATCAGCTACCCTTCCTTCTGCAATTACTGTTCGCCGTAAAGCTCCATCTAGTTCTGATTCTGCCTTCTCCCACCCTAAAAACATCAATGTAATCAGCATATAAGGATAAACTTGAAAGACATGCATGCATGTCATAAATGGGTTTTAGAAAGAAACAGATGAATTCCTTGCTATGAAAGAACTAAGAGAATAAATGGGGAGAGATATATGAGCATAGCACCTGCAATTGCTTCTTCTGCTACTTTTGCATGTTTTATCACAAGATCATCTTTAACATGGAAGAGATTTTATCCATTAGGCCGTTCACAGATCCATTTAGCTTGACTTCTTTATCCATAACAAGTAGCTGGAATTTATCGCAAATAAGTAGATACAAACTATATAATGTATATCACCAGCCATATATAAAAAGATATTAGAATACAAATATGATATACATGCCATACCAACAAGAACTTGCAAAGATAAAATATCTTTTCTCACAGAGTGATATGTATACAACAAATATATTTCTGTATCACTTCCTTGTGGAACAAAACAAAATGGGATACAGCAGCCAGGTAGACCTAATAGACCTGTTGATCCATCGCTTACCCGAATTTTGGGTGAAGTACGTACCAACAGAAGCTAAGTGACTCAATAATATGAAGATCTCAAACACAGATGACGAGAAAGTAGATGTCTTCAGACCTTCCTACTGTCCACTATGTTGGATTTTTTGTGAAGGAGAGAATTTTTTGGTTCAGGAACGTACGTACGCATTTAGGACGTTCGTACGTTCCATTCGACAGATGTTGGTTTTGTGGCTGAACGTACGAACGTCAATTCGACGTACGTACGTCCTATCTTGGTTTTGTGCATATGGGCCTGTTTTAGCCCATTTCGTGTGTGTTTGTATGGCTATGTTATAAAGCCAATTGAGAAGGTTGGAAAACCTAATCTTCATGTGTGAGAGAGATTGTGAGAAGCCATTGGTGAGTTTGAGAGAACTCTTGTGAGGAAGAACACTTTGGTTTCTTCATGAGGGCTTGTATAATCGTCTCTAATTGGAAAATTGTTGTTTTGGTCGTGGACGTAGGCAATATTAGCCGAACCACGTAAATCTTGTGTTTTTGTTTGTTTTTGTTTTACTTTGTTTGATTCACACACTATTTCAATTTTGGATATTGGTGCATAAGCTTCCACTGCGCACAACAAGTGGCATCAGAGCTGCAGGCTAGATCTTGAGAGCCTTGAAGGTGTTTGAAGAAATTCTGCAGGTTTCTTATTTGTGGTTTAAGGCAAAAGTTCTATCTTGTATTCGTGGGTTGTCAATAAGGTGTTTGTTGAAATTCCCGTGTGAATTTCAGATTTGTTTACCTTCGATTGGTGATTGTTTAGTGTGTGAAAGTGATTAGTGATGTCAGACCCATCTTCGAGTAAGAATGGAAGAGTGTCATCTTTGAAGTTTGACATCGAGAAATTCAATGGTAGAAACAACTTCGGCATGTGGCAATGCGAAGTTCTGGATTTGCTTGCTCAGCAAGGTTTGGAAGATGCTTTGGGTGATAAACCCGAAAAGATGGAAAAAGATGATTGGTTGAAATTGAATAGGCAAGTTTGTGGCGTGATTCGCCTTTGTTTGGAAAAGGACCAGAAATACTCAGTGATGAAAGAAACGTCTGCTAAGGAGTTGTGGAAGAAATTGGCTGATATGTATATGAAGAAAAGTTTAGAAACCAAGCTGTTTCTGAAGAAGAGGATCTTCCGCATCGATATGAGACCTGGTATTTCTTTGTCTGAACATCTGGATGAATTCAATAGGCTTATTGCTGACCTATTGAATTTGGATGAGGTTGTCAGTGATAATGACAAGTCTCTATGTCTTTTGAACTCTCTCCCCGATGAATATGACCATTTGTCCACCACCTTGTTGACGGGGAAAGAACATGTTAAGTATGCTTATGTAGCAACGGCGTTACTGAACTATGAATGCAGGCGCAAGGACAAAGAAGTCCATAGGGGTTCAGGTTCAACGTCCGAGGCTTTGATGGTAAGGGGACGATCCAATGATCGTACTACTGGTAGCGGAGGAAGATCTCGATCAAAGTCTAGAGGTAGACCTCTAGCAAAGGATGAGTGTGCCTTTTGTCATGGAAAAGGCCATTGGAAGGTTGATTGTCCCGAGTTGTCAAAGAAGGAAGATTCTGTGTCTTCCAAAGATAATAAGGTACATGTTGCACATGCTGATGTTAGTGATGATGATTCAAATTATTCTTTGGCTGTCATGGTTGATTGCTCCACTCAAGGGTGGATTATGGATTCTGCATGTTTTCACCATTTGTGTCACAGTAGAGATTTGTTTGCTAGTTTTCAAAAGCTAGACTGTGAAGATGTTGTGTTAGGTGATGGTCGTCACATGAAAACACTTGGTGTGGGAACTGTCAAGTTCAAGTTGGAAAATGGTACAGTTAAAGAATTAGTTGGTGTCCGGTATGTTCCGGAGTTGAAGATGAATCTCATCTCACTTGGTACTTTAGAGTCCGAAGGTATGAAGATTGTTCTGCAAAATGGGGCTTTAAAGGTTGTTTCTGGTGCTTTGGTTGTTATGAAAGGGACAAGGCAACGAAATTTGTACTATCTGAATGGTAGTGTTGTTAGTTGTGGTGGAGATTCTTCTTCACATTTGGTGGATTGTTTGACTCCTCCCAGTTTGTCAGATTGTTTGGTTGATTGTGGCTTTGGTAGGCGTACCGGCAAGCATGGCTTGTTGAATGGTGGTAAGGTACGTAAAGTTTGTTTTGGGCATCCTTGTTTGAATGATAGTTTGAAGTTGGAAGAGATATCTCAGCAGGTGGAGATTGATGTCGCTCCTTATGAAAGTTTGTCTGGTAACACAGCTGATGTTAGTTTGCTAGCCACAGATGTTTGTTTGAAGGCTCAAGCCCATGAGCCAATTGGAGCTGTGAAGCCGTTGTTTGGAGACCTTTGTAGGTTTCGGGGTGTTGATTCATACTCATCTTCAGTCGGTTATGGTCATAAAGTGGAGATAGTATTTGGTAGCTTGGACCCCATTGTTTTGAATTATGGTTGTTGGCCCTCTACGGGCATTGGTGGGCATTTGTTTTGATTTGGTCCCTTGTGGGATTTGACCCTTCGGGGTATGGTGGGCATCGTATAGATGTCATTGGAGTGAACTACGGTGGTTTGATCCCTTAGAAGAAGGGTACGTAGGCAACCATGAGGTGGTGCAACCGTTTTTGGTCCTTCGGGACATGTGTGGGAATTTGTGACTTGTGTTTGTCGGCTTAGATTTATTGAATCTTCGCCGAGGTGGAGAATTGTTGGATTTTTTGTGAAGGAGAGAATTTTTTGGTTCAGGAACGTACGTACGCATTTAGGACGTTCGTACGTTCCATTCGACAGATGTTGGTTTTGTGGCTGAACGTACGAACGTCAATTCGACGTACGTACGTCCTATCTTGGTTTTGTGCATATGGGCCTGTTTTAGCCCATTTCGTGTGTGTTTGTATGGCTATGTTATAAAGCCAATTGAGAAGGTTGGAAAACCTAATCTTCATGTGTGAGAGATTGTGAGAAGCCATTGGTGAGTTTGAGAGAACTCTTGTGAGGAAGAACACTTTGGTTTCTTCGTGAGGGCTTGTATAATCGTCTCTAATTGGAAGATTGTTGTTTTGGTCGTGGACGTGGGCAATATTAACCGAACCACGTAAATCTTGTGTTTTTGTTTGTTTTTGTTTTGCTTTGTTTGATTCACACACTATTTCAATTTTGGATATTGGTGCATAAGCTTCCGCTGCGCACAACACACTATCCATAAACAGATGCAAATGGGTCCCCAAAAGGAGGACAACTCCTTTCAACCTAGAGCAAGCTATCAATATCATTCAAATCCATATCTATAACCAGACAGTGGTTACTAGCTACTAAAGTAATACAATGCAAACACTTGCCAATAAATCCATTCCTACAATGCAAACACGTACTTGCCAATAAATTTATACACACATCAAATAAGAGTTCATTACTACAATGGTTTTAATGATAGTAAATTTGTAAGTCATCCACTTGCCATTAAATTTTTAGAGTAACCAGTGATACCACTTAGCATCTCCTGCATTTTCGTGTAGTAGTTTTTTTTTCTACATAGGGATCACAGAGGTACTGTTCAGTAACAAATTGGTGAGAAACTATGATGTAAGGCAAGGTTAGTTGAAAATGGAATTGATTTGTGGTTTGCTAGTTTGAATTTCTATCTAGTATGCAGGATTGTGGACAAAGTGTGACTCCATGAAAGTTGTTCCCTCTGTTTGCTCCTTTACATCCAACTGTCTTGGAGAATGCCTAACATAGAGAATTGAATGGCAGACAAAAGGAAGTGGGGCAAGTAGTCTTACATGCGTTCTAAAATTCAAAATTCCAATTGGCCGGCATGTCCAAGTGGCAAACCTAGTTGTGTACCAGCCGAATTAGTTGGATCAGAGGGAATTGTTTTCCAGTTGTGAACAAAACAGTGAGGGAAAGCTTTTCCATGAGTCGAAGATGCGAACTGAGCTGTGATGTATAGATGACTCTCCTGGTAGTTGGAATGATCTGACCACTCCCTCCGTGTATTACATCAAAGCATCATGAAAGTCAAACGGATCCCCCTCATTCCATTACTAGCATCTACAATCATGTTAGGCCCTGTGGTATCAGGACCAAAGCACCAGACTTAAGGAAGTCCGAGGATGGGCCATGATTGATCGTCAGCAAGACCATCTTCCTGTGGACGAGCGTTCATGTACATGCACCCAGCTGTGCTTATTGGGTGACTTGCTCATCAATACCCTGGTTGGGTCTTCTTTTAAGTACAGTTTCTCGATATGATACAAACAGTGGAGAAAGTAGAATATTTCCACCTCCCATGAAATTATCTACCAAGTCTTTCAAGCAGAAGCACAAGAAATGGTGTGCACATCACCATGGGATCTGACTTGGCTAGATGTTTAATAGAATTGTTGATTAATTTTAACTTAATTCTTAATATTAGGGATTAATAATCATACAGTAATTAATTTCTACAATTTTTTTTACGGGAGCCAAAGTTGTTGCAGCATTGTTGGTATATCTTCTTTTTTCAAGTCTTGCCATTGAGTTCTCCTGATCGAGCATTGCACATCACTTGGTGGGACTGGGTTATATGCAGTTATGCACACCTTGCTACTGATTAGCTCGGGGCGTAATAAATTTCTGTATCAATATTAACATATTAATTTGTTTATTTATGTACCAAAAAAAGTTATTGTTTGCTATTGATCGAATATTCTGTTTTTTTCCTCCTCTAATTTCTTCCTGTCTTTCTGATTTGTATGAAAAATTGGATATCCATAATTGTTTTGCAACTCATCGATTGACTGACGCAAAGAAAGAAAGAAACAAGAATGTGTTTCAATATGTATATTCTGGGATGTAGTTCGAATGTTGTCTTACTAATATGAAACACCATGCCATGATCCAAATTGAAGTTTGGAATTTAAAAATAAAAAACGCAGATTGCAGATTGAGAAAGAAACTTGTAACACAAACAACTTGTTTTGTATGAACAACAAGCATATCCCAGTGGTCAAAAACTAACTGAGGATAGGCCGTCTGAGAGGTTGCAGCTTGCAGCTGGTTTGAAAAGCCAAATGATTCAAAGACAGGCAAGAGTACGTGCTTTTATTTTATGTCGAACAACGGGGTACCTGGCTTCTGAACTTCTTTAATTATGGTTCCTCGCTTCTGTTGCATGAGTTCATGAATGTCACCGAGTATTTCTTGTGGAGCTAGGAATGACACAAAATACACTGGTTCCATGATTCTAGGCTTGGCACTCAGCTGAGCTGCATGAGTGAGCCTTCTTGCAGTACCAATGATCTGACCACCCCCTCTGTGAGATGCATCAGTATGTAGTCGAGCATTAGATAGATTGAAACGAATCCCTCTCATGCTCTCCTCACATAGAGCACCATTATTGCATGCCTCATGGTTCTGATATGATGGGCATCAACGGCCTTCTCATTAGTAACAGTTGAGTTGTTCTTCGTGACAATCAAGTCCAGCCAATGAGACAATGTTTCCACTAGGCACGTACATTAGTTACCGACTCCTGTCTCTTCCCTACCAAGATAAGGATTTTCTGAATTGTTGTAATATGTAAGTCTGTGCCTTGGGTGTAGTTCGGACCCATTATTCTGACCTTATCCCCAGACTGAACTGTTCCAGAATATACAGGTATTTTTGAGTTGTTGAAGGAGATGGTAGGTGGTTGACAATCAATTCCAGGAGTGCAGTACTAGCTAGCAGGGAGCCAGGACTGCATAACTCGATCAAACAAGGCCATCACGACCAACTTTTTTTAGCATAGGCCACAGCATTCATTATCAGCTTGATGGGTTCATAACAAAAGCGAATAAACCCTCTGTTGCAGGTAGGAGAATCAGTATTCTGCTTGTTTGTCCATTGACCTGTTGCTGACCGGGTCAAAGACATTTTTTTTTATCTGGGTCAAAGAAACTTTTGCCCCAAAGCTTTTTGCATCATCTTATTTGTCTTTTCGATTTCAATTAAATAAGTGTACATCTTGGCTGGCGAGGGCTGGGTAAAAACACAACCAACAAGAGAATGAATGAATGAATAAAGATAGTTTCTCTTTTCTTATACAGAACAAGTTTGGGTCTCAAGCTTCAAGGGTGGTCTCTCGTCGCATAAAGGGTTTGAGCTAGCTATGAAAGTGCCCAGTCTCAGAATATATAGAATAAGCTAATTATCATGTCAGGAAACTTTCTGCTCACGTCGTCATCAGCTGTTGCTTAGAGAACAAACAATTTTGTTGGTAGGCATACATAGTGTGCTTCCAAACATAAGTCTGAATGTTTCGATTACACAAAGAAGAGTTTAGTTTTGTTTTTTTTTTTTTAGTTTTTTTTAGTTTTTGCACTACATTACAATGAATCCTTGTATCCAAAACCAATCAAATTTCTGTAATTTCAAATTCATTTGACATTTGCAAAAAAATATCCATCTTTATCTAATTTGAAATTTTATCATCAAGGTGTACTGGTCATTCAAAATAGAGCTATTATCTTAAATCAACCATAAAATTCAATGGAAACTGAGTATACTCATCAATCTAAACAAAGGCTAAACTAGAATAGCAAGTACAAATGCTCCGGGTCCCATTATAAATCTATGTTAGAAAATTGTACATGACGCTATATCCTGCCACATCTGATATTGAAAATTTGGAAATGAGGACCAGATATATGATAGTATCATCTCTTCCAAGTTCAAGTTGCATAGCCTCATTGTTCAAGAAACAGATTCTCTTTAGATCAAAAACAGACTTTCTTCTCTTGGATGCACCTATGTATAGTACAAGATCAAAACATAACATTCTACTGATCACAAGCGTCAAAATGGATATGACCAGCAGCAAGATCAAAACTGACGTACCCATGGTTATCTTATTACTAAGTAACCATGCTCATTGGAGCGTCTGATGCATATTTTATAGGATGTATACAGTACACCAGCCCTGACTGCAACAAAGATCAAAATACAGCAAAAACAACTTCTTAGCAGAATGATCTACTGCAAAATGAAACAGTTCTGAAATAGAGATGTAAAAGAGGGGTCGTATTATACCATATTGAATTGTTCATGCATCCAATAACGATTTATTATGGTATAATGATTTGAGGCAATCAATAAGATGAGCCTTCAGTGATGCTGGAACTTGGGGTTTGAACATTTCCCTGGCTTCTTCAATCAACAACTTCCTACATCACATAAACAACAAAGAAACTTACAAAAAATTTCGTGAAATTGTTTTCTGATCTAAAGAGATTTTACTGTAAGACAAATTTTTTTATCAAAAACAGATTTTCCCTGGACAAAGAGAATGCTAACCACAAGAAAGTAAACACATTATGAGATCCAAAAATGGTAAGAAGTTTAAGGTAAGAAAAAAAGATATAAAAAAAATAGGAATTCTAAGATTCATAGGTAATACCTATATTTAAATAAATTTATTGTAGAATACCCACAAGAAAATTTAAGAAATAATATTAAAAGAATTCCCACGTCTATTGTAGCATGCACGAGAACGAGAATTACAACATTACGATGTTTCAAGGAAGCCCTTTCTCAGTGCAGTTTTTCTAGTTTATCAAAGTTCTCAATACCAACAGTTTCACATATATAAATTATAAAGTGCTTTCTAATTCAGATGGTAGGAGACCCAGCAACATGCTACTGATCCTATAGTTGAGCTGTTGACAGGTCAATCTTCCAATCCAAGAAAATACTTAGGAGGATACTAAGAAATAAAACTACACAGAATGTAACCATTAAAACAAAAAAATTGGCAAAACACGGTATAAGCCTCCAGCAATGTTTTTCATATTTGTTGTCCAAATTTTACAATACAGTGTGTTTGACCCAACCACTAAATCTAAGTCTCTCACAACTGTAACTATGGCCTAAAACCATGAATTCAAAGAGAAAACCTCACTTCACCTACACAGTACAAGCTAGTTACTTTATCTGCACTTCTGCAGTTAAACTGGTTAGTCTGTGCCAGATGATATCATGGCCGGACATGTCTATTACATCTATTACATCTTTCAAGGATCATCGTTATAGGATTCTACAACATGAAGGAAAAGTAGATAATGGTCTCCATCCGATGTTTCTGAAAACGAAAAATAAGGCTTAAGTAAATATCTGTTATATGTCTTTTGTGCTCCTCACTTATCCAGATATCTGGTCTGTATGTAGCATCAACCCCGAAACAAATCTAGCCTGTCAACTTTATCTCGACTCATGTTTCAGATCTTGGAGTCGAGGACATTGACAGTGTTTCGTCGACATAGGTCAATGGGCAGTGCCTTCAAACGCATCACCAGCAATTGCATAGCAACCTAACAATTCTATATCTAATGATGACCTTCTACTTCTAATTAAAAACATACAAGTTGTTCTTCAAAGGAACCTACATGTTACTCCATGGAATTTCTGGGAACACTGAAAATGCCAGAAAGCTGGCTTCCATCGAATTAAAAAGAAAAACATCAACTCATGGCTACATTAGCAGCGGAAAGACATTGCACAAGGAAACGTTACTATTATACTTCTATGCAGTGGGATTCAAAGATAACATATTCATAAACTCAAAAAGAAAACTGTGCTAAAAAAGTTGGAGAAAACTTTACTTTAGTTCAATGTCGTTGGTTGTGTCTCCACCTGTTTGTGCACATAACCTCTTTTTGGCACGCATGAAACTATAAACTTCGTTGTACCAACCACATGACCGAAGATGCGAAGATGCATCCTTCACTAGCCTGAAAGATAAATCACACAATGTATTTAGAAAATCACACATCTTTAGAGTAAGTAATGGATCAATTTATCAGGAAGAAAAAGAACGGAGTATTAATCCAACATATTGATTTTTATTTTTTCCAAAGGTAAAGTCAATACAGTTAAAACAAGTTATACGTATAAATCATATCTGACAGCACCATAAATAAAATAACTAGGGAATACATTGGTACATGTGCCGTCAGTCAGGAACTTCCACGGGACAAAAACAAACTTATCAGACCAATAGTTAATTCACAAGAATTAGCTACGCGTCTGCTACTCTGATATCATTTTTGGTAAACATATAGTTGAATGTGTTTCATTCACCACTGAACAGATACGCAACAAAAACTTTCAAACCCGTAAGATCAAGAGTTTTACATGTGTTAGGGATCAGTTGTTCTTTTTTTTTTTTTAGTGTGTTACTTCCACCATCTCCAATCTATAAAGGGGCCATCAGTTGGAGAACGTAAAGATCATCCAACCGTACAAAAGCCAAACAATAGTAAAAAAGCTCTCACAAACATCACCACATATGAATGCATTCAGCAAGAAAGGCGTTAACTAAATTACTAGGAAGATCCTCAGACACTAATCACTTCAATGCTTCAGAAATACCAAAATTCACTAAAGAACAAACAGGCATAATATAACAAAGATGGGGAAATGCTTAGAAGGCAGATAGAACGTACTTTTCTTTCGTATTCTCCACCATTGCCTGATTTTCATCTGGTAAAGAAGAATAGTTTAACTCAATATCCAGTATCTTTCTCTTACATCCAGAAATGGTAGAGGATTCTTCCGTTTGAGATACAATGCCCGAATCAGGCCTCTTCTCCTTTGTAGAAATGATTTCCAAGCCAGCATCCATGGAAATTTCTGTTTTCGTTGGTTTAACAGTACTACCCAAGGGTTTGCCATTTCCATGTGGTAACTGTGAGATCTGCTTGGTTTCAGGATGCAGAGCATTGCAGGATCCATTTACATTAGCATCATTGCTGTTTGTTACTAATGGTCTCTCTTTCAAAACCTTCTCCACCTCTTTCACTTTCTTCGAGTCCATGTAATTTCCCCCATTTCCATTACTATTGACATTGCCATTTCCATTTCCATGAAGTTCTTTGAATTTCAAAGCCTTAAAGTCGAACTTTAATCTTGAGCTTGAAGGATGTTCTCCATTTTTAGATATAGTAGGTACAGCCTTCTCAGGAGTATGTGTTTTTGTCGAAACTGACTTTAATGAAACTGCTTCATTTGGGAGTTCTGCATTATGACCATTGCAATGCGGAGGCTTGACCCCAATGGTAACAGGAGAAGATTTAGTTGGCCTCGACCTTTGATTGGTACGGGTGAAGAAGAGAATATAAACTTTTTCAGTAAAAACATCCTTTAGAGTTGAAAGTGTAACATAGGTATCATTGCAGCAATACCACCGTCCCATTGTATCCTGCACCCACATACAAGTTATGTGATGAGACAGATGTCCTAGTAGCCTCAGTATAATTTAAATTCTAAAAATATGTCAAAACAAGGCAACGGAAACTCTAGGAAATGCAAACCTTGATATATGCATAGTAATGTCCAGACTCAGGTGAATTGCCTGCATGCACAATAGTACCAAAAAGGCTATATTCTGGATGTGGATCCTGCATATCAACGTGAGGATTTAAATATTAATACTAGTGTCTTAATTACAAATATGATAAATATGAAGACCACTTAAATCGTGGAACCATAGGCATAATTGCCAGCGGCTACTAACTAAATTGGTTTCCACAGAATATTTTAACTAAGAAAATGTGAAATCAGCTATGTAACATGGGTACTCCAAACTCTAAAAAAAATCCGTGTCATACCCATGTCGGATACACGGACATAAGGATGCATGGATACATGGATACATAATTTTAGCTTAGGAACCTCTTATTTTTTAATAACTCACCGTGTCAGATACTCCGCACCCATGTCAGACACGACACACGATTGATGTTACTTAGGAAATTAGTGAGTTTCTCTAAGATATAACAACATCGCATGTGGTTAACCATTTGATGTTTAATTAATACTAGTATGCAAGATGTGTTTAGCATTAAAGTAAAACATAACCAAATTTATTTATCACAACCAAGTTGTTGAATTATGTTAAAGGCGCTCAATCATGTTAAGTTCAAGTGTGTCGCATGAACATGCATATGGAATGAACAAATATAAAAACAGAGAGAAAGCTTTCTTCTTTTTTTCTGCTGAACAAAACAGATGTAACAGAAAAACTAAAAAGAAGCCTAAGTCTAATATATTCAAGCTACATAAAATTGAATAACACTGTCTTTATCAATTGTGAGTGAACATTTTGTCACAGTATAGTGGTGTAGAAACCTCTTCTTTTCAAGGATGACTCAAATTTCACCTCTTAGTGATGGTGGCAGCCAGAAGCGGCTCTACTGTTAAAGCAAATTAGGCTGGTGCCTAAGGCCCCACTTAATTGTTGGGCCACATTTTTTTGTTTTACTTATTTCTTTCTCTTTTTTAAGGTGTTTTTATTAAAATAGATATTGGATGTGTTTGGTTCAGAGGTTTGTGGTTTCCGGAAAAGTACGTGCAATTACCTACAACTATTGTGCACGTGTATGCGTGCAGGGAGAGGGAGTTATAGGATGTTATATAAGAAGAATAGATGTGTTCAGGTGATAGAATTTATTAGAGTAGTTAGACCCCACAGCTTTTTTGTTGGTTGAATAAATAAATTTTAAAAATCCGGAGTCGAACGAAAACTCACCTGCAAAATACCTACGTAGCAATTTTTGATTGGATAAGAGATGGGCTTTACTGTAGCTAAAGGCAGGCTGCTTTACAATTAGTAAAGATTTTGGAGAAAAATCTGGAAAACAGATTCCTTCCTAGTATAGAATTAAGGAAAGCGGTTTCCATTTTATAAATATGGAATCTGAATTCCTGGGCCGATTGTAAATTAGTATAAGTTATTATACGATGTACTTATATACCCTTGTCTTCCCCGACGTTCTTCCCTGCTTTCCTTCGCCAATTCTATTCTTTTCCGGTCTAAAACTCTTCAATCACACTACTACCCCGGAATTCAAATTCCGCGAACCAAACACAGCCATGAAAAATTATTTCTAGAAAAGAAATTCTTTAAAATTGTTTATTAGATAATTAGAAATAAAAGAATTTTGGGGTCACCTTATGTTTGTTCCAAATTCTAACTTTCCAACACTTTCCAAAGTTATCTTTAATCAGTTAATTACAATTTCTCTTACTATAAAACTCAAACCAAATTAAATTGCATCAAATATAGAAAAAATACAACTATCCTACAGTTTTTCTTTGAATTTTTTTTCTAAATTCTATTTTAAGAAAAGGCCTTAATTTGATTTACCTAAGGGCACCAATTCTCTTGAGCCGTCCCTGGTGGGAGCTCTTAGGAAACCCATGATAAGCATGAAGTTAGTGCGGTTCTTCATTTCATCCTGAGTAACTACAATGTTTCTTTTGTGTTTAGAATGATGAATTGCACTTGGCTTCTGTTTTCTTCTTTTAACAACAAACTACTTGCAAAGGTCATTTGAAAGAAGATTTAACGCTTTAATTTTAAGGACCCCTTAATTTAACAACAGACTCTCTGCACAATAACTTAAAAGGCTTATATCTTCGACGTCTGCCAAGTGCCAATTATTTGAGGCAGATGAGGCATATGCCTTATGACTTACTGGGGCAAAGGCAGCAAGTTTAAACACCCTTAGTCCATCTTGAGCCTAATAAGAAAATTTTAATTTTTTTCATTAGTTGTTGCCCAAAATGTCTTTCATACTCAATATAGGCGACCAATGACCTAAATGTACATCAGTATATGTTATTACGTCAATAGATTTATTTAATTTTTCGAGAAAATCTAGATATGCATCTCAGCCATAAATGTGTCCTACCCAGGCATAACTTTCCATTTTTTATCATTATTACGAGTAGTATTTAAATAGGACTCAATAACTTTGTGTAGTGATTAGTAAACTTGCATGTGACTTTGTTTGTATTATAAGCGTTGAAAAGGAAAACATATTATGTGATTGGATATTATGAGATGCCCCTCTTCCTATAAACTAAGCTAGCTCGACAGGGTCATTTTCAAACTCTTCTACCTCTTCAAAGCAATAATAATTTAGGAAGAAAGGACAAAGATATTATTGCAGGGTCTTATAACGTGAAGCAATGCTTAAGGTGTGATAAGATACATATATATGTGTGCAATGCAATTAATTACGGTCCTCAACAACAAAGTCTCCCATTAAGAAGGGTTGGAAAAAAAAAGCATTACATGTGTTTAGACTCTGCCCTATCATTGACAGAATGAGTGCGGCAAATATGGTTTAAAATTCCATCATAACAAGCAACCAAATCACAAAAATACAATATCTATAACACCCATTATTACAGATGGCTAACCTACCTGGCTTTCTTTGCACATATACTTTGAAAGGACCAAACATTCCTCAAAAGCAATATCTCGATCAATTTTCCCACCATGTATTCCTTCAAATCTCTAAACATTAAATCCAAAGTCATTCATTCAATAAAGATTCACTAAATCACGCAGTTTAGCAAAAAGAGATAGTATTGATTAATACCTTAAGCTGAATTACAAGTACATTAGGTGCTTTCAAAATCGACATTTGCTTTTTCGCTACAACCAATTTATCACAACTGCGACAGAGTAAATAAAGTATAACTCAATTCAAATTCTACATATACATGCAAAAAAAAAACACCAAAAGAACATTAATTAAATACTTACTTCTCGCATTTATACTTATTGGTTCCATTCAAAACCTCAGGTTGAAAAAACCTCTGCATAGCATCATTAACACTAAAACTCTGATACAAATCAAGACTAATATCCATAATCTCGTCATTCTTATTTGATTCTCCTCCACATTCAACACATTTAACTTGACTTCTCAATTCCCCGCCAAATATATCCTTAATAACACTTTCACCACTAGTATCCCCAACAAGTTTATTCAACTTAAGACAAGTATTATGACAAGCATCAATAACATATCTTAAAAACTCATGAGCATCTTCTTGTCTATAAAGTTGAAATTGATCAGAAAAAATAGATAATGAGTTATGAATTCTTAATGGGGAATCAAAAGTCGCAGGTGTATCAAGAGTAAGTGATCGAAAAATACGTTTTTCGAGAATACAAAAAGGACAATTAAATGGTTGTTGATTTGGGGATTTGCAAATTGATGAATGAGATTGATTTGATAAACAATAATTTGCAAGTGGAGGTGTATATGTTAAACATTGAAGAACACTATTTAGATAACAAGTATTACCTAGGTTTTTTAAACCTAATGGTGGTAATGAAGCTTTTCTTCGAGTTTTTCTATGAATTGAAGATGAAGAAGATTGATGGGATTGTTGGGTTTTTTGGAAATTTTGTTTGGGTTGTTGTTGCCAAATCATTTGCAATAAACAACTTGAACTTGTTTCCATTAACATGGAAAAAGAAAAAGAAGAAGAAGAAGAAGATCTTCAACAACATTGAAGAAGAAGAAAAAACTCTGTTGTGATCGCATTACTAACTCTGTTTTGAATTTGAAAATTAAAATTAGGGTTTTGATTTGGAGTTAGAGAGAGAAAAACACGCGGGGGGGAAGGTTTTAGAAATTGAAAATTGGAATTCAAGAGCGCCTCTTTCTTCTCTCTCTCTTTCTCTTTCTCTCTCTTCCCTCTTGAAGTCTCTCTCTCTCTCTCTCTCTCTCTCTCTTGTTTCTCTGTTCTTTCTTTTCTCTCTCTCTCTTCTTTATCAGTTAATGGGTTTTGGGCTTTTGCTTAATAGTTAATACTGACCTCCACTCAATGTTGGTGTAGTTTTTGGGCTTTGCTTAATACAGGACAAGGATGTTTTGTAGCTGTTTTATCCATAATTGAAAATGTCGATTTTACGGGGGATATCTGATTTTTGAAAGAAAAAAAAAATAAAAAATAAAAAATATAGTTTCATCTCCTTTGCATTTGACACATTTGGATTGCTAGGCTCAGAAGCAGTTGAGCTCCTCAGGAGAGTGCAGAAGATAATGGATAGCAACGTGATGACTGCGGGTTCGAACGAATATGTATTTAGGAGAATCGGGTTTGCTGTCCAGAAAGGACTTGCCGCGCAGTTTGTAGCGTGTTTGTCCTCTACTTTTGTGTAATTCGTTGAGCTTATCAATAAAATTTGAATTTACCCAAAAAAATAAAAAAATAAATATATATATATATATACTACTTTCTAAGGCGCCTCCTTCCCGAGGTCGTTCACGAGGCCTGACGTGTCTCTCATGTACAGTTCCAATTATACCCCTATCTCTTATAAAGAGTTCCAATTATACCCCTATCTCTTATAAATAGTTCTGATTATACCCCTACCTCTTATTAAAGTTCCAATTATACCCCTATCTCTTATAAAGAGTTCTAATTATACCCCTATCTCTTATAAATAGTTCCGATTATACCCCTACCTCTTATTAAAGTTCCAATTATACCCCTATCTCTTATAAACAATTCCAATTTTATCCCTAAATTTTAATTTTATTTTCATAGTTCCAATTTTACCCCTAAGTTCCGATTTTATTTTCCCACTTCCGATTTTACCCCTAAGTTCTGATTTTATTTTCCCATTTCTGATTTTATCCTAATGTATTAAGAGTTGTATACTACAATGAAAAAGGTAAAAAAATAATTTCAAAAAAAATGAGACCTATTATAATTTATATAAAATAGCGTGCTTATTTCCACAGTTTCGATTTCACCCCTTATGTAAGATTTGTATACTACAATGTAAAGGGCAAAAAAATAATTTCAAAAAAAGTGGAACCCACTATAATTTATATAAGATAATTTCAAAAAAAAAATGGAACCTACTATAATTTATAAATATAAAAAACCTACAAAGTTTTGTTAAAAAAAAAAACTTGCAAAAAAAAAAGAAAGTGGTAGATTTGGTTTAGTTTGGTCACCAAGCTTTCGATAGTAAGTGGATGTATGGGTGTGCCGCTTATTTCAATTGCATGTCCAATTGAAGTTCGTGAAGTTTTTTAAAAATCCAGTCGTATCGATTTGTTTTACCTTACGTAATTGAAACGGCCGCGATCTCAGTTTTGTATATTATTGGAGAAGTAATGATAATATATTTTATCCGCCAGCCTAATGGTTGTAAATGATGATAATCAAGGTGTAATTGAGATATATTTTGAATGAAATAAAATATCTTTAGAATTTCTCCAATCTGACGAAGGTAATTAAGGTGTAATTGAGTTCGTATTTTGTAAGTAAGTTACCTATCTATGTACTAGCTTTTTAGCCCGTCCGTTGGACGGGATGCTTGAAATAGTAAATGTGTTAATACAGTATAGATAATTATTTATTTATTTATTTCACTTCATAATTGAAAGTTTTTCTTTTTTATCATTATGCTCATTAAAAACTTGTTCCAACTATTAAAAATTTAAAACCAATGGCAGCACTATAATTTCATTATTCTAGCATGACTACTATGAGTTGTATCAGTAAAATAGAAAAGCTAACATAATAATGATACACACCTAAAGACAGAGAGTAACTAAACAGCAAAGTAAGGCTCTTTATGATCAATTCCCTCTGTAATAGTTGCACCACTACCTTAGGTGCCAGTAACTCAGTAATGGATGGTCTTTTATTTGCAACAATAGAGATACGAAAAGAGACAACATTGTGCAGTTTATGACACCATTACAAATTACATAAGCTTCAGGTTATCCTTCTCTAGTGGCTATGACAGTACAACTTTGAGAAGCCAGTGGAGTTGGAGAAACATATTGAATTATGTTTACTCGTCTTGTGATGCTTTCAAGGACATCATCAAGTCTCAAATGGTCTTGATGCACTACCAAAGATCTCGGCAGCTTAGCCAATAAGAGATGAATTATGTTTTCGAGAAAAAAAAAAAGACTTTCAGATTAACACCAAGTAAGTAATAATTCCCAAATATTATTTATTTGTTTATTTATCAAATTAAGATTATCATTCATGTGGTCAGCATGCTTAAACGCACAACCAGGTTATTGCATCCCAAAACAATAAACATTAAAGTCATACATACACTATAAGTTCTAGTATGCGGTTATGCGCTGTCCGTGAAGCTTGAAAGAAGTCCCCCTGATGCTCCAGTATCTGGACAAGCTTCTACAGTCCTGTTGCTGCTGATCTCAGCCCCCTCCCTGTATTAGTCTTCTCTGTGTTTGTCGGAATTCTCCATTGGTGTTTGCTGTTACAGTTATACACAAACTAATCCAGTCATCCATTTATTCAGAGAATATATAGGACTTCTTGAGGTCCATATCTCTATGAGTCATAACCAGTTCCAAAGAAAGCTTTTCACCCTGGTAATGACTCTCCATTGTTGAAATATTTTCATTTCTGACTCTCCATACTGTCCACAGCCTCGCATAATGTAACAAAGGCCAAAACATCATTGTTAGCCCCCTATTGTTAAGTTCACACCAGTATTGCAGGGGGCCTTTCATATTATCATAGTTGGCAGCCTAATCAAACCTTGTCAAATGAGCAATAAATTTCCTCCAAATTTGCACAGTAATGGAGCATGAGATAAACAAATGTGAAATTAAGATAAGTTAAAGAGTGTGTGAAATAGATAAAATAAATAGAACATACAACACATTGGAGTGAAATTACGCAGTAATTTTAAGTCTAAAATTAACAATATTCGAAGTAAAACATTAAAATATTCACAAATGCTCCCAAGTACCCTCACAGTGGAGTTTTAAATGCTCACATTCTATTTTTTAAGAGATAACATTCACAAATGCTCCATTATTGTCTTCCGATCCTCAACCATCATATCCTAGACTGCAAACAGTGAATTTAAATTTTAAATGATGTTCTAAAAGTGTGCTTCAACATTCCTTAATTTTGCTTTTATAACTAATACAAAATGATGGAAATAGTGTTTAAATCATGTATAGTTCATCATAAACTGACATGTAGCAGTGTGATATAAACTGACATAGTGACATGTAGTAGTGCGATAATATTCCAAGAATTTGGATTACAATAAGTGAAGGGATAAAGAAAGAGAGCAACGGGAAGAGCAACCCAATGACCCAAACTGCTTGTTACACCAACTATTGTATTCATTAGGGGTGAACACGGTCCGGTCTGGTCCTAAAATGTAATAGGACCGGGACCAAACCGACTTGAAAGTATCGGTTCGGTTTCGGTTCCATGGACCGAAATTATTTGAATGTAACCGGACCGGACCGGACCAAATACAATCGGTTCGGTTTCGGTCCGAAACTCGGTCCTGGGCTTTTTTATTGGGCCTTTAGTCCACTACAATTTAGATGATTATTCTTAAGTTTTGGGCTTTAAACAAAATAAGACATACACCAAATCAAGTACTAAATAGGAAAAAAGTCCAAAACCAATGAACCAACCATGGATCCACCATAAGTCCACAACCAATTACTAATTCCTATGTCTAGTTTAGTAATTTACTAATAAAAAAAATATTTTTTTATTTATTTCGGTTCGGTTCGGTTCTATAAAAACAAGAACCGAGACCGGACCAATAGCTATATAGTTCGGTTCGGTTTCGGTCCGGTCTTGACCGGTTTTCAATCAACTCGGTTTTGACTCGGTTTTTTCGGTTCGGTTTTCGGTTTTTCGGTTTTTTTGCCCACCCCCTAGTATTCATCAATCTGGATAGAGAGAGTCAGAGAGACATATAGGAGTAAATATTTTCGATATGTGGCTATGTAACTATGTTTCTTTGAGTCTTAAATATATAATAAAAAATGACTTGTTGTTATGGAAAAATAATCAAATTAAATGCATAAAATTAAAAACAAAATTCCATATGATTAATGGTTTACAATTTTAAACCCGGACTCTTAGAAGGATGTTTTCACACATTACAATCCAGTTAAAAATGGTTACATCAGGAATTCAACAGTGATTGTGATCAAAGAAAAAACAGAAGAAGAGATACATACCTTTTAAAATCTGAAATGCCTACGATTTCGCGAGGGAGGAGAGGGAAAAACCAGAGAAAAAAAAAGAAGGGATTCAACAATTGGTTTCCTTTCCTTATATATAAACCCCAAAAAAGTTAGAAACAATCTAAACAGTATGCATCTTTTCGTGATAGATTTCTCGAATCGGTGTGGTTGCATAACTGCGATCTAAAAGACAATAATGCTTTTTGATGGCAGGGACACTAAAATAGAATTTTCTATTCAAAACAGGGTTAAACTTGGAAATCTACTCACATTTTGCTGATGTGGCTACTGGATTCTATAATAGTCTGTAAGAATTTTTTGCCCTTGGGTGTTGCGCTTTATATTAAAGGAAGAATTTTTTATCAATTAAAATCAAAGTGTTGTCACTGTCATCTACCCAAATTAAACAATTAATATATGAGATGACTGCACTTGGTGGCGAAGAAAAACAATTAATATATGATAGAAAAAAGATTTGTAGTTGGTGGTAGCGTCGAAGAAAAAATATATATAACGAAGTAAAAGAGGGATACGAGAGATAATAATGGAAGGAAAAAAAGTAAAAAAGGAGATTATGGTTGTTGTACTTGAAACATTTTCTAAGTTAAAATTAATATTAATGTTTTTTTCTCAGTAAATAAAACAACTCAACTTTGAAATATCTTAAATAATATATTCATACCAAATTTTTAATTATTTTTTCTTAGTTCACTATCATCAATAAATCAAATAAATATTTCTATTCAACCGATTTTAGAAGGTTCATTATACTTCGGGTTGGTCTAAAAACCTTGTCCGACCCGGTCAACTGTAATTTTTTTTTTCCCCCTCAAAATCAATATCCAAACTAAAATCTAGAAAAGGCAAAGATATTAGTGGACTAAATTTTTGATCTTAAAAATCAAAGTCCATAACATATCCACTCCAAGTCATGTGTTGAAGAATGAACTGATTTTGACCAATTTTGACTAATAAAAAAAAGTCAAAGACATGATGCTCTAACCAATCGTAAGTGATGACGATAGATTGAAATTGAATGTTTTATTTTTTGTTTTTTTCATTCGATTCGATCCTTTCGACAAGTAGAGCGATCGCATCACACTATTACGTCCAACCACCTCAACCTTCAATATTGACCGTTCAAATACTTTTTTAACATTTCCTAGAGATACTCATTAAAGCTAGAACATATACAGACCATACAGAAATTATTGTTAATACCTTCAATCTTAACCATTTTCGTTGACAATTGATTCATACCCTTTTCTTCATTCACTTGATAATCTATAGTTTCAATCTCAAATTGAGAAAAACTAAAGAGAATCAATGATGGGTAGTAAGGGTAAGTTTAATCCATTGAAATGGTATTGTAAACCAGTTGAAAATGGTGTATGGGCAAAAACAGTGAAGAATGCATTTGGTATTTATACACCATGTGGAACTGATAGTATGGTGATTTGTATATCTCATTTAGTTTTAATGGGGTTATGTTTATATCGAATATGGAAGATTAAAAAGGATTTTAAAGTTAAGAGGTTTTGTTTGAAGTCCAATTATTATAATTATATGTTGGGATTGTTAGCTGCTTATTGTACTGCTGAACCATTGTTTAGATTGGTTATGGGTTACTCAGTTTGGAATCTTGATGGTCAAACTACTCTTGCTCCCTTTGAGGTATGTGTGTTTGTGTTTATATTTTTATACTTTTTGTTTCTGATAATGTATGTTATGTAAAGTAGTACCTAGGTAGTAATTCAGGATAGTGTGTAAATAAATAACATTATTAGTTTTTTTTTTTATTTTCCGAATGAAGTTTATGAGTAGAGTGGAGATATTAAAATACGAATCAATGTATTTGTGTGTTACTGTACATAAATGATTTTGAGTTATTTCTGTGTATATTTATACATTATCTTTAAGTTGTTTGTAATGTATGTTTATGCATAGTAGTACCTAGTTAGTAATTCAGGATAATGCGTAGCTTCCTAGATGATGCTGAAACATTTCTACAAAAAATAGGAAGAGAAACATAAGTTTTGTTTTTAATCGAAAACAAATATGATTGTAGCCTTGTAGGCCTTGATATATGACTACTACAATACGCGATGGAAAATGATAACATTATTAGTTTTTATTTTCCGAATGAAGTTTATGTGTAGAGGGAACAATTATAATATGAATCAATGTTAATGTGTGTTACTCTACATGAATGATCTCGAAGGTTGGTAGATGGTAACTAGCTTTGTGACAGAAAACAACTGGTTGAGTCATATATCAGACATGTCTGAGATTGATTTCTCCTTGACCAATGTTTCCCGATATAACAACATACAAGATGCATCTTACATTAACTTTGGAATATAAGATGCATCTTAGAGTGATGCACCTCTAGCACCAGTTATTCAGTTTGAGTTTTTAGAATTAAGTTATTTTTAAGGTACCCAACAAGTGAAAAAAGAATATCATAAGCTAAACCTTATATGTTGTTATGTATTCGCTGTACAGATAACTTCTCTGCTTATTGAGGCTATCGCATGGTGCTCTATGCTGATCATGATTGGCGTAGAAACTAAAATATACATAAATGAGCTCCGGTGGTATGTTCGGTTTGGAGTTATCTATGTTCTTGTTGGGGAAGCAGTCTTGTTCAATCTTGTCCTCTCAGTGAAGGAATACTTCAACAGGTGAGTTATCTGATTCCATAGGCAAAGTGGCTGTTGAGATTTACCTAGTTAGTAGCTTGTCACTTTTTGTGTTACCACACCGCCGTTGAGTGAAACTCGTAGAAAAAGTCTGCTCCTATATCTGATAATTGCTTAGCTTGCATGTGCTACTTCCACTCCCCCCCCACCCTCTCTCTCTCTCACACACACACACACACACACCCACACACAGAGTTACACATGCACGTGCACACACACACACACACACACACCAAAATTTAGCAGACCATCCCTTACTGTGCATTTCATGGTTTCTCCTCCTTTACGACATCACCACCATGTGATGACTGATGAGTAGCAGTAACTTCTACTACCTTGATTGCTACAGTGAACACTGAACAGTCTCATAAAGTCTTAAAACTCCTCATACAATAATTAAGGGATGTACTTGCAGGGGATGACAATTACTTAGCTTGCATGTGTGAGTGTATGATCGCCTCCCACCCCCCAAACTCTAACCACCAAGATTTAATAGACCACCCCGTACTGTGCATTTCATGGTTTCTCCTTCTTTATGACATCGTCACCACGTGATGTCACCTTGATTGCTACAGCGAACACTGAACAGTCTCATAAAGTCTAAAAACTCCTTGTACAATAAACAAGGGTTGTACTTGCAGGGGATGGCAACACTGCCCTAATACTAGCTATAATTGAATGCAATATGATTACACTCATGACAATACTGCCCTAATACTAAGCAAGCTATCTATGATTACACTCTGCAAATCAGTTTTTAATATATTAAAATTTCTTAGTAATACTCTATTGCCTTGATTTATTTACCAAAGCTTCAAATGTAATATGGCTTGCTCCACTCGATGTGTGCTTCCCTTGCATGGCAAAGGCGATTTGCTGCCTTGTTTTTGTTTAGGCTTTCCTGGATTCTCCTTATTGTGGCTTACATTAGAGACATATTTTTTCTATGATGCATGCAGTTAATAAAAACATAAAAATAAAAAATAAAAAAATGTACATACATTGTTCCATGAGAATTGTTGGTCTAAGATCTGAAAGTTTACAATCTCCTTATTATCTGCATACTTCTTTGTACCCTTGAGAAACTGTACATGTGGAATGGAATTTGTAATCATACTTGAGTTTTTATCCTTGCAGATCTATATTTTATTTGTACATCAGCGAGGTTATCTGTCAGGTTTGTCTCATTTTTACTTGTGATGTTTCTAAGCTCTATGACCATTTGAGTTCTTGCATATTGTCAAATACCTTGTCATTTTATATATAAACAGAGAGTAAGGGTACCTTGTCATCTTAATTAACCATAATGTTATTTGGTCTCGGTTTGACTCAGGCAAGCTTTAGACCACTTGAAGGATAAGGCTTAGCCAGGGTTTCATCAAATGGTTATGTAATTTGTCTGTGTCAGAATCAACTGCTTAGAAAATGTCGATTTTTCCATCATCTATAAATTATAATTGAACTAAAAGTGCTAATGTAGTGATTTGGTAGTATGTACTCTGTAATTGGTGATTACATGACCTAGTTTTTATACCCGCCTTCACTATATTTACAATCAAAAGAGAAATATACAAAAGTTTGAAACATGTGAGTTCCATATGCAGGTTTTGTTTGGAATTTTCTTGCTGTTTTACGTTCCTAGTGTGGAGCCTTACCCTGGTTACACTCCACTAAGGGATGAGTTTGTTGACAACATAGACTATGAAGTACTTCCTGGAGGGGAGCAGATTTGTCCAGAGAGACGTGCAAACATATTTTCCAGTAAGTAATTTTAAGACATGCGTTTATCATTGTTTTCCATAGAGTAAACATAAAGCTGTCTTTTAGCGAAGGCTAGGGGCGTTAATGCGTTACTTCATATAAGGTATATATAAATTTACTCATTAATGAGTTAAGGGATATTGGATAGGATTGTCATCTACAGTTGATTCCTCAAAGTTCATTTTAACTTTGGAATGAAACTAACATAAACCAAAACATTTTTACTAAACCCAAGAAGGAAATAAAATTAAAAAAGGGGAAAAAGAAAATAAAAAGAAGAAGTGGAATTTCTTACTCAGACATGGAATAAACAGCTGCTACACATTAGAGTTCACTCTGGAGACCTTTGAAGTCCAAATCTTCTATTAGATTATTGTTTCCTTTTTTCATAGGATCTTAATTAGTCCATTTTAGTACTTTCTTCTGTTCATCATAGGTGGAGTCATTAATAGGTTTCAGCGCCTATATTTTCATATGGGATTGTGATGCCTACACAGTTCTCTTGTTCTGTATCATGATTAGCACTTTGATAGACTACAAAAGTGGTTGCATCATTTCAGCTAATTTTGTAATTGTGTTTTCTCTGGTAGAGATATATTTTGGATGGATGACTCCTCTCATGCAACAAGGCTATAAACGACCCATCACTGAGAAGGAGGTCTGGAAATTAGATACGTGGGATCAGACTGAGACACTGAATAGCAAGTACGTATGGGATTATCATACTTTATATCAAGGTTGCACCATCTTTATACTGTGTTTCATAGGTTTCAGAGATGCTGGCTTGAAGAAGCTCAAAAGCCCAAACCATGGCTCCTGAGAGCACTTAATCGGAGTGTTGGAGGAAGGTATGTATTGAACCAATGTTTATATTGTCTGCATCGATTTTTTCAATTGTTATAGCTGCACTAATTTTCTTTTACCGTCCCTCTTGTAGACAAAGAATTAGATCTATTATAATTTCATTATATGGCTTTTCACTAGTTGGAACATTATATAATTGTTCTGACAGAAACTAAGTTGTAACCTACATGCATTAACATTTTTTCTAGTTCCATATCCTAGAAAATATAACTTTTTCCAACCTTCGAATTTCCCATAACTTCGTAAGATCTTACAGAAGTTCTGACTGGACAAAAATTCCTGAACCTGTTCCAGTTTTCTGATCTAGTGTCTGTTTGACTGGGAAGTATATTCGCGGAAAATATATTTTTTAGAGTAATTGCGTCAAAAGAAAACTCAAAATTCTGCGTCCCCTTCATCTCTTCTTCATAAATTCCGACCACCGTTATTTCCATTGCTGTCCTGTTTTTTTCTAAAATACCCTAGTTTTGGGTAAGCTTAGAGTATAAATTGTTTGTGTAATAATTTTGGTTAAAAGGTTACATATAAATGCATTTAATAGGATTTACACTTTTGCTAATGCTATTTTTTCCGTGCAGATTTTGGTTGGGAGGCGTATTCAAGGTAATCATTTCATCCTTCTAATATAATTATTGATTGTAATTCTTTATCTCTTTTACTATAATCACAATTGCAATATGAATATTAATCTTACCTCAAGTTTTTGTTTTTTAACTTTCAATAGAGCAAAACTCAGTTGTAGCACAAGAAACGGGCATCTATATCTATGCAACATGTCAAACTAAGCAAAAATAATTGATAAAACAAAATTTCTAGAGCTAATACATTTCTTGAGAAATGCGTAAGTAGCATGCATTTTGCTGCCATGTACTTTGTTTTTATATGCACTTTTGAGAACCTACGTCATCCTTAGGCTTTAATTGCTGTCATCCTACTCTCGTGGCGATGTAAGACTGCTGGAAAAGTTTTATTTAGCCAAAAAAATCTATTTCATGTATCCACACCCCACCATGCAAGGATCAATTTATCCACTGTGTTTTATCAGAATTCCTTATTGAATTATACGTTTGTAGGATAGATTGGTATTCATTCTGTGTTTTCCCTATCTTTACCGTGGATCATTTTGACTTCTTAGATTGCTTCATTAATTTGTTGTGTTCCATAGCTATTTCTTTATTTCTGTAATTCATATATTGGAATGAAGGATGGGCGTGTGTTTCATATTTAAACTGTACTCACATTTTTTCTTATGTATATCTTGTTATTTTGATTCTCTGTTTTTTGTTTTTTTTAATTTGTAGGTTGGCAATGATCTATCTCAGTTTGTGGGGCCATTGATTTTGAATCACCTTTTAAAGGTTGGTTTATTGTCTATGATGCTTAGTTAGCACAATATTGCAGGCTCGATTTTGTATTATTGTTTAGGCTAATCTTGTCAATTAATAGAGAGTTATTCACACCTAATTTATACAAATGATTTTGATGTGCTAACTTTTCCTGGTTTACCCGAGCAGATAATATATGTATTTTTCATGTTCATATGACCATCACATACTTTCTTGAAACCTATAATTCAAACATGTAAAATCGTAACATAATGTCTCAAAGTTCCATTTAAAGAACTGTAATTCTTTGTCATGATTTATTTGAGATGGTTAAGTGCATGTCAGCTCCCTGGTGTTCCTGACTGGCTGATGTTTACACATTTTCCCCTTTTCAATCTTTCTCACATTCACCACCTTATTTTGACCAGTAATCTTAAGTAGTTTTCAAATTTTACTTGAGCATTTGATACAAATGTGAATACATGCTTGAGAATCCCTACCATATAATATAGTTGATTGTGGCCCCAAGATGACAAGTTTATTCTGATCAATAGATGTTCTTAATTATCTGTTCCCCTTTACTTGAACAGTCTATGCAAGACAGGGATCCAGCTTGGATTGGCTACATATACGCCTTTGGAATTTTTGTTGGTGTGGTATGATTCTAAATTTGAAAGCATTTCTCATTTTCATCTGTCCATTTTATTACTCTGCTTAAAAAAGTGAACTTTGATACTTTCTTTGAAGAATGTCATGCTTTTTGTTCTTAAAGTGTTCTGTAATTATTGTACGTAGGTAACAATACTGTTCATGGTATCGTGAGTTTTGTTATGACAGTGCAGGAATCACAATTTGGTAGCATCAGTTTCAAGATCATTTGTTTTATTTAATATTGACCTGGGATTGACTTGGTTTAGGGACTGGGGGTGCTATTTGAGGCGCAATATTTCCAGAATGTCATGCGTGTGGGTTTCCGGCTAAGGGCGACCTTGGTATGTTCATATTTAATTTCGTCTATCCCCATTGCGCCTTAAAATGTTATTTCCACTTGATAACCAAAGTTCAGTGATATATAATTGTTACGTTTAGTTCTCAAAATTGGTTAGCTACATGAATGCAGAAGTATTCATAATTATGATGTTATTAAATTGCAGGTTGCTGCTGTGTTTCGTAAATCCCTGAGGCTAACACACGAAGGTCGAAAGAAATTCGCGTCTGGAAAGATAACTAACTTGATGACTACTGATGCTGAAGCACTTCAGGCATGATTCTATATACATTTCTTTGGTGTATATAACCTTGGTTCTAATTAACTCAAATTTTGTTTATATGTGAATTTGGATGTTCAACTTCCAGATTTATGTGCAATCTACTAAGTATGCCAGCTAGCCAGAATACATCGAATTCTGTGTTTTCTGTTTTTTCAAATGAAGTCGGGAATGGCATATGCATATGCATGCACTGGTTACACACATGGGTTTTCTTTTATTCCCAAGGAAGATGGCCAAAATGTTATGTAACAACATCTTTAATATTAAATTTCTTATAAGTTATAAGTTATTACCAATATTATCATTCAATCTGGATACAAATTCAAAATTTATCATCTGGATTTTCATCACATTACAGTTTCAATAATCTGATAACGTAATGTTATTTTTAAAAGGTCAGATCAGGTCTGACTAGAAGCAGAACCTAACAGTGGACTTTTCGAGTGAGGAATACTTAAGTAAAGGTGTTTGTCACTTGAGTTAATTGGGTTGTTTTGAATTTAAGCAATTCAAGGATGGTTTTGTGATCTCTAATCCCCAATTTCTTATGATATCAGTAGCACAAAGCTTCTGATCCAAAAACTACTGAGCGAAGAGTTCAATAAGACGTGAACTGTATATACATGTTGAGATAATATTTCAGTGGTGAATTCAAGGATGGTTTTGTGATTTCTAATCCCAATGTAAGAATTCTCCTTGCAACATATTGTTTAAGTTCCTGAGGTCACTCCACTCTTGCTGATTGGCTTTGAGTTAGATGCTCTAAAGCTTTAACATGGTATCAGAGCAGTCATTTATTTGGCCAACATCCCACATGCTACATGTCAACCACTCAAATTATTCCACTTGTTAGGCTAAAGGCACGCCACATGTGAGGGGGTGCGTTGAGATGAGTCCACACTCCAACATCGGGTGTATCAACCTTGTGACATAAAATATAAGATTCTGGGGATACTCTTTGAGTTGGATGCCCCAAATTTAATTAAACATTTAAAGGATAAATAAGGTTCACTTTGCGGGTCTAAGTATGTAGAGATATTAATAACCTGATTTATGTTAACATTAGTTTATATGTGAAATAATCTTTTTGGCATAACTAATTTCCTTTTCTTTACACAGCAAATTACCCAACAACTTCATGGTTTATGGTCTGCTCCCTTCCGTATTACGATTTCTATGGTTCTTCTTTACAATGAACTTGGTGTTGCTTCACTTCTAGGCTCATTGATGCTAGTCTTTATGTTCCCTATTCAGGTACGTGAATATTCTTTTGTGTCATCTCTAATAGTTGTTCTCTATAGGTTTTCTTGTCTGTTTATTGATTCTGCATTTGTCAACTGCTTCAAGTATATATATTGTTTTCCAAGAAATTAAGAATCCTATTATTTTATTTTGTTACTGTTTCCTTTTGTCAACCTTTAGAAAACATTTATCACAACAAGATAGCAAGTGAATCTTATTTGAAGATTTATTTTGCTGATTTTTTATCCTTACTATGGGGAAAGAAAGGAGAAGTGTAGTGTTAGGTAAGAAGGGGTGTGTGTGTAGTGGGGGTTAGGTTCGGGTGGGGTGGGGTGGAGGGTTGCTTGTTATCCGGAGCTTTGAAAAAACGAGCGTTATCCCTCAATACTGTTACATTGTTAATACAGTTTGTTTATTTCTTTGAAACTCATATGGAGTATTTGACTCATCCTAAACATCAAAAAGAAACAACATGCTGCAATACCAAAAAAAAATTTTGGAGCTGTAAAATTTGTTTCTGTTTCATTTTAAGAAGGAATGGTTTTACAAGAAAGATAGTATGTCCATTCCTTAATTTCCTGTTGGCACCCAAACAGGCCAGAGAACAGAAATAAGTGGACAACTCCTGTCCTTTCCATACCTTTGTCGCTGTTTACAACTCCTAAACACACACTAAGTCATTTACAGTGGAGACATAGACTGAGTCTTTCATCCTTTTCTTTGAGACAGTTATCTTTTAGAATTTTTGCTTAGAAAACCACCGACTTAGAGAACAAATAAATTATATGTTGGTATGATGGCTACATTCACATTAATGTGAAATTATAACTTTTCCAGTGTGCTCTGTGTACGTGCTGAGCTGGACTTTAGTGGCAAGTCCAGATTTGTCAACAGAATCAAGCCTGGCAGGGCCACCCCCCACACTTGTTGAACTATATGCAGTGATTAAGTAAATCCTAACAACGCCAACAACCCGCAACCTAGATATTCGTGAGAACACCTCCTTTGCAATATAGGATCCGTTTTGTCAATGAGGTCAAAGATTACCAAACAATAAACAATAGTATAAGAAGAACAAGATAATAAAGAACAATAATACCAAGATATACGTGGTTCGGCAATGCCTACCTCCACGGGGAACAATGAGAAGATTTCACTATAAGAAAAGAAACACCGATTACAATAATCTCCCTAGTATCTTTCTCAAGATCTTAATCTCTCACCTTAAACCCAATACACCCTTGGCTCCCAAAGTTCTCTCTCACTTACTCTATCTATCTCTATGTTTCTATTGTTTTCTACTCTCTTGTCTTCTCTTGTTTTCTTGTCTTACAAATACCAAGTTACTTGGGTATTTATAGCCCATGGATAGAAATCAAATCCATATAGAATTACTAATTCAAAACTAGAGATAAATAGGAAACCGAGTCCAAATAGAACTCCTGCACATATATGGTTTCCTTAACCAATATAGGAAACTGATCCTATGGATCACACCTCTTATAAGGTATGATCCTGTGCACCCAACTTATGGCGAGCCAATATACAACAACAAGCACCTCCCTGCGCCGGGGGGGGTGGGGGGGGGGGGGGTCGTTCAGCCATTCTTCGTTTTATACTTATGTTGGATCCTAACTTTTCTGTTTTCTCTCGAGGCAACAGACGTTTGTGATAAGCAAGATGCAAAAGTTGTCTAAAGAGGGTCTGCAACGTACAGACAAACGAATTGGCCTCATGAATGAAATCCTGGCAGCCATGGATACCGTCAAGTATGTAGCATTTTGACAATGGTTTATGTTATTTTTCAAATGAATTTCTAGGGGCCAAATATGAACCTTCCTAATTTGTGTCCTGAAAATTTTCAGATGTTATGCATGGGAGCAAAGTTTTCAGTCGAAAGTTCAAAATGTCCGGGATGATGAGCTCTCATGGTTTCGAAAAGCACAGCTACTGGGAGCGGTAGGTTTGAAATTTTTTGGAATCTTTTCACTCACACTTACCAATTTCAAGGACACTTAGATTGCTAAGTAACACAACAGCTGAGTGAGGTCCATTTGGGTACCTATCTATTTTCTTAAACCAAAATGGTGGTATCCTGTAGCTGCTGTAGAGCTACATATAGACAATCACTCTTGTACTCTAATATCTCACTGTGCCTTGCATCTGTGTACTTTAACTATTCAAGAGGTGACCATTTATGCAAAAGTATACCTGTATAGTATTTAATCTAGCCAAACCATTGGCTCAGCATGTTTTTACTTCTCTTGTTTTGCTCCCACATTCTATCTCGTTTGGAATTTGATAGTTTCATCTTAAACTGTTCATTTGATCTGCAGTTCAATAGTTTCATCTTGAACAGCATTCCAGTTGTGGTTACAGTGATTTCATTTGGAATGTTCACTTTGTTGGGCGGGGACTTGACTCCTGCGAGGGCATTTACATCTCTTTCTCTGTTTGCTGTATTACGGTTTCCGTTGTTTATGCTCCCAAATCTGATAACACAGGTGTGGTCTTTTCTTCTTTGTCTATTATGTTTCTTAGCCATTTTTTTTCTTGGGATAAATGAAGGATTTTCATTGATGTAATTAACATATTACATTAATAATTAGCAACCAGCTAATTAGTATAGACCTACTTTCTTAGACCCATAAGAACTGAGTCAGTTATGACTTGGAAGAATAATTTAATATTACCCATAGTATTAGATTTTTTTTGGTTTAACAATCTATCGATAATTTTTTATCTGAATACAATGAATGAAAATTGAAGCTTCTTTAATATAAGAGAGTCATGCTATCTACGCCAAATGATCTGTCACTTGGTTCAGTAGTAGGTCAGAAGAAACACCGTCAAAGTAGTAATAAATGTGTGTCCTAAAATTTTCTACTAACTTTTGGTAGGAGTTGAGAAAATAATTTCATTTAGAGATTGTAAAATTATTCATGATTGGACCATTTTCTTTCACTGAGAGACAAATCAATGTGGAAGATCATTTTGGTCCTCAGGGTTTAGTTTTCTGTAGTTTATCACTATACCCAAATTGGCTATTTTGTTTAATTGGTGCAAGTGTTTTTCTTTTGATTTTTTTTTTCACAGTCAAGGTAGCTCTCCAAATGGTTTCATAGAATCATTATTTGATTTGACACTTGACAGGTTGTAAATGCAAATGTATCATTAAAACGTCTTGAGGAACTGTTCTTGACTGAAGAGAGAATACTCACACCAAATCCACCTCTAGAGCCAGGGAATCCAGCCATATCAATAAAGAATGGATACTTCTCTTGGGATTCAAAGGTCTACCTACTAAACTACTTTGTTAAATCTATTTCATGTTTTGCCTTTGACATTGATGGAATACATCTTAATATCTGAAACTTTATCAGTGTACAAAGCTTGTATTAATATTTCATCCTATAATGCACTTTGATTACAAGCATTCATCTTTCCATGTTTCTGTGTTTGCTCGTTGAAAGTAAAATTTTCATCAAACTTTTCAGGCAGAGCAACCAACATTATCGAACATCAATTTAGAGATACCCGTCGGCAGTCTAGTGGCAGTTGTTGGTAGTACTGGAGAAGGAAAAACTTCACTAGTATCAGCAATGCTTGGGGAACTGGCTCCAATGACAGATGCAAGCGTTGATTTGCGGGGAACTGTAGCATATGTTCCACAAGTATCATGGATTTTCAATGCAACTGTGAGTTACAATTTTATTTATGTTTGCTGCTGTGACTTCTGAGATAGCCAGCCCATCAATTTGTTGGTAGCTACCAACATTCTAACTTCTAAGACATGGATGCTACCCAGGACTGACCTGTATGTGACATGGGCACAGCAATTTACCTTAGCTATATATACTAAATTGCCAACCTTGTGAAAGTATCCATGTAACCCAGAAGACAGCGGATAACACATTTATCACTGCACGAATCATGCTCATCTTAGCAATAATATTTTGTTTGTTTAGGTTACCATGTGATGTAGGACATCCTACCTACACCAATTGGTTTCCTATTTGGGTTAATGTTTATTTAGAAGTCATTATAAGTTTAGGATTTCTATTTTAGAGTCTAGAAGTTCTAGAATAGTTGGTTTACTACTAAGTTGATATTAGTAATACAATTCAAAGTAGGATTTGTATTTTGATTTCTTTGTTTAGGAAGTCCTAGTGCTAGTTGGTCCTAGTCTTTAGTCTATATAAAGAGTCATGCTTTGTAGAACCAATTCAATTATTCAATCAATACAATTAAGATTTGTCTCTACAATTTAGTTTTCTCTAGTTTTATATTAGTTCTTCCTTGTTTCAAGGCAAACCTCCCCTTGGGTTATTCAAGGTTTGATTTTTAATCGCTTCCGCTACGTCAATTGGTATCAAGAGCTTCGTTTCGATCCTACAATGGTTAATGACGAAGATTCTTCACCCCGCTCCCAAGTCGGTAATCTTGGAGATTATGTGACGAAGGTTGAATTCAATTCAGCTATTGATCGTCTCACCGCTTTAATCGACAATCTTACTCTTCGATTTGATAAGTTGGAAGGTAAGCAACATATTATTGATGCTCCCACCCTTCCACACTCTTTCATACCACCACCACACCCACCCCCATCACCACAATATACCACCACAACTGTACAACAAGTTTCCTATATTGGTTTCTCATCTCTCCCTATTAATGTCAACCCTCAACCATTACAAAACCTAGCCTCACAGCCTCAACACTACAACTCCCAATACTCACAACCTTGTAATACCTCCCAACCATCTCGCATTTCCATTACTCCACAATTTGCCACAACCTATACCACCATTACTTCTCCCTCACAATGTCAAAGTCAAACCCTGCTTTCAACCACACCACCAACAAATCATGTTTGTCTTAAAGAAGAAAAATGTCATAATAGAGAGCTACCAAGTTTTAATGGAGAGCCACCGAGTTTTAAGGAAGATTCTTCAAATATCATGGCCACAATTGATGAACAAAAACCAATTTTTACTGAAGACAAATATCATAAAGTTGAAATCGCTGCAAAAGATTCATTACCTCTAGATGTTCAACATTATGATTTTATTGGAATTGATCATATACTATCACAAAAAGTTCTTTTTGTTCTCCAAGTCCAAGGTTTTCAATCAAAAGACGGAACTACAACTTCCATTAATATGAGGAAAGTTTACAAGAGTATGTGTTATTCAAAGTATTTTTTCTTATGGAGCGGACGATATCAATACAACATAAATTCGAGGACGAATTCTTTTGAAGAATGGGGGACTGATGTAGGACATCCTACCTACACCAATTGGTTTCCTATTTGGGTTAATGTTTATTTAGAAGTCATTATAAGTTTAGGATTTCTATTTTAGAGTCTAGAAGTTCTAGAATAGTTGGTTTACTACTAAGTTGATATTAGTAATACAATTCAAAGTAGGATTTGTATTTTGATTTCTTTGTTTAGGAAGTCCTAGTGCTAGTTGGTCCTAGTCTTTAGTCTATATAAAGAGTCATGCTTTGTAGAACCAATTCAATTATTCAATCAATACAATTAAGATTTGTCTCTACAATTTAGTTTTCTCTAGTTTTATATTAGTTCTTCCTTGTTTCAAGGCAAACCTCCCCTTGGGTTATTCAAGGTTTGATTTTTAATCGCTTCCGCTACGTCAATTGGTATCAAGAGCTTCGTTTCGATCCTACAATGGTTAATGACGAAGATTCTTCACCCCGCTCCCAAGTCGGTAATCTTGGAGATTATGTGACGAAGGTTGAATTCAATTCAGCTATTGATCGTCTCACCGCTTTAATCGACAATCTTACTCTTCGATTTGATAAGTTGGAAGGTAAGCAACATATTATTGATGCTCCCACCCTTCCACACTCTTTCATACCACCACCACACCCACCCCCATCACCACAATATACCACCACAACTGTACAACAAGTTTCCTATATTGGTTTCTCATCTCTCCCTATTAATGTCAACCCTCAACCATTACAAAACCTAGCCTCACAGCCTCAACACTACAACTCCCAATACTCACAACCTTGTAATACCTCCCAACCATCTCGCATTTCCATTACTCCACAATTTGCCACAACCTATACCACCATTACTTCTCCCTCACAATGTCAAAGTCAAACCCTGCTTTCAACCACACCACCAACAAATCATGTTTGTCTTAAAGAAGAAAAATGTCATAATAGAGAGCTACCAAGTTTTAATGGAGAGCCACCGAGTTTTAAGGAAGATTCTTCAAATATCATGGCCACAATTGATGAACAAAAACCAATTTTTACTGAAGACAAATATCATAAAGTTGAAATCGCTGCAAAAGATTCATTACCTCTAGATGTTCAACATTATGATTTTATTGGAATTGATCATATACTATCACAAAAAGTTCTTTTTGTTCTCCAAGTCCAAGGTTTTCAATCAAAAGACGGAACTACAACTTCCATTAATATGAGGAAAGTTTACAAGAGTATGTGTTATTCAAAGTATTTTTTCTTATGGAGCGGACGATATCAATACAACATAAATTCGAGGACGAATTCTTTTGAAGAATGGGGGACTGATGTAGGACATCCTACCTACACCAATTGGTTTCCTATTTGGGTTAATGTTTATTTAGAAGTCATTATAAGTTTAGGATTTCTATTTTAGAGTCTAGAAGTTCTAGAATAGTTGGTTTACTACTAAGTTGATATTAGTAATACAATTCAAAGTAGGATTTGTATTTTGATTTCTTTGTTTAGGAAGTCCTAGTGCTAGTTGGTCCTAGTCTTTAGTCTATATAAAGAGTCATGCTTTGTAGAACCAATTCAATTATTCAATCAATACAATTAAGATTTGTCTCTACAATTTAGTTTTCTCTAGTTTTATATTAGTTCTTCCTTGTTTCAAGGCAAACCTCCCCTTGGGTTATTCAAGGTTTGATTTTTAATCGCTTCCGCTACGTCAATTGGTATCAAGAGCTTCGTTTCGATCCTACAATGGTTAATGACGAAGATTCTTCACCCCGCTCCCAAGTCGGTAATCTTGGAGATTATGTGACGAAGGTTGAATTCAATTCAGCTATTGATCGTCTCACCGCTTTAATCGACAATCTTACTCTTCGATTTGATAAGTTGGAAGGTAAGCAACATATTATTGATGCTCCCACCCTTCCACACTCTTTCATACCACCACCACACCCACCCCCATCACCACAATATACCACCACAACTGTACAACAAGTTTCCTATATTGGTTTCTCATCTCTCCCTATTAATGTCAACCCTCAACCATTACAAAACCTAGCCTCACAGCCTCAACACTACAACTCCCAATACTCACAACCTTGTAATACCTCCCAACCATCTCGCATTTCCATTACTCCACAATTTGCCACAACCTATACCACCATTACTTCTCCCTCACAATGTCAAAGTCAAACCCTGCTTTCAACCACACCACCAACAAATCATGTTTGTCTTAAAGAAGAAAAATGTCATAATAGAGAGCTACCAAGTTTTAATGGAGAGCCACCGAGTTTTAAGGAAGATTCTTCAAATATCATGGCCACAATTGATGAACAAAAACCAATTTTTACTGAAGACAAATATCATAAAGTTGAAATCGCTGCAAAAGATTCATTACCTCTAGATGTTCAACATTATGATTTTATTGGAATTGATCATATACTATCACAAAAAGTTCTTTTTGTTCTCCAAGTCCAAGGTTTTCAATCAAAAGACGGAACTACAACTTCCATTAATATGAGGAAAGTTTACAAGAGTATGTGTTATTCAAAGTATTTTTTCTTATGGAGCGGACGATATCAATACAACATAAATTCGAGGACGAATTCTTTTGAAGAATGGGGGACTGATGTAGGACATCCTACCTACACCAATTGGTTTCCTATTTGGGTTAATGTTTATTTAGAAGTCATTATAAGTTTAGGATTTCTATTTTAGAGTCTAGAAGTTCTAGAATAGTTGGTTTACTACTAAGTTGATATTAGTAATACAATTCAAAGTAGGATTTGTATTTTGATTTCTTTGTTTAGGAAGTCCTAGTGCTAGTTGGTCCTAGTCTTTAGTCTATATAAAGAGTCATGCTTTGTAGAACCAATTCAATTATTCAATCAATACAATTAAGATTTGTCTCTACAATTTAGTTTTCTCTAGTTTTATATTAGTTCTTCCTTGTTTCAAGGCAAACCTCCCCTTGGGTTATTCAAGGTTTGATTTTTAATCGCTTCCGCTACGTCAATTGGTATCAAGAGCTTCGTTTCGATCCTACAATGGTTAATGACGAAGATTCTTCACCCCGCTCCCAAGTCGGTAATCTTGGAGATTATGTGACGAAGGTTGAATTCAATTCAGCTATTGATCGTCTCACCGCTTTAATCGACAATCTTACTCTTCGATTTGATAAGTTGGAAGGTAAGCAACATATTATTGATGCTCCCACCCTTCCACACTCTTTCATACCACCACCACACCCACCCCCATCACCACAATATACCACCACAACTGTACAACAAGTTTCCTATATTGGTTTCTCATCTCTCCCTATTAATGTCAACCCTCAACCATTACAAAACCTAGCCTCACAGCCTCAACACTACAACTCCCAATACTCACAACCTTGTAATACCTCCCAACCATCTCGCATTTCCATTACTCCACAATTTGCCACAACCTATACCACCATTACTTCTCCCTCACAATGTCAAAGTCAAACCCTGCTTTCAACCACACCACCAACAAATCATGTTTGTCTTAAAGAAGAAAAATGTCATAATAGAGAGCTACCAAGTTTTAATGGAGAGCCACCGAGTTTTAAGGAAGATTCTTCAAATATCATGGCCACAATTGATGAACAAAAACCAATTTTTACTGAAGACAAATATCATAAAGTTGAAATCGCTGCAAAAGATTCATTACCTCTAGATGTTCAACATTATGATTTTATTGGAATTGATCATATACTATCACAAAAAGTTCTTTTTGTTCTCCAAGTCCAAGGTTTTCAATCAAAAGACGGAACTACAACTTCCATTAATATGAGGAAAGTTTACAAGAGTATGTGTTATTCAAAGTATTTTTTCTTATGGAGCGGACGATATCAATACAACATAAATTCGAGGACGAATTCTTTTGAAGAATGGGGGACTGATGTAGGACATCCTACCTACACCAATTGGTTTCCTATTTGGGTTAATGTTTATTTAGAAGTCATTATAAGTTTAGGATTTCTATTTTAGAGTCTAGAAGTTCTAGAATAGTTGGTTTACTACTAAGTTGATATTAGTAATACAATTCAAAGTAGGATTTGTATTTTGATTTCTTTGTTTAGGAAGTCCTAGTGCTAGTTGGTCCTAGTCTTTAGTCTATATAAAGAGTCATGCTTTGTAGAACCAATTCAATTATTCAATCAATACAATTAAGATTTGTCTCTACAATTTAGTTTTCTCTAGTTTTATATTAGTTCTTCCTTGTTTCAAGGCAAACCTCCCCTTGGGTTATTCAAGGTTTGATTTTTAATCGCTTCCGCTACGTCACCATGGTTGTTCTTGGTGGAATGTTCGGATCTGTGTTCTTGGACCAGCTTATTTACTTTTGAATCGGCTTCTAATTTCTGATAGAGCATTTGAATCAAATTATTGGATGTTAATGTTAAAAGTAATCATGGCTCCAAACATTTTCATTCAGGTACGTGACAACGTACTGTTTGGATTAAATTTTGAAGCGGCACGATATGAGAAGGCAATAGAAGTGACTGCACTGCAGCATGACCTGGAATTGCTCCCGGTAAGTGTAGGAATATATGTAACGTAATAGTTTTATTGTTTTATATTAATTTGATGACATGCATGTGTGATACCATATTGCATAATTTTCAGTCTTTAGGTTTCTGCGTGAATATTAATGGCCTAATTATATCAGGGTGGCGATCTCACAGAGATTGGTGAAAGAGGGGTGAATATTAGTGGTGGGCAGAAGCAGAGAGTTTCAATGGCTAGAGCAGTATACTCTAACTCTGACGTATACATATTTGATGACCCTTTAAGTGCCCTAGATGCTCATGTTGGACGCCAGGTAATCCGCTCAATTTGTTTTATTTATTTACTATCATTAGGATTTTTCTTTGTCCAAGTTACTAGGATATGCTTATGAATGCACAATAGCATATTAGCATGGTTTGGTGGTATCCTGGCAGAAAAGATTATTTATGATGATTTCTTAAATTAAATTTTATTTGGACCTTGGTGGTCTTTGACGGGAAAGACACTATTTTATCCAGAAACCTCGAGCATAAGTTTAGGAGGCCATTAGTTCACAGAGAACTGTGTTGCAACAAAAATAGATAATGGAAGGCATAGAATTTTCAATGACATGAAACCGTTAGGTTTCCTCCCCAAGAAAATGAAAATATCTATCTTGATTTTAGCCACAGTGCATTTAACCTGCATTCATTCCATTCCTTTTCCAGGTATTTGATAAATGCATCAAGGAAGAATTACAAGGAAAAACCAGAGTGCTTGTCACAAATCAGCTCCATTTTCTTCCTCAAGTGGATAGAATTCTTTTAGTTCATGAAGGTATGATCAAAGAGGAAGGAACTTTTGAGGAGCTCACTAATAATGGTGTTTTTTTCCAAAAACTAATGGAAAATGCGGGGAAAATGGAGGAACATGTAGAAGAAAATGTAGGAGGTGAGAATGATAACCAGAAGACCGTGACCCGTGTTGCCAATGGGGAAATGAACGGAGTGTCAAAGGATGCAAGCTCAAAAAAGAAAGGCAAAGAAAGCAAGTCCGTTCTGGTCAAGCAGGAGGAACGTGAAACAGGGGTCGTCAGTGTGAATGTCCTGAAAAGGTATTAGATATAGCAACTAGATGCTAAATTTAGCTTTGCAGATAAAGTATAAGAATTTTTGAACCATGTTTTCTAATATTGAAGAGTTCCATTTTATTTAGTAACCATTGTAGGCCAGGGTGTTTATGGTTGGTGTTGCTTTTATTTATTACAAAATCATGAGGTTTCTTCATTGCATTTTATTCCTAACTAATGTGGTTTTGTCCATCCCTGTATAAAAAAACATCTTCTGCTGCACAAATTCGTGTTCCTCTTTCAGCATTAATGTATACATGGTTCGTAGTATTATGAGCTTTTATGTTGACATTCATGTCTTTTGTAGGTACACAAATGCATTAGGAGGCTTGTGGGTGGTTCTGATTCTCTTATCCTGCTATATTTTAACTGAAGTTCTCCGAGTTTGCAGTAGCACTTGGTTAAGTGCTTGGACTGATCAAAGCACTCCAAAGACCCATGGTCCCGGTTTTTACAACCTAGTTTATGCATTGCTATCTTTTGGTATGGTAAGTGACGGATTTAATCAGATCTTTCATTGATTTCATTGCTTTGAAGATCAATGCTGTTGTCTTCCATGTATCTGATGAGTGGGTATATTCAAATAGTAAATTAATAAAATTCCCCACTTAGACCTAGATAATTTCCAATGTCGTTGTTACCAGATAAACGTTCCAAACTTCTCTTGTGCTGTTCAAAGTTTAATCATATAATTAAAATTCCCCACATATACCCAGATAATTTCCTATGTCATCGTTACCAGATAAGTTTGCAGAATGACATAACAAATAAATGTTCTAAAATTCTCTTTTGCTTTTCAAAGTTTAATCTTATAATTCACGTGGGTTCAGGTAATGGTGACATTGACAAACTCATATTGGCTGATCACTTCAAGTCTCTATGCTGCGAAAAGGCTACATGATGCCATGCTTCATTCTATATTAAGAGCTCCGATGGTATTCTTCCAGACTAATCCGCTTGGAAGGATAATAAATAGATTTGCAAAGGATCTAGGCGATATTGATCGAAATGTTGCTGTCTTTGTAAATATGTTTTTGGGCCAAGTCTCACAGCTTTTTTCAACTTTTGTGCTCATAGGCGTTGTGAGCACAACTTCTCTATGGGCTATAATGCCACTTCTGATCCTGTTTTACGCTGCCTATCTATATTATCAGGTACGTGCACCTTGTTACTGATGTTCATCTGGTTTATCTATATTCTTTATTAGTAAGATAGTAAGTATTCTTTTTTAGTATGATAATAATGCTTTTTCTCTTTACTTACAATTTATATTTTTGAGCTGAATAATGGTGATGTGATCAATTCATTTGCCATTTTTGAGTTAATTGGTAATTGAAGCAGTGGATAGTCTGACCATAAAGGAATATGTTAGTTTGGCTGAATAATGGCGAAATGACTGCCAATGCATAGTTCATTGGTCTTTCGAGTGCTTGATATTCCCTTTTCGAATCAAAATATATCAGATCAATGTCTGCAGATCTTTATTTCATGCTTCTTGCGAAGGTGTTATCTAAGAGCGTTCCTGTAATCTAAATTATATGCTGGTAGTCTAAAGGGCTCCCTTTGTGGCTTCATTGTGTTTATCCCATAGCATGTTGTGAAAAAAATCTGCAAAGCTTGTCCTCAGGTGCTTAAGTACCTTATTTTACATCCAAATTTAAAGGTGAGGGATGGGAGAAGTTAGGGCAAGTGCGCAACTATTGTTAAATCCCATTGATTCAGTTCATCCATCATGTACACCAGTCGGTAAGGAAATTAGCAACTCTTTAACCCCCCCCCCCCCCCCCCCCCCAACCCAACCCAACCCAACCCCCCAAAAAAGCACAATATACATCTCCTGGCAAGCTGCAGAGGGCCCAATGTACAGACTCGACCCTGTCCATAATGCTGATTACTTTCACCCCAAATTAATATACTGCCATTTGTCTGCATCCAACAGAAATAGTTTACTGGCTGTTTACTTTTGATGGGATTTTTCTTAAGATCTTCCTTTTTTTTTTTTGCAGAGCACAGCTCGTGAAGTGAAGCGCTTGGACTCCATATCTAGATCTCCTGTCTACGCACAATTTGGGGAAGCTTTAAATGGTCTGTCATCTATTCGTGCATACAAAGCCTATGATCGTATGGCTAAAATTAATGGAAAATCCATGGACAATAATGTTAGATTCACCCTTGTTAACATGAGTGCAAATCGCTGGCTTGGTATCCGTCTGGAAACATTGGGAGGCCTCATGATATGGTTAACGGCAACATTTGCTGTCATGCAGAATCAGCGAGCAGATGACCAGGTGGCGTTTGCATCAACAATGGGTCTTCTTCTCAGTTATACTTTAAATATCACCAATTTGTTGACAGCTGTCCTCAGGCTTGCAAGTTTGGCTGAGAATAGTTTGAATGCTGTTGAGCGAGCCGGCACATATATAGAGTTACCTTCTGAGGCCCCAGGTGTTATAGAAAGCAACCGACCCCCACCTGGATGGCCTTCATCTGGATTAATCCAGTTTGAAAATGTGGTCCTTCGCTACAGGCCTGAGCTTCCACCGGTTCTCCATGGCTTATCCTTTACAGTTTCTCCCAGTGAGAAGGTAGGAATCGTTGGAAGAACTGGGGCTGGGAAGTCTAGCATGCTCAACGCTTTATTTCGGATTGTGGAATTGGAAAGAGGAAGAATCTTGATTGATGGTTGCAATATTTCCGAGTTGGGTCTGGTAGATTTACGTAAAGTTCTTGGAATAATCCCGCAATCACCGGTTCTTTTCTCAGGTATGCTATTTCTTGCATTGGATTACGATCATGCTCCTATTTCATTCGGGCTCTCTCACATTAATAGCAGACACCACATTGCCTCTAAGAGAACTAAATAACATCAATATTTAGTGGTTAGTGCCATGCGTTAGTGTTATTGAAAAACATTTTCTTGCATAATTTTCTCTACTTAGTGTATGACAAAATCATCCGAAATCCATTTATTTTTACCAATTTTTTTTCATCGATATGGCTTTTTTTTTTTCCAGTTCACCTAGTTCTTAACCAAGTAAATAGAACTATATATCAAAACATTTCTTATATATTCTTAGAACACTTTATTTGCTGGGGTGTTTTCAATGTATGAGCTATTGAGCTGTATTACATTTAAAAACTTCAATACATCCACTCCAACAATCATAAGTGCATGTTTCATTCTGGTACCACATAACAGTTATACAGATGACCATTATAGGCTTATAGCTCCTATATGACTCAACCTTTTTCTTGAAAATAAGATGTACCCTTTTGTTGTTTAGTTGATACTTGTTGTCTTGGTACCTTATTCATGTGCGCATTGTTCTGTTGTTTAGGTACTGTTCGGTTTAATCTTGATCCCTTTAATGAACATAATGATGCTGACCTTTGGGAGGCATTGGAGAGGGCACACCTAAAAGATGTCATCAGAAGAAATTCTTTGGGTCTTGATGCCGAGGTACTGGTCTTAATTGATTCTGTAAAATACATTTATACTGAAGGGTTGAACATTTTAGTCCTTGGCTCAACTTGTGTGGTAATTAGAGTTGTAATGAATGGTCAACCTAGTACCTTTTTTTCCAGGGTGCATGAAAAAGTTTGTCAAATCTGGTACTGTCGAGTTAGAGGTCTTTATAGGTAAAAAAGATAATCTCCCAAAAGTTAAAAAGCCGCCCCTTGATCAAGTAGCCTGACAACTGACGAAGCAAGGTTTTGGGTTTGACACAAAAAAATTACTGACAAAGAGGCACTAATATGAGTTATATTGACTATTGGTGTTTATTATTATGTTGAATTTGTTAAAAGAAGCTATTTTCAGTTTCAGAAGTCAGTTCTCGCTAGGAATTAACATTCTTACACAGTTACACGCTATTAAAGGAATCCGAGAAAACCCGAGGAAGATTTCATCCTCCCTAAAAGTCATCCGTTTTTCCCATTTCTTTTTATTATAGTTGTGTCTATTCTACGTGGTTGTCTCACTTGCAGAATATGGTGCTAACTGAATCTTTAAAATTTTTGACGCATGAAGGTTTCTGAGGCAGGAGAGAACTTTAGTGTCGGACAAAGACAATTGTTAAGTCTTTCTCGTGCATTGCTGCGGAGATCAAAGATTCTTGTTCTTGATGAAGCAACGGCAGCTGTTGATGTGAGAACGGATGCTCTTATTCAGAAAACCATCAGGGAAGAGTTTAAGTCATGTACCATGCTGATCATTGCTCATCGCCTTAACACCATCATCGATTGTGACCGGGTTCTTCTGCTTGATGCTGGTCAGGTATGAAATGGAAGCCATAACCTTGCTTTCCATCCTTTCATATTTTCCAGAGGAATTAAGTGCACTTGCATGTAATGTAGACAATGGTTCGAAACTTGCTCAGGAGTCTAAAAATCTTATTATTGCTATATTCACCTCCATTTTGTATAACATTAAATGGAAAACTAGAGCAACTTCTTACGGAATTATCCTTGCATCCATATTTGTAGTTCAAAACAAAGTTGTTTTGTATTGCAGTTATATCTAGTATCTTTTCATCAGTTTAGTATGTATTTCTCTTGCAAGATTTACGGGATGATTTGTATCCATATTTTTCAGGTTTTAGAATATGACACACCTGAGGATCTTTTGTCAAATGAAATGAGCTCTTTCTCTAAAATGGTTAATAGCACTGGTGCTGCAAATGCTCAGTACTTGCGTAGCTTAGTACTTAAAGGAGAGAACAAGTTGGGTAGAGAAGATACCAGGCAACAAGATGGGCAGAGGAGATGGCTGGCTTCTTCACGCTGGGCAGCGGCTGCCCAGTTTGCACTTGGGGTTAGCCTCTCCTCTTCGCAAACCGACCTACAAAAATTAGAGATTGAAGATGGTGACAACATCCTAAAGAAGACCAAGGATGCAGTTATAACCCTGCAAGGTGTTTTGGAAGGGAAGCATGACAAAGACATAGAGGAGACCCTAAATCAACACCAGATTCCCAGAGATAGGTGGTGGTCAGCGCTTTACAAAATGGTTGAAGGTATGTGCACATGGTCTTTGCTTATATATATATATATATACACAGGACAGATATTAAGTATATACAAACTAACAACTGTGAATTGTGTAAATGCTTGCTTCACATGCTTGCGTCAATCCATTTTAAGTGATTGAAATACTAAGAACCCTTTGGAAGGTTCCCTTTTTCTGAATAAACTGAAACAAGTTAAGAAACCCTCTGTTGAATTGAAGAAATAGAAATGCTTATTTTCCTTTAGAACAGTATATGATCACAGCCTCTACTTGTTGTAGCAGAACTCTAACTGTTGTGTCGATTGATAGTATACTTTAAAAACCATTGTTCTGTCCCATGAATTTTAACTCACTTTTCTCTAAAACCATCAAGAAACTAAAAGATGTCAGTTTTCGGTAGATATTATGTCTTTTGTACAGTATATAGGTGCTTTTAGCCACTGTCGATCTGCTTAAATTCTAAGCTCAAACTATTTTTGTATGTTCAGGTCTGGCGATGATGAGTAGGCTGGCTCGAAGTAGACTCCCACAAACGGATTATGGCTTTGAAGAAAGTATCAATTGGGATCGTGCTGAGATGTAGATAACAAGCCTTTTCAGAAAGCCACGGCAGCCTATCTGACATATCAAACAAAGAGAGGAGAAGTCATGGGGAAAAACTGTTACGAGAAACTCAAAGTTGTACATTAGAAGAAGCGATAAACTAGTTGTGTTGGAGAGAGCACTCGAGTAGTAAGAACTACGTACTAGTCAACTTTTGAGAGAATGCTAATTTGATTGTAATCAAGCGTTATGTAGTTCATTCCCTTATTATTAAACTATCCCAAACATTTGGGGGGGGGCAATATTATGCTATTATCAGTTTTGTTGTTATTACTTGAAAGTAGACAAACTTGCTTTTGCATGCTGAGTATGAAACGATTGCTCACTATATATAAAGTAGTTGGTTCAAGACGATTGTCAGTTTTGCTTCTGCATGCTCACTTGCTGAGTATATTGTTTACACAATATATAGTGCAAGTATCTTATTTCTATGTTCTTTTGACCTTTGGTCTTGTACCCAACTTGAGCTGTGAACATAGTGGTAGTAGTAGAAGTACAGTAGTATAGAACCTCCCTTGGAGTACTACTGCCAGTGTTCGAAACCCAAAACAAAACAAGGGAAAACGCCTACTGAGCCGATAAGCAACCAACATTCCATTTATCGAAATTTTAACATTATAATGGAACGACGACTTTAGGAGGAGAGGGTGGTCTATGTAGAGTGGGATGGGGACACTATAAGTCCATTCATGCGCTTGTGCTGACATCTCTCTCTAAACTCACTCATTCATCACTTCTGCCTAAAAATGGTAGTAATAATGTAGCAGAACCAAACTGGACTCATCTGAACGCTATATCTGTATGTGACATAGGTCTCCCTCTTGGAGCCCTGGGACTAGTCGACTACTCTTGCCCGAACACACTTAACTCTAAAGTTTTTTCGAACTCTAGAGCCAAGTATTCTCAAAAAGTCTAGGTGATAATATATGACGGATCTATACCTATACCTCTTCGGCAAACTACCTGTTGAACCCTGCTACCTTGGGTTTTGGGGTGTCTAGAGCATAGTTTAGAATTTCGAATCCGTGCAAAATTTCGGATTCAGAAAAACGGTATATTCCGACCTGAAATGTCAGAAATATTACAATGCTGATTCTCTAAAAACCGGTATATTCCGCTGAAATTTCGCGAAATATGTCAGCATTTTGAACTATGGTCTTGAGTCATGACCCATCTGAGTGTGGCTGGCTGTGTGAGTTTTGGGAGTTTTGGTTTTCCCTCGAGTGAACAAAAATTTAAATTTCAAATCTAACAAAACCAAACCCGACAAAAACAAAAAAAAAAAAAAAACCCACATTCCATTCGATTTGAATTCCAGATTTCCAGCTTGTTGAAGACTTGGGGGAGTGAGAGAGACAAGAAAGTTTGAATATTTATGGTGTTGGGATTTGTTTTAAAATCATTTGGAAGAATCATGGGTTGTCTCTTTCGTTGTTTTTGTATTACTTCTGATCTTGATGTTGATGTTAATGTTAATGAAAACAACAACAACAACAACAACAACAACAACAACACTCCTCTTCCTTCTTCTTCTTCTTCTCTTCAACCATCTGATTCACCACTTTCTTCTTTATCAAACACTAAGAATCAGAATCGGAATCGGAATCGTTTAGCTTCTTTACTTTTATCAGAAAGAGAAAATGGTAATGGGGTGGTTTAATTAGGGTTTTAATGGGGGTTTATGAGAAAGTTATTTGAAATATAATTAATGGGTTTTTATTTTATTTTATTTAATGTAGATGATGATGATGGTGATCAAGTTTCTCGTAGTCCTTTGAAACCACCTGCTTGTCAGCATAGTAGTATTCACAAGGAGCTCGATATCGATGAGGTTAGTTATGTTTAATTTTAGGGTATAGATTTAGATGAATTGAGTTTAGTTTTAATTTTAATTGATTTATGTTCTTTTATAGTATAGCCTGATAATTTTTTTCAAATTTCATTATTTTGCGCAAAAATAGTTTTAGGGTTAAGTGTAATTTGTAGATGATAAACACTGTATGTACTTGACATTCACCTTGGTCATGTTAATGTCATTTTTAAGCTCATTATTATTATTATTATTGAACCACACTACACCATGGTTATTACTTGTATTGTTCGTTAAAGGGTTTCTTTGATTCTGTCTGTGTGTGATTTTGCTCCAATGATTTCGAGTTCGAGCTCATCCAATAATTTCATTGCTGGATGCCTGGATTTTGTTTGGTTTTGTATTACTCGAGTGATGATGGTACCTGCGCTGAGCATTAATACCCTGAATGATCTACAAGTAGTAGTAGTAGATTCATGTTTAATTTATCCATACATTTCATTTTTGGGGGCGGATTTAGTTCAATTGTGTTGAGTTGTACTGCAAATTGATTTATCTTCTTCTATAGTTATAGACTTATAGTATAGCCTTTGAATTTTCGAATTTTTGAGAATTTTGCTCAAAACTAGTTTCAGTTTTAAGTATAATTTGCTAATTGAGTTATGTCAAGTCAGAAAGCCAAAATATGAATTGTAGGTGATAAACACTCTACTTCACATTCACCTTGTGTGATGTAATGTACTTATCTAGTCCTTGTTATTGAATCAGTACACCATCATTATCACTTTTATTGTTTGTTTTAAGGGTTTCTGTATGTGTGAGTGATTTTGCACCAACGATTCCAAGTTCGAGCTCATCATTTATAATTTCATTGCCGGATTTTGTTTGGTTTTATATTACTCAAGTGATGATGGTACCTGTGCTGAGCATTAATACCCTGAATGATCTACAAGTAGTAGTAGTAGACTAGTAAGGGTTTCGAGTCATTTTGCCTCTGTTATGAAGAATTAACTAGTCCAAATTCATTCAAAGAGGTCTTTTTAACCTTATTAGAATTACTAGATTAGATGTCGATTCAAGATGCTGCCTCTAGTTAGCTAACTCCAGTAATCTCGAATTTTGAAGAAAAAATGTTATCTGTTACTTTCTCCTCTCTATTCAAAATTGTTTCGGTTTCACCAGGATATCTAATTTTAAGACTTTATTAGCAGGGAATGTTCCTCAAATCTTGTCGAACAAATTTGGAAAGTCCTAATGAGTTTCAAAAAACATCAGGGAGTGGGACGAATCTGCTATCTCACAATGAAGACTCGGAAACCTCCAAATCCAGCTCGACGTTTCCAAGAACATCCATTGAGAAACTACAGTGGGAGGGGCACTCCAATCAGTTTACTCCTGAGGCTTGTGGTGTTACAAACCAATGCAAGACCAAGTCTGTGCGCTTTGAATTTGAATCGGACACGGCCGAGGAGAATACAAAGCAATCTAATTCCCCTGGAAGTTGCAATGTACTGAAACATTCTCCATATCCAACACCTTTAAAGCTAAGTGATGAGATGCAAACACCAGGAACTGTTTACCCCATATGTTCAGAGAATCTTGTAAATGGTGGGCGGGCTCGGATCAGGTCACAGTATGTCTGCAATGTTCTGAATCCTGTTCAGAATTCCTCTCGACTGATGGAAGTGAAAGAAGCAGACCCCGACAATCATAAACAAGTTGAAGGCGTAACTGAATCTCTTGAGCAGAGTGAACTTGCAAGCTCTGAGCGTTCATTTGTATCATCTAGGGGTAGAGACAAAGCTTTTTGTAAAGTGGTTGTGAATGAAAGCCTGTCTGAATGGCTGAAGCCATCATCATCCCCAAAGAATGACAACGTTCAGAATCGTATCTCACCATCTAGTGGAGGATCTCATTCTGGAAAAACTCCTGACATTGACAGGCCTATTCTAGGGACAGTCGCTGCACACTGGAATGATGAAGAACATTCTCGTATATCACCCAAGTGGTGGGATGGAAATGGGATCCCTAATTCAACTAACAAATATAATGAGGTATTATGAATTCCTACACTAACTTTCTTCCGCAAATATCATTGCAAACTTGCAAGTCTTATCTGGCAAAGTTGGTTTGTTCACAGGATCAGAAGGTAAGCTGGCATGCAACACCTTTTGTAGAAAGACTGGAGAAGGCTTTGTCAAACGAGAGTCTTGTCTTCCAAAGGTACATAGCATTCATTTCCATTCAAAACCTGCATACTTTTTTCAACAATTACATTTCTATACATCGTGTTGTCCATGGCGGGAGTTGGATGTGGCTTTTATAATGAATCATCTCAAAATACTTAGATATCAAGCTGAAGTGTAATTAAAGAAAAAGTTGATTAGAATGATAATGCTTCAACATGAATGAGCATACTAAATAAGCAAATTACATAACATTTCTTCAAATTGTCAACTTATGCCAACTGAATGGATATATAGCATATCATGTTAGATTCTCTACTGACCTCGTGAAGCTATCCACTTTTGCTCGCCACAAATGACACGTTATTTTTTCACTTGTCCAAATTCTAATGGGAGACTTTCTGCTGTACCTTTTTCTTGATTTGTAGGAACGTTTCCACCGAACCCATTGAGTTTGCTGAGAACGAGGAAAGTGATACTGCTGTGTCAAGACTCACAATGGCAGGTGCAAAACATCCTGAATCGGTGGTTTCTTTCTGACATATGGCACTACTTTCCTAGTTTTTTTCTTTTGCTCACCATATGTTAATGAAGGAAGAATATTTGCTGATATATTTTAGGCTAGCCATATGAAAAACATCTGAGCAGGCATATTTTGACTAGTTTCAAAAGATCCTTGAGCTATTATTCTGAAGTCTGAACCAGTGTAAATTTTCAGTTCAGAAACATTAAATGTTAAAACGGCTGATGAACCCCCTTGTCCGCTATAATGCTGCTATATGTGTTAAACCAAGATTATGATTTGTCATATAGTATTGTTGAATGCATGATAAGTATTGTATTGAAATTTATTGAATTCGAGCTCTTCTTCTTGACAGTTTTTCATTCTTTCTTGAATTATAGAACTTTGCCATAGCATGAATTTTTCTTTTTCCATCTGATCACTTGCCTGAATTGATAGCTTGTGTCATGTCAAGTCATAAAGATTAAAGACCTGATAATGTGATCATATCAAATCTGGTCTGTAAACCCCATTAGCTTGAAGATAACATTATCACCTTTCTTTCTCATAACATCTATCTACTATATTAAACGTCAAAAAAATTCGAGGGTATTCTCCCGACTCACCACAATTGAGCTTTAGACTTTTTTCCCAAAAAGAGACCATAATACCCTTTTCGCCCTGGTTTTTTAGACTTTTCACAACTCCCATTCCAAAACACCTTCCTCCTCTTCTCGCTTCTTCTTCTTCCCCAATCCTTCCTCTCACATACCATCTCCTCCTTCTTTCCAAATTTCATCACTTTGCAACTCCAAAGGTTAGTCGAAATTCTAATCCCATTGTTAGATTTTAATTCTAATCCCATTGTTAGATTTTCATTCTTTTTCTGCACTACATTAGAAACAGACAGTGAACTCCTAAAACAAACATGTTTAATTTGAATTGTTCTATTTGTAAGAAAGAAAAGGTGAGTTCCATCTTCTCCCTTTAACAATTGTTACATTACATTCGAAATCGTTAGGTTATTGGGGGGTTTTTTTTTTTTTTTTACTTTTTTTTACATTCGAAATTGTTAGGTAACAGGTTATTGGGGATGACTACCAAAAGTCATCGCAACAGTCAGTAGTAGCAATGGCCATTGGCAACGACTCATGTCTGGATGATGATTTACATTACATTCGAAATCGTTAGGTTATTGGGGGGTTTTTTTTTTTTTTTAACTTTTTTTTACATTCGAAATTGTTAGGTAACAGGTTATTGGGGATGACTACCAAAAGTCATCGCAACAGTCAGTAGTACCAATGGCCATTGGCAACGACTCATGTCTGGATGATGATATTGTTCTGAGTCTTATACATGTATGGCTTCACAACAATTGCCTTCATCTGTACGTCAGTTAAGGTGTTTAGAGTATGAATATGCCACCAATACATCCACTCTAAAAAGTTGATACGCCGACCACCCCATCAGTTAAGGTGCTTAGAGTATTATCACATTGTCATCAGACAAGGGTTTTAAAGTCAAGCCTTAAGTCATCATATGAATACAAATATCAATTAGAAGTGAAAGCAGCCGTACAATTGAGAGTTTCATATTTAAACAAAAGAGAAAGAAAAGGTCCCCAAATTTTTTGTATAACTTGGTTGACAACTTGACATCAGCAAGCTAGAAAACCAGGGTTGTGTTCAAACTCTATAAAAATACAAGAAGGATAATTGCGAGGTAATATCCTCTGAAACATAATAAAACATTTTCTAGATCTTCTTCTAGAACAAACATCAGCTAGCTAGCTAGATATATATATTCTTCTATCTATGGTGTGTTGTTTTTATAACCTTCTATAATGTGTTGAGTCTTAAAACATAAAATTATGTTCTTTGTCTCTGATTAGTCTTTTCTCACGTGCATAAGACATTGTTAAACTTCATGCTTGCTTTATTTTAATGAACATTCTTCATTCCTTTGTAAAGTTCGTTATCTCAACCTTCTTGGGGAGTGATTAAAGCTTCTAATTCCAGAAGAATGAGATAAGAGATTGCATACAGTCATGGTATGCAACATATGGACAAGAGATTGCCTTGGGATAAAAAAGTGAGTTGTAGGCATTCATCCCCCCTAACACTCAGTGTTTTAATTGGGGTTTTTTTTTTTTTTTTTTGCTTCCGTGAAAAAAACATGGAGCTGGTATGAGATCTTAGTTTGCCCACTTTGTCGAGAACAGATCAGGCACAAATCTTGGTATTTGTAATCGATTCGAATTTGTTTACTTAGTTCATTCTATTTGTCATTTTTTGTACAATTCATTCCTATTTAGTTTTATTCGGTTTATGTTTGAAACTATAATTTTATATGCTATATGTAGGACCTACCGAATAGATCAGCATGGGAAAAAGAAAAAGAAACCCCACATCAACAGACTCGGTGCTTCGAAATTGCATTGGTGATTTGCCTTTGGTTAGTATTTTTAATTTGTAGATTTTTCTTTGGTGAATTACTTTGGAATCATATCTTGCCTTGAGGTGTTGCATTTTACAATCACACTTTCTATTATTGAACAATTTCACTAGGATAAAAAAACTATACATGATGTTCATTATTTAACTGAGATTGATTTGCGTATAACTAATGTTCATTCAACAATTGTTCTGAATATATCTTTGACTTTTTTTTTAAACACTAAGGGTGCTAGGAAAAGAATTCAGAGGCTTAACCGCCAGAATAGGATGCACGTGCTTAGAAATAAAAGAGCTGCAACTGCAAATGCTAATACGCCATCTCAATCAAACCCTGTTCGCATGCCTAGCATTCGGACACGGGGTCGTGATAGAAGGGTTCAGTCGAATCCAATTCCTATGCGAGAAAATCGAATCAGAAATCATGGGGTGAGAGCGAAGCGTGCCCTCTTTCAGGATCCAATACATAATGAGTCCAATTGTCTTTCAAGAAGAATAGATGTCGATGGCTATGAAAATGCACTTCCACCTTATGATCCAGGTGATTGCTAAGTAATATTACATTTACTTATTTTTTAAAACACCTCTTCGTACTAATGCCTTTTTAATCTAATGTTTGTATTGACGTTCATACCATGTCACTCAGATTCTGACAGTGATCATTCAATTAATGGAATAACACCTGATTTCACGTATGAACGACAAGATGATTCGGATTCAGAAATCACCCGTGGGTAACTGTGCCAAATGTGTTTTCTAATTATTTTTATAGTATTTTTTGTTTGGTATTAATATCGTATATATTCTTAATAGGTAAAATGTTTGAACCGTTGAAGTTGGGAGGTCCAAGTAGAGTTTGCAAGAAGTGTAAAGCGATAGTCTGGTTCGAAGAAAGGAATAGAAAGTATGCACAATTGAATGATCCAAGATTCTCTATTTGTTGTATGGATGGGAAAATCAAATTACCGTTGCTGCAACATCCACCACAATTTTTGCAAAGGTTGATGGATTTTAAAGGAGGCCCACTTTCTGCCAAGTTCAGAGAGAATATTAGAAGATACAATTCGATGTTCGCTTTGACGTCTATGGGTGGAAAAATTGACAAGAGCGTAAACAACGGTAGAGGACCGTATGTTTTCAAACTTCATGGTCAGAACTACCATAAAATTGGATCATTGTTGCCAAGTGATGGCCAGAGTTCAGAGTCGCAGTTCCCAGGTTTTGATCCAAAACCAAAGTTTGCTCAATTATACATTTATGACACCGAACATGAAGCTCAGAATCGGATGGGAATTTACAACGACATGGTATTAAATATTGAAATTGTTCAAGGGCTAATGAAAATGTTTGATGAGAACAATGCACTGGTTAGAGTCTTCCGAAGTGCAAGAGACAAATACATTGAATCTCATGTGGTGGATTTGAGAATAAGACTTATTGGGACAAGAAATAGAGATGCGAGGCAATACAATTTGCCATCTTCAAACGAGGTTGCTGCATTGATAGTTGGAGATGGTGGTGAAGTAGTAGATCATCGTGACATAATAGTCGAAAAGAGAACCGGAGGTTTACAAAGGATAACTGAATTGCACCCAAGCTACATGGCGATGCAATATCCTTTAATCTTTCCTTATGGTGAAGATGGTTTCAGGACGAATATTTTGTACAACGGCTTAGTTGTTGCACGAGATAGAGGTCGGAGTAACGTGAGCATTCGTGAATATTATGCTTTCCGAATTCAGCAAAGGGAGAATGAAGGTCGTACATTAATAATGGCAGGTCGCTTATTCCAACAGTTTTTGGTTGACGCATATACAAGCATAGAAGAAGAACGACTTCGATGGGTCTGGAAGAACCAGAAACTTATTAGATCGGACTTATACCAAGGGTTAAGAGATGCTGTGATACGAGGTGACACTGCTGCAAATGTTGTAGGAAAAAGATTGGTCCTTCCTGCAACATTTACTGGGGGTCCTCGGTATATGGTTCAAAGTTTTCAAGATGCGATGGCTATTTGTCGTTGGGCTGGATCACCAGATTTATTTATAACGGTGACATGCAATCCGAAGTGGTCTGAAATTACTGAAGCAATGAGCTTGATTCCAGGACAAAAATCTGAAGACAGACCAGATATAGTTTCACGTATGTTCAAGATCAAATTGGATCTTCTTATGGATGATTTATGCATTCATAACCACTTTGGCAAAGTATGGGCAGGTAACAAATCCTAACTTGATTAATTTTCAAACTATATTGCTTTATTACATAATTTGCCCAGTTCATGTTTGCTTCTGACTTATGGAAAACACACACACTCAATCTCACAGCCACTAAGTATGAAACACATGATTGAGACCTATGTGGTTAACATTTTTATGTTCTAAAAAAATAGTATTAGGAACTACCATTCTATTCTTTATATGAGGAACAAAAAATATCATGTTTGTAGTCCTTAAATTATTTCTTTCTTACAAAACCGCTGAAACAGATTCTTCATAATTTTGTTAACTATACCAAATTTTTTCTATGAAAAATTAAATTATATTAATTTCCACAAAAACCTACGATCCCTATATGTATATAACAATGGTCACACTAAAAGTTCCTTTAAAAACATTTGCTTTTATTATAGATGATTTGTATTTTTAAGAGCAAATGTAAGATTTTTTACTTACTCTCGCTGTCCAAATCATAACATTAGGGTAGTAACTCCGACTCTACGCATGCAATGCCTTTATAGTCTATAAGAAACATGTTTCCAAACATTGAATTTCATGCTCCTTATGAGGATTATCGTAACATCAAATGCTTGAGATCTATCAAAGGCATTCTAAATGTCCAATTAACAGTTATATCACATCTGAATTAGAGTTTAAGTTTTCATTGTTTATAAAGTGTTTACTTTAGTACACACACACACACCTTTCTTTGCGTATGTTTGCTCTATAAAGGTTGATGCATACACGTACAACGATAAGTTAATATTGGTGACGAAATTCCACTGTTACGTACATAACCATTGCTTTTAGTTGCATGTATCATCTCAATGGATGTGAATATGCACAATACAAATGTTACGTATCTTTTCTCTTTATCATTAAATATTACAAAAAATGCATTCTTGGTGATCTTTGATTTATATTAATTTGAGTAATACCAATTTCAAGTTTTTAAGCTCATCATCTAAATTTGTCTTTATTGGTTAATTATGGCTTACCTCCATTTTCATTTTTCAGCTATTTACACTATAGAGTTCCAGAAAAGAGGTCTACCCCATGCTCATATCCTATTGTTTCTAGATGGTGCGGACAAACCAGATACTTCAGCCAAGGTAAACAAGATTATTTCTGCGGAGTTACCAGACAGAGCGTCAGACCCCTTTGCTTATGATTCAGTCCTTGAGTTCATGATTCATGGTCCTTGCGGAGGAGATAAAGACAGTTTTCCATGCATGGAAAAGGGAAAATGCTCAAAACATTACCTAAAAGAAAATTCCAATGATACGATGAGGGATCCAGAAGGTTTTTACATATATAGGAGGAGAGAGGATGGAAGGACCGGAATAAAAAATGGTGTTATTATTGACAATAGATCAGTTGTTCCACACAACCTTGATTTAGTAGTCAAGTACCAATGCCATATCAATGTTGAGGCTTGCAATCAGGGAAGAGCAGTCAAATATCTATTCAAGTACATTCATAAGGGAAAAGACAGAGCTACAATTGTGATTGAACAAAATGGTGAAGGAGATAACAATGATGGAGAAGAAACTGTCAGGATAATCGATGAAATTAAGATGTATCTGGATTGTAGATATATATCTGCTTCAGAAGCAAGTTGGAGGATATTTGGTTTTAGCACACAATTCAGAGAACCAGCTGTAGAAAGACTTCCATTTCACTTAGAAGATGAACAAGTAGTTACATATAGAGATAGTGATAATACAGCCGAGGTTTTGGAAAGAGCGAGCACAACAAAAACAAAGTTTCTCCAATGGATGGAAATCAATAAAAAATACCCAGATGACCCTAATGCAAGCGAATTGACATATGCAGAATTTCCAACGAAGTGGAGGTGGGTTGAAAAGAACCTGGAATGGGTACCACGGAAAAAAGGTCGAGTGATAGGAAGGATATTTTATGCACACCCAACTTCCGGCGAAAGGTATCATTAATCTACATTAATTCCTCCATAACTTTTTGTTGTCGTTATTATTATGTAGTCATTTACCTATTGCTAACACAACAAATTTTAATACTATATAAATTAATCATTGCAAACATTTTTTATTCTCTTGGTTTCAATATTCAAAATGCATACATGTTGTATTTTTTATTAAAATAAAACTTTATATATGTGGATTATGGTATAAATATTCTTATGACATAATTATGATATTTAATTGTTATGTTTATGTTTCTCACAATACCCATAACCAACCCTCTTGAATTGAGTAATTTATTTTCACCTGTTGATGGTTAAATCTTAACAAATTGTTACTTTTACTTTCCAAAAAAAAAATCACATTTATATTGGATATTAGAATAATTGATACTAATAATTTCTAAAAACGTCCAAACAGGTATTATCTTCGTATTTTATTGAACCACGTCAAAGGTGCAAAAGATTACAAAGATCTAAGAACTCACAATTATATCACTTATGACACCTTTAAGGAAACATGCATGGCAAGAGGATTGTTGGATGACGATGGTGAATGGAATGAAGGATTAAGATATGCAGGTACATGGTCGAATGCAAGCAATTTGAGGGACATGTTTGTCACAATGTTGATGTTTTGTGAAGTGAGTGACCCCTTGGATATGTGGAACAAAAATTGGGAGAATTTGTCTGATGATATTTTATATAAGCGGAGAAAGATAACAGGCAATCCAAATCTCCAAATGACTATTGAGGAAATAAAAAATGCTGCATTATGTGAGATTGAATTACTACTAAATGACAACAATCTCTCTCTTACAAATTTCAGCCCAATGCCACTTCCAGATATGTCAACGCACTATCATGTAAACAACAGGTTGGTCCAAGAAGAACTGGATTATGACCATTTGGAATTGGAAAGAGAATTTTCGGAACTTCATGGATATCTCAATGAAGAACAAAGATTTGTGTTCGACAAAGTGGTACATGCGGTCGATAGTAAAGAAGGAGGTTTATATTTTGTATACGGAAGTGGAGGTACAGGTATATTGCTTGAATATTATATCTTTCGTATTTTAAACAGTATATTATTATTGATTTTGTAATATTTTAAATTTTCTATTTCATTTACGTTCTAAAATGTCATGTTGTTAATTGTAGGAAAAACTTTCCTTTGGAAAACAATCATTTCAAGGCTTCGATCAAAAGGGAAGATAGTACTTGCTGTAGCATCATCAGGAATAGCTTCACTATTGTTACCTGGAGGAAGGACAGCCCATTCAAGATTTAAGATTCCACTAGAGGTGGATGACTACTCAACATGTAACATTAGTCAGAAAACAGATTTAGCACAACTCATACAACGGGCTGATTTGGTTGTTTGGGATGAAGCACCAATGAATCATAGGAACATCTTTGAAGCGGTTGATAAAACTTTCCAAGATCTAATGCATGATGCAGATGGGCATATTTTTGGAGGTAAAACAATATTATTGGGAGGAGACTTTAGACAGGTAATTTTTACATTCTGTAATTGAAATTGTTTCCTCTACATAAATTATTGATTCATAATTACAATATTATTATCAAAACTAATGTATATACCTTCCTCTTACAGACTTTACCAGTAGTTTCTAAGGGATCAAGAGAAGATGTGGTTGCAGCATCCATTAGCAGGTCGTATTTATGGTCAAAGTGTCAAATTTTTATTCTAAAGACCAACATGCGATTAAGAAGCAACAATTTGAGTCCTGAAATGGTCAAAGAAATTGAAGATTTCAGCGAATGGGTTTTAAAGCTCGGAGAAGGACGAATTCCCACAAGATCGGTAAACGAATATGATGACTCCAGCTGGATCAAAATCCCTGAAGACTTACTCATTGAGAATAATGGTGACCCAATCCAACAAATAGTTGAAACGATTTACCCAGATGTTTCAACCAGATTTGCTGAACCAAATTATCTCAAAGATAGATGCATCTTAACTCCAACCAATGATTATGTTGATAGTGTCAACCAAGCAGTGCTCTCAAGAATTCCTACGGCCTCGAGAATCTATGCCAGTGCTGATACAGTTAGTCCGGTGTCAGAATCATCAATTGAACAAGACCTCAATTATAGTATGGAATACTTAAACAACTTGGAGGTACTTTTTTTAAAAAAAAAAAAAAAATCATAAGTCGTATTAGTTCTTAGTTGGTTTTTTATTATACACTTATCAATAATTATTATTATACAGGTCTCTGGTGTCCCCAATCATTTGTTGGAATTAAAAGTTGGTATACCTGTAATGCTTATCAGGAACATCAATCCAAGCAAAGGATTATGCAACGGGACTCGATTGATAGTGACTGGATTGGAGCCAATGCTAATCCGAGCAACCATTATAACAGGTAGTAAAATCGGAAGCAAAGTAACTATTCATAGAGTAGTAGCATCTTCGGCTCCGACAAAGTGGGAGTTTATATTGCGAAGAAGGCAATTCCCACTAAAAGTTTGCTTCGCAATGACAATCAACAAGAGTCAGGGTCAAACTCTTCAACACGTAGGTATCTACTTACCTCGACCTGTTTTCAGCCATGGACAATTATATGTTGCTGTTTCAAGGATTACAACACGTAAAGGTTTAAAGATACTAATCAAGCGAGAAGAAGATGAACCGATAGGCTACACAAAAAATGTTGTGTACCACGAGATCTTTAATGGTTTGCCTACAGGTTAGTATCCTTTTATATAAACAATATATATAGATGATTAGTTTGTTGCTTTTTTTTTTTCGAATAAATAAATATGTTATTGAATTCTGAAACGATTACATAAACTAAACTGCCTACAGTTTTGGTATAGTGTTATATTAAAGAATAGAGCCGAGTTACAAAGAGAAGTCAATTTAGCTGTGAAGAAAACCTTGAGGGTATATATATCTTTCACATGTAGGTGGTGTCTTTACCGAATTAGCATTTATTAAACCTTTTTACCAAACAGGTGCGACTGTACATGGGTGATGGATGGCGTTTGGATTTCAGTCAAACACACTTCGATTCATATTCCCCGCCAGATTTTTATGTGAAGGTAAGTTGTATCTTACCTTCTTAAGTAATTACAATACCATGAGATTAACTGTGGTAATCTGTGTGGTTTGAAAATTGTCAATTGATTTGTCTAGAAATATTGTAATTGTATACTAGAGGTCCCTTACTCTATTGGTGAGATATACGCGATTCTTTAGGACTTTAGGAATGTATACTAGAATGACGACTTTATTCGGTTTCACCTGGGAGTTTGTCAGGCTGATATTCAATCTGATTGGATGAATTATTAATCAGTACCCAGTTTTTGCACTTCTGGAGATTTTAGAATGCTTCGAGCCATTTGCCTGAACAGAATATCAAATTTTGTGATACCCCATCCACAACATAGAAAATAAATGATTTAGCTTTGCCCACTTTAATAGTAGCAACTCACCTTGCTCATGGCACCATCCAACAAGTTTTTATGTCTTAATCGACTAATGATTTTACCCTCTCAGATAATACTTTGAGCTGATTGAGTTGTATATTTATGGAAGAGTCTGCCATATTTGGCGGTCAAACTGACCACCATTGAAGGGAGGCCATTTCTTTAGAAGGCCTTCAGCAGTAACGCTTCTGTTCATAAAGGAGTTTGAGTAACTCATCAAATATATACTTTTAGTTTAACATTATTTATTTTTTGCTCTTCTCATTTTTGCTGTCAGATGTAGCTATCCATGTGTTTCAAATGAAAGCATTTAGCTTTTCTAATTATTTAGACCAAACTTGAGACTTATAATTTAGATATGCTTCATTACAATTCATCATGAAAAATTGAATATTAACCTTGATTTTCATAACAAACCAAGAGAATTTTACTCAGGTTGGGAGCGAAATTCATGGACAAATATACTAATCTAATGACGGATTCGCGGGACAAACGGTAGCACAGAAGAAAGGCACATTTGACTAATCCTTGCAAGAGGGTGTCGTCTCAATGGTTGAAGAAGGGTCCATTTCACTGATCATTTTACACCAAATGCTCTCATTCCTATTGACTGTGGATGTGTTACAGATAAAATCACACATTTAAGTTTATTTCTTTTTGTTCCTAACTTTGCATACTCAAATAAATTAAACGTTGCTTTCACAATTACAACTATGACTACGAAATAAACAATGTAAAGGGTTGAAGTTATATAGTATTAATCAGACAAATTTATATCAAATTTATATTTACACATTATTTCAGATGGTCGTGTGGAATCGAAAATTTTAAGGTACATACTTGCTAAGACTTGCTAAAACATATGCATATAGCATCTAAGTTGTGTACAGACAAGGTTAGTTTCAAACTTGTGCAAATAATTGTAAGGTTCAATTATACTTAAGATAATCAATTTGTTCAAATCATTATGATCTATGTGCTATAGATAGTTAGCAGTGATATATTGTAGATCGGGGTGGTCTTTAGGGGAATTTTATTAAACGTCATTTCCCTATCTGATAACTACAACCCTGGTGAGTCCGTCCCTACATAAAGGAAAACAATCCATATAGGTGGAAAGCTGGAAGCTTCAATAGTTCCCTGCTGAACCTCAGAGTGCTATGTCTTTTCTTTTGAGATTAAGTTGGGCCCTTGGCCAAGCCAGCCATGCTACACCAGAAAGCCATTTCTGGCGAAAAATTCAAAGGCGATGATATGGAATGGATATTTATATCATGAAGCTTAATTACTTAAACAAGCAAGAGAATTGAAGTACTTCCCTTTATTTTTGTTATTCTTTTTTTATAAACATTATTAGTAATGAAAAACCAAAATACATATCCATATTGTAATATATGTGGATGTAGACTAAACCCTATCAAATCCCTATCAAATCCCTGTGTGTTTTGTGCTAAATGTGTTATCGTAAGTTTACTAACATCTATATACAACAGTTAAGCAAATGGACTGCCAATTGCAACCATCCAGATTGACATGTTTTACAATAAGAAGTTTGAAGTTTGAACACTTGAAAAGTCGTTAACCAGAAAACCAAGAGATCCGTTGAAACATTTGGCAGCATCTTTTAAAGCTGTGCATGAACCTTGGTCACATAAGAGATGTTCCTTGGAGGTGAGGTTAGTGGTGCAGTAAAAAATGTAGCAAATTTCATTTGCGAGTCTTTTAAATGGGGCCACAGCAGAAATACGAGACATTAAACAGACACATTGCATAGTTCATTCAAACTATCAGGTTAATTTTGTAAACGGGGAAGTATATGGAGCAGGAAGCAACATACAATAAGCCCAAGGAAACAACATTTCGTGCAAGGCGGCTAAAACCATAAACTACTGACACGGCTCTCCATTCCCGGAATACATTTATGTTGAGACCCAACTGATTTGTGGAACTGCAAGAGAATTCCAGCACCAGATTTTGATAGTAACCAACTTCCATTTTCTGTATTTACTGGATAATCTCTGGTGGTGACCTTCTTTTCCACAATGCTCCACGCCTCTATTGGTATGTGTCTTTCATTGAAACTATGACTCTGTTTGTGACTGTCTTCTCCAACTCATTATGTTCTTCCCTTTTGTTTAACCATCATAAACATATACTAATAATATGTCTTCTCCAAGTTTAACTGCTCTTCAGTAACCACATTCTCCTGCCTTTTTCACACTCTCTTCTTCCAAAATACAAACTCAACTCCTTACTTCAAACCAAATAATACATGTTGTAGTTGCTATTTCAATCTCTGGCTATTCATTTATTGGTGGATTTGTGCAGGTTGACTGTAGTGTTTCTGGCATTCGATGTGTTTTTTGCCATCTTTTGTGTTGTTTTGGCATGTATCATAGGCATCGCTCTTTGCTGCTGCCTGCCTTGCATTATTGCCATTCTTTATGCTGTAGCTGGCCAGGTACTTATTAATGGAAAAAATTCGTTGTTCTATATATATATATATATATATAACACCTAGCTAATCCCTTTCCACTATTTCTGGCATTAATAAACAGGAAGGTGCTACAGAATCAGATCTCAGTGCCCTTCCTAAATACAGATACCAAACTGGCAGTGTGGAGAAATCTATAGCTGGGGGGGGATCAATGATACCTGTGGATGGAGAACTGGCCGATGAACAACTTCTTCTACCTGAAGACGCGGTAATTATTTATGTTCTTGCATGTGCACTCTGATGAAGTTTCGTTACTTCACACATGTACATATCTTTTGCAACAACATTACATTTGGTAGTTAGTACATATATTTTTGAAAACAATCAATCTACCTAAAATAGCATCAGTCTGTATCCAAATTGGTTTCATGTTTATGTCCATGTTCTTAGAAAAACGGAAGAGAGCCTCGCAGGAATGTATTGTTCATAATAAACATAAACAAACTTTGCTACTGCATAGAGTTAATGCTGATGGTGTTCCAGGGATATTTGAGGGCATGATAAATCTCTTAATCATTTTCTGCTGTGTGCTTAACTTGATTTCGTTATCTTGCTGTAGGAATGTTGTATTTGTTTGAGTTCCTATGAGGATGGAGCAGAGCTCCATGCCCTTCCATGCAGCCATCATTTCCACACCACCTGTATTGTGAAATGGCTCAAGATCAATGCATCTTGCCCCCTTTGCAAGTATAATATTCTAAAGGGAAACAATGGACATGTTTGAAGTAACTAAGTGAAGCCAGTCGAGCCACAAATGTTGATCCACCAACCTGCTACACCTGTATATAGGAAGACATGGAGAATGATAAAGTCATGCAATAGAAATAACAAATATGTGGTGAGGCATACATGACCGTGCTTATATTTTTTTTGGCAATTTTGCATGGTGAAAAGGAGAAACAGAATTTCATGCCTACTGCGCTATTGGTGCGAAAGCCGAAGAGGAATCTTGCGATTATCTGTTTATCGTTAAAAAAAAATGATTATTGCACTGGTAGTTTTTGTTACAAATATTCTGTTGTTATGTGTCAAGTGTTTTTAAATGAATAGCTGAATCCAAAAGTTCCCCACTGCAAAAGCTTCCATGTGTTTATGCAAAAGGTAGCATGCATGGATGCCAATATCATTCTGATTATTTGAAGGATGTGAATGAAGAGATATTTAAAGATTCAGTATGCTGCTAAAGCCTCTAAGTTAATCTTCATTTCTGGAACGTTTGTATCTTTCTCTTCACTGTTATGAAAATAAAGGAAGATTCTGGCCTAGATAGCATGGTGTAACATAGTGTCCATCTTCCTCAGGTAACTAAACCTTCAAAAAAAATCTAGCTGTAGTTATTGTTATAAAACAGGAAAATCAGGGATTTGGTCCTGGAAATCAAGGAGGATAATAAAGTTATTATTACATAATATATATTCTTTCCATATATAGATTTCCATATACAGATTCCCATATAAAAATATATATTCTTTCCATATATGTAGTTATATTCTGTCCATATATAAATTCCCAATATTAAACACAAAAAAAAAAATTTATAACGTCAGACTTTTAAAGTTATTACCTTTTTTGAATTACCTCTTTTAATTTTAAGTTATAACGTCAGACTTTTTAAATTCATAAACTCTTACTATTCTTTTCCACTTTATGCTTGGAACTAAATCTTATAATCCCAAGAATCAAAATAACGTCTGTAACTCCCAAAAAACTTTAATACCACTTAATAAATCATCTGATCTATGAAATCCAAAGCTAAGCCAACAAAATCTATTTAAGGATGTTTTTCTCCAATACAAAACACTACAAGTTATTATCAAAGTTTTACATCATCTTCTCCACAGCCCATATCTGCATCTATCAGATTTATAGGTATTTTTTTACAACCTTATCTCTAACCCTATATAATGAAACATTCATCAGAAAATTCTTCTTTGTTTTCCTTACTTAATTTTGGTTAGTAGATATGCAATTGTTTTTGTTGTTTAGTTGTTTTTGTTTTTTTTTTTTTTTATTTTTTTTTTATGATAAAGTAGACATTTTATTCAAACTCTGCGAAAAAATACCATTACACTTCCTGATCAGCATGTATTGTACACCCCGTCAACTTATCTCAGAACAACTAACCACAACCTGATAACATATCCAACTACAAAGAAAACTCACTCTCACTAATGGGTTATCATCCACTATTTCTTTTTAGTATATACACTTGGTAGACTTATCTTCATATTTTCTATTCATTTTAAAATAAATTGTTTATTCTTGGTTATCTTAATCTTATTAATTATAATACTAACCTCGAAACATTACCAGGAATGGCAAGCAAGAAGATGTCTCTCATTACCGAACTCAAAAGTTCATATGCTCCCTGGAGGATACGGGTACGGGTCTTTAAATTTTGGGAAGGAATAAATTCAAAAACAGGAGAACCTTCGGGATTAGATTACATCTTCATAGACGAACAGGTATTATATCCCCTTAAAATTAATATAAACTTTTGCTCTTTTTTTTCCCCCAAATTTATTCATATAAAAAATATAACTACACAATACAGGGAGATCGTATACATGGAAAGGTGTTGAAATTCAACAAGGAAAGATTCATAAATGAATTAGAGGAGGGAAAGCTTTATATTCTCTCCAAGGTATCTGTTTATAAAGTTGAACATACTTATCGCCCTACGAGGTGCGAATACATGGTTTTCCTCAACACTTCCACAATTGTTCAACAAGTAGACGAAATTGATGGCTTCCCGAAATTTTCGTTTGATTTCATTAAGCTGAATACACTTGCTGAACAAAAGGATAACGTCTACTTGAATGGTATGTAGCACACCGTGAAGCTTATTGATCTACCTTTCCAACATAACTAATACCTAACAGCTCTCATGTTTTGCACCAGACATCGTTGGAATTTACATAGATTCTTCAGACGTACAGAATGTCAAAGAAAACAAGATACTTCGTGAGATTTGGATCAAGGACGAAACGTATATAGAAAATTGTTGTTGTCTATACCTGTTATTTATAATTTTGGTTTGTTTAAAATTAACCTAACATACTTTTCATTTTCCTAAAACAGAACTAACAATGCGAGGGTGGTGTTGTGGGGAGATCTGGCTAAAAATTTTGTGAAGCCTACCAATCTTTCTGAGAAGCCAATTTTCATACTTTCTTCTACTTCTGTAGACTACTACAGAGGTTAGATGTTATCCCTTACACATAACTACTAGATTTATTATACTTTTCTGATTTTAACTACTCTGTCCTCATTATAAATTTTTATATCTTTGTCCAGTGACACAGAAATATAGTGTGAACTCAAGGGAATCTTCGAAATACTATTTTGACTTGGATATTCCTGAAGTCCAATTCCTTAAGAACGGGTACGATATGATCATATATTTAAAGTTTCATTTATTTTCTTATATTGTTATTATTATTAAACATTGTTATTACAAACATAACACTAACATTAACACAGTCAATTCGAGATTGGAGAGACAAGCGAAAGTAATAATTGGACTGTCAATAACAGAAAAACCATTGCTGATATGGTAGATGAGTACAAGCCAAACTCTGCACAGGTTGGTCTTAATGAATTTCACTACAGTATTGCTAATGAGGAGTTCATTTTGTAGGTTTTCGCTTGGGTGGGTTACGTGTGTTCCATTTTCTGTGATTAACTTTAAATATATGATCATATCAACTTTCAGTGGATGATAGCCAAATATTGCTACAACTTCGATAATGTTTTTCTTTAATCTATTGCTATAATTTGCTTCAACTTATTTGCTCCGTTTTTAATATTTGCATACAACAGGTATTCTATACATGTGCTGCCAAATATTCAAGGTTTGAAGGGAAGTATACTTACCCAGCTTGCGCTAAGTGCACCAGGCGAGTTGTAAGAAATGGTGGCACTATGAAGTGCCCAAGATGCGCACCTCCCCAATCCATAACTCAAGCGTAAGTGCTATTCAACCATCATAATTCTTCGTTCAAAGTTGATAATCGAATGAAAAAACTAATTGCAATACATTTTCATACAGAATCGTCATCACAATAAACATACAAGATATTAGTGGGACTTGCAATGTAACGTTGTTTGGTAATAAAGCTGCTGAAATGTTGGAGAAAGATCTTGAAGAGCTATTGGAGTATGAGCAATTGGGTGTAAACTTAAGCGATGTATTTGAAGAAGTGAGAGGGAAAGACTTCATTTTTGAAGTAAAGATGTCGACATATCAGGACAACATGTCATTGTCAATTAATAAATCAAAAGTAATTCATCTCATACCAGACGAAGATGAACCAAAAACTGATGACACAACAAGCTTTGGAATGGTAACAATAAAGCAGGAAAAGGATGATAATGAATCTCAACCTAATCGTGAAGTAGATGGTGATGAAGACGATGGAATCCAGCTTGCGGTGATGAAGAAAAGGGTGAGACCATATTTATTTTCACCATCTTCCTGATTTTTAACTAACAATTGTTATGTATTGTTAATCATACCTCATATACAGGCTTCCAAAGAAAAAAAGGGGACAAACAATATAAAAGAAGGCAACAAAGATTCACCTGCAAAAAAAATGAAATCCAAAGAAAATTAGAGGTATAATTCCTACCAGAAATTCGACCACAACTGAACAACATTACTTGTGAAAAACATTACTACCACGATTTCTAACTTTTGATTATTATTTATGTAGGACTTGCATGAAGAGACCAAAGGGCAAGACATGGAAACACATGATAATTAACGGTCTCCACAAGTTCCTACATAAACGACTATGTTTGGATTTTTAATGGTTTTTAGGGTGCTCGGATGTCTTTTTTTTAAAAAAAAATAAAAATTGCTTGATTTTCATTTCGTTATGTGTGTTTTACCATGTGATTAAGAGACACAAGTTTAATATTAATAATTGGTTTTGAGTGCTTCACTAATAGATCTCATCTTCTCCCTTTCTTCATATTGTCGTTTTAATTTTAATGTTTTCACTTGCCAATGTTCTCTTCACTTGGTGTCTTTAGTACTGTCTGATGATCAAAATGGCATCAATCACTCTATATCTTTACAGATAACTAAGCTTTGCGCTACTACTAAGATTGTTGCTTGCACCAATCATCTAAAAGGAGACAAGACTGCTGAAAAAGTGGTGTAATAAACCAAGAATCTTTTTCACAGACAACGCAGGTCACCCACCAGCACTATCCATCTGCCCACATAGCTTTCCAGGTGCTATGTTTCGCCTTTCGCCAATTTTTATTTTTATTTATTTCTAATAAAGAATAAATTTTGACCTTTTCTTCAACGTGTTTAATAAACTATTCATGGAATTTACCATCGATATATTCTACATCATTTAACCGAATAAATCTTGATGAAATCCATCCAGCTAAACTACATCGCGAAACCCGTGCGTAGCACGGGGCCACCTACTAGTAATTACTAAAGAGCTAAAAACAATACTCTTCCTCACACACTGAAAATATTACTTAGGATTTGGACACAGACATTGAACTCTGTGTTACCTTCATTACATACAATTCCAAGCCTGATTTACTCACACCACAGCTTATCTGTGTGTTCAATAAGCTACTTTCCCCAGTTCTAACAAATTTAACTTCATACCCATAGCAATACAAAAGCCAAAACCAATGCCATAAGCCCCATATTTGACTCTCTGCACACATTTCTTCCTGATCCAGACACTCCCCAAACCCTCACATCGTCCACAACCGGCCCACAAAGTGAGCTCTTGTCATCTTTTCTCGTATTGTAATATATGCTGTAGAATGCAATTCGCGTCCTGTCAGCCTTTGCTGTGAATGTTAAATTTGCAATGTCAAAGGTACTGTTTGCCATGGGCAGATAGTGGATGTTCTGTGCTTGATCCCCTGCAAATGCCATAACTGCTAGTGGCTCTTGGCAAGTGTCACCCGCATGCCCTAAAGAGAATATTAAATTGTATTTTTTCTGGGGTGTGGTATCCACCATTTGTGAGATGATACCCTCTTTCCCTGAAAGCAACTCAATTCCTCGTTTCCCTTGAGGAACTGAAAAGTGATAGGAATCAATGTAACGGACAGCCCTATTGGATTCGACAATCCAACCAGGCAATGACGATGTCTCTTCATCTAGATTAGTAGGAAGCAAAACACCCAATGAAGCATTTCTAAACATCCACGGGCCTTCTTCAAAGTCACCATTGAGAACAGCATTGTCTGCCATGCAAAAATTACAGATTATAAAACTTGTAGACTGCTGGTTTGTGTAGAAATCTTCAATAACGTTTTACAGGATTAGATGTATCACTCTCAACATTAATAATCAAATGCAAGGCGCAATGAGATCAGACTAATATTAAGTAAGTTAGATGTGTACCTTTAGGTCTATCGGGAGTAAAGAGCTTTTTAATGGCAATGTCATCAATAATAGGTCCACATGTTGGATCATCTTCCATTCCTGGATTCCGAAACACTACACGACCATCATCTAATTCAGCTTGGAAGGCCCATGCGTACGTATCCCAACCCTGTACACTGTACAGTGTTTGTAGATCAATAGTCTGAGATGCAGGAGGAACAGATATATTAAGAGACTCTAACTGAGCACAGGTCCTTGCAGCACTAAATGTGATAGAGTAAAGAGAACCCTTCTCAAGCTTAAGCTCTTGACTAATCTCTGCATCATTCCCTAGTCGCACAGCACGTAAACCTTGAGGTACAATAAGAATCATCCCACCTTGTTTCTGTCCTGATTCTATAAACTCAACAGTTCCATTTGTTTTCCAATCAGGGATAGCAGTAGGTCCATCCCCTACTCCCTCATTTGTAGGAGTCATTTCAAAATCCCCATTGCTCACCAGACCTAAAAGAAAAGGGTATATTACTGGTCATTGTGGAAGTCCCATTTCAATCAAGTAAGATTACTTTGTTGTTTGATAAAGTGTGAACACCAAGACAGACGAGAAAAAGCCATTACCACTTTAGATGGGAGGAGCAGAAGAAAAAGCTAAAAGCACCTAAAGATCCACTTAACTTATATGAGTGAGAGTGAGAATGAGAATAATTTATACTCACTCATCCCAAAGCAAGACAAAGAAAAATACTGGTCTTCATATGACTTGTTTTTGTGAAAAAACAAAGTGTTGGTGACTTGCTTGGTTCAGGTTAAAGCCAAGGGCCAAAGTAACCAATCTGACATGTTACATGAGACCTTCAGTCATGGTCACTACATATGTATTTGTTATTTTGTCTACTAGATGACACAAAACCTTGAGCTGTCTATGTTATAATTACAACTGTGGTCTGTGGACTGTGGACCAGTGGACCCCAACCCATGAAAGCAAGTGCAGATATATATAACAAGGGTACTGTAGTCAAGAAATCAAGAAAGAACAAAGAAGAAGAAGAAGAAGAATCCCCAATGTTGTTGTGTTGTTGAAGATGAAATCTACAGATTCTTACAAATTAAAATGAAATGGGCATACTAATAATCATGCAAATAAAAGGAATATAATTGAAATATAGGTATATATGTAGTCATTCACTAATTCATAGCTTAAGATGTGTAAACAAAACATACCATCTTCTTCTGCTGCTGCTACTGAGGTAGTGATGGCTGAATGAGTGGTACTTATAAGTAGAACTACCAACCACCAAATGGAAATCCAGTTTACTTTACCAAAAATCCAAGTTGTACTTCCCATCTCTCTCTTTCTCAATATCAAAACCAGAGAATTGAAGCAAAGAGGAAGAAGGAATGTTACAGATAGAGCAGAGGAGTGCAATGAGTGAGTGTGAGTGAGTGAGTGACTTTTGGGTATGGTGTTATATGAAGGGAGAGAGCATAAGTCCTACATTATTATTGGTTGAAGTCTTAAAGAAGTTTACTTTAGGACTGAAATGTGGTTACTTTGCTTTCTTCAAATTATTTTTATGAAAAAGCATTTTGATCTGCTTCTTTATTTATTCTTTATTCTAGGTCTTGTAAAATGAGTTCCGTGTTTCATGAATGAACAGTATTTGGCGCCGTATTTAGACACCCCACCACCACCCATGCTCCATAATAAACATAGAATACTAGAATAGAATAGACATAGGAAGTGGGAACACACAACACCTATGTCTCATTGTCTCATTCACATTGCATTACTCAGTCTAACATATACAGTTACTCCATACTAAGTTGAAGTTACAATGTCCTATGTATGTATGCATGGGTTTCAATAACTATTGGTCTGAGTTTTTTTACCAATGGTAAAAAAGTTTTAGAGGTGCCACAGAGAGAGGAAGAAGGTTCTATCATAACGGTAAAAGTAAATTATAGTTTTAGACTTGCCAATGATTAGTTTTAAGATGAGAGATAAAAATGACTTTGGCACAAAGTAGTTCTTGGTAAATTTGCACTTTGCTTAATTTTTAATTAATTAAATGAGTCTACATAGTACTTTTAACTCTTTGGCAAATTTGTCAACTTCTGAAAAGTAATATACCTTTAAAAATACTTTTAACTCTTTGGCAAATGTTCCTCAAATTAATTTCAAACCTTCCCAATACAAATCACATTTTCTTCGAACACAATTTTACAATAAAAAAACATGTATACCATTCTCATTCTATTTACAATCAATCTTACATGTTTTCTCAGGTAAAACGACAATCTAAGAGAATCTATAAAAAAAAAAAAGACTTACCAAAATTAAACCAAAACATATCACTCGCAATAGATTCCCTTGCATATAAGACATTCCCTTACCAAAACCTAATGTATAACTTCATATAAGACATTACCCTTTCACTCAATTCATTCTCTTGCATAGATTTTTTTTTTTTTAACAAAATAAAATTTTTATTAAAATTTCCTACTAATACTTCAATAATGTATTCCTTGCCACTTGATCATCTGTAGCTCGTTTTTGTTTCATACTTTTTTTTTTAGTAAGTAATTTTTTTTATTAATTTGGACATAAGACTATACATTCCCTTTCATTCATTGAAAATTCCCTTTCTAGTGTTTTTTTTCTTGACAAAATAAAATTTCAATAATATATCCTACTAATAACTTCAAAAATGTATTCTTTACCACTTATCTTCGGTATCTCGTTTTGGCCTCATACTTTTTTTTGGGCAAGTAGAATATTTTTTTTTATTATTGATTTGGACATAAGACAATACATCATCATACAATACATTCCATCTTTTTACTCATAATAAAATACATTCCATCGCCTAAGGGTTGTTTTTTTCCCTCTTAAAAAAATAAAATTTTCTACTAATACTTCAAGAATGTATTCCTTGCTAATTGATCTTTGGTAGCTCATTTTTGCCTGGCAAGTAGTTTTTTTTTTATTGATTTGGACAGAACAATACATCCCTTTTCACGCATGTCGCAAAATATATTCTCTCACTTAGTTGGTTTTTTTCTTTTTTAACAAAATAAAATCTTCAAATAGTATTTCCTGCTAATACTTCAAGAATGTATTCCTCGTTACTATTTTATTATTTTTCGTACATCAAAATTTAACATTATTGATTTTAGTTTGGTAGAAAATTATAGTTGGTGAAAATGATGATAAGAAGAAGAGTGGGGGTGGGTTCAGGTGATAGAATGTAAAGTGATGGGGTTAGAATGTTGGACCCTACAATTTGTTTTTGTTTTTTTTTTTTTCTTGGTTGAAATCTTGAATAAGTAGATCGCAATTTGAAAATCTGAAGTCCAAACAAAACCTACCTGCTAAAACACTTACGTCGTAATTTATGATTAGATCTAACTTGGGCTTGGGCTTTACTGTAGCTAACTACATGCGGCTTGAACCATGTGGCCAACTTTGAACTTACCTAGTGTTAGTGAAAAATCAAAAATGTAGGAGTAATCAAAGGCTCATAGTTGAAAATATGGTTAATATTCGCAAATATATTTATTTTTAAAAAAATATATGATATCAAAATTCAAAATATTCATGAATATTCTATAACTTTTGATATATAATAATCAAATTTTATTGATAAGCTCAACGAATTACACAAAAGTAGAGGACAAACGCGCTACAAACTGCGCGGCAAGTCCTTTCTGGATAGCAAACCCGATTCTCCTAAATACATACTCGTTCGAACCTGCAGTCATCACGTTGCTATCCATTATCTTCTGCACTCTCCTGAGGAGCTCAACTGCTGCTGAGCCTAGTAATCCAAATGTGTCAAATGCAAAAGGGATGAAACTATGTTGGTTAGCCCTACAAGCTCCGTCATGTTTCTCCACTTTTGCCGCTGCTGCATTGCTAGCTGCTAGCCCCACCTCAAAAATCCCAGCACTCAGCCCAACCATCGGAGACGCCCCTGTAACATCAACACACGCATGTTTACCTCCCGACCAGTTGTAGACAAGAATATCAGCAGGACGTAGTGTCGATCTTCCTTCCTTAGGATCAGTAAGAAAGTTAACAGGAGCCTCCTTCTTAACCTGTACGCCAGCCCGCCAGAACACATCACACAAGATATCTCTAACGTGGTCATGCCTGTACTTGAAGCCGGGGTAATGCTTACAATGGGCCGCATGGTCCCCGAAAGCATCAAGTCTACTCTTCTTACACACTGGACACAGCTCACCATCTGAATATAGAGGGATCATCAATCGATAACGAAGAATGGCACGATACTCTACAGGCGTCATGCGTTGTCCAAGCCCTTCCATCGGGATAGCAAGAAGAAAATCTTTGGCATGTTCTGACTGTACACATCCAATCACGGCTTTTTGTCTAGCTGACAACTCAAATTCCCTCTCAAGACCAGAACTAATCTTGTTGTAGTATGCTTCCGCCAAGACATGTTGGGGTCTGAAGGGGACGGTAGCAGTTGGAGCAAGATTACTGAGATCAAAATCAGGTATAATAATTTGTTTCTAGTGTCGAAATTTTGAATATACGGCATTTTCAACTGTGGGAGTACCATTATTTATTTTATTCCTAGGGCATTTTATTTTGTTTATTTTTACCCTAATGGAGTGAATGATGCTCTTCTGTTCAACTTTATTAAAACCGATATATCGCCCGATATTGATATTTCGGATTCTACAAAGTTGCAACTTGTTTTACCCAAAACTTGCCATCAAGTTTGCAACTTTACTCTTCAAATTCCCCGCCAAATTCCCAAACTTTTTCTTCTTCTTAATGGAAAATCGAGAAGATTTGAAATCCATAATTCCATTATTACCTTTAGTTCTTCGATCATCATCACTCTTCTGGTCATCTAGAGTAGTTGAAGCACTTAAATCTCTTTCTAAAGGTCCAAATCATAGTAATGTTGACTCTGGGGAGGTTTTTTTCCTTGCAATTTCTGATATTAGAAGCTCTCTTGGTCTTGAAAAAGACCCATTAGCTTTTTTAGCTGCAGATGGATATACCCTTTTCTTTGATGAGGTAGATTTACTTCAATTTTGCTTTAGGGTTTTTGATTTTAAGTTAAAGATTGGATTTTTATTTGAATTTTGGAATTATTTTGGGTAGTTGATGTCAAGGGCTGAATCGAAAAATTGGTTTGAAGAGATTGTTCCTGCATTGGCATCTTTATTGTTGAAATTCCCATCTTTGTTAGAAGCTCATTATAAGAATATGAATGGGGATGATCATATGATGAGTGAAGAAAAAGAGGGGTTTTGCGGCAATGGAGGACTTTGCTTATTGGAATCACAGCAAGCAGGCATTGTGTATATCAGTCAGGTTTGTTTTTGCTTTTCATCATTAACTTATGTTTGCATTTGGGATTGTAAAGCTTGATATATTGCTCGGTTTTTCTTGAACAGGAGTTGATTGGTGCTCTTCTAGCTTGTTCATTGTTTTGCTTGTTTCCAACAAGCAATAGAGATGAAAAAGATCTTCCTATCATCAACTTCGATTATTTGTTTGCGTAAGTAATCTTCATTTGTACTGTTATGATTGTTTCAAACTGTCATCCATTGTGATAAAAATAATATGAACTTTGCCTGAGCTTTGGGTCTTATGGTTGCGTCTTATAATCATTTTGGGAGGATTTTTAGTGTAGTACTAAAGTACATGCTTGCGGTTTTGGGTCTAATTATATGGGGTTCCTGCTAAAACTGCAGTGGAATTTTTTGGTATCAAATTATTAATGGATTATACGAACTTTAATTTTGTATGATTTTGTTCTACTTTTTATGTAACTTTTACCAAATTTCTACTTTTCTCAGGAGTCTTTGTCCCCATTACACCCAGAAACAAGAAAATAAAATAATGTGTCTTGTACATTATTTCGAGAGGATATGTTTATGCATGCCAAAGGGCTTCATCTCATTTGAAAGGAAGGTTCTTCCAGTTAATGATAATCGTCATTGTATTTCTTATCCAAAATCTGACTTTTGGAGCAAATCAACGGTCCCTCTCTGCTGCTTTGAGGTAACGAGTGAATATGTCTAAGTGAAAGTTAGCTTAGATCTATGATGCACGTTTTTGTGGATTGTTCAAAAGTTATGTTCAAGGCTACTTCATTAGTTTGTTTATCGGCATTATTGTATCATTCAACTTGTTGGGAATTTTTTGGGGTTTTAATTTTCATACTCAGGTTTGTCATTCAGGCTTGATAGAAGATCAGCTGAGTGAAGCTCTTGAAGTTGATTTTGCTAACAAGTATATTGGAGGTGGTGCTCTGTCTAGAGGCTGCGTACAGGTTAATATCTTAAACTATTTGCTGGCACACCTTATCTTGTTTCTCCATATAAATGAGGTCTACTTATTGTTCAATTTCTTTGAAGTAAATGATGGTGTAGTTTAAGTAGATGACTAGTTCTATTATAATGTGAGTATTGAGAATGATATAATTTGCCTGTGATTTATATAGTAGCACTGACTGCATAGACGGAGGAAGCTGTTTAATGCGTTTCGGTCTGAGGATAACTCCTTATCCGAGTTTATAATTTATAACTCAAGGCTACCTACTCTGTGTTTCTTGCTATGTAAAATGATAGGTGAATTTAGATGACTATTAGCTGTTTACTCCTTGGTCAAACCCTTCTTATAGTGGAGCATTCCTCTATGTAGGAACATTGATTTTGCTTTTACGCTTACGCCTATGTTTATGTTTATGTAGGAAGAAATTCGTTTCATGATCAATCCTGAATTAATTGCTGGGATGCTTTTCTTGCCTTCAATGTCAGACAATGAAGCTATAGAAATTGTTGGCGCAGAAAGATTTTCAAACTATACTGGGTGAGTCCATCTTTGTTAGGTCACCTTTCCATATACTTTTAACTGTTACATGAAATCTCGTAGAAATCACGTATAGGCTATATCCCGATTGGAAAAAAAATCTTTGGTATGCCAAATTAAAATACACATTACAGAGTTTCTGCTAGATTAATAGACTTCTCAGTTTCCGTTGGCTTACATATTCAAGGTCATCATTGATGTTATAGATATGCTTCCACATTCCTTTTTGCGGGGAACTATCTGGATAAAAAGCCAATAGACTGCTTGGGGAGACGGAGGACAAGGATTATAGCTATAGATGCATTGTGCAGCCCAAAAATGAGACAATATGGACTTGAATGTCTCCTAAGGTATGATAAACACGTGTTAGAATTGCTACCTATGAGTATGGCCAATAAAAGAGGAGAAATGTTTATATAACTGGGCCACTTTGATTTATGTACTTAAAAAGACAAATAATTGTTTCACCATGTGTACATAATTCAATTGATAACTCTATTTAGTTGTCAGTTAATCCATTTAAGGTCTCGCCTACTTTACGTGGTTGATATCTTGTATCACTTGTCAAACTTTTAAACTACTATATATCCTTATGGAACAGGGAAACTAACAAGGCATTCTGTGGATTTTTTGACCAATTGAAATATCAATGCTATGAGAAATTCTTTCAAGATGATGCTTTTTGTGGAGGTCATTTTGATGCCAGCTTTCATCAATCAGAAATTTCTGACCAGGTTATCCTTTTTTTCTCGATATATTTACGTATGTTGATAATTTTGGTCTGGAAATTTATTTGCTGCAATAGTTCATTTATCTGGCATAGTATGGAGGCTTGGTCTATTTACATTTTTCCATTTTTTTTTCATGTAATCTCCTAGTTGCGTGAATCCTCTTCAACCACCGAGGGACGAAATGGAGAACGAACTAGAGCTGAATGGATTGGAAACTTTCAGGATGAATGTAGTAGTAAGAATTCAGATGCCAAAGATAAAATTGGGATTGTAACTGGAAATTGGGGGTGTGGTGCTTTCGGAGGAGACGCAGAGATCAAAGCTGTAATTCAGTGGCTTGCCGCTTCTCAGGTTGTTCCCCCTCATGTTTTGTCTGCATTGATATGGAAAATCTTGTTACAAGTAAAATAATATGTAAAAGATGCAATGATTCTATGAACTTAAAGAAGAACCTCAATTTAGAGATATATGTGTCTTTCTATGTTCGAACTGCATTTTTTCAATTATTGCTAATACGTGTGATTTACACAAAACAGAAGGGGAAAAGCACCCATTAGTGACCATTGCATCTTTTGGAATTTTAACAGATACATGCATTTTTTTCAGGCACTGAGACCTTTCATCATGTACTATACTTTTCAAGAGGAGGTGTTGCAATATTTGGACCAGGTATGTCCTTGAGCCAACTAAATGATATTATATGTAGCATCCCTAACAATGCGAACTGTAAAATTAGTTCACAAGCACAAGCCATCTGGTTCCTTTGTTAACCACTTAATTATTGCAGTCTTTACTCATTGCCAAAGAATCTCGTACTATAATATATTCTGATAAAGCAGTGAGGCCTCACCCTATTCTGAACTTCTAAATTTGATAGTGACTCTTGAAAAAAATGGACCATAGACTCTTATAGTAGATCAGACTTTACACACTTCTACAAATTTACTTTACTTGATTGAAAAGGCAAACGAATAGGAAGGAAGGGATTTATTCACATCTCGATGATATCCCCGAACACCGATGAAATCTCTGTTCACTAAATCAAAGTTTCCGTTTTCTTGTTTGGACTATGGGTCCTGTCCTGTTTCTATTAATCATATACGTTTCAATGAAAAGACTTGACACCTTGTTTGTAGTAGTACGTACTACGTAGTTGTTATTTTTTTCTGACTTTGGCTTGGCAGGTGACTGCATGGATTGTATCACATGGATGGACAGTTGGTGATCTGTGGAATATGTTGTTGGAGTATTCATCTCAGAGAATCAAGGGTGAAACTCGTGCTGGATTTTTTACATGGCTCCTTCCAACCTTAAACATGCATTGAATCACACATCTTATTAGATCCACGTTGTATTTATTATTGTACACGAATTATCTGTGAAAGATCACTTTTATTTTGCCAGTGTTTGTCATATTCTTTCCCAGTGTACTTGTTTTTTGTTTTCTACATACAGCCTGAAAAGTGAAAAAACAATGAACATAGATGGTGAAAACAGCTGATACCACGTTGTACAGTGACGGTTGGTTCAGTGGTTGTGCCTGATTGTTCATTGGCTTGAATGGCTTATTTTTCGCTTTAGAGGAGGTGGTAATTCCTACCCGCTTGAGTTGATCTATAAGAACGTTATGCTTGGCCTACTCCCATAGCAGCACTCACGAGTCACGACACTAAAGCTATGGTAGTAAAAGAGAAGAGAAGAGAAGAGAAGAGAAAGTTGTGTTTGAAAGGAAAGGCTTTGCAGCGTGGCAGATTAGCAGCTATGCAGTGTGCTAACCAGTGTCAAAAACACCAAGCTGAGTATGCTCCATACTGTACATGCTTGCTCTGAAGTCTGAAGTCTGAAGTCTGAAGTCTGAAGTCTGAAGTCTGAAGTCTGAAGTCTGAAGTCTGAAATCTGAAATCTGAAATCTGAAATCTGAAATCTGAAATCTGAAATCTGAAATCTGATCAATCAAGGTGACCTGTGCGTAATAGTGTAATACTAACAAAAAGGTCACGTTCACGTTCACGTGCGTACGTGCCACAGCCCACGAACCAACGAACCAACCAACCACTAATATTTTTGTTTGTTGGTAAAAAATAATCGATTTTGATTGGTTGATGAGGAGATCAAAAAATGGTTCTCCAATCTCCATTTCCAATGGGAACACCACCAATAAACCACTACCACCACCACTTGACCACCACCACCACCACCACCAAAAACCAGATGCAGCAACCAGCAGGTGGTGATTGGTGATTGGTGATTGGTGGTTGTTAATATTAATATTAAAATTCAAATAAAATATTATAAAAGCGCCATTCACTCACTTTTGCTTCTCTCTCCTCTAATCACAAAAAAGTCACAAATAAACCCATTTTCTCTCTTCTTTCTTGTTTGGTTTTGGTTTTCTACTTTTCTCCCTATTCAATCTCTTCTCTCCCCCCGCACCCTTGTTTAGGGAATTGTTTTGTTTTTTTGTTAAACAAAACCAAATTTCTCAATAACTAACTAATTAACTAACAACAAAACCAAACCAAACCAACTTTCAATTCTCTCTTTCAATCAATTTCAAATACCAAGAAGAGAAATGGGTTTGACCATCTCGAGATCATCGTAACCAAAGAAAGAAAGAAGATGAAAAGACCCAAAAGCTACACTACTCTTTTCCCTCTTTCTTCTTCTTCTTCAATTACTACTACTCCTGCAACTACAAATGGAGGAGTTGGAGTTGGAGTTGGAGGAGGTAAGAAGTTTAAATTATCACATTTTTTATTGATTTTAGCCGCATTTTACCTAATTTTCATTTCTTTAAAGTTCCCACACTTTCTTCAAATCGCCACCATTACAACTACATCTATTAATAATAATGATATTGTTGTCGACCAACCAAATGTTGTTAATGTTGAAGATCTTCATCGTATCTTAGAACAACAACAATCAAATGCCCCACGTCTTAGGGATCCAGATTCTTTGTCTTCTTCTTCTTCTTCTATTAAGCCTATGCAGTATCGTTATGGTAGAATTACTGGTCAAATTATGCAAAGAATGGAAAATAATATTGAGGGTAATTATTATAATAATAATAATGTTAATGATAAGAATATCACTCGACTTTCTTCTTTGGAGAAAATGGCCAATGAAGCTTGGACATTAGGTATTAAAGCTTGGAAGGAATTAGAGGAGGAAGAGGATAATGGGAATGTGAGGAAAAATGGGGACGATAAAATTGTTATTACTCCTAATAATAAAGCTCAAGGTGATGATGTTATTACGAGTGTAGTTGAAGGGCGGCAAAAGATTCGTGAAGAAGAAGTGTGTCCTTCGTCTGTACAAGTTAATGGTGAAGAGCTTGATAAAGGTGAAGGGGAAGTTCTTTTGTTTCTTCCATGTGGTCTTGCTGCAGGTTCATCTATAACTATTATAGGAATACCTCATCATGCTCATCAGGAATATGTGCCTGTTACTCAGAGATCAAAGATGAGATATGTGGATTCTAGAGTTATGGTTTCTCAGTTTATGGTTGAATTGCAAGGTTTGAAAGCTGTTGATGGAGAGGATCCACCTAGGATTTTGCATTTGAATCCTCGTTTGAGAGGAGATTGGAGTAAACGGCCAGTTATTGAGCATAATACTTGTTATAGGATGCAATGGGGCACAGGTCAAAGGTGCGATGGAATGCCATCCAAGACTGACGACGACTTACTCGGTAATAATCTTGCTTTTCCTCAACTAGACTTTTTCTACTAGAAGTAAGTTAGTTGAAGTATTGCTCGTGACAACCATGAATACAAATATCTAGCTAATGAGCAGTATATATATATAAAGGAAAATAAAAGCTTCCGTTTGGTTAAGCTGAAGTTATAACCTACTTGTTTTAACGATAAGCAAACGATAAATTTTGTTAGTTGTCAAAATGGGAATGCAGGATGAGTTAAACAGTCAAAATATTATAATCTACTTTTCGTTTGAAATTTATGACTACAATGACAATATAATTCTAAGTTGCATTATTGCCTTAATGTGTCTAGTCGTTAGCCATATCTTGATTGCAATAATAAAATCTGTTTAGTCACTGAATTTGGATGTAGTAAGTGCTCTTTGGGATTTCTTCCAAGGTAAAGAAACATTCCCTTTGTATGGTAGCCTTGCATATGCAAAACCTGCAGGAGCAAGAAGCTCCCCAACTCCTAAGATGAAAGGCCTCATATACATGTTTGTTACTTTAAATGAGTTTCCAGTCAATGAAATCTGTTAAGATTATAGTGTGTACTATTGCTTAGCCTAGCATATATATTGACACTTTATCTGTGAGGTATATAACTCAGAGAATTGTGGCGTACTGAATGAAATCAAAGTAGGAGTTAATGAAATGTCGCCTTAGGTTTTCACTTAAAAGTTAAAACTTAGTTCTAAATTGACTGAATTTCTGTATGTGGTCCTTTTCTATAATTCTATGCAATGCACTGTTACTTTGGTGATGCTTCAAATTGATGGCCTTTCTCTTGCCTTGTGGATTTCGATGTTTGTTACCAAGATCAGTGACATGGTCCTCGAACTACTAATATGCAGACACTTTTATCAAGTGTGGCTATTTAATTTCTTTTGCTTTTGTTGCTTATGCTGGCAGTTTTGTTGAGTGGCACTTGGCTTAGGTGTCCATCTGTAGTGTGTAGCGTGAAGAACACACTGTTTTTTAATTTTTGATAGGAATAATACTGCTGTCTAAATTTTATTCAGAAGTTGTTGCTCTGACATACTGAAATTGTATTGTCATATTATTCAGTTGTATAAACTTTTTTTCTTTTGTGGCAGTTGATGGCTTTCCACGATGTGAAAAATGGACAAGGACTGATGTTGTAGGCTCGAAAGAGTCCAAGACAGCCTCATGGTTCAAAAGATTCATAGGCCGTGAGCAGAAGCCAGAGGTGACCTGGCCGTTTGCTTTTGTGGAGGGTAGACTGTTTGTCCTCACTGTGCGAGCTGGTGTGGAAGGATACCACATCAGTGTTGGTGGTCGACATGTGACTTCATTCCCTTATCGAACGGTATGTTTTTATAGTATGAAAAGTTGGAAACTACTTTTGTGAGGAATAAGGGATTGATTTTTGTTATATATTCAATTTCTTGGGTTCTTGAGATCTATGTTAGTTCAGCAGTGAGTGTTTGCCAAAAAGGAAAAAAATGATTGAGAGAGTATCTGATATTTTCTCTGACATAATTCCAAGGATTCCTTTATTGACTTATAATATGGACTTTCGTTTAGGGGTTCACTCTTGAAGATGCTACAGGATTAGCAATTAAAGGTGATGTGGATGTGCATTCAGTTTATGCCACCTCGCTTCCCATCTCACATCCAAGTTTCTCACTTCAGCGAGTCTTGGAAATGTCTAAGATGTGGAAGGCTAGTCCTTTGCCTAGCAATCCGATTCGACTTTTCATTGGTGTTCTTTCTGCTACAAATCACTTTGCCGAGCGCATGGCAGTGAGAAAAACCTGGATGCAATCTGCTGCTGTCAGATCCTCAAATGTTGTGGCTCGCTTTTTTGTTGCATTGGTAAGTTGAAACGTTTTGTGTTCTCAAGATGCAAGTAAAGGAGATATCTGTGAGAAATATATCTAAAACAATATTTGTTTATTGTACCCCTTTTTATATTGTCAGTATTGTTATAACTCTAAGGAATGAACCTAAACCTAAATCCAATTTTGTTCATTTTATGTTTTTGGTATCTGGATGTGGATATATTCTCATTAAAGATCACATGTAGAGTCCAAGGACGGAAGTGAATGCAGTTTTGAAGAAAGAGGCAGCTTACTTTGGTGATATAGTGATTTTGCCTTTTATGGATCGTTATGAGCTCGTGGTTCTAAAAACTATTGCCATCTGCGAATATGGGGTCAGTTCACATCGACTTATTCTTCTAGGACTTTTAATTCCAAAGCTATTTTGACTATCTATCATTATTTTCTTCTGCAAACTAAGTTTTGTTTGTCTTTCTTGATATCCCCTTTAGGTTCATAATTTGACAGCATCATATATCATGAAGTGTGATGATGATACTTTTATACGGGTGGATACTGTTTTGAAAGAAATTAATGGCATACCTCCCAAGAAGTCACTCTATATGGGAAATCTCAACCTGTTGCACCGGCCTCTTAGAACTGGAAAATGGGCTGTCACTTATGAGGTAGGCTTTCTAGTTCAATTTTGGTTTTGTTCAGAATTTTGTTGTTGATTTCCTAGTGCTTCTGAGATCCACTTGTATCTCATGTACACACATTTGGGGCCTACTGTATGCTGCGATGATTCACCATTTATGACACATGTGACACACAAGTCAGATTGCAGGGTCCCACGTTGCAAATCCCAAATTTTTATTAATTCTGAAGTTATTTTATTGCACAACTTACTATGGAGAGAATATATGATATCTACAGAGAACTTAACTAAGAGTTTGTGACATTTGTTTCATGTTTGACAGGAATGGCCCGAAGAGGTATATCCCCCCTATGCCAATGGACCAGGGTACATTATTTCAATTGACATTGCCAAATTTATCATATCTCAACATGCCAACCAAAGTTTAAGGGTATGATGATTCAACAAATCTTTCCTTTTCCTTACCATATATGCTTTTTGAAGTCACTTTAATTTCTTTATGTCATACTTTTTATCAAGAAGTAACATAGCTGAAAAAGAGCTTTTTACCTGTAGGGTCACATTCTGTATTGAAATACGTAATGGATAATTGTTCTCCACTCTGCTAATCTATATTTACATTTCTTATGCCTAAAATTGAATCTTTTTGCTTTGTCAGTTGTTCAAAATGGAGGATGTGAGCATGGGAATGTGGGTTGAGCAGTTCAATAGCTCGAGGATTGTTCAGTATTCACACAACTGGAAATTTTGTCAGTATGGGTGTATGGAGGACTACTATACTGCGCATTACCAGTCTCCTAGACAGATGTTATGTTTATGGGACAAGTTGGCAAGAGGCCGAGCACATTGCTGCAACTTCAGATGACATTACCAGTTTTGCTAAGTGAAAAGTTTAATTTTTTTTGCTTGTCAAGCATTGTAACTGTCAACATATTTTTGGGCCCTCATTGGATATGCTGCGTTCTAGGTTCTAGAATACTGTTGCGCTGTGGCAGGAAAATTGAGTGATTAGGATGTAGAATTTGTGTTGTATGTACTATTTTGTATCACTTCAGTCTGAGAATGTAGGTGTTACTTAGAGAGTTTTAGTGATGATTGTAAACTAAACTATAGTGATTTAGTATGTTGATGATACATACAATACACATTTCATTAATGAAATCTGACACAAAATATTTGTCATGAATTGTCTTTTTTTTAAATCTTGAATTGGAAGTTTTTACAGAGTAAAGAAATGAACAAAGTACAGTGTATGTTGATGGGCTTTGCAATGCAGAAAGCCCATTCCATTAATGTGGTAACTAGGGTAGTCTGACTCTGTCTACATACATTCAACTGAGTGGGAGGAGAGAGATTGAAGAAGAGAGAGAAATGGCTGCTACTGTTACTTGTAGTGGTAGTAGTGGTATTGTTCATCATCTTCTGATGAGTAATAATAATAGAAATAGAATGTTGATGATAAAGAATTGGAATCCGACTGTGAAGTGTGTGAGAAGAAATAATTTTTATCTTAATGTGGATGATGGAATAACTACTACTACAAGAAGAAGAAGAAGTATTGTGGTGAATTGTGCTGATTTAGGAGGAACAACAACATCATCAGCATCTTCTGAACAATCAGACCTTGCTATTCTCCTTGAAGTCCATGGGTAACAACAATTTCCAATTCTCAATTCTGCCTACCCTTTCTTAGTTTCTTCACCATTAGTAGTTGCTATTGATTGATTAGAGTAGAGTATGATTATCATTGTATCCCCTTTGCTTGCTTCCACAATCAAACTCCATTTTTCCATTCTTCATACTTCATACACATAACCCTAACCCTAACCCCATTACTAGTTATTCATTATTATTCACTTTTTATTTTTATTATTAATGATAACATGAAAATGCCCGACCTAGAGCTAGAGCTACCTTACCTAGTACCTATAAACCCATAACACAACATTTCGTCAGTCGACGCAATGGGGAGTCGGGATTTTACATTTACACTCTTTTTGTCGGTCTGCCTGCCTGCCAATAACTGTAAATAACCTTTGTTTCTGACCATATTTACTATTTATTAAGTACTAACAATTGTCTATATCACTAAACAAAGATCCTTTTGTCAAACTACCACTATTGAACATACCATAGATAGATTGCTTGTCTAATTTGTAAAAACACATCTGTGTTGCTAAACTTAATTACACATCAACACCATTACATACTTTAGCTTCCTTCCAAATATGTTCCTTAAATTTTTTTCCAACAAAGTCACTTAAAACTTCCAATACACTACTTTTATGCTGTTTTTCTACACTTGACTTCCTTTTATCTATTTGCTTTTTTTTTCAGGGTTCTTATGGATGTTTATCGCTGGGGCAACCGTCAGGCCTTCAATTTAGGTGAACCAACCTAAATGCTCTTTTTCTTTTCTTCATTATAAACTAAATACTCACACTTGCATTCCATTATGCCAAGGTTGTGAATATAATACAAAATGATTTTTTTTACTTGAAAGTCTTATAAGTCACATAACTTAACCCTGCTCGTCTGCTCTGTTAGCTTTTTTTATACACACGTTTCTTCTGTATCACTTGTTGATACCACAAACTCTGGCTTTTCATCAAAACTGATTAATTTACTTACTGTTTACATTGTTCTTAATTAAATAATCTAGTACATATTTTATCTATTTCTTTCTAAGTGTTATATTGTTGTTTTCAGCGTTTCAAAAACTTGGGCTTGATTGTGCAAATTGGACTGAACCTATTTATCTGGACCTTGTGAGGTTCGTGCTTATTACTACTTTGTGAAGCTCTATGTTATTGCTGCGTTGGTTTCTATAACTAACCATTCATCAATACCAAGCTGACTTAACTTAGTTTAATTTCCTGATTGCATTATCTTCATTTTCTATTCATTTATCTCTTACATAACATCATTTTCAGTTTTCATTTGTTTGCAATCTAGTGTAAGCTTATTGAAAATTTTGAGACTTGTCCAAGTGTGACTAATGCAATAATGATTTAAATCTCAAATGACGAATTATTGATAGAAGTATGTGAGTGTTTTCACTGAACTTGCTTCCTATAGCATCACGACACTATGCTTGATATTGTTGTTAAAAATAGTGTAACATGCTTTGATGCTTTCGTGCGTTAACCATTTACTGGTCATTTTGTAGGAAGGCTTCTGGTGATGAGGAGAGGATGCTGATGCTGTTTTTTAACAGGGTAAGCTGTGGATGATTTGGTATCTTGGCATTTGTTGATTCACATATTTGATTGATTTTCCACTTTGAATCTTGTTGCAGATTGGGTGGCCTACTTCTTTGCCCACAAATGAGAAGGAAACATTCATGAAAAGTGTTATGAGAGAAAAGGTATTTCTTAGATTTAACATTAGTTGTATACATGTATAAGTTATGAACTTCAATAAGTGATATGGGACATTGGGACGTGAGGTGGAGAGAGTGCACTTGTTCAAAACTAATCAATATACCATAGACATTGTTGCTTGTTTTTGGTGATAGGTTTTCAGGAATTGTCAAGATCATTGAAATTTTATTCTAAATGCTGCCAGCTTGTTTGTTCATTCTATTCTGTTCAAAGCCATGTTTTCTTTTTAAATGGACTTACACTTTGCTTAGTGACAAGCAATACCTTCTCTCACTCTCTCTTTCTAACACATGGAATTTTGATCTAGCAGCATTCACGATTCTCTATAGGATTTTATGCCATAGGCTTTTTATCATATTTAATTGACAGGAAACCTAAACTATTATGATACTGCAGATATGTGCTGTTGTTTTGATTGAAAATTTCTGAATTCTGTGTGGAGTTTTTTAAATAGTTTTTTTTTTCTTATCATGGGCCTTCTGGTGCCTATTATGCTTTTGTGGTGCTTTTATGTTTATAATGTATTAAATAATACTGTCTCTTATAAGCATACCTTTTGGGCCAACCATTTAAAAAGTGTTCAGTTTTCTGGCAGCGGAATGCGTTGGACGAGTTTGTGATGACGAAGAGTCTGCCTTTACGACCAGGATTGGAAGAGTGAGTTGGTTGTTAAGTCTTGCTTTCATTTAAAGTGTATTTATTGTAGATTAGATGTTCACACAATCAGTCAATCACACAGCTTGGATCATCAATATGTTGTAGACCTGATATGATTCTTGCATAATTTACTTTTCTTGCTATTGAGGAGTCTAATGCCGTTGTTACAACTTATATTGTTATCATGGTAAATATCACATAGTTGCATATTGTTCGAAGAGTTTTTTAGTTTATCTTGTTCATTCAGATTGCAGAAATGTTCTGTATGTTTCCTTGTTATTTTGATTTGAAGGATTTTCGCAATTGCTTGAAAAAGTTGTATAAATATGAACTACGATATTTTCACTGATACCCAAGAAGGCAAGAAATTTAATTATAGTTTCTTGGGTATCTTGTCATTCCATGGCAAAATAAATATTTTATACTTTCCGTTTCAATTATTTTTGTGATTTGGAGGTTTAGAGGGAATCTTTTAAGTTAAATTAATCCACCTCTCAGGGAAAAAGAAGAAGAAAACATGTTAGTTGAATTTGGAAAAGCCCTAAGTAATTTGGAGGAACAATGGTTTCAAAGAGCATTTTTCATTTTCTTTTCTTGGTTAATATACGACTTTCATTTTTGTTAATATGTCTCTGGCAATGGGCATTCTCCTACATTGACTGTCTTCTTTGTAACTGGCAGATTTATTGATGATGCACTTGCTGGAGGTATACCCATCATCATACTAACAGCCTACTGTGAAGATGGGGATAACATGACAAGGTTGGTGTTAATAGTGGTTTTTAGATTTGTGCTCTTTAGGTTTCTATTTTCTAGACACACATGCCATGATTCCTCTTAATTAGGTTTGATCTGATGACATTCATTAACATAAAATGATAATCAAGTTGCTTTCGTGACATAAAGACCTGCTATGTGAGTGCATTTTTCATGCAATGCTTATTTCTGCTTTTCTTATTAAATTATGTTAGGCCAATTATCGAAAAGCTGGGTCAAGATAGACTTTCAAGGATTGAGATTGTTGGGAAGGAAGAAGTGGAAAAAAGCTTTTATGGGCAACTTGTACTTGGTAAAAGTGCTTCTTCTGGGTTGGATGAACAATTGGCCAAAGAAGTAAGCAAAGCAGGTGTAATCTCGATCCTGAGTTGTACATGTATAATGTATTATATAAGCTTTTCCTTCCTCAAAAGTTCATTTGTGAGAAAACTTTAAATCTTATTGTGGAGCAGCTAATGCCGAGAAGCTAAAAGTAGCCAAAGAGGTTGCATCCATGCTGAAAGTGAGTGTTGATATTGGTACCGGTACAACTGAAAGGTATCTCTAATTATTTTCCTTCGTTATACGTTGCATATTTTCAGTTCTTTTAGCGTAAGCTCCTATATTGTAAATGTGCAACCCAAAACAATGGGTAAACTATAAGAAGATATGCCATGATAATGTTTTTGACTTGGCCTTACAAACGAACAACGAAAGATAAATTTCAATTCATCGACAATTAGTCATTTAGTTTATATTCCAAAAAGTTATCGAATAATTGCATTGATGCTTGATAATACTTGGCTTTATTGAATACATGAATGATTCTGGTTCGGCAGATAGATTTAATACATATAGTTTGTGATTCTTTTCCCCTCTAGAAGTTGTTGTTGACATCAACGTATATGATTATTTGATGTTGTTCAGCTTGGATAGAATTGTGGCCGCACTTCGTGCCGGGGCAGAATATGCAGGGGTTCCTGTTCAAAACTGTGTGCTAATTGCAGGAAGTCAGTCTGGTTTGCTTGGAGCTGAGCGCATTGGCATGCCATGTGTTATTCTTAGGAGTAGGTAGGTGTTTTTCTCTCCGAATCTCTCTATGTATCATGCCTCTGAAAACACTTAAATATCACAAATACAAATATTGGAAGGCGGCAAGGGCACTAGCCGTAGAGTTGGCTACTGTTAAGTACATTCACATCAACATTTATTTAACAAATTGAATGAAGAATTTAATATGTGGCTCGTATGAAGTTTTTTTGGCCCCCCAATGAAAAAAGGTAATTACAGTAATATAATTATTATGGTAGTTTGTTTGTTGTGCATTATTTTAGCTAATGCAATAAATTTTGATGCAGCTTGACATCTAGAACGGAGTTTCCTTCTGCTGATGCTATAATGGATGGGTTTGGAGGAGCGGATCTGACAGTGTCTAGGTTAAGGCAAAAGTGATAATGCAGTAGAGATTTGTTTAATATGTAATTTGAATTTTTTTTTTCATGGTGATATGTATTGTGAGATTAAAGTTTATTGTGTTGTGAGAATTGTAATATTTATAGATGATGATTTGTAATATTTATGCTTGGTAAATTCAGTTTGATTGAATGAGTGAGAAATGTAAAATTTAAAGAGAAAGCAAACAAGCATGATATGTACGTATGTTGATTAAAAGCTCAAAAGTGTAGAAGATGCACACTTGTGGGATTTGTCAGACACCGGACAACACTAGAGTCAGATACTGTATACATCTTTCATTTCTGCGAAATTATATTACACTACTACGTCTACGCAGGAGGTAACTACAAGTATGTTTTGTTTTGTTTTCTTCGTTTCATTTCTGTTGATTTGTCTTTGGCAATGGGCATTTTCCTACATTGACTGTTTTCTTCTTAACTGACAGATTTATTGATGATGCACTTGCTGGAGGTATACCCATCATCATACTAACAACCGACTGTGAAGATGGGGATAACATCAAGGTTTGTGTTAATAGTGGTTTCTAGATTTGTGTTCTTTAGGTTTCTGTATTCTGGACACACATGCCATGATTCCTCTTAATTAGTTTGATCTGATGACATTCATTAACATAAAATGATAACATCAAGTTGCTTTCATGCAATGCGTATGTTATGGAAATCTGCTTATTTCTGCTTTCTTATAAAATTATGATAGGCCAATCATCGAAAAGCTGGGTCAAGATAGACTTTCAAGGATAAAGATTGTTGGGAAGGAGGAAGTGGAAAGAAGCTTTTATGGGCAACTTGTACTGGGTAAAAGTCCTTCTTCTGGGTTGGATGAACAATTTGCCAAAGAAGTAAGCAAAGCAGGTGTAATCTCGATCTGGAGTTGTACATGTATTAATGTATTATATAAGGTTTTCCTTCCTCAGAAGTTCATTTGTGAGAAAACTTGAAATCTTTTTTTGGAGAAGCTAATGCCGAGAAGCTAAAAGTAGCCAAAGAGGTTGCATCCATGCTGAAAGTGAGTGTTGATATTGGTACCGGTACAACCGAAAGGAGTGTTGATATTGGTACCGGTACAACCGAAAGGTATCTCTATTTATTTCCCTTCGTTGCATATTTTCAGTTCTTTCAGCGTAGCCTCCTATATTGTAAATGTGCCACCCAAAACAACAGGTAAACTATAAGAAGATATGCCGTGATAATGTCTTTGACTTGGCCTTACAAAAGAACAATGAAAGATAAATTTCAATTCATCAACGATTAGCCATTTAGTTTATATTCCAAAAAGTTTCGAATAATTGTATTGATGCTTGATAATACTTGGCTTTATTCGTATACAAGAATGATTGTGGTTCGGCAGATTGATCTACTACATATAGTTTGTGATTCTTTTCCCTTCTAGAAGTTATTGTTGACATCAACACATGATCGTTTGATGTTGTTCAGCTTGGGCAGAATATGCAGGGGTTGCTGTCCAAAACTATTTGCTGATTGCAGCAAGTCAGTCTGGTTTCTTGGAGCTGAGCGCATTGGCATCCCATGTGTGATTCTTAGGAGTAGGTAGGTGTTTTCTCTCTGAATCTCTCTATGTATCATGCCTCTGAAAAGCACATAATATCACAAATACAAATATTGGAAGGAGGCAAGGGCACTAGCCGTAGAGGTGTTGGCTACTGTTAATTACATTGACATCAACATGTATTTATGAAATTGAATGAAGAATTTAATATATGACTCGTATAAAAAATATTTTGGTCTCCCATGAAATAAAGTAGTTGCAATAATATAATTACTAGAGTAGTTTGTTTGTTGTGCATTTTAGCTAATATAATAAATTTTGATGCAGCTAAAATGGATGGGTTTGGAGGAGTGGATCTGACAGTGTCTAGGTTAAGGCAAAAGGGATAATGCAGTAGAGATTTGTTTAATATGTAATTTGACTTGTTTTTTTTCATGGTGATATGTATTCTGAGATTAAAATTTATTGTGTTGTGAGAATTGTAATATTTATAGATAATGATTTGTAATATTTATGCTTGGTAAATTCAGTTTGATGGAATGAGGGCGATTTGTAAAATATAAAGAGAGTATACAAGCATGATATGTAATGCATGTAGATTAAAAGCTCAAAAGTGTAGAAGATGCAGACTTGGACACTATTATTTATCAATACGCAATTGCTGCTGTCAGACACCGGACAACATTAGAGTCAGATACTGTATATGTCTACACTGGAGCTAACTACAAGTATGTTTTGTTTTGTTTTCTTCGTTTAATTCTGTTGAATTGTCTTTGGCAGTGGGCATTCTCCTACATTGACTGTCTTCTTCTTAATTTCAGATTTATTGATGATGTACTTCCTGGAAGTATACCCATCATCATACTAACTGCCTACTGTGAAGATGGGGATTACATGACAAGGTTTGTGTTAATAGTGGTTTTTAGATTTGTGTTCTTTAGGTTTCTGGATTCTGGACACACATTCCATGATTCCTCTTAATTAGTTTGATCTGATGACATTCATTAACATAAAAGGATAACATCAAGTATTCTGCTTTCAAGCAATGCGGATGTTGTGGAAATCTGCTTATTTCTGCTTTCTTATTAAATTATGTTAGGCCAAGCATCGAAAAGCTGGGTCAAGATAGACTTTCAAGGATAAGGATTGTTGGGAAGGAGGAAGTGGAAAGAAGCTTTTATGGGCAACTTGTAGTGGGTAAAAGTGATTCTTCTGGGTTAGATGAACAATTGGCCAAAGAAGTAAGCAAAGCAGGTTGTAATCTCAATCCTGAGTTGTACATGTATCAATGTATTATATAAGCTTTTCCTTCCTCAGAAGTTCATTTGTGAAAAAACTTGAAATCTTTTTGTTGAGCAGCTAATGCTGAGAAGCTAAAGGTAGCCAAAGAGGTTGCGTCCATGCTGAAAGTGAGTGTTGATACTTAATATTGGTACCGGTACAACCGAAAGGTATCTCTATTTATTTTCCCTTCTAGAAGTTATTGTTGACATCAACGCATATGATTATTTGATGATGTTCAGCTTGGATAGAATTGTGGCCGCACTTCGTGCCGGGGCGGAATATGCAGGGGTTCCTGTTCAAAACTGCGTGCTGATTGCAGGAAGTCAGTCTGGTTTGCTTGGAGCTGAGTGCATTGGCATGCCCTGTGTGATTCTTAGGAGTAGGTAGGTGTTTTTTCTCTCTGAATCTCTCTATGTATCATGCCTCTGAAAAGCACATAATATCACAAATACAAATATTGGAAGGAGGCAAGTGCACTAGCCGTAGAGGTGTTGGCTACTGTTAAGTACATTGACATGAACATTTATTTAACAAATTGAATGAAGAATTTAATATATGACTCCGACTCGTATAAAACATATTTTGGCCCTCCATGAAATAAAGTAGTTACAATAATATAATTACTAGAGTAGTTTGTTTGTTGTGCATTTTAGCTAATGTAATAAATTTTGATGCATCTTGACATCTAGAACGGAGTTTCCTTCAGCTGATGCTAATGGATGGGTTTGGAGGAGCGGATCTGACAGTGTCTAGGTTAAGGCAAAAGGGGTAATGCAGTAGAGATTTGTTTAATATGTAATTTGACTTGTTTTTTTTTCATGGTGATATGTATTATGAGATTAAAATATATTGTGTTGTGAGAATTGTAATATTTCTAGATAATGATTTGTAATATTTATTCTTGGTAATTTCACTTTGATGGAATGAGTGTGAGTTGTAAAATTTAAAGAGAGTATATACAACCATGATATGTAATGCATGTAGATTAAAAGCTCAAAAATGTAGAAGATGCGGACTTGTGGGAATGAAATGAGCCTGGAAATGTGTGTTGTAGACACTGGACAACACTAGAGTCAGATACTGTATACGTCTTTCAGTTCTGCAAAATATTATTACACTACCACATCTACACAAGGTAACTACAAGTATGTTTTGTTTTGTTTTCTTTGTTTTATTTCTGTTGAATTGTCTTTTGCAATGGGCATTCTCCTACATTGACTGTCTTCTCTTAACTAGCAGATTTATTGATGATGCACTTGCTGGAGGTATACCCATCATCATACTGACAGCCTACTTTGAAGATGGGGATAACATGACAAGGCTTGTGTTAATAGTGGTTTTTAGATTTGTGCTCTTCAGGTTTTTGTTTTCTAGACACACATGCCATGATTCCTCTTAATTAGTTTGATCTGATGACATTCATTAACATAAAATGAGAACATCAAGTTTCTTTGGTAACATAAAGACCTGCTATGTGAGTGCATTTTTCATGGAATGCGGATGTTGTCGAAATCTGCTTATTTCTGCTTTCTTATCAAATTATGTTAGGCCAATCATCGAAAAGCTAGGTCAACATAGACTTTCAAGGATAAAGATTGTTGGGAAGGAGGAAGTGGAAAGAAGCTTTTATGGGCAACTTGTACTTGGTAAATTGCTTCTTCTGGGTTGGATGAACGATTGGCCAAAGAAGTAAGCAAAGCAGGTGTAATCTCGATCCTGAATTGTACTTGTATTAATAGATTATATAAGCTTTTCCTTCCTCAGAAGTTCATTTGTGGAAAACTTTAAACCTTTTTGTGGAGCAGCTAATGCCGAGAAGCTAAAAGTAGCCAAAGAGGTTGCATCCATGCTGAAAGTGATTGTTGATATTGGTACCCGTATAACGGAAAGGTATCTCTATTTATTTTCCTTCGTTATATGTTGCATATTTTCAGTTTTTTCAACGTAACCTCCTATAATGTAAATGTGCCACCCAAAACAATGTGTAAACCATAAGAAGATGCCGTGATTATGTCTTTGACTTGACCTTCCAAAAGAACAATGAAAGATAAGTTTCAATTCATCACCGATTAGCCATTTAGTTTAATAATCCAAAATGTTATTGAATAATCACATTGGTGCTTGATAATACTTGGCTTTATTCGTATACACGAGTGATTCTGGTTCGGCAGATTGATCTACTGCATAGAGTTTGTGATTGTTTTCTCTTCTAGAAGTTATTGTTGACATCAACGATGTTGTTCAGCTTGGATGGAATTGTGGCCGCACTTCGTGCCGGAGCGGAATATGCAGGGGTTCCTGTTCAAAACTGTGTGCTGATTGCTGGAAATCAGTCAGGTTTGCTTGGAGCTGAGCGCATTGGCATGCCATGCGTTATTCTTTGGAGTAGGTAGGTGTTTTTTTTTTCCTCTGAATCACTCTTTGTACCATGCCTCTGAAAAAGCACATAATACCACAAATACAATTATTGGAAGGCGGCAGAGGCACTAGCCGTAAAGGTGTTGGCTACTGTTAAGTACACTGACATCAACATTTATTTAACAAATTGAATGAAGAATTTAATATATGACTCGTATGAAATTTTTTTGGCCCCCCATGAAATAAAGTAGTTACAATAATATAATTACTAGAGTAGTTTGTTTGTTGTGCCTTTGTCAGCTAATGTAATAAATTTTTATGCAGCTTGACGTATAGATCGGAGTTTCCTTCAGCTGATGCTATAATGGATGGGTTTGGAGGAGCGCATCTGACAGTGTCTAGGTTAAGGCAAAAGGGATAATGCAGTAGAGATTTGTTTAATATGTAATTTGACTTGTTTTTTTTCATGGTGATATGTATTATGAGATTAAAATTTATTGTGTTGTGAGAATTGTACTATTTATAGATGATGATTTGTAATATGTATGCTTGGTAAATTTAGTTTGATGGAATGAGTGAGAAATGTAAAATTTAAAGAGAAAGCATAGAAGCATGATATGTATGTATGCTGATTACAAGCTCAAAAGTGTAGAAGATGCACACTTGTGGGAATTGTCAGACACCGGACAACACTAGAGTCAGGTACTGTATACGTCTTTCATTTCTGCGAAATTATATTACACTACTACTTCTACACTGGAGCTAACTACAAGTATGTTTTGTTTTGTTTTCTTCGTTTCATTTCTGTTGATTTGTCTTTGGCAATGGGCATTCTCCTACATTGACTGTCTTCTTCTTAACTGACAGATTTATTGATGATGCACTTGCAGGAGGTATACCCATCATCATACTAACAACCTACTGTGAAGATCGGGATAACATGACAAGGTTTGTGTTAATAGTGGTTTTTAGATTTGTGTTCTTTAGGTTTCTGTATTCTGGACACACATGCGATGATTCCTCTTAATTAGTTTGATCTGATGACATTCATTAACATAAAATGATAACATCAAGTTTCTTTTGTAAAATAAAGACCTGCTATGTGAGTGCATTTTTCATGCAATGCGGATGTTGTGGAAATCTGCTTATTTCTGCTTTCTTATCAAATTATGTTAGGCCAATCATTGAAAAGCTGTGTCATGATAGACTTTCAAGGATAAAGATTGTTGGGAAGGAGGAAGTGGAAAGAAGCTTTTATGGGCAACTTGTACTTGGTAAATTGCTTGATTAACGATTGGCCAAAGAAGTAAGCAAAGCAGGTGTAATCTTGATCCTGAGTTGTACATGTATTAATGTATTATATAAGCTTTTCCTTCCTCAGAAGTTCATTTGTGGAAAACTTTAAACCTTTTTGTGGAGCAGCTAATGCTGAGAAGCTAAAAGTAGCCAAAGAGGTTGCATCCATGCTGAAAGCGAGTGTTGATATTGTTTCCCGTACAACTGAAAGGTATCTCTTTTATTTTCCTTCGTTATATGTTGCATATTTTCAGTTCTTTCAGCCTAACCTCCTATAATGTAAATGTGTCACCCAAAACAATGGGTAAACTATAAGAAGATATGCCGTGATAATGTCTTTGACTTGACCTTCCAAAAGAACAATGAAAGATAAGTTTCTATTCATTGACGATTAGCCATTTAGTTTAATAATCCAAAAAGTTATTGAATAATCACATTGGTGCTTGATAATACTTGGCTTTATTCGCATACATGAGTGATTCTGGTTCGGCAGATTGATCTACTACATATAGTTTGTGATTGTTTTCTCTTCTAGAAGTTATTGTTGACATCAACGATGTTGTTCAGCTTGGATGGAATTGTGGCCGCACTTCGTGCCGGAGCGGAATATGCAGGGGTTCCTGTTCAAAACTGTGTGCTGATTGCTGGAAGTCAGTCAGGTTTGCTTGGAGCTGAGCGCATTGGCATGCCATGCGTTATTCTTTGGAGTAGGTAGGTGTTTTTTTTTTCCTCTGAATCACTCTTTGTACCATGCCTCTGAAAAAGCACATAATACCACAAATACAATTATTGGAAGGCGGCAGAGGCACTAGCCGTAAAGGTGTTGGCTACTGTTAAGTACACTGACATCAACATTTATTTAACAAATTGAATGAAGAATGTAATATATGACTCGTATGAAATTTTTTTGGCCCCCCATGAAATAAAGTAGTTACAATAATATAATTACTAGAGTAGTTTGTTTGTTGTGCCTTATGTCAGCTAATGTAATAAATTTTTATGCAGCTTGACGTATAGATCGGAGTTTCCTTCAGCTGATGCTATAATGGATGGGTTTGGAGGAGCGCATCTGACAGTGTCTAGGTTAAGGCAAAAGGGATAATGCAGTAGAGATTTGTTTAATATGTAATATGACTTGTTTTTTTTTCATGGTGATATGTATTATGAGATTAAAATTTATTGTGTTGTGAGAAATGTACTATTTATAGATGATGATTTGTAATATTTATGCTTGGTAAATTTAGTTTGATGGAATGAGTGAGAAATGTAAAATTTATAGAGTATACAAGCATGATATATGTAATATCATTGATAAATCCATTACTGTATATGTATAATGGATGGGATTGGACTTTAGAGGAGTGGATCTGACAGTGTCTAGGTTAAGGCTCAAGGGATAAAGCCGTAGAGATTTGTTTAATATGTAATTTTTTTTTTCATGGTGATATGTATTATGAGATTAAAATTTATCGTTTTGTGAGAATTGTACTATATATAGATGATGATTTGTAATATTTATGCTTGGTAAATTTAGTTTGATGGAATGTGTGAGAAATGTAAAATTTAAAGAGTATATACAAGCATGGTATATGTAATATCATTGATAAATCCATTACTGTATCTGTATAATGGATATGTTTGGACTTTGAAGGAGTGGATCTGAAAGGGATAATCCAGTAGAAATTTATTTTATATGTAATCTGACTTGTTTAAACTTTGATGATGATTTGTAATATGAGATTAAAACATATTTTGTTGTGTAATGACTGTAGATGATGATTTGTAATATTTATGCTTGGAAAATCCAGTTTGATGGAACGAGCGAGAATTGTAAAATTTAAAGAGGCATAATAATGTGTAATGTACGTACATTCAAAGCTCAAAGTGTAGAAGATGCAGACTTGTGGAATTGAAATGAGTCTGGAAATGTGTGTTGTAGCCTTGTAGGCTCATCCATTTTTATCCAGACAGTTTTTCTTCATCAGTATAAGCAATTGTTGTCGGGGGGGGGCACACACCGGACAACACTAGAGTCAGATACTGTATGTTTTTTCATTTCTGTCACACTACGTCAAACACTAGAGCTCGATGTCTCTGTGTTAAGAGATGAATCTTGATAATGCAAGTGAAAAGGGTTTACTGGTTTAGACATAATAACTTCGGGTTTTGGCAGCTATTACGGGTCCTCTGACTTCCAGCTATGTGCTGTGCAGCTCCCTTGAACTCAGCCTCATGTTTGCTAGTCAGTGTACATTTTTTTTTTTTTTTTTTTTTTTAAAATTGGTATATTAATCATGGCTCGAAGGCTTACAAGGACAGGGCCCAAAGGGCTTACAAAGACAAGGCCCGAAGGCTACTGATGCTACTACCTAAGTGTCCACACCGCCACCTTGCAACTCGAGCAATTTTGCTACTCAGGGACTTGCTTTCGCTGAAGAACACCTAGCCACATCATCATCATGGGAGAACACCTTACCACAAATCATCATCATAAGAGCATGGGCCTCCTAATCTCGAACCAGGCCCGAAGGCTGACCCACCTAAGAATTACATGAGAAATTCCCCCAAACACCTTACCACAAATCATCATCATAAGAGCATGGGCCTCCTAATCTCGAACCAGGCCCGAAGGCTGACCCACCTAAGAATTACATGAGAAATTCCCCCAAACACTGTTGATGGGAATTGAACTCACAACCTCTCACTCGTGGGAGTGTTTGAGAGGGATAACAAACCAACTGAGCTAGCAGTTGTTTTGCTAGTCAGTGTACTTCCTTTGGTTGATGAAGCCTATCTGCTAGTTACCATTTGGACAGTATTGTCTCCCATTCTCGTTCGATCATTGCCGAGCACACATAAGTAGTTTGTACTTTGTAGTAAGTAGACCTGGTTAGTACACTAATTATATATACTTAATTAAAAATGCTTTGATACTAGTATTATTTATTTATTTTGTTAATTATATGGGTTTCTGAGTTCTACTGCATCCAGAGTCAGAGTCCAGACCCAGGTAATTCAAAATTGGTCAGCGCAAAGTGAGTAAATCGATAATAGATTATCTTGTCTTGAATCTTGATTGATCATTCCATCTCATTCTCATTTCTCAAAGAGCTGCAGAGCTTGATGTGATGTGATGTGATGATGTCTATATCACAATTCCTTCTTCTCGATCATCAATCGTTTGCCAACGCCGCCGCGTGCCACCACAACTAATCAATGATGTCTTCTTTTTGTTTTTGTTCAATCTCATTCATCGTATAATAATAATAATAATCAGGTGTGATTTATTATTATTATGTCAACTTTATTAGGAGCGAAACAACCTGTTCTTCCTTATTCAATGAAACATGTTCATCACTACGATAACGCTAAGTTCCGTCCCAGATCCTTCTTTCAGGTATTAATTTTCTTCTTTCTTTTTACATTCATTTGTTCTTTTTTAAATCTAATAATAATAATTATTGAATTGTTAATATAATGAATATTCACATATGGAAATTTAATTATTTATTGATTATTACAATTATCAATCAATACAGTATATCTTATTATTAGTTTTTCTATACATTTTTATTTTTATTTATTTTTGAAATCACGCTAAAACACTAGTTATACTAGTTTCTCGATTAACATTCATTCATTTTGTTTATCACTCTCACACTTTTCAACTACATCCCATCAATCACCCTCGTCACAGTCGTTTGCCCATAGCTTTTCTATACCTTTTTATTATTATTATTATTCGTGAAATCACCCTCCCTAATACACTAGTTATAGTAGTTTCCCCATTAACATTCATTCATTTTGTTTATATGATCAGCTTTAAGTCCCTCTCACACAATTCAACTACATTTCATCAATCACAGTCGTGTGCCCATAGCTTTTCTGTACCTTTTATTATTATTATTATTCGTGAAATCACCCTAACACACTTGTTATAGTAGTTTCCCCATTAACATTCATTCATTTTGCTTAATTATTAGCTTTACATCCATCACATGTTTCAACTACATTTCATCAATCACCTTTGTCACAGTCGTTTGCCCTTAGCTTTTCTATATCTTTTTATTATTATTATTCGTGAAATCACCCTCCCTAACACACTAGTTATAGTAGTTTCCCCATTAACATTCGTTCATTTTGCTTATATGATCAGCTCTAAGTCCCTCTCACACATTTCAACTACATTTCATCAATCACCTTCGTCACAGTTTCATTGCATGGTCTTATTATTTTTTAGTTGTTTGTCCATAACTAACAAAATAAAAATATCAATACTAATGAACGCCATTTTTAACTAAGTAACTACATCCCGCAACGTAGTCACCTATGGTTGCTTATTAGCATTATGCTCCACTCAATCACCTTCGTCACAATTTCGTTGCTTGGCCTTTTCATTTCTGAGTCGTTTGCTCATAATTACTAGCCACATGGGCTGCCCACCATGGCACCATTCATGTGTTCCTAGTTTGATGCTCAACTTTGCATTCTTATGCCTTCTTTTCATTCTCATCCTGCTCTGCTTCATGATGATGCCAATATTCTATACTTACAAGGTACATCCAATCCAATCATCTCCTGGCTAGATACTAGATGCTAGTGTGTGATTGGCATTGTCGTCATGCCAAATAGGGCAGATGACACCAACCCTTTATCTACGCTTTCTTACTCAACTGACTTGTCTCCTTACAGAGATTAAAGGTTTGTAAAATCTTGTTTAATGCGAATGAGCCTGTGTCTCAATGGTAGCACCCCTCTCACAAAGTGGAGAGGTTGTGGGTTCGAAACACGTCAATAGCTGATTGTTGATATAAGTTCCCAAATTTAATTTAAGGGGTAGGGGTCCCCTCAACCCCGCTCGCCAATCAAAAAAAAAAAAAAATCTTGTTTAATGGAATACCTCTATATACTTTTTCATACATTGGTAATTAGATGGACAACCAAACACAAATATATAGTAGATTCGTAAATACATAAAAACATTGCCGACTTTGACTATGAGAATTAGGAGATCTTAATTATGCAACCTTGTTCAAAGCTTAATTATCTGTAATATAATGATCAAGATTTAAACATCTTATCTGGACTAATTCTTACCCTTGTTTTTGTTTCTATCTTTCCAGATGGTGACTCAAGCATTGGTGAAGAGTAGCATCAGACGTGACTGTGCAAGATGTAGTACAGGAAAAATTTTAGTGCTATTGATGTTTAGTGGCTTAGCATATCTAATGTTTACACACACAAGTCCTGTCCCTTCTAAATCCGACGAACTAATGCATAGTAGTTTTAGAAAATATGAAGATAAGAAACTCATTGCTGGGTTTAAAGGATTTTGGAGAAGACCACCAAGAATTCCTCCACGGTTGACTCCAGATGAGAAAGTTAATCACAATACTTCTATTTTTGATTCAGAGAAACTTAATGAAAAGGCAAAATGGGAAGGTAGGCAAAATAAGGTCAAAGAGGCCTTTATTCATGCATGGTCTGGCTATAGCAAATACGCAATGGGTTATGATGAGCTTATGCCACTGAGTCAGAGGGGAACTGATGGTTTAGGAGGTCTAGGCGCTACAGTTGTTGATGCTCTTGACACAGCAATGATAATGGGTGCCAATGATATTGTTCTGGAGGCAGGAACATGGATTGAAAAGAATCTATTAGAAAGAATTACTGCTAAAGGCCAAGTCAATTTATTTGAAACTACTATACGTGTTTTGGGAGGTCTTCTTAGTGCTTATCATTTGAGTGGAGGCGAAAAGGGGACAGACATTATTAAATTCGAAGGCCCTAAACCAACCGTCTATCTAGAGATTGCAAAAGATTTGGCTGATCGTCTTTTGGTTGCTTTTACCGCGAGTCCTACATCTATCCCTTTTAGTGATGTTGTTCTTCGTGATCGCACAGCACATCCTGCCCCTGGGGGCGTAAGCAGTACTTCAGAAGTTTCTACTGTACAGCTTGAGTTTAACTACCTCAGTACTGTTTTAAATGATTCTAAGTATGGTTTGGAAGCCATGAAGGTTTTGGAGCATATGAGAAGTCTGCCCACAGTCCAAGGACTAGTGCCCATCTACATCAGGTATGAGACCATCTTTCCAGCGCTTCAACTTTTTAAATTTAGTAACTAATAAACCAGAAGTTGTATATTACAAAATTACATACAGCTTTTTTTTTTTTTTTTTTTTGTTTAATTATTATGTTAATAGTTACAATATTTGATAAAACAACAAGATGTAAAAGTACAAGTTAGAACTAAGTAGATTCTACTACAAAAGCAAAGAAGAAAGTAAAGCAGTACAATTAAATTCGGGTGCTGCAATGCAATGTATCCTAAGAAAAAAAATATGTTCCGAAAGGGTTTGCTTCTATATCACACCATTGTTTACTTTAAAGGATTTGATATTCATGTGTTGTAACCTCTGCTCAACGCTTGAGCCATATATAGCAAAGAGGGTGATGCTTATTTTGAAACCAAAGTTCTATTTTTAATATTTTTCATGAATAGATAGCAACTCATGGTCAATATAATTCTGAACAGATGAGATCATTCAAAGTTTGCTTGCGGCTTTCCTTCCTTTTTGTATTGTGGATGTTGGAGTTTAAATTCTTACAAATATTTTTGAACAATTAAGTTCAGTTCCATCTTAGCACAATAAATACCCAGATCGATGGTAGCAGTAAGCACCCTGGTGTCTGGCCTTTATTTTAAGCTAATACAAATCCAAGTAGGTATCGAAAAGGCTTTCAATTTGCAGGAATTATGAGGCTTGTGCTCTCATCAATCCAGCTTGTGATGAGTTTGTCCTTGAATGGTTAGAATTTAGATACAACTGATGGCAAATGGAATATGAATGCCTTGCACTCTTAGAATAAGTGCAGTTGTGCCACTTCTCCGAAGAAATGTGTTTTACTTCCTTCTTTTGCTGGTCGTGGTCTTAATGCTACTTAGATCTGATCACTTCGGAAAAAATATCTGGGCCAATTCATTGTGACAGCTATAATTAGAGTGGCATCTGATTTGAATCCTCCTAACTGAAATAATCTCTCCATTACCAACACCTTCGCCTCATCCTAGATTCCCTTGGAAATATTGTTGTAAGCCTTAGGGCATTTCTTGTAACTGGTTACTCTTCACTCTCTCTGATGTACCATTCTTTTGTTCATTAATACAAATCCTTACTTGTGTGCAAAAAAAAAATTCTTTTCTTGGTGTGCTACTCTTGGGAGTATTCTTACCATAGTAATTTGCGTAGGAGGGGTATAATAATTGTAAATTTTTGTCCATTGTGTTGTGAGTCGGGGGAGTCGATAGGTCACACTCTCATTCATTATTGGTTTTCTTGTTCTATTTGGGGATACATTGTTAGATCTGCTTCTTTAACATGGGAAGGGCCTGAGTTGGCTAGTGATCTTCTTTTGCTGTGGTGTCAATTAGCGGTCTTGTCCTGGGTTAGAAAAAGAATTTGGGGTATCATTCGGTCATTCCGTATGCGATTTTGTGGGGTATTTGGCTGGAGCGGAATCGAAGACATTTTCAGGGAGTATAACGTGACATGGATCACACCATCCTTGACATCAAAGGACTCTTATCCCTTTGGTGCAAGAGATGGCATGATTATGGAGAGTGTCCTTGCTTCTTTTGCTTACTCTTGGGAGGATGTTCTAAGTGGCCCTTGATGTAGAGTTTCAATGTAGCTTCTAGTTTTTTTGTTTGTTCTATGTTGTTTTGCTTTTGTTTCCTTGACTAGGGATATCTCATCCCTTGGCTTTATTTGTAATTAACTTTTTGATATCAATATATTATGCTCTTTTACCTCTCTCTCTTTCTTAAAAAAAAAAAAAAAAAAAACAGGAGGAGAAAACAACCAGGCTTCTCCTCTCCTCTTGTATCTCCTCCTTTAACCTACATAAAGTTTTTTAATCTTCCATGATAATGGGTATTAAGCTCTCTATTAGTTATACGTTGACTAAAATAAGATAAACACTTTGCACCACTTTATTAACAACTAAATTAAAAGAAGAGCTAATGTAGAATGAGACTTTAGGTCTGAGGCTGGAGAAGTTCTCCTACAGCAGATGTTACAATTAAAAATATTGGGCCTTTAATTCAATGGTAGCAAACACGTCTGAGTTTCAAAGAAGTTTTTTTTTACTTGATGTAGGTGTTTTGACATCTGATAAGGAAGCAACAAAGATCGATACATATTCTACTATAGTTTTGAGATATATTATTATACACACTTTTTGATAGCATGGTTTTTCCAAGCGGAATTGGGTATAAGAAAGTAGAATCCATCAATATTAGTTCTCTATATTTTGGTAGTTCAATAACCACGTTCATACTATCACAACTGAGTCCAATGAGAACAGTATATTAAGTTGAGACTATGATAAAGCATGGAGACGTTGCTCAGGTGCAAATATCCAGTTAAGATCGTCGAAGAATTTTTTCCTTTCCTGTGGAGAAGCACACTATTATTACCTAGTTGATCTTCATGTGTCATTTAGTTTATGTCTTCAGTATGTTCAAGCCTGACAAAGCCTTGTCATATGAAGTTATGGATTGAAAATGGTTTTTTTTTTTTTTATACTTTTTGTTAGTTGCGATATTGGTCTATATGGCTTACATTATCTTGCTATGTCTCGTGTTTCTTGTGAAACTGCTGTTTCTTATATTTTTTTCTTCCTTCTATTTGTGTGATTGTAGTCCTCACTCTGGTGAGTTTATTGGACAAAATATTCGACTAGGATCCCGCGGTGACAGTTACTATGAGTACTTACTAAAAGTTTGGCTTCAGCATGGAACAAGTCAAGATAGTAACTTTCAATACTTGCACAAGATGTACGAGGAAGCAATGAAGGGTGTTAGGAGTCTTCTTGTGCGGAAATCCATTCCAAAAGGATTAGTTTTTGTAGGAGAGCTGCCTTCTGGATCTGAGGATGATTTTAGTCCAAAAATGGATCATTTGGTACGTGATACTTTTTACATTGTGTATTTTCTCCCAGCTGATAAAAATACTTATATGTGCCTTAGTTGCTTGATACATTCCACAAAATCTCACAGAATATATATTTATTATATATCAATTTAAAGAACACGTTTTTTATAATGATTTTTGGGGAAAGTTTCTACAGCTAAAGAAGAAAAGGAGGGTGAGAGAGGACCTCACCCCTACGAACTGATAATCAGCTCTACAAATGATTTTGATATTAAAGTTGATTATTGAACATGTGTCACTGGTTAAAATCCATGTACGTTCTATACCCGAGGTATATAACATGCCGCAATTAAGAGCTTAAATTCTTATTATTAAGGAAGAAGCATCTTTGGAGGAATACAACAGCTATGTTTTCACTGTTCACTATCCATGTTAGTGATCATTTTATCTATTATGGTATTGTAAGGGTTGTAAAAAGATTGTAGGACATGAAAATGGTAATGATGGGATGTATAAAATGTGTAAAACATGGAAAACGTCCTTGACGATGCATGTTTATGTTTGTGCTGCTTTCACGTTGCTTATTCAATGGAGAAGTAGGAAAAATGGTACCATGCTGCATTTATTTACTTTATACTTGTCTGACATGGATGGCATGCTGTATCTGTATAGAACAAGCACACTTTTGTGTGATTCTGGTGTTATCAGTTTGTATCATCTCTTCTTTTGTGTGAAGATTTGTCATTTGTTATTCTCCTCTATCAGTTTCACACATTAGCAGCATCTTGTTCTTTATTGCTTTTCTTGATTAGTTTTATTTTGGTAAACATTTTTATCACCAATATTGTGTTGTTTCACTGTCGGCTTAGATTTGTATATAATGTATGTAATCTCATGTGCAGGTGTGTTTCTTGCCAGGGACTCTCGCTCTTGGTGCTACTAAAGGATTTACCAAAAAACAGGCGATGAAAGACAATTTGGTCTCCTTTGCAGATTTGGACAATTTGAACCTTGCTGAAGATCTTACTAAGACGTGCTTTGAAATGTATGCAGTGACATCTACAGGCCTTGCTCCAGAAATTGCTTACTTTCACACAGAGGTGAGCCAAATAAGTCTTAATTTGGTGAATGCTGATGGTGAAAAAAATTCAGATTCTCTAAGATTGCAAGAGATTTTTTTTACTTCTTAAACCATTGGTATTAAAACGTTAAATTTCAGTTCATCAATAATTTCAACTCCTGCCATCTGCATTATTTTGTTGCAAGTGCTTCCAGTGTGGCATTTTTGGTTGGATAATATCCTCCATGTGGGTTTGCTACATTCCTTAGAATTCTTAAGTCAGCCACCCCTCCATGCCTTATAATGCAGATCGCCTTGTAGTAATAGTATTCCCACAATTATTTTATCAGTTGAACAGCAGCAATGGTATTGTTCTGTTTATTGTATGCTGTTATTGATAAAAGCAATAGGTTTATGTACTTATTATGCTTCCATAGATGGTCTCATTAAAGTTGATAATTGCGTTTTGATGTGCTTTTTTTTTTTTTTTACTTTAAGCAGGGGTATTCTGAAGTAGGTCTTGACGGTGGAAATAAAAGTTCCGAATATATCAATGACATAATAATTAAGCCTGCTGATCGTCACAATCTCTTACGTCCTGAAACTGTAGAATCATTGTTTGTCTTGTATCGCATCACAGAAGACCCAAAGTATGCTCTCCACTTTTCTAGTTTTTATATTTAGACACACACACACACACATTGGGTTGTTTACACCTAAATATAGAAACTGGTAGTGTGTGTTATATTTTGGCATTTTGCATTATATAACTTAATTACTTTTGATTTTTCAGATATCGTGAGTGGGGTTGGCAGATTTTTGAGGCATTTGAAAAACATACCAAGGTTGATTCTGGGGGTTTTACATCCCTAAATGACGTCACCAAAGTCCCTCCTGAAAGAAGAGACAAGATGGAGACCTTCTTCTTGGGGGAGACGTTGAAGTATATATATTTGTTGTTTGGTGAGAGCTCCGTCATTCCATTGGATAAGTTTGTTTTCAATACCGAGGCACACCCCTTTCCAATCATTTGAACTATGTAGGAGGGATCACAAATTTATGTGAATGGTGGAATCTAAATTGCTTAGGTTTGTTGGTCCCCGCAAAGTAGATGACATGTTTATGCTGTATAACTGTCAGGGGAAAAGTGGCAAGTTGCAAGAATGAAGAAGACATAAACAGAGCTAATAACTTTGCCTGTTTGCCACTTTTCCCTTTTGCATAGTGATATATTTGTTCTCTTTTGGTATGATGCAATTTGAATCCTACAGAAAGAAAAAAAAGCCCTTTCTGCTCTTTTGTATCCATTTGATTCACCAATCCATGACAAACAATGTCTCTGTGCATTGGTGTCAATAGAAATTTTCCTTTGTCAATCTTTAAACTTGTGTACTTAAATGTGTTTCGAAATACCTATAAATGGCCTTGAAGGCCAAGCTTTAGTTTGACTTTTGATGTTAGTTCTTTAAAATGCTTTTACAAATAAGCACACTGCACTTTTGTATCTTATTTGATTGGATATTATAAAGGATTTTGAAAGATGTCTCCGTAAATTGATGTCACTGTGGCCTGTGGGTAGTTTTTGGCTTTTTGCTGAACAATATAGGGCTAGAGTAGAGCCAAGTATAACTGAAGATATGTTTATATTTCAACATGATTACTGGCTTTTGAAGGTCAAGCTTGATTTCTATGTTATATTTTGTATATCCATTATACAGTTCCGACAGGCTATAATGTTATATATACACTAAAACCTTCAGATAGTGACTCATTGTGGTTTTGTTGCTCTCTCAATTTATTTAAGGAAAATCAACTGGGACCCTTTCGAGTACTAACATTGAAAGCCAACTTCTGATTTTGTATCCTTTAAAATATCATTATGTATTCCGTTGGACCTACATTTGGCATTTCACAGCTACATTGTAACCTTCCAATGTCGCTTATGTCACACTGCTGTATGTAACTGATCATTGGAGAAACAGATGGTCCCCATCACGAATAACACTTATGTCATCTATTTCTGCATTCTCTCTGTTGATGACTTTTGTAGGATGGTGACCTTCGAACTTTTGACCTGCATGATACCAGTATTATATATCTAAGTGCATGAACAAGACAGATCACAATTTACTGAAACTACTTGGGTATGGATCGGTAAATTTCTTTGTCTTCTATTTGTTTTTAAGTATGCATTGTTTATTAAACTAATCATGTTTGCATTCTTGTTTTCAGATGTATCACAAATGTTTTCTCAAGGTTAAACAAGACTTACCAGCAATTCTTAGTAGCTCTTCCAAAGAATCAGGTAGAGTTATTAACTTCCCCAACTGAATGTCTGATACATTTTCTTTGTGAAAGTTCATGTGAATTGTGACCCTCCTCTTGGCCAAGTTCATGATTTGGCTAACACTGTTACAGCTACAGCTTCCAGAATTAGATTCTGTTGCTACCTGGAAAGAATGGGGGTTAACAAAGTTGAGGATCCCTTTTCTCCTGTCTTTACCCTGGTCATACTTGAAGGAGTTCGCTTTTCCCAATTCCATAAGTTCTATTTTATGATTTTCTAAGTTTCTGTTTCTGTCTTCATAAGTTTGTAACAAATCGTAGATACTTTTCTGTTCTAGTAGCTGTGCCAGATTTTTTGGTGTCCACCCTCTTGAATCTGCTTTATTCACATTTGCTCCTTGATCCAGAAGAGTCTTAATTGTTTGAAGATTTCCCTTGTGGACTGCAACATGAAGGGCTGTTTGCCCATATTTGTCTGTCAAATTAATGTCAGCTCCACATTTTATAAGATCATTGGTTTCATCCATTTCTCTCTTTTCCGTAGTATCATGAATGGAGATGTCTGTATCTGTTGTTTCATGAATTGATGGATCCCTTTGTGGGTGATATTCTTGTTCCCCTACATGAGCAAACTTACCTAATAGATGCCCTTCATCCATCCATTGTTTTGTCATACATCCCAAATATGCGTCTGCATCTTTAAAGCCTACACTGCTAGGGTCTTTCAATTTCTACAGAAGTAGAATGCAGAAATGTCAGATCTTAAAATCTTAAAAGAAAGGGAATTAAAATGGAACTCTTAAAAAAGTTCATCATTTCTTATCTGGATGTGGTAATATTTACCTGCAGCAGGTTGTTCATTATAATCTCTCCATCTTCTATATTTGTCTGAATAATGTTAGTTAATGAAGTCCTGTTCACTCTTAGGATTTGGGAAAGCTCTGTCGTCCGAGCAGTAAATGGTTGTGGTCGGTGACATAAAACCCCAATTTCCCCAAAAGCATCTCCTACAACTACCTTTACACAACCCTGTAGAGTTCATATAAAGGTTTTGATGTTAGGATTTTACATATCTACATGATTCTATTGATAGTGAATATAACAAGTCAAAGTGGTGCATACTTGCACATGCCCGTTCGTAGATGCTATTAATTCCTGCAAAAAAATAAATCAATTGCTGATCTGATTAAATTTTTGTTTTAGTTGTCGAACGTTCTCCATAAGCTGTATGCATGCATTGTTCTTATATTATAACGACAAAAATATATTAATTAGATCACTGACCACTGCTCCTGAAACCAATATAAAGAGGTCTGTTGGAGCCTCATTCTGAAGAATCACATCTTCTTTTGGTGGAAAATACTCAGCCTCCATTTCCGAAACCTTTTCATGTAAGAGTGATTAACATTAGCATCAATCTGTAATTCACAACTCAAAACATGTAAGTTACTGAACTCATGTAATGATCAGTTCCTGTGAAAACTATTTGCATGCAGCACTCCTAAAATGAATCCTGATTTTATTGAAAGGAAAACAAAAAAGACATAGTTCTGTAGTTTTGACGCGATATATGGAGTTTACCAGTTGGAAAAGAAAATTGTTGGAAACCCCGTGGAAAATATGGGCCTTTTGAACAATAGGGAAAAAGAGGTAATGAGCTATGCTTGACCGAATAGCCTTTGATAGACTATTCAACATCTCTTGCTGTTTCAATTCCTCCGTTCGGAATTTCAGACATATGTGAGACAACATTTGATCCTGTATGTACTTTGGCAACTGATTTCGTGCCGTAAATTCCGAAGCTGCCTGAACAGCATCTCTCTACAAGTAAATGAATGCACTGAAGTCATTATGAAAACATAACTGAGTGAGGGGATGTGAACATTACAGTAAGAAAATTACTTATATGATGATGATAATGTGATATTGACTTTTATATAATACTCGGTTCTATTCAAACTATTTCTTTGGAGTTTCACATGTCAATATGTATCCTAGCCTATTAAAGAAAGTTAACTAGGAGTGGACAATTAATGTCTTTGGTAAGAGGTTTTGAACTTATTACTTATGCGTGATTTTTTTGTTATGTAACAGGTGATGAAAATTGGAAGGAGCAAAATCCATTCATGTGACCCTAAAGAGATGGTTCAGTTGTGTTGCAGACGACTTGAATAGTTGAAAGCTTTCCCAATTTAAGATAACTTACGAAATTTCTGGTGCGGCTGGTTCCATGCACAACGAGGTTAGTCATGTTTCCAATAAGGTAAGCTGTCAATCCCAAGTTAAATAGCATGTAAAAGATGTCAAATAACATTTCTCTTGGGTTCTCAGCATGCAAGTCCCCATAGCCAGTTGTAGAGAGTGTCGTGATGGACCAGTAAATTGCAGTTACATATCTGTTCCAAAGACTTTCTTCTTTGAAATTTGGTATTACTGCTCCAATCCAAGTTCTTTTTGGATCTGGGTATCTGTCTGCAAGTAGATAGTTAAAGCATCCAGCGCAATGAACTGCAAACAAAGTTACCTGCCATTGTACATGAATTAAGTTTCACCTGGGTAGGTCTAGATTGGCTAGCTTTGAATATAAATAGATAAGATGAGAGATATACTGAGATGAGCTTTGTGCACCGAGTCCAAAAATAGTTGAACCGGATATCCTTCTCCAGTCTAAACGAAATCAAAAGGGCTTAATGAATATTGATTTGTTCCACACCAGTACAATTTGAAAATTCGAGAAACCAAAGGCAATTATGATGAACCTTGCGAACAGGGAGCTAACCCGACGTAGACGCCAAAGTCGGAGCATACTGAGTGCCTTAAAACCAAGGTCACTACTATGTTCCGTGAAGAGGAGGCTGAGAGGTTGAAACGGTGCTGTTGAACAGACGTCGAAGATGAACCAGGTTGATATGTACCTGTAGGTCGACTAGGATTACTTACATTCCATTTGTAGCATACATGCAAAACCAATCTGTCCAGAAAAAAAAAATTCAATTAAGCTACATTTGAATAAGATATCAACTGCTAACCTGGTTGCAATTTTCTTTGGATCATCAATCAGATGGTATGATCCGCGGTCCAGGTATGCGACAAAGAATGTAAGGATGATATCAATGGCGAAAAGAGTATTGACAATGTTGTCAATGACAAATAGTGTGTCTTGCTTGTAAGTTAGAAAGCCAAATTGGAATGGGCTAATCCAGGCAGAGTACACAACCAGAAAAATCAGAAACATCTCCCAGGCCCTGGAAAAAAGACACAGTTGAAGGTAAGCAATCTTATGGTTTAAGGAAATCCTTCACAAGCAACGACACATTCAGTACTTACCTGTAATGGTGATTGAAGGGAGATATGATGTACTTTCTCAGTATGACGGAGTGGTTTATCCTGGCTCCAAGTGATGGCAAGAGATCATTTGATAGAAAAATTGGGTTCGTACTTGTTGATAGGTCATCATTACAGAAGCGGTTTAAGAAGGATTTCACAGAAGAAAATGACATTAGTTATTGATTACCTCAAGGCTAGTTGGAACACCACAGTTAGGGAGACCGTTAATACTCTGAGGCTAGGCCCTGGGATTGGGTTATATATAGCAAAGCTGGTGAAACAAGTTTTGCCTTTTTTCAAGTTGTCTTATGACTTGAATGTGACTGAGTAAAGGATTAGGACAGAAATTAAGATACACAAGGGTCAGGTGAGTTTGTTTGAACCATAAGGGAAATGGAAATAAGAAGTAGGGAGAAGGCAGTGGGAGTGGCAGACATGAGGTTCAGTTGCTAAGTAAGTGAAGAGATGTGAGATGTGAGATGTGAGGAGAAGTAACTGAGGGCGGTGGGGGTGGTGGTGGTGGGAGTGGGAGCTCCATCATCAGCAAAAGGAGTGGAGTGGTCTGAGCTCTGAAGCTTAAATGGAAATCTCTGGTTGAGTTGATAAAAAGCCAATTTTGGCGTTTCCCTCCCAATTCCAAATTTAGCCAGGCAAAGAGACTTGGTTTGTGCTTATGGAAGACACGTGGACCAATCGTTTCTTAGTTTTGAGGAAAGGTGCCATGGTACAAAACTCAGTTCCCATTGTCCACTCTTTTTTTTCTCTTGATAATAAGCAGAAGCATTACAGGAGTCTAAACATTTCACACCCATCAGCTTCTAGGCTGGATGTGGGTTGGATCTTAGTATATTCACATTTGTTTCTTTATATCAAACAACTTTTTAATTTTTATAGAAGTTACCTTCGATTTGTAAATTTATTAGTACAGTATTATTATGATTATTACTTGTTACTTGTTTCAGAAAATATGGTTGGATCTATGGATCTAATTTGAAGGTTCTGGAAACAGTATGTAGCTCATTTCTTGATTCAGATAATTTTTACAGGATTGTAACCTGGTGCAAAAGGGAATCTGATGGGGCACAGATCTGCTCCAATTACTGCCTTTATACCAGAGTTTAAAGGTTGATACATGCATGAGGAGTTAGGTTGGTGTTTTTGCTGGGATGAGCTATTGACCAATCTCTATCTTAAGTACTAGTGCCCACAAACCTAATTAGTAGACCGAACCTTCAGTGACCACCCAATTGCAATTTGCCAATTATGGACCACCTTCTCTGACTCTCCTCAGATAAGTTTTAGATGGACCACTATGTGTGACATATCCTCCAAGATAAAAGACTTGTAAATTTATATTTATGCTGTTACAAGATAGATGGTTGTTGTTTTGATTGTTGGGGCCATTTGTTGTGCATGGTCGATATTGTATTACGCAGTAATGATGATTGTTGATTAATGGTACTTTATCTTTCAGTTCCCTTGCTTTTAATGTGATTTCCCCATTGGATTGCCTAACGTGCAGGGAAACAGATATCAGGAAGCACGGAATATGGATTATGGTTAGATTAGTAGATGATCATGTGATAGTGGTATGTGTGTAGACAACCTTTTTTTTTTTCTTCATACAATGGAACTTTTTTATAGGTGTCTGGGACCACCACGATATCTAACAATCTGCAGGAAATCTTAGAAAGACTCAATTTTGCAGCCATGATCCTTTTCATGTGAAATGCCTGCGTGTTTGAGTGAGTCTGTGAGTGAGAACTCTTTATGCGAGTTTCCCCGCCTACCTACCTTGTAGATATATCATTTATGTGTATACTTCCAAGTTCCATCTTCAAAGTTCAAACGACCCCCACCTTTCTGATCATTGATACCAACTACCACACTGCTGGAGTTCCATGTGAATGTCTAGATCTTGTACAAACGAATTTATGATACCAAACAATTAATATGTTGACCCATCACATAAAAAAAAAAAAATTGGTAGCTAAAACCCTAATTTAATTTACTTGATTTTACTTGAAGTGTTAGATATGCTACATGTCTTGGTACTTTTTTCATCTTCTTTCATCAACAATCTATATTTTATTAGTTTGGAATGTAGGGTTACATCTCCACCTTTGGATAAGAAATCAAATTTAACTTAATCTAAGGGTTGCAAAACCAAGTTACCATGGTTTAAGTGAGTTTCTTGTCTATGAAAAATAGTTTAGGGGTATTTTAGGTACTTAATGTTAAAATACAAGTCAAATCTAAATTTGACTGGGTCAGATGACGGTTGACTAACAGTTGTTATAAATTGTGGGGTTTCTCTAAATAAGTTGAAATCTGTGAGATAAGTCTAATTAAATTGATAAATCTGTGGGGTAAGTCTAATTTACCCTTGAAAATTTCACACAAACAAAACTACAAAGTTATTCCTCATGTAATGGTTGTTGCAAGATTACTGTGTCCATGCATCTCAATCTCTCTTATCATCCTCTAGTAGACGTACTCACATGTAGGCTGAAACAGATGCATATATGCTCTTATATTTATTCCATATATATAACCACCACAAACACCTCTCACGAACCTCAAACCAAAGTGCAAAAGCTGAATATCATGATGTTGATCACCATATTAGGTGCCATGCACATAACATTATATTTGATAGGTACACAGTACTCGATCTGCATGCACATAAAACCCCTCTCTTTAGGGGATGGATCTCAGCTCCCAAGACCGCAGTTGCTCCAGTCCGGAATTGAAGGGCAAAAAGTAATGTGTTATTTTTAGAGCTTCCCAACTCAACAACGTAACGGTCATATGGCCAGTCATAGATTGATTGCACTCAGATACATGGGTGAACCTTACCTAGCTACAGTATGCTACATTCTCACCCAACTTGCAATTTTTCTTTTTTAAATGCTAAATATATGTATGTAATTACAATTCTAATAATTGAGGAAGGGAGACAAATGTTGATTCCATGGTAATAAAAATTTGCAGAGACAAATTAAAATCTTACTTTGAAACAGTTAATGGCTAGCTCTTAGTAAAACAAACCAAGGAAAATATGCTCACATCACAACTCACAAGAGATGAATCCATGGATGTCTACTATATATTGTTCGGAGGGAGTTACCTGCAATATATATATATAGAAGAATGTTACTGAATTCATAAATAATAGTGAAAGAAAACATATATAGGCAAGTCAATAAATTATCCTTTATTTCAAGACTTGCTTTCTCTTCCATCATTTGCTTTATAATGGATAGTGCTATATATCGTTTAAACTTGGGCGAATTTGTCAAAACCCCAGGAAAGTGTGCCTGAATTTACATAAACCCTAGACTTTTTTTTTTATTTGAATTTACCCCAGGCCGTAAACTTTTTTGTTAATAAGCCGTCTGCTGACTAGGATGCCTTGTAGAATTACTAGAATACCCATCTAAGTATACCAACAGGTTCCCTCCAAAATAAATTTTCCCTCCAAAATACATTAAATACTGCCACGTGTCGACATCTTACAAAGTTAAATGGACGATTAAGATTTTAGATCTAAAGTACCACAAACTTGTTTCAGAACACTTAGTCTTTTGGTTCTACTCAATCTTTCATTATTCTCTACTCTAATTAAGCTTAAAGTTTGAACAACAAAGCACTTAAACATTCAGTACCCTCAAACATTCAAGTCCCAATTAGTAATGTCTTACCTCAGTTGCCGAAATTTTATATGAGAGCCCCACCAGTTTCTCGACATGTCATTAAACCAAGTGTTTTCGACAATCAAAGTGCAAATCCAAGGAGATGCAACACTACACTCGCAAATTTGTTTAGATTAAATATGCAAAACCTTCAAAATGTATTAGTTCACAGGCTTCAGTTTCAGTTTATTTTGGTACTTGGCATTTCATGATTCAGGGATGTATTTTGGTATTTTAAAAGAAATGAACAAGTTCGGTATTTGCTTTTAATTTGAAGTACAGTGGTTTGGTTTTGTTCACCTGACTTTTTGTTCACATGGCTTTGAATGAAATTCAGAGATGTGTGTTATTTCACTCATTGTACTCAGCTCACAAAACACTCAATTGCACTCACAACTTTCAGTTCAGCCGCACATTAAACTCACAACACTTAGCACTAGTACCTGGTAACATATCACTAAATAGTACCAGCATTCATTCACAACCATTACCGGCAATTTATCAAACACTTGAAACACATATAATCGAAAATAACAGCTTTCATTCACAAATATTAGTACCAGTTTTGACATCAAACTCTTATCAAAACACTGGTACCATATCACTGTTACACTTCAGAGTTTTTTTTTTTTACATCAAACACTCAAACAAACACCATTAAATTCCAGCTTTTGACATCAATTTTACTAGTTTACTAATAGCAGCAACACTCCCTGAAGCACTCATTTAAATATTGTTATTGATAAAGATCTTCAAAGTCAATTCTTCATTTTAATTTTTGCTTCTTCTTCAATCTTCACAGTTTTCCTTCGAAGCTTGCGTTCTTCAGCTATTAGTTCATCTAACCGCCTAAACCCTTTGTAGCCATTGATTGAAACAACTCAAAAAAAAAATAAAAAAAAAAAAGAAAATAAATGTGCCTTCGTCACCACCTCCCATGGCTGAAAAGATGGAATTGGAATGAAGAAGGCGACTAATTAATTGTTTAGGTTATATCTCAGCCATCTAATTTGTTAGATCTGAACCAACCATTTAGATTAATCTAATGAGGGTACGATTGGTATATTATAAATAATTTATTTAAAATTATGCCACGTATATTAATAGTAGGGTCAATCAGACGGTTTGTAAACAGAAAAGTTGACGGCCTAGGGTAAATACAAATAAAAAAGAAAGTCTGGGGTTTATACAAATTCAGGTGAATTTTCTTGGGAATTTGACAAATTCGCCTTTTAAACTTCAAGTACAACTGTTATGTCCTGCACTGCACGTCTTCTCTGAAGATGTGAAGCAATACCTCTCCTCTCCTCTCCTCTCCTCTGTTCTGCTCTGCACTGCAGTTGTTGATAGATATGATTTGAGTTTCTAAATTCTAATTGAAATTAATTTTAAGCTTTACGACTTCCGAAACAAGCAAATTATAGGCAAACCCCATCTGTGGAATGTGGGATGCACTGGTCTTAGTTTTTGGCTATTTATAGGCTTTTTGGGCCGTTTCGTTATGGGCTAAAAATTATTATTTTTTGTCAGATGAGATGAGATGAGATGGATGTTTGAAATAGAAGAAAAGAAGAAGAAGAAGAAGAAGAGCACGAACACGGAAGTAAGGAACACGAACAACACCACCGTAAACCACCGATTCCAGTTGCAGATACTATTTCAGAAAACCCGTTGCAAATTTGCAATTCTCTCGAGTCTCGATCTAATTCTAAACGCTCATATATTTTTTTAATGCAAAACGATCGATCGATCGATCTGTAGCTGAAGAAGGAAAACAGATAAAAAAAAGAAAGAAAAGATAATGGCAAACTCCTCTTCCTCTTCCTCTGTGTCTGGGTCTGGGTCTGCAAATTTACCCAGATCAGGAGCCGTTTCCAAAGGATATGACTTCGCTTCTACTTGGGAGCAGGTAGGTCAAGTTCAAGGTTAATTAATTACTTTTCTAAATAGGTGTTTCTAATCTAATCTAATCTAATCTAATCTAATCTTCTTCTTCTAAGTTCTAACACAATGCTCATGCTCATGCTCATCTTTTATTATGCAGAATGCCCCATTGACTGACCAACAACAAGCAGCAATATCATTGCTGTCCAATGCTGTTCTAGACCGACCATTCCCAATCCCACTCACTCTACTGGTAACCAAACTATCACTCACTGTCTCCTTTCCTTTGGATCACTTGCTTGCAGATAGATATTCACTATCAATTTATATATTTCTCTTCCTTGCAACTCACCTTTTCATGATTCTCTACCTCTACTGCAGTCTCAAGAGATCTCGGGGCAGGATAATGGATTGTCACTATCAACCAAAGACAACTTTTTGGAACACTCTGGTGCTATACAAGCAGTTATGGTCAACACTCATCAGGTTTTTATACTTTCCTTGTCATTGTAACAATCTATTCAAGTAGTTAATGTAATAATGAACAGATATCTATTGCCTTTCAAATAAAAATAAAAATGAACAAACATCTATTCCTCGTCTATCTTTAAAACTCATTTTAGTATCATTGTTTACATTCCTGTATTTCACATAGGAATCTCTTTGTTTCTACCTTTTCTATGTCTACTTTCCTGAATCTCTTTAGTTAATTGTCCTTGGTTCAGACAAAAAAACTATTATTATTATTATTTAAAAGACTTCTAACTTTCATATGATTAGTTATTGAGTCACTCCAGAATTAAGCTTCTTCTTGCTTTCTTGTTTGTATCTTCATCTTCCTTGTCAGTGAATTCTTTATATGTAGTTGCCAGTTTGGGAAAGAAAATTAGCTTGCATATTCAAAATAATATCCATTATCTTTGTTGTTTTTTCTGTTAGATCCTTATGCATCAGTTTCTTAATATCTGTATTATATTAACTGCAGTTTTACAAGTGGTTTTCAGAGCTTGAATCATCCATGAAGTCAGAGGTTAGTGCTATACATTCACTGGATTAATTTCGGTAGGGATACAATTCCATTATAAGCATTATTTATCTTTGTCAATTGTACTTCTTAAACAGACAGAGGAGAAGTATCGACATTATGTAAATACATTAACAGAACGTATAGAGACATGTGATGGTATCCTTTATCAGGTAAACTCTTCATTTGAATTTTTTTTCATAAGTTAGCTAATAGTATGATAACACAACATTGAGGTTTTAGATTAGATTGTCAAATTGTGAGTATTTTTTTTTTTTTTTCTCAATTTGGCTCTTTTGATGCAGGTGGATGAAACTCTTCATCTGTTCAATGAACTGCAGCTACAGCATCAGGCAGTTGCGACAAAGACAAAGACTTTGCATGATGCATGCGATCGTTTGGTATGAATGTGCTTCATGTCTTCGTTGTAGTAGCTTGGAATGGATAATAAATCACAGGCTGTGGTGTCTAACACTATAAGTTACCAACACCGCTGTATGCATCTCTGCATGTTAAAGGCCAATATCATAATCAACATTTGTAGTAAACTCCTTGTAATATCATAGGCTTACCTGGAATTCTTCCTTTCACAACTGAATCCATGTCCTTCTCTTTTTTATCGACTGTGGGGGGCAACGCTGTGTGTGACCACGTGATGCCGAGGCAGATGTGCTCTTGACCAGAAGAGAAGTGACATCCTGTCTTCTACACCATTTTTCAAATATTTATACCCTGTGGCCTTTAGTAATCCTTATTTTAAGCGTTATTGTTTTCTTTCCTGTAGAACTGAGAGTATCCTCATTTGCTCTGTAGTTGATGGAAAAGCAAAGACTGATAGAGTTTGCAGAAGCACTTCGAAGTAAGCTGAACTATTTTGATGAATTGGAGAATGTAAGGTTCGAATGCTATCTTATCTAGAACATGTTTTGTAAGGTTCTAAACTTCAAATGCTATCTTACCGAGAGCATGTTTTGTTTCAGTAATAGATGTTAGTATCGACTATCGATTATCGAAGTATTTTATTCGACGTGCTCTACACCTGCTTTATTGAATAATGAACACCATAACCCTATTTCCTTATTCTACTGTCTTTTAATCAGCTTTTAAGACACGTGCTTGATACTGAAATTTTTAAATTTGGGATTATCAATATCACTTCTCAGTATGGTTGGCTTGTTGCAAAAGCCTTTAGATACATGCAAAAATGAGGCTTTTTTTTTTCAGATACAATCAGTTTTTGTTGCATTTTCAGTCTTCATGGATCATTTTGGATCCTATTCTATTTTTCTCGTTTATTGCCAACCAATTAAATCATTTTCTTAAAGTTAAATTCCCATGTGGACATAATGTGCATATCTTATGGATAAAGTATCTTGTGCAGGTTGCCACTAATTTCTATTCTCCAAACATGAGGGTTGGAAATGGCCACTTTCTTCCATTGCTAAAACGCCTTGATGAGTGTATTTCGTAAGTGTGATTTAGTTTCCAAAGAACTCAATATCTATCATCAGTCTTTACGAAACTTTGAGTACGAGTATCGTGGTTCACTAAAGATGTACAAATTATAATAATAATTATAATTCAGATATAAATATACCCTGAGAAATTTAGCTTGTGAATTAATTATTTTCCTTGCTATGAACTTATTAGGTATGTTGAAAGGAATCCACAATATGCAGAATCAAGTGTTTACTTGGTTAAATTTCGACAACTCCAGGTTATTTTCTTACATGTACCCCCAGTAACTTATAGAACCGACAATTGGATATTCCACAGAAGTGAAAAATTGACCATTTACACTGAAAAAGGAGTTCTATTATTTTATATGTTTTGGGAACCAGATTTTGATCTCTTCTCATATGAAATTATCTTACAGTCACGAGCTCTGGGTATGATTCGATCTCATGTACTTTCTGTTCTCAAAAGCGCATCATCGCAGGTAATAGCCTGTAGTTTGGATTTTAAACTCACTGTAGTTATGAGATTCATTATGAACTTGAATTTGACACATTGAAAGAAAAGGAAAGAGCAAAGACAAAAAAAATTTAACTTTTGCTTATATATCAGGTTCTAGCAGTGATAAGGGGAAATGGTGCTGCTGTTTCTGAGGGTGTGGAGGCATCCGTTATATATGTGCGCTTTAAGGCTGCAGCCAGTGAGGTAATAAAGCCTTTTTAGTCAATTAAAGTCTTCACAATAAGTTTTATTATGTGAACTATCATCCAGTCAGTTGGTCGCATCATAGATGTTTATGGCATGAACCTCTTAGGACCAGGCCCATAGGATGACGAATGCCAAAAATAATGTGTTCTTTCCAAAAAACTAATTTGTGGCCATGGCTAATTGTGCCTTATTGTGGTCAATTAAGAAATCTAATTGGTAAATCTTTTCATTTTGGATCTGGTGTCTCATATGGTTTGTTAGTGCTGATGGGTGGGTCCATTTTTCTCTGCAGCTGAAGCCAGTACTGATGGAGATTGAAAGTAGATCTTCTAGGAAGGAATATGCTCAAGTTCTTGCAGAATGCCACAGACTTTATTGTGAGCAGAGGCTATCCTTGGTGAGCTGATGACTAAAATTTTCATTAATATAATGATTAATAAACCTTCATGATTTGTTGTTGTCTTTATTAAGGTGGAATGCGAATTAATAAGGGGGCAAAGGATTGCCCACTCAGTTGGGATGCCTAGTAGTAATTTTTGCAAATTATTAAACATTTTGCAGATCGAAAAAAAAAGGAAACTTCCTTCTGGATGATTAGTTCACAGTTATAACATATATGTTCTTTTGATTTCAGGTTAAAGGCATAGTACACCAAAGGATCTCTGAATTTGCGAAGAAAGAGGCATTGCCATCATTGACTAGGTCGGGATGTGCCTACTTAATGCAGGTGAAGCTGATTGTTTAATTGTTTAGATGTTAGTTGGTCCAAACAAACACAAATAGTGCGACCCATATACGAAGACATCAACTATTTTTCTAAACAACAACTTTATCAAATCCATGTTCTAATGACATAGATGCTTATAATTTGGTATCGTAAAGCTCTTCATAGGTCTATGTTGAGTATAAGTCATAGAACTAAATATAACCTTCTAGCTTGAAACTCTATTTATCTATCCCATTTTATATTATATTTTTTATCGATAAAGTTAATTTTCAATAATATAATCTAACAGTTGCACAAGGATGCCCAGATCTTTATGCCGCAGCCACCATCGCATTTTATTAATTTGGAAGTATCTATCTATTGCAATGACTTAACTATACTTCTTCTTATCTTCTCCAACCTTGATAGTGTTGTATTACTGAAAATTTCCCGCTAGCTCAAATTGTGGACAAAGTTGAGTGCAAATATGTGGTCCTGGATTATTTCCAGTATTATACCACTAGGAAAAGGGGATTTAGTTTTAGAGAGTTCAATTTTGAGCTTGTGTGGCTAATACACCTAAAAACTAAATTGTTGAAAATAGTGTGTGATGATAGATATGACTTGTGAGTTTTTTTTATTATATATTGCATAATTTTCAAGATTAAATGGAAGGGATTTTATTCTATAAGTCATCATGCAGGCATAGTGCTACAAGTGATTCCCTTGAGATGTTAAGAAGCTGGCACACAACTCATGACACAATCTGGTTCTCTGACATTAAATTTGAACTATCTGAAATCCGACCTACTTGGACTAACCGATATGGTAGACAATTGGCCTGCACGTGTGGTGCACATTTGTTTTACATTTGGAACTGATTTCACCCCACGGATTTAAGAGTTCCAAGGTATAAGAGTCTATAGTGGCCCAATCCAACCCACAAATATCATTTTTTTTATAATACGTGCCCAACATCTGAAGTATTTACTCTGAAGATGTAGTCCACTGCATTGAACAGCTATGCAAATTATTACTAGCTAAATTGCCAAAATTCTTAAGCTGGCAGATTTGGCTTCCAAATTACTAAATTATCCTTAGAGGTAGATTAGGTGTCAGCTACAACTATTTGGACTGAAGGACAAAATTGGAAACAATGGGAGCAATAGTGTGACGAAGGTTGCACCAGCTTAATGATTAGCCACATTATAAAATAGAGATAACATAGAAGGGGCCTTTAACAATGGCATACGCAGTCAAGCCATTTGTTTTCTGATACTCATGTCACTATGTCCTCTGCCCTTTTTAACATGAGGGAAAAAAAACTTATCTGGATTCCTCTGGCATTCAACTGTAACATATACCTTGGTCTGCATATTGAAGTCATATAAATAGAAGTTGTTTTCAATTGCAGGCAAAGAATGAGTCCTACATCCCATTTAGCCCACCCTACTTATGAATTAGTCCTGTTTGACTTTGGCTTTAATGATTAGTCCCACTTTCTAATATTAATTAATCTTAGATCTTTTTTCTTTGAAAAAGTTATTAACTAATCCTTGACTCAATTTATCCCACTAAAATTTTCAAATTTTATATTTTTAAATGGCAATACTACCCTTTTAAATTGTTTTTAACCATTTCTTCATTTAATTATACAATTTTAAAAAATTACTAACTATTTAAGGCCCTATTTAACTATGTAATTCCAAAAAATTGTTAATCATTAACACTTGCAATTCTCAAAAGTTGATAACTATTTAACTATGCAATTCTAAAAAATTGCTAATCATTGACACTTGTAATTGCTAGTTGGATTGCGTAACTAATTTAAGTCCACTAGGGTTAACTACACCCATACATAGGTTATATTTAATTATTGACATGTGGTGTTTTGTGATTGGGTGTCTATAAATTAGTTGGGTAATTAATTCAAATTCATTAGGGTTAATTACACCTATACATAGGTTATAGTTTTTATTAAAACATACAAATTTTCTTTGCAATTCTAAAAAAATTGCTAACTTTATGTGCAATTCTAAAAATTTGCTAATGCCTTATTTATATGTGCAATTCTAAGAATTGCTAACTTTTATGTATGTAATTCTAAAAAATTATAATAGCAATTCCACTAAATTGCAATACCTCTAATATGCGGTTTCAATTTTTGATAGCAATTCTTGACAGCAATTCCACTTGTTACACTACCACTAACTTGACGGTTTCCAATTCTAATAGCAATTTCAAACTTTAAATACTAGTAGTAGAGGGTATTATTGTAAACTAACTTTTGGTCAAAAAAACAGGACTAATCATTAATGTGATAGTTTGACGGAACTAATTGATAATGTCCATTGCAATTTGGGATGGCTAATTTAATCACTGCAATTGCAGGTGTGCTATCTTGAACATCAACTCTTTGACCATTTTTTCCCTTCATCGTCAGAGGATGTTACAAGTTTGGCTCCTTTAATAGATCCTCTGTAAGCTTCCTGAATGACCCTCTTGATGAATATCAATGTTCTATGAACAGTTTAAGACTAGCTTCGTTCATCAAGGCTTTCTTCTCTTTCTTTTTATTTTCTGATCATAATTTCTTTAGACTCTCTAATAACTTTTACATTTTTAGAAACATGCGCCTTTGTCTTAGAGCACTTCTCATACACTGATATTTGCAGGTGCACATATTTGTACGATACATTGCGCCCAAAACTTATTCATGAAGCAAATCTTGATTTTCTCTGTGAACTGGTTGACATTCTTAAAGTTGAAGTCTTGGGAGAGCAGCTCAGTAAAAGGAGTGAGTCACTAGCAGGCTTACGCCCCACATTACATAGAGTTCTTGCAGATGTTCACGAGCGACTGACATTCCGTGCTCGAACTCATATTCGTGATGAGGTATTATTTGATGATAATAGTTCATGAATTTTCAGTTTGTGAGACTCTATTATGCCATTTAGATAGTGAAACCCTTTACTTGCATGGGCTTGCAGAAGTAGTTTATTTCCTATTCTACTGTTCTCATATGCCTCACGACATTTACGCGACATCTAATATATTTTCTAGTACACTTGTTGAACTGAACAAAAAGAGAAAGAAATAAGTTCTGTGAACACCTTATCCTGCAAAATATAGCATGTTAACTGGTGCCTTTTCCAGCAGTTTCTGACCTAAGTACACCAAATTGTTGATGAATTTAATTTTTAAACAATACCGTTCATAAAATTGAATCCTTATGATGGAAAAAAAAAAAAAATAACATGATGACAAATCTGTAAAGTACATATTGATCATATTTTCTCTAATTGTTCTAGAATCTTCCTATATATTATGCATCCAGTTTTATTTTGCTCTATCAATTGTTCATATAAGAGAGGAGAATGTCTCATACTTCCTCTCTGTTCTTGTTGACTTCTTATTTCTGTAAACATTCTATTGTTTTGCAGATAGCAAACTATTTCCCTTTTGATGAAGACCTGGACTATCCTGGAAAGCTTGAGCGATCTGTTGAGACATTGTCAGGAACGACCTCGGTAAGGGGTGCACGATCAGCCTTTTAAGGCTTACACAATGAACTATGTATATTGCATATTAGTGTTTGTTTTTGTAATTCTTTGTATTGAATTATAATTATTACGCTCTTGCAACCTTGGTATCCAAATTCCAAACCTGTCTTGGAATCAACTCCATTCTCCACCTGGGAAGACTTTCCCTCTTGCAGGTTGTACCCCATCTCTGTTTAGTCTGCTATTCCATTGTTGTACCTCGTAAGGCTATGCAACTGGTCACAGCCAATGATATGATCAAATCGCTTCCCATTTTTTCCAAACTTGCGTTTAACTGGTCAAGCTGAGAATGAAGAGGACCTGTTCGATAACACGCTGTCTGCTATGCTACAAACTGCCGAATCCTTATAGAATATTTGACATATTCTAGCAAAATAAGTGTATACATTGTGGCCTAGAACACAATAGAATAACAAGTACAATAATAGATCAATCACCATCAAGAAACAGATGTTTACTCTGTGATAAATCTTTAAGGTGCAGTATGAAACACATGTTCATACAATGAAAGATCTGCAAGGATACATTAGCCAAATAAAACCCATTAACAGGGAATCAAGAGATAGAGGAATGTGCCAATTATTACAAGTAATTTTGTGATCTTATCCCAGAGATTAAGTGAGCATCTTTAGTCCCACATAAAATTTGGAACTTAACAAGTCCAGTAATCCACTTGTATGTTTTGAACTAGTTGCTTTTCTAACCCTGCTCATTTGCACTGTAACTTGAACACGACTTATTCACTAATAAAATTATGATTGATAAAACTTTCTGCTTCGTTTTAATTTATGGTTTATTTAGTCAAAATATAAGTGCATTGTGCCAACCTAAATGTCTTTATTTCATGATTTTTTTTTTTATCAAACTACAGCCTGAAGAGAATGCGGATGTTTTCAAATCGTGGTACCCACCATTGGAAAAGACATTGTCATGTCTATCAAAGTTGTACCGTTGCTTAGAACCTGCAGTGTTTACCGGGTTAGCACAGGTAGTTTGGATTGAGTTGCTGATGTGCTTAATATCCTAATTTCGCTTCCGGACTTCATTTCTTATTGTTCTGTTACTTTGTTTAGTAATTTGCTTATTATCTCTGCCAGGAAGCGGTGGAAGTTTGCTCTAAGTCCATCCAGGTCAGTAAGCTAGTTACAGTTAAGTTATTAATTAGTAGGGATACTAGGAAGAGATGATTAAAAGTAAGGAAATTCAGTAGTATATTCTTATTGTTTTTCCTTCATTAATAGATCAGTGTCCTTGTGTAGATTCTCGGCTATTTTATATTTGTTTTCACCTTCTCCCCGAATTTTATTCAGAATGTTCAATTTGTATTTGTCTTTTCTTTTTCTATACAGAAAGCAAGCAAACTCATTGCAAAAAGATCGTCACCCATGGATGGTCAACTTTTCCTTATTAAACATCTTCTCATATTAAGAGAACAGGTTGGCCTGTGTCTTTGTGTATTCTCCTCTTGTTTTTGATACAGTGAAGTTGTTTTTCTGTTGAAGGTTAAAATCATCAAGTTCTGATAACTTTATCTGGCTGGTATTCCAGATTGCACCTTTTGATATTGAATTTTCCGTCACTCACAAGGAGCTTGATTTCTCTCATTTGCTGGTTAGTGCCCAAAATGGAAGTTCCCCTCAGTTAAATCAATATAATTGTTTTTTCCTGTTACATAAACGCAAATTGCTTTGTCCTGTAGATTACGAATATAAACGATCTTAATTTTGTTTATCATCTCTAATGCCAGGAACATCTGAGACGGATTCTTAGAGGTCAAGCTTCACTATTTGACTGGTCAAGATCAACTTCATTGGCAAGGACCTTATCCCCAAGGGTTTTAGAAAGTCAGATAGATGCCAAAAAGGTATGTGCTGTCGTCATTAAAGGTGGTCTCCCATGCTTAGCTTCGTTATTTGTCCTTACAGCTTTTGAAGTCATTTGTTTTGGAATACTAGGATGGGTTCGCAAATTCACAGACCTACTCCATTATCCTTGAACAAATTATCTAGTACACTACTTTTTTGTTTTAGGTTATAGCGTTTGGTTTTCTTGGATGTGATTAATGCCACTACTGACAAATTAAGTAACTCCTGTTTACTAAACTACAAGTCCTTAATTAGTTCACCAGAACTCTTCATCATCACAAAATACCAAGTGTTCGCTCTTGATATTTTATTCTAATGATAATGTCTGAAGTTTTGTGAGTCCAGATACTTTGAATGGGTGTTGTTTTGTATTGGATACTTCAGTTTTTATTGTAGATTGATGTATGCATGCTATATAGTATTTGTAATCTACTGTATATAGGTATTGCCTGAAATAATACTTCTATCTACAGTAATTTTTATGCAGTGCTGAATCTTATTTGATTCTTTCCCAGGAGCTGGAAAAGAACCTCAAATCCACTTGCGAAGAGTTCATCATGTCAGTCACAAAGCTAGTTGTTGATCCGATGCTTTCGTTTGTTACCAAGGTTTATACTCTCTCTGTTCATTGTTAACTGATGTGGATCTTCCTTGTATTTTCCACCATGTTCATAGTTATAGAATCAATACCACATTCTTGGGTCTTTTTTTTTAACAAAATGGAGAAGAAAGAGCTGTTGTCTCTGTGGAAGTTCACATGAGCATGTTAAATGGCCCTGTTTTTGAAAATCCAAATTTCCTTTTTATTTATTTCAACTTCGATAATGACCTCTTAAGCCTGAAGAATGTCTTCTGTAGGTTACAGCTGTGAAAGTTGCATTGTCCTCCAGTAATCAAGAGCAGAAACCAGACTCAGTTTTAGCAAAGCCTCTTAAGAATCAGGCCTTTGCTACTCCAGATAAAGTAGCTGAGCTTGTTCAGACGGTATGCAGTATAACTTGTGTTTGTACTTTTTCTTACCTTGCATGACACATGCCTTTTTTTTTTGGGAAACTGAGCATCTCTGTGTATTATATACAGTATTAGGTAATAACAATTCTTTAGCGAAAATAATGACAAAAGTTTGGAGGTAGGTTACTTAGGTTGCTAGTCTTTACGATAGTTATCTATTATCTAGAATATTATGAGGTTGAATTTCCCCAGCCTCATGAAGAACAGTGACTGGTATTTTATGAATTTGAGATTTAGCTGTGAGATTTGTCCTCAATTCGGGGAACTCTTGGCCCTTGATATTTGAAGCTCTAAGTGTAAAATGTAAGGAATGGCCCAAAATGTTTCAAATTGAGTTATTGAAAAGTAAATGTTTCCATCTCTTAATACACGTTTGATAAGCTAAATTTTTTTAGAATGAACCCATTTAAGAAAATAATCAGGTAACCACCTAAGTAAATCAATCAGAAGAAGCTGATTTTTTTCTGAAGATAATCTCAGGTGAGCTGTGACTAGGTGCTTTTATTTGTTGTCTCTATGCTTGGAAGCTTTTAATACCAAACATGCGCTCTTATCATAGTGAGCTTTGTAACTTTTGTCAAAATGGTGTGACCTGGTAACTGACATGTACCCACATGTGTTAGAGTTGTCTTTGAGAATGCACGAGTTTCTAGCTTGAGGGTTACTAATATCACTTCTACATCATTGGAACAGGTTGGCGTTTCTATTCAGCAAGAGTTGCCGAAAGTGATGGCAAAGCTGAAACTATATTTGCAAAACTCATCGACAAGAACAATTCTTTTCAAACCAATCAAGTAGGTTACCAGTTTATATTTGCTATAACTAACTTTGTACTCAAGCCTTATCATTGCCAGTCTTTTACTAGTTATTGTAGAATGTAGATTGAAAGGTACAATGTATAATAATTATGGGAAAGCCCCTTTTGATGGTTACTGATTGTGTACTGAGTTGTTATACAGGATAGTATTAATGCTGTTAGGGGTCACTCAATTTCGAATTTTTTTAAGAACACACAGCTTTTTACTTGAAAGTTGAAATATATGGTTGATCTCTTACACAATGTTGTATATTTACAGGACAAATATTGTTGAAGCCCATCTACAACTACAGTCCCTGTTAAAATCAGAGTACTCTGATGAAGAAATGAAAAACATTGGTATAGTCCCAATGCAGGACTTAAATGCTCAACTTGACAATCTTCTTTAGGTGCGTGTGAAGCCTGTGCACTCATCTTGACAAACAGATAGGTTTCGACTCTCAAAGTAATGTCAGAATTTTTTTTCTTAATAATTATCTGATTTTGCTGGGCCAAGTTATAAATTTGTTGAATAAAATTGTTGGAAAATGATTTTGTATGCTTGAAGTCTTGCTTTGGTAGACATGTTTTTGTTTTTCCGCCTATCACTTGATGTGATTTTAGTTAAATTATATGCTCCATTGCCTGGGATTGATTTATATGATTAGTTAATTCGATAACATGTATAGTACACAATGGACATGGTGTCCATTGAAGTATACTTGTGTCCTAGGAATTTCTGTCTATTGTATGCCACTGTGTAGAAGAGTAGTAATGTAAAAAATTTGGCATGTTTGCAACCACTTGTGTTATTGGGGGTGTTCTTTAAGGTCTAAACAATGCAGTCAAGTGGACTGAGAGATTGTAAGAATGTCTTTTTGAATCTTTGAAGGGTATACATAAAAGAGGTTGTCGAAGAAGAATGGGCTTGAAAAGATAAAAGGGTCCTTGGAAGGCATAAGAAAATGCCAATTTTGATGGACACATTCTTTTTCTTTATTTGAAAGGAAGATTTACCTATTTCTTTTGTGAGTCATTGAGGAGAGAGGGTTATAAAGATCCATCTAAGAGTGATTAGGGCTGAGCTACAGTGGCAACTGGCAAATCCTGGATGTTGGAAAAAATCTAATAGCATTCAACACTATTCAACATTTCTTACTAAACCTTCTCTTGTATAAACAATGTTTGTTTCAGTTAAAATTCTCAATATCTCACAACTGTGCCTACACTCACAAGATCCATGGTCTTGTCTCGTCTCCCTTGAAAGTAGTCAGTGATCTGAAAAGGTATTGAATGATAGAGGGAAAGATGCAGTAGTGCAGTACGTACTACATAGCCTTTGTGCACAGTGTAGCTTTAACTTCATTGTCACTTGTCAGGACTCCACAGAATCTCAAGCTGTTGACAGTTGACACACACACACACACACACACACACGACAAAGATCAAAGATGGATCAGATTCAGATATTTCTGTAATTCTACTGTTGTTTCTCTACACTTGGATTCAAACACTAAATTCCAAAGCTTGGGAACAGTGCTGAGTGCTCTCATAAACACTAGAAACCCATCTCTCTTTGTTTGTTTAAATTTTTTGATGACAAAAGCTACAAAAATGACTTTGTCTCTTTCCCATGCTCTCTCCTTAGAAAAAATTTCTGGACTTGTCTCTTCACTCTATTTCTTCAGAGATGATGGTTGCTGCAAGGGAAGCAACCACACGAGTTATGAGGGTTGGGTTGGTTCTTCATCTTCTGTGCTTGTTCAGTAGCTTTCTGAATCTGCTGTGAGTGTTGTTGTTGTGCTTCTGTTCTCCATTCTTCAGCTTTCCTATGAACAATTGCCATTCTCTTCATTAGTTTTTCTTCAAGATGTGATCTCATCTTCTGTATCTTCACCTGGAATATTCAAAATCAACAAAGAAAATAAAACCATGATGTGATTCAGAACACAGTTGGACCTCCTAAAGTAGAGACAAAGTTAGAACAAAAGCACACAAATGAAACAAACTTTGCATATAAAAGAAGACACTCCATTAATTTATCTTAAAAGCTTCAAGCAACTAATATTTGTTATATCTTTCACATGTGGCTTTGGAGACTATCATTGACTTCTTTGTTCTTTTCTCTGAGTGGACTCATGGAGTGAACCAACCCAACTAGATTCCATTGAGAATGAGACAAATACACTACAGTAGGGAGAAAATGAAGAAAGGAAGGAAAGTGCTTGTTGGGAATATAGGGGGGCTGGGCTCGAGAAGTAAGCATGGGAAGTTGAACCATACCATTGATGTGGTAAAGGAAATGAGAAACAGAAAGACAGACTAATAAGAAAATTAAAATACCTCAAGCTTTCTTGATTGTGCTTCTGCTTTTGCACTTTGAAGATTCACCCAAGCTTCAATCTTTGCTTCTTCCCTCTGATACCTGCAGAATCAATCCAATGGAATGCTGGATTCAGACAAACTTAAACCAAAGATTTAAAAGCAAACTTGGTAACAACTGAGAAAACAATCAAAGCTCCTCAGCTCATTGACCTGATACATGATTTAGTCTTTTCTTCTTCTTGCCATGCAGAAACTCTGGACTCAACTATATTCTTTCTGCACTCATCACTTGTTTCAAAATGTCTTAAGCTCTTTGATATCTCTTCTTCCTCTTCTTCTCTTGAGCTCCAATTCGATACCACTGAATCAAACTGTGTGCCAAGCTCAAATTTTGCAAAGTGGCACTCTTGAAGTTCTGTAACATCAAAGATAGAATTTTTGTTGGAAGGTCCCAAGGGCCCTGATCTATCAGCAGGGGTATTGTGTCTTGCTGGAGATGAGATTTTAATGGGGGTATGACATCTTGAAGTTGTCGAGCTGCCCAGAGGAGTCATTTCTGTTCCAACATCTCTATGTTGGACTTCAGGAACCATTTCTGTGGAAACATCTCTCATGGCTTCACAAGCTAAATGTTTAAACATAAACCCTTCTTTGGTTGGTTCAGAGTATCTAAAATTGGAGAATACTGGTTCTACATTGTCTGTAAACTTATCTGCAAGGGAGTAAGACATATCCAAATTGGGTGAATCTGTTAAATTCAAATGGAATCCCAATTGCATATGAATGTTTTCTCTTTTCTTGAAAGAGTTGCTTAAGAACATAACATGAAAATCAAATAGGGAAGGAAAATGATATAAAGTAAGGCAAGAACATTTGACAAAAAGTTGTTACCTTCAACAAAAAATTGGCTACATAGTTCATCAGGCTGGAAGCACGCCACGAAACTTTGTAAGAAACAAATACCAGGGAAATACATGTATCAGATACATATTCAATGAGAGACTTATTCAAAAGGACAGAAAGAGATTGTTCTTTATTGAGAAGGGCTTTGAAGTCAACAAATTCATGTTATGGATGGTTAAATTACTTATGGTAAGTAATAAGTATACAGAAAAATAGGAGTTTTCATTTATTACCAAACTGGGGGAAAGCAGACCCGACCAAGTTTTATTTTATTGAGTTCCTTTTGGATAGGGTTGCAAAATGTAATAGTACCAAGCATAGTTCAAAATGCTGATATATTTTGCAAAATTTTGGTAGAATATAGCGGTTTTTAAAGAATCGGTATTATAAATTCTAAAAATATCTGAGAATATTCTTGACATTTGACATTTCAAGTGACATTTGTTTCGAGGGTTAGAATGTCGAAATATGCCGTTTTTTCTGAATCCAAAATTTCGCCCGGATTCCAAATTTTAAACTATGATACCAAGTGTCTCAGCTCCCAAGTCAGGGAAAAAATTAGCTCCCTGCATGGTTGCATTGCCTGTAACTGTGTTGAATCTCATTTTCCTCAAGTTGTTCAAGTGATCTCTGAAGCTCTGCTGCCAATCCCTTAACCCTCATATTTATTTTTTATTTTTTTTGTCACAAAAGCTAATTCCGCTGATAGAAAGATTACATCATACAAGAGGCTAACCGAATGTCTGGGCCAGCTTTTGCGCACCTCAACACTTAAATGGTTAGTTTTGTATTTCAACCTAAACCTATTACCTCGCTAACCAAATTTCTTGGCCAGCTTTTGCGCACCTCGACACTCCAATGGTTAGTGACTTAGTTCTGTGTCTATCTTACTTTTTTTTTTCACTCTTGGCCTCTTGGGTGCTGGAACCAGTCCTATGACTGGAGACTAGGCACCCACGCTTGTAGAATCCCTGAAATCGTTGACTACATAGGTCATAGAAGACTTTCATTGAAGACGGGCAGAAGGAACCCCCGTATAGGCATATAGTTGCTGATGGTGCAAGATGCAACATAAGAATAATGTGCAACAGAGTATCCAATCATAACTACTTTATGGAAGTTGAATTCCAGATGGCTTTAGGAACAAGCTATCTCAACCCACGTGGCAAATCCTCAAATAAACTGAGTTAAAAAAAGGACACGTATTAGAAAGTTATATACATGTGGGTGGACATCTAAGTCTAACACCAATGAATAGGTTTTAAACAAAAATTTCATTCTCATTTGAAAATGTGTTTGGCCCAAAATGTAAATTTGTAGTTGCCCATCAGTACCAGTGTACCACCACCTTGAGAGGAGCAATACTGTGAAAATAATGCTTGATATATTAAAAATAAATAAAATAATGCTCTCCCCCAAAAAATAATAAAAAAACAATTATTTAGTTAGTGATATACCCATGCGTTTCTCGTGTGTATCTACCAGTGTATGGTTAGTGGGAGAGAAACAGAGAGATCTCATAAATAAAAATAGAGAATATGGAAAAGGCGTTGGCGTCGACGACGGTGGTTGGTGGTGTTGGTGGTGGTGGAAATGGTGGTGAACAAACAGCTGCTAGAATCTGTTCAATCTTGGTTTACCCAATCAAGTCATGTCGTGGAATCTCAGTTTCTCAAGCTCCCATCACTTGTACTGGTAATAATAATAATCTCAAATCTCAATCCAGCCAAAAACATATTAATTAATATTATGGGCTTGTTAATCCAAAGTGAGTGGGTATTCAATTTCTGTATTTATTTATGTAGGACTTCGATGGGACAGACAGTGGTTGGTTGTAAATTCCAAGGGCAGGGCCTATACCCAAAGAATTGAACCAAAACTTGCTCTAGTTCAAGTCCAACTACCTCAACAGGCATTTGAGGAGGAGGATTGGGAACCTACAAGCAGTTCATTTTTAGGTAACAATTAATAAACAAACTTTGCTAACTAATTGTATATGTATATGTATATGTCCTCTTGCCTCTTGATAAAATTTGTTTTTGCATCAAAATGTATTTTCCTGGTATGATTACGACTTCGGGTTTTTCTTTTTTTTTTTGCAGTATTAAAAGCCCCTCAAATGGATACACTCAAGGTTCCATTAACCAAAACTTGTAAAACAATTCAAGGCATCTCAATGTGGGAGTGGTCTGGTTCTGCCTTAGACGAGGGAGACTCAGCATCTGAATGGTTTTCAAATTACCTTGGTAAACCCAGTCGTTTAGTGCGTTTTAACACAGGTAAGTTTTTGCATATCAAACAAAACCAGATGAACTAACTATCAAACGAAAAAAGTAGTTAGAAAATGAATGATAAGAACTGATATAACTCATGAATCGTAGACATGTACCTATAGAGACTATTTTCCATTCTTCACAATGCTCGTAGTTTAGGATCATAATTACTCTCATTGTAAGTTAAATGTCTCATTAATATTTTTGTACCTTGCTCCATTGCATTTAAGTGACCAAAGTTTTGCTGTCCAATATGCCTCTAAAAACTTGTAAAAATAATTATCTAACTTCTGCTGCTATCTTTTTCATGAAACGAGGATACTGTCAATTTTAATAAGTAGTGGAGGAGAGATTATTAAGTCAAAATGTGAAAAGCCTGAGAAACAAAGAGTTGTATATGTGAAAGTTCTCCTGTGTTGTCAATGGATTGACATGTGTTAAATATAATTGCTTCATAAACATAACACTATACCAACAGAAAGCCGAGGAATGCTTAGTGATCAGTGATGGGTAAAAAATCAGTAAGGAAAGCAGCTCCCCTTTTACCATAAGTTAGATATATGTAGCTTTCATCAGAAGAATTGAGATTGCATGTATATTTACTCGCAGGAGTATTTTCCTCTTACAAGCCATGCATATAATTATATGATTATATCATGTTGTTGAAAATGTACGCTTTTTTTATTTTTGGGCATTTTACTATTATCTCCTGTGATCTGAAATCAACGTTAATGAATGAGTCTGCCTACACTGTAATTGCTGCAGCATCAGAAACTAGAGCCGTCGACCCAAAATATGCTCCTGGTTACAGAACAATGTTTTCTGATGAGTATCCATTCATGATGTTATCCCAGGTTAGTCCTATGAATAAACAGAAATATAAGTCTCTTTTTTTTTTCCCAATTTGGAGGTCATCTCAACTGTTATTTAATTAAATCATGCTCTGCAGGGATCACTGACTGCATTAAATGAACTTCTGAAAGAGCCCTTGCCAGTTAACCGCTTCCGACCCAAGTATGTCTTCATTCAGTTTTCCCAATAAGTTCAACTTATTTTTCACAAGGCTACTTTATTTTCCATTGCTGTTGAGTGGTCTGTATCCCCACTGTGTGTTCTTGGTAATAAGAGTGGTGACATAGAGATGACCATATTAAGTTAGGTTTGCATACATGACTTAAAACATTATCTCGGCCCACAGAAACCTGGGTCATACTTCCATTACCTTCATCATTTTAAATAAAGGTTTTTTTGTTAAGTTTTGTTTTTGTTTAATATTGGGAGGGGGAAGTTATCAATTAATATATGAGAATGATCTCCGTATGTGTGGAATGCCACAAATTTAGAGATGTGACACCTCAGCTCGAATGCAACATTATTTAGCAAATCAGAGCCTTAAGGATTTTGCTTGTGTCAAGAAGTTCGCTCGGAGAATTATCAACTTGATGGACATCCCATTAGATATTGCCGGGATGACTAGAGCCGAGGATTGTTGCATTAGTCATCAACACCACTCACACACAGCTTACACAAATGTCACAAGATTTCATGGGAGAACACAAGCAGTAACATGTCATTTTGTTGATAGATTGCAAATTAAATGTGTAAAGAACACAACTTAAATGCTTATACTGTATCACTGTTAAAGTATCTTTCTTATAATGTCTTAGTATACTCATTGATGGGTGTGAACCATTTGCGGAAGACTTGTGGACAGAAATCAAAATAAGCAAATTCGCATTCAGCGGTGTTAAGCTTTGCTCGCGGTGTAAGGTACCTTTTGCTTTCCTTTACACATTTCAATGTTTCAAGAACAAATACAAAACATATCTTATCATAAGCTAAAATCATTGCTCTTGTTTTGATTTCTTATCATGCTTGTGTGGACTCTATCCCGCTTGTCAGGTTCCCACAATTAATCAAGATAATGGGATCGCAGGCCATGAGCCAACTGAAACGCTAATGAAGTTCCGGTCAGACAAAATCTTGCGTCCAACCAAAAACACGCAGGGAAAGGTGAGAATAAGCATTTAGATTAAACAGGAGCATAATTACATGAGTATGCCCAGTGACGACTTCACAGATTCACACTAACAAGTGATACTTAATCTGCAGGTTTACTTCGGACAAAATTTAGTCTGCAGGGAGTCTCTAAGTGGGGGCAAAGGAAAGGTCATCAAAGTTGGGGATCCAATTTATGTTCTTAAAAAGGTGTCCACTTGGGTAGAAGCTGCAGCTTGAATTGCACATACAAGTTTGTAAGGGTTCGCTTAGTATCTCTGTAGCTAGAGTATGCTGGCCACAAAATCTAAATAAGAGCCAATTATACTCCAAACTGTGTTGACATTTCAATAATACAAGATTGAGAGGATTTGCAGATGCTTTCAAATAGATATTTCCCTAGAATCAGCTTAGCTTTAGTTATATTGTGGTCCGTGGACTTGGACAAGTTTGTGGTGACACCAACGGGGTCACATACTGTTTGCACAAAATGAATAATAGTACAATATTTAAAGCGAAAGCTATTCTTGAGAACTAGCTATGACACATATTTCAATAAACTTGGCAGCGTGGAAATTTTCCATATTGCTTAAAATATGTTCTTCATATCTTCACAACCAGGCTAGTTTAGTTGTGTTAGTTACACTACTCATCGCCATTTTCTACTTAGACATACTGCAGTTCCGCTGGCATTGCCCACAAAAAACGAAGGGAAATATTGCAATTGATTTGAGGGCTGAAAGAGGCAAAGCTACAGTGATACAAACTCCACTGACCGACTTCACAAGAGAATACAAGCAAATGATAGGCTTGAGAAATGATGATTTTGAATATTTTATACATATTAATAACAGCTCAACAAACCAAAATCTGTGTCTAGTTATACAAATAATACCACAATAAGTAAGAGATACAAGGTAAAAGTACAGTTATCTGTTATTTATGAGAGGCATTGACAAGCTTAAAATTTATTGAAGAGCATACATATTGTCAAAATTATTGTTCTAGAGGCATCCACTCTACTTCTAGATCTATTTCACCAGATTCCACATTTTGAAGCTTGAGCGAAACGTCTTGTTTCACCTTCCCATCAACAATGTTGATAATGCTGTCGTTGATGAGAGCATTATCATGTGATTTTAACCATTTCCCAATCTGAATATTTCCAAACATGCCTGCATCTCCAAATGCAACTGCAGCTGTGATCAATGGCTGTAGATCGACTTCAGCTTCCCCCATTATGTCATCTGCCGAGAAGGTATCATGATCGTATACTTGCTGTAGTAGATGTTCAATTACATCAGAGCAATATACTTAACAAATTCATTTCTTTGTGATAAAATAAGATCTACCACAAAATTGAAAATTTCTTCTAGATTGATGTAGCCAATAAGGATTCTTCATTTTTCTCCTTATATTTGTACACAGAATAATACCAAAACTTAGAACATGAAGCTAATACTCGATCACTCAAAATAATAATACGGGGTTGCGAAATTCGTGGTACACTATCGTTGTTCTATTATTATATATGTCATAAGTACAATTCTTACTTGGCATAGTTTTCTAGTTAGTCAAGCAGCAGATCAATACAAAAAAGACTTCACATTTCAAAGAGAACTCTAGCTTCTTAAGCTTTTCATGCACCCACAAATTTATAAACTAACTTTCTAGACTTGACAAAAAGGAGAAAGAGGTGCCACATATAGCGCCCGTTCGGCAAACAAGGAGAAGTCATGAAGGAATTTCCTTAAAAGTAGCAACCAGAAAGGAAGAAGGAGAAAGCTAATGTTTGAAACTTACCAAAAAATTCCTTTCCTGACTTATCGAAATTACTTTCTAATCCTGTTTTTATGGTTTGACGAACAAGCTTTTAACTTCTTTCCTTTCAGGAAGTTAAGGAATGTATTTATGGGCGTTTGCCGAGCGGGCCCATAGTGATAGGACTTCCCATCAGCTGGCCATACCATGTTTGAGTGCTTCGTCTTGCAGGACCTTGTGCTAACTTCCTCCATTCGTATTGCAACATTCTTAAATGACAATCCTTTGCTTCCAATCAGGCTATTCTCGGAAACAAAGGTAGGCAAACTAGTGAGCTGTGCCATTGTACTTTTTTCTGACATTCTAATTAGATTCACCTTTTAGTCCACTACCCAACCAAAAAAATAATAATAATAAAAAAAAAAAAAAAAGAGTCACCAATGTTGCTTCAAACTTATCCTGCAATATTAAACTAAAGATCGTGACCATAGTCTATTGTATGTTGTCTCATTTACTTTTACATTTGCAACTTCTTAACTTTCATATGCAAGAAAAGTAGAACACACATTCTTATTCCACCAGCACAATTACTCTAGCTCTGACACCAAAATATTAAATTCTTCAACAAACAACATGCTGGTCTCCGTAAATGTCAAATTCATGCTCAGCAAGTCAACATGAGATGACAATTGATCAATCCCACAAACTCAAAAAGTAAATATAGAATCCACATCAGGCCTCATGACCATCCGTATGTGCTACAGCCTATCCTATTTGGAGCCCAGGTAATCTAGCTCTAGCTGTAGCACAGTTACCTCTAGGAATCCACTCCCTCTAATGCATCTATAATCTCTTCAAAAAACCTAGCAGCCCAATCCCATGTTCATTGTAATTGTCGTCAGAAAAGGGGAAAAAAAATCAGATGATATTCCATGTGTCTTCACCTGATGGAGTGTTAGTTCATCACTTACATCTACTACAATGAAAATTCAAAGTAGTTGAGTGTCCCAATATTATGCTCCCCTAGGTACTTAACCTACTAAAATGGCACACTATGTGCCCAGTCAAAATCCAAAAGTGAAGCATTCCAGACACTAAGCAGTAAAATAAGCAAAAGAACATAAACACACTTTCAATTATTAAAAATGAGAAGGAAAATTCACTTGAACGCTCACCAGTTTTAGTGCTCCATAGCGTTGAGGAACTGAAAGCATGAGCTCCTCATTCCAAACGGGATTCAAATTGCTCCGAATTACTTGTGTCTGGACCTTCTACAAAAGAATAAAAGTAAAATTAAACAAATAAAACAAATAAAAAACATAAAAATGAAAGAACATCAGCAGTCTTATTATATACAATGAAGTATGAAACAATGAACTACAACCCCTTTAAGAAAATGCTGCGGATTTGAGTTTGAGGAGGACTAGCAACAGTTCAGGTATATCAAAAAGATTTTCTATAACGCGTGTGGCTCTAAATGGCAAGCACGCCAAGCAAAAGGACACGTAATCCAACCCAATGCTAAACAATAATATACCATCTTTAAGGCTCACCAAAAGGGTAACATATGACATATAGCACGACTTAAGTGACTGACCTGTTGCCCAAGAGTCAAGACAACATAAGGATCACTTGATAGCATATCTCTAATAGCTAAGTTTGTTCCTTTTATCACTTTGACCTTCAATAGTCCAATAAATTCCACCATGCCTTCCTGCTGTAAAATTCAACATGACAAAGATTAATGACGAAAATTCAGACATATACATAATGTGAAGAAAATATACACTTGTGTGTGTTAGAGCGGGGAAGTGCTTTCTTACATTATACGCATCAATGCATGTATTAGCCAATGTGTGCTCGTCCATGTGCGCTCATGTGTGCATGCATGAACGAGAAAGAATGTGTATCTGTGGATGTGTTCCTCTGTGGGTTAGAGTAGGGAAGTGCTTGCGTGTGAGCATAGGTGTGCACACGTACATGTATATGCCTATATTAGTGAATGTGTGCTTGTCCATGTGTGCATGCAAGAACGGGCATGAATGTGCATGTGTGTGGATATCTGTTCGTCTGGGATGTGGGGGTGGGTGGGGGTGTTACATGTAGCACACATATCTCTACTGATCTATTCCATCAGTGTCAGCTTATATTATCTTTTCAACAATCAACTCGCTTTCATTTTAATGCAATAGATCTTCGATCTCAGAATGTCCATGTACATCTTTAAATACTTTGATAAAAAAAAAATACAAACTTAGAGCATACCATACTCTTTGATGAATCCGAACTCCGAAAACTATCAAGAATTTTTCTGGAAAAACTAGATTGGAGGGAGCTCTTTCCAGAAGTAATGCGCAAACTCGGTTTCAAAAATTCTTGAAGCTCATATTTAGACCTACATTACATAGAAGAGTAGATTAAGGTTAGTTCCAAAACCAGTTTAAAATTTTTATGACCTTTTAACCAGTGCTTGGGTTAAGCACTGTTGAGTATAATAATTTGCAGCAAATATCACTCAGGGTGGAACTTATTAAAGCGTCAAAGATACTTATCACATTAATGTTATGGGTTTGATGATGTGTTAAAGTTGAGCTCGTTGAATCTGAGTCTTGTTAGAAGTATTTCACATTTGCTGTCGTTTATTGTATGAAGGTATTCAAGGCCATCACTTGCCTTTTCTTTGAAGTTTTTGTTAATATCTCGTTTTACTTAACTGATTCAACATATTAATATCCATTGCTATAATATCTCGTATACAATGAACTGCAAAGAAAAGAAGAAACAAGCTATCAACATTCATAATTTCCTTAGAAGTTTTGTGCAGTTAATAGCTTGTTTCTTCTTGTTTTGATACAATGAATGTTTGTTTCCTGGTGGGAAACTCGACCATACTGCAATGATATGTTCGTGGGTGATTAAGTATCCAGTTTGTGAATGGAAGTTTATTTCCTCTTATACACCATCATTGGACAAGAAATGAAAAACAAACAAGATGTTAGTTATAACAATTTCCAACCAGACTCCAAACAACCCCCCTCCCAGTCCCCCCAAACACCCTGATCCCATCACCAATCCATTGTTGCCAAATCCCCAAAAATAGACAGTAGATGAGAGGTAAACGAGCAGGTAAGTAGAGAAGTGTTCAAAAATATAAAATGAGTTTACTATATTGCAGCTCCATTCTGAGTGTTTAATAATGAATATTTGGTGGCATGCTAAGTAGAGAAGCATAAATCTTTTTTTCTACTTAATTAGGATTGGTTATTCATTAGCTTGTTATTCCATGCTCATATCGACTGTATTATAACTCTCATATTGGTTATAAACTACTAAATAAGTGATCTTTTGGACATGGTCTGTATATCTGATTTATCATTGACTAATAAAGATGGGGAAACCATATTGAAACCCGACTCTTTACTATGAGCTATCCCAAAACTTTAGATCAGTCCACCCAAAACTATAATCTCATTAGCACACCCAAACTGCTAAGTGCCACCCGGTCTCTTTCTTTTCCTTTCTTCTTCACCACCACCAAACCCAACCTTTCCTTCTTTCTAATTACTACAAACCCTTACTACAGTATTCTTTGTTTTCTTTGAAAAACTTGCTAAGATCAACCAATTATAATGGATTAATATTGTAATTCATTTGATGGTTTATCGATGAACTTGTATTTTTGTAAGGCGATCATAAGCTCTGCTATTTTTATCTTTTCATTTAAAACACGATTCTGGGTTTTTTGGTTGGTTGAGCTATTCGTGCCCACTCATATGCATCAAGTGTTTTGCTTTGTTAAAATAAAAATTATTATATGATTCTCTTCGTTGTAAATCAAATGAATGGGACATAAAAATGTTACTACTGGATCAGTCAAACACCAAACTACGAAAAAATAAATAAGTAGAAGAAAATAACTGAGTACTGTCAAAAATATCTCATATATGAAATATAACTGTAAGTACCAAATATGAAAAAGGTTAGAATTGGAGAAAAAAGACCGGTAAAAGAAAACCACATCTGTAATACAAAATGCAACACTTTAATTGCGGGTGGCTCTTAACATATGTGAGCTTTTGGGAGCAATTTAAATTTTTGTAGGTTGCTGTTATGATTTGGGATAGCTCTTTGTAAAGAGCGCGGTGTCAGTATAATTTCCCTAAAGATAGTCATCCACAGTTTCAAATGCTTGGATAAATAATCTCCCAAAACTTTGCCACCAGATCTCGATAAATATTAGTTAATGAGGGTACCTACTAACATGTAATCTTGAATAAACATACACTATTATAAATATTCCAATATTTAACATGATTAAAGGCATCTTAAAAGCACTTAACAGAAATAAGTTAGGACTAAACAAGCAGATGCATCACATGTTTAAGATAAACTTCTTAGCAAGGATGCAATTGTAGATATCCAAGACGAGACGAAAGAAATCCTACGTTAAATAACAGATATAAGCAGTTGTGTTGCATAAAATAATCTCTAAAGTCTTGTCACAACAAAGTAAACCCAGATAGAATAAACTTGAAAGAGGAATCAAGTCTTTTATTTAATGGACAAACTATTTTAGCTGATTCCTCACCTAATGAATTTCATTCGTTGCTCGTGACTCGACTCTGGACTGGGCTTGGAAAATTGTTCAGGAAGAAAAGCCTCGTAAATTGAATTAGCAGAAGAATTTCCACCAACCTCAACCATGGAGTCTACTTCGTCATCAGACCACTCATCTAATGTCACAGACAAAACCTGAACAGTACAAATGAAAAAAGATATTATCTGGACCTGAAAATCCCACAAATTTTGGTTAATCAACAAATTTCTTTTGAGTTCATCTTAAGTTAGCATTTACGGACTGAATATGTAAATAATTCATTCCAAAAAAAAACAGAAGCTAGTGAGTGTGCCTTCAACATATTGCCATCATAATTCATATACTAGTATGTCGAATTTTCCGTGTGCTATATAACATCAAAGTATATCACTATTAAAGTTAACACTCATTAGCACTTTTAGAAGGGATTGGGTGAAAATATCCTAAGTATCACTAAACTCAAAATATTATCTGTTTCGCTCAATTTCTATACCAACATTGTTTAGACAAACTGCGGAAGCATTTAGCGCTAAGAATGTAAATGTGCTGTCAATTCCACTCCAAATAGCATTTTATAAAATTGGATGCTTCCCCGCAGTCCATCTCAAACTGGAACCTAAACACGAAGTTGCAACTAGCCATAAATAGTCCCACTTAACTATTCAACCCAACTGCAGGGACAGCCCTAACCTTTAATTGGACCAACTTCAGTCTCCTAGAAAAGTAAACACCAATCTGAATCGAGGTAGAGTATCACCATTAAATTTGCATGCTTAAGATTTTGGTAATAAGTTCCAACTCCAACAGGGACTGATTAAATTGGCTTAATATTTTCAATGTAATCAATTAAAACTAGATAATTTGATTCGATACTAGAAAGCCATATACTTGATATATCCAAATGCCTAATATGCTTGTCAAATTTAAGCCATCCTATGCTGTACAGGGTCCAACCCTTTAATCACTTCTAATAGAAAAGAATCAAGGATTTGAAGAAATAAAATGCAATTTTATCAACCAATATAGGCCCACCTTTGATATATGTGTACCAAGACTTCTGTGTACTCCACAGCATTTTAGGCATATAAATACTCCAATATTTGCTGACCTGAAATATATACAAAAAATTTCATTTAAATTTTTTTTTGGTGATAAATAGTAGAATATGCAGGAGCATGCACACACACAGAGTGGAGGGAAGTCATTTGGTTGGATTTGGTCTCTGGTTCCCAGGGTACACAAAAACCAAGTATCTTTAAAACCAAAAAATGGAAAGACTGCTTAAGAGTTAAGACCATAAATGTCCTTCAACTTCCACACTTGACCCATATCCTCATTATGCTAAGAACCAGGGGACAATTTAAACATTTTACTCTACAAATTCATAAATTCAATCCCTGATCATTCACAATGAAAAGAAGATCCCTAACAGAAATAAGCTCATGGATCATCCTACCATGCTGGGGGATAGATTCTCTCTGTTTATGGTGCTTTTGTTCGTGTTTGCAGACATCAATTGCATGACGTGTACTCTTAGAGCACAATCACATAGTTTAACTTTAAAACATCACAATCTCTTACAAGTGGACTACTGCTAGATAAGCATATCAAATATATTAAGATTTCTTATGTATAGACATTTCAAATTGTCACTCGATGCCAGAGCTAATTCTCAATAATTATCATGCAAGTAAAGACTGGATAAAAAGCGTCGTACATGCAATTTCAAAAAAGGAAAAAAGAAAAAAATTTAATTTCATGCATGCCAGACTTGTAGACTTACGCCCATTTAGGATCTGGAGCACCACAATCTGCACAAACACGATTATCACTTTGAAGCAATAACTCTTTTAGTCTCCTTACGTTACCTGTAGAGAATATGGATAGAATTATTACATCAGATGAAATACTATCTTAGTCCATACCTTACATGATATTATGAACTTAAGTTCATACTAAGATGTACATTTACTTAAAGCCATTTTAGACTTAGGATGTTTAATCTTTACAGTGTATGAAACTTGACATGTACATTTCCACCTTTTCTTTCATCCCATAAGTGACAGAAAAGTAGAATAGATCCAAAAATGTAAATAATCAACATTAGGTGATGATACATGAAGAAATAATTATGATTTTTAGAGTATGAAAATATTCTTGTTTTATCATCATCACTTATTTCATTAACATTTTCATGGAATTCACAATATAGAATAAGTTTACCTGCAGAAGCTTTCCCAGAGTCAGATTGGTGGCTACTCATTTCACTATTAAGAGGCCACAGTCATCCAACAGAGGTAAGCTCTAACAAGACTGCGATAATAATAAGAAGAAAACAAAAAAGAAACCCTTTTAGATTTGAAATTTAAGATGAAAACATTTCGTGAAGAATAAAGACAGAAACAGAAAAGGGAAGGAAAAGATAATGAATGGAGTTATTAAAACAATAGAGGTTTCATATGTTAAGAAAAGTCAACTTTGTCAATAGATCTGAATTCCAAAGTTCAAAATTGAATATGAGTGGAGAGTGGAGACAGACATATATTGTTTATAAAGAAGACTATGTCATTAGTCATTACATATTGTGGGAAAAGGCAATATTGGCAGAGGTTGAAAGTAAAGTTTAAAATTTAATTTTGGGAAAAAAAATGAGAGTCCAGTCTATAGAGTTGAAAGGGAAAAGAGAAAAATGATGATTATGAGGATGAGGATGACTACTAGTAGTATATTGTTATGTGTGTGTAATTGAATTGAGAGATGGTTTGGTTTTGAATTGGATTGTGTGGTTTGGTGAAAGGTGAAAGGTGAAAGTGAAGGTGGGGGAATTGAAATTTGAAATGATTAGATAGATCCATGGAAATGGAATGATGGGTGAGCGATGAAAGACAAAAAAAAGCAATATACAAAGTAATCTAATCTAATCTAATGATTGGTAATGCTGAGATAGATAGATAGATAGATAGATAGATTGATTGATTGATTTATAAATCGCAATAAAAAAAAAAAGAAGATTAATTAATCTAAGAGAAGAATGATGATTTACCTGATAAGATTGATTGAATGAGGAATGAAGAATGAATTTGAATTTTGGAAGGAAGAGATGAGAGAAAGACCCCCGTCGTATTATTATTATATATTATTGGGGTAGTCAGGACTCAGGAAGTCAGGAGTAGGGTAGCACTTAATTATATCGTTCGTTCATTAGTTGGTTGGTTCATTCGGTTGTTGTTATTATTATTCAGAAATCAGAACGAACAAGAAGAAGAATAACTAATAAACGAGGGAGATAGAAGAGATAGAGAGATAGATAGATAGATAGATGATTGGTTTGGTTTGGTTTTGTTTGGTTTTGTTTGATATGATTGGATACAAAATAAATAGATAGATAGAGAATAATATTTATACGTAGTTATGAACAAGACGGAGGATGATGATGAATAGCCGAGGGAGTATTAGATTTTAGAAACCAACCAACAAATTCCAAAAACAAAAATTGTATTGTTGTTGGTTAATATGGTTCGTTTCATTTCATTTTTGCTACTTGTAACTATTTCGCTCAGTACCACTTTTATGGCCTGGTTTAGTCGTATAGACCTACTACAACCTATCTTCAGATATAACTTTCTGACAAGTGAAAAAGTATTAATATGGATGGAAAAAACATATATTCTTGAGAGCACACCAGAATTGATGCCTGGAATCATAATGCATTCCCAGCCTTTTAGTACAACAATCAACGCCTTTGAACCATTATTCCCTCAAACAACTACATACATAGCTTACATAAGTAAAATAACTATGACCAATTATTCCATGTATCAAACTTAAAATTTATTAAATAGCTCCACAATTGAGTTCCCAAAATATCCCCCAATACCTACATATTATTAGTAGCTAGGAGCCTCCAGATTTACTTCATTCAATCAATCAATCAATACACCTCAACATGCCATTGCTTGTTCTTTTTCAGCTGAGACAGCTTTGTTTCCCAATTCTCACCTCTCTCATCAGCCACCCTTTTCAGTGTCTCTTGAATTCCAGGCATCATCCCCTTCAACCCACAAAAATATATGTGTGCCCCTTCATCCAATAACTTGAATATCTTGTCACTATACTCTTCAATCTTGTCTTGAACATACATCTTCCCCCCATTCTTGTTCTTTTGCTCTCTGCTCAGTGCTCGGTCAAAACGGAAGTTGTCTGGGTAGTCCTGCAGATACTTGGAGAACTCATCATCGTAAAGGAGGCTATCAGTGTTGGCCACCCCAAGGAAAAGCCATGCTAGGCCACCAAACTTGAATTTTGGGACAGATTCCATGAACATGCGACGAAGATAACCTCTGAACGGGGCCACCCCTGTTCCAGTAGCAATCATAATGTGTGTGGCATTTGGATTATCCTCGGGCAAAAGCATTATCTTACCAGATGGTCCTGTCATAATGTTCAATATTAGTTAAATAAATGTAATCAAAGCAGGAGTCACCAGTAAATTTGTCACCCACCCATTCATAAAAAAATAAAGAATAATTAAACAACTTTTTCAAGATTAATTTAGAAACAAATGAAAATCAAAAGTTCATTTTTTCAGCATAGTTAAAATTACAATAGAAAACAGAAACAAATGATTTTCATCTCAATCATTACACGATTTCCTATTTAAACCATAGAATTCAAGTGCAAATTGTATACTTTTCGAATTTTGTAACAGCCATCTGACCTACTTGAGGATTCTCAATACAATCTGATGATTGGGCCTATACTCAAACAAATAGCTCACGTAATGAATTGCTTCTCACAATTGCCATTTAAATATTAACTTTTTCACGCTCACAGTCTAAACATTTCATTATAAAGCGTCACCACACACAACAATGAAAATAATATGTTTAGTACAAGTATTTGTACATACTAACATATAATAATATAGGAGCTCAGCTAACCTGTGATTTGTACTTTGTCTCCTGGTTTTGAGTTGCAAAGAAAATTGCTGCAAATACCATTCTTTGATGGATCTTCTTTCCCAGTTTCTGGATCATAGTAAACAGCACGGCGAACACATAAACTGCCTGTTTTGCCATCGAAGGAGTCTCCATACCTGGTCGATGCAATTGAGTAGAGACGTACATTGTGGGGAGCACCTGGTTTTTTAGGATTTTCACCCTAGAGAAAAAAAAGGGAACAATAAGCAAGAAATCCTTTACACACAAAAATAAAATTTGGTAAAGCACTCTAAGAGATCCCATAAAGTACCATAGAAATATCCCACTACAAAACTAGTGTGGGGTTAATCACATCTAAAATTTGTGTTTTTTATTTATGGCGGTCCCACAGCTATGTTTTCAGTAAAAGTTCTCAATTTTTTATTGTAGCAATTATCAAAATGTACATAATTATCTGAATCATGTTAAAATAATAATAGTAGCTTCAGCACATATTTTATTCTTTTTTTTTTTTTTTTTTTTTTTTAAGAAACACCATCACCTTTACTTTCTTTGATCCGCAAGACCAAATAATTATAATAACATGTTAGATGGAAGAAAAACATCATCACCTATTCACCTTATAGATGAATAATAAGTTAAGTGAAAACTCAACAAAACTAAATCAAAGATGTAGATACAAAATTCTTATTACGACATATCAATATATCCATGGTTAAAATCACTTATACTCACTTCTAATACAAAAATATTCATTTTCACATTTTTCATGGCCAAAATCATTCATATTGAAATACAGGGCAGAGTGTTTATTCTTGTGTCATCAGATACATCTACACCAGTTTTTAACATCTGATGTTGGTTGAAAGCCTAAGCTGTTTAGATGGTAATTCCGGACAGGCAAGTACTACACTAGAGTTATAACTAGTACTCCACATGTCAATCTCTGGCATACCACTACAGAGTTATACTATGTCACATAACATCTGCAGATGCTGATAACATTTATCTAACGTGATTATTACGAACAGCATATAGATATTAACAAGTTTTAGCTTTTCCATAAGAAAGTACAAGAAGGTCGCATAGGACTTTTCCTAATAAAAGAAGAAGGCCATTTTACATGGAAGTGCACCTGACAGTTATAATATTACGGCAGATTGCTCATTCACAAAAAGTCTCTCCTAGAAAGTAAGTGGAGCAGTGATGATAACCCTACAACTCGTAAATCGCAATCCTCTGCAACTTTTCTTTTACATTTGTTTCGTAATATGTCTCTCATTCTTTCTTTATAGTTTATACTACTAAATCCCGTTAAATCAAAATTACTTTCGATTTTTACAAGACAAGCGATATTAGTCTAGTACAGATACTTTTGTTGTAAGAGTAATTATGTCATTCAGAACAACTTACCGGAGGAATAACACCATAACTTTGTCCTTCCCAGTAAGGAACATTTCCATCATGGTCTATTACAATATGGCAAGTCTCTCCAGGAGCTTTTGGGCCAACAATTCTTTCCACTGAAACAATGGTTGCTGTGTAAGGTCCCTTGGGCTTGTAAGTGTTGAGAGGAGGTTCGATAGCATCATCAAGTTCCAAAGGTGAAACAGCAACTTTGGGTGTTACGGCTTGTCCTACGGACATACATACTTGATATTTGTTTGTTGAGTGTAGGTTCCTGGATTTCAAATCAGAAGATAGCAGAGGGATCCCTGATGGGTATTGAAACCTTAAACTTTGAGTCTGCCATTTTAAGATATATATCACAGAAATTGTGAGATAGTAAACTTTATTGAAAGCACCTAAAGCAAATAAGAAATAATTGGAGATAATGGTTTGGATTATATTAACCGATAGTTATTGATGGTTCATTTAAGAAAAAATTAACAATATGTGGTGAAACTTGAAAATGACTACTGACAATAGAAAACACATAAAGACGCACACAAAGAGATAACACAAATGAGATGTAAGGTATTAAAACAAACCCTGAGCATGGAAAAGAATAAAAAGATCCATGTATGCAAACTCCAAATAGTCCAATGTCAAATGTGTTTGATTTCTAAGGTAGGCAAGCCAAAACCAAATCATGCTAATAAGCAATGGAATGCAAAAGGATTCGAGATAAAATTGTTGTGTTGCTAACCATGTTAATATCATGGTTAAAGATATTTTCAGTAATGAGTTTGACTTTGAAAATGTTACAAAGTGTTATGACAATCCAAAGATGCAAACTCTTGTATGAATAATAAGAACAGATCCAGTTATCGGAAACACGGTTTGGGTATAAAGGGCATCCCACCCCACCCGAAGAAAACAAAACATGTATTAACATCAACAAAATAAAACTAATAAACTTGGATGGGACATTAGCTGATTCTGAGAGAGAGAGAGAGATTTGAAGTTATATATGAAACACAATAATAAACAAAATAGAAGTAATGGTGAAGTTAGAGGGGGATAAATAAATAGAATACCACCTTAATGAATCCGAGAGAGATTTGAAGTTATATATGAAACACAATAATAAACAAAATAGAAGTAATGGTGAAGTTAGAGGGGGATAAATAAATAGAATACCACCTTAATGAATCCTTGTTTAAATCCAGCAACTGATGTTTTGAGAGATGCATCGGTTGGAGAAGAAACGAGCTGGAAAAATGAGAAGAAAATAAAAAAAAGTTAATAATAAAAATAAAAAATTCAATTTGCCTATGCTAATTGCCAAATGAAATGAAAAGAAAATGATAGAAGGGGAGATCGATTTACCTGGAATTGAGTTAAAGCCAAATGAGCCATTCAATCAAATGAATGAATGAATGAATGATATATGATTCCCAGTTTTTGATTTTTTTTCTCTTTCTTTCCTTTCCAGTAAGAAGAAGAGAATCAGAGATGATGAAGAGTTAAGGAGTTGAGAGAGTTGACTACATTCTTAATTAATTAATTAATTAAAAATGAGTAGTTTTTGTATTTTCGCTTTCCTTCCTTCTGCCTCTTGGGACAGTTGATAATGTTGTTTGCAAAAAATTACAAGAATGTGGTCATGTCAGGTTGGTACTTGGTTTGTTGGTTATTGCCAAGGGACACTCTGGCTCGGTAATACAAAGAGAAAAAAAAAAAAAAAAGATGGCTCATGGCTATCCGATCATAAGATATATCAATATCAATGTATCATTGCATTTTAATTATTTAATTAAAGCTTAGGGATTTTGATATTTTCTTGAATCCTTTCATTCCTCACCTACAGACTATATTTAGTGAGTGAGGGACTGAGGGGGTGGTGACTCAATAACTAGCAGTCTGCAGTCGTCCACTGCTCATCTTTTCTGACTCTTGACTCCGTCCATCAGCCATTCCATTGTACAAAAATACTATTTAGAAATTTTTGGACATACCCTTATTTAAAAGTCGAAATTTGAGATACCCTCATTTGAAAACAAGACAGAAGAGATTTACAACGTAGGTTAGTTTAAGATAACACCATATCTTGGAATGAGGGTATCTCAAAAAAAAAATTCAAATCGGGTGTCTCAAATTTCGACTTTCAAATGGGGTATGTCCAAAAACCTCTAGTATTACCTCAATCATTCAATCAACCACCGGACCAAGTACCAACCAACTTGGTTATGTTTCACAAATTACTTACTGTATCATCATCATCAAACTTCAAACAACACTTAACATTCTGGACTGACCCAACACCACCACCCCAGTTCCATGAGTTCCCTATATATGCATGTACGTAGCCATGTAGTCCTGTGCAACACAGATATTTGGAGGCAGCTCTTTGCCGAGACATTTTTCAAGCTTACTAGTGTAAGTCCACAGCATGTACAATATACTCGAGGCCATTTGGATGTGTGGGTATCAAACAGAATTCACAATGAATGAATGTCACAAACACCATCATTTAAGCAATCTACCCACTCCCATAAAGCCTTTCCTCTATCTACACATTGCACTCAAGCTGATCAACCAACTTCTTTATGTTCAGTAAACTATTTCTTTTAACCACATCTCCCTCTCTTATCATACAATCAACACTTTGCTCAAAATACAGACACGTACATTATATTATGATGATACAGCTAATAGAATGTAAAACTACAATCAAATCAGCCCACAAAGTGGATCCCAGACACATTTACTGACAACTATATTTGAGTTGAGGGTTGATAACTTCCATTTTGCTTTCTTCCTGCAAACACCACTACTATATTTCTTTCTCAAACCTCAATATTCTCTCTACCTTCCTGCTGCTGCTGCTGAGCTCTGCCTTGATTCTGTCGCTGTTCACCAGATATCAGATTTCGGTTATTTCTCCATCTCAAATACTCCACCAGAAGTGAATTTGTGCTGATCGCTATGCCAAAACCAGTGAACGACGATAAAATGACAGAAAGAATTGCATTTACACGCATCTGCAATTTTTAAACAACATCAGCATTCTCAAGTGATAAAGAAGATAGCCAATAATGAAAACACCAAAAAGTATTGGTTCTACTTACTACAGCATAAAATACATGAGCAAAGAGAATAACAATCGCAAACTGGAACGAGGCATAAGCCCATATGTAACCCTTGCTCACTGAAACCACGTGATAGTGAGATTAAGTTATAATTTATCGACAACCACAATATTCTAAACATACATTAATTAGTGATCAGAATGTTCAAAGACACACAAGAGCAAAGAGTCCCTTACCCATTGTAGAAGCTATCATGGATGAGAGGAGGCCTAAAACACTAGAAAAGGGCAAAGATATGGCAAGAGCACGAGAATGCAGATCGGAAACCTGCTCACACAGGAATTGGTAGCCGCAAGGATCAGCTAAAACAGTTCTATTCAACATTTCTGTAATACTACTACTGACAAGGCAACCTAAAACATGCATGCGCGTGCACAAACACAAATACATGTATTTTAAAAATGTATTTACCAGCAATTGCTCCAAAAAGCAGAAATATGCAAGCATGCTGACCATGACAAGAACTGGTACATCCTGCCAGACCCTGCCATAAAATGAAACCAAGTAACACCAATATAAATAACATGAATGAGCTGGAATAAGACCATCCATTTACTAAATTCTCAAAATTCAATGAAATTCATTATTCCATTAAATAGTGGCGAGAAAACTTGTTAGATAGAAAGAGATCAAGCTAATCATAATTCAAGAATATCTTTCATGCTACAAAGTTAGTGGTGTTAATATAAATTCCACAAGCAATAGGTTATAACCTGTAGCGCACAACCTCCCTCTGCTGTGGTACTGTTGCAGGATGTCTGTTGATGGTCCGAGTACTCTGTATTTTGAGCAATGTTACAGGTAGGTTTTGAACATCTTGTTTGCAAATGTCACAAGTCTTGTTTCCCTTTATACTGAACCATTTCACTGCACAATCTCGATGAGCAAGCGCAAGTTCTCCTTTGCAGCTACACTCCATTTTAAGAGTCTCGCCTCCTTCCGTAAGCTCAATAAAACAAATTCTACACAAAGCTTCTTCTTCAGGAATATCTTCCGCTGCATCTTCAAGTGCTGAAATAATTGGCAGCAGACTTCTGTTACATACATGCAAGATTAACAATATTTAAAATGACCTAAAGAAAAGTATCAAGAAACAGAAAACCAATCAAGAATTTTTAATTCATTTCTGCAATAGACTAGTGAAGTACTAATAAATAACAATTACAGAGTTCTACTGGGGCAATGTAGAAAGAAAACATTTCATCAAATAGTAGGTGCGAGTAAACACATGTCTAAGCATCAAGATTCAACAGAAGGGGCAGCCTATGCAATGATTCATAAGTAGCACTGTCATAGATAGCATTGATATTTCAAGCAGAGCAGAAGTAGAGTGAGATGATGATAGATAGGCTTGGAAGTGGCATAAGAAGGAAAGGTTTGGAAAAGTTACTGATGTGCTTCCCAAACAAAAATTTTACCTTGTGCTGGAATAGGTTCGTCTTGAGTTACTTTTGCAAAAGAAAAGCTGCACATTGATCTATTAGGTGAAACTCAAATTTTTAATTTTGCCTTTTTCTGCTAGGTAAAATAACTTTTACATTTACTTTGGTCTCAAGAAGAATTCAAGTGACTCGTGGCCCTTCCTCCTCTTCTCCATTAGCAAGACAACACTAGAATATTACACCTTGAGATACAATTAATTGCCTCCCCTTTCGTACAACCAAGGCATCCCAATTACATACAAAGTCAGGAAATCCATGGGGCTCAATGATCCACAAGTCAAAGAGAAAAGCTCCGTGGCTGTTTGTTCTGTAGGCTAAGGTGGATTAAATTGGCCAATTGTTCTTTCCTTTATATTCAGGGTGACATTGAGAAGGTCACAAAAAAAGGCAAAGTTTTCTTGAGATGGAAATTTCGTAAGAAATAGAATTATCATTTACCATTTTCAGTCGCAGGAGCAGCATTTATGGTAGCGCAGTCAGGCACTACAGAACGAGGGGTTACTGAGATGACACGGATCAGACCTCTTGAAGAGTCCATTCGCCTTATGCTTCTAGTTTTGACATTTACTGGAACTGATAATGAGCGTCTTATCTTCTTCTGATCTTCTTGTTTCTGTGAAGACAATTTGACTTTAAGGAAAGTAAAACAGGCAGTAACATACCTCTAAGTACATTGCTTTATTTGAAACGTACATGATATATAACTATAGATTTTAAACTTCAATATCTTCAAGAGAGCAATAAGACTAATTTCGTGAATCAGAGATTAGCCCCGCTAGATAACAGTCTACTTGATGAATGATTACAAGCCAAGAGGTATGATAAGCCTACTCTCATGGTACTATATATTGCACTAAATTGACTCTAATAGTATAATAGTACATGCAATAATAGTATCAATGAGACAATGACAATAGAGGTCTTCTCAATTACAGCAAAACATGTACTGTGCCTTGCATGGATCAGAGTAGAAGAATATCTATTACATATAATAAACATCTCTTACTCTTTGATAAAGCAATAACTTTAGTAGATGAAGATGAATTTTTAATCCCTGTTGTGCCATCAACTAATTTGAAGACTCAAAGACATTTCTCCGTAGGTACAGAATGAATATGCTACATTATTAGCACTTAGCATCCTTGTTAGGAAACCACTGGATAGGATGATGCTAGTCAAACACAAGTACCCTAAAAGAAATTTGGGGATGCAATTTTGCATAGAAATGTAGAATGTAGAAAGAGAAGATATCATCCAATTCTTAAGTAATCATATAATTTGACAGACATAAAATCACAGACTATATTTCTACGCACATATTGCTGCTCTGTCAGAATAATGAGTCAAAAACTTTTCCCAACTCAAAAGTTATCTGATTCAACTGAAATAATTACTAGGTGTTCATATCCACCAGCATTGATCTTCGCAATCAGACAGCATATTCTAAAAAGTAAAAACTAATCAGTAAATGGTACTCACAGATAAATTAGAGAGACCGTCTAGATGTCTTTTTTGAACATAGTCAGAAGTTGAACTTGCAACTGGCGTAACTGGTAAAGAGTTTGTTCTCTTGGCTGATGAAGATGAAAAAACCTTTGTCATAGAAAACGACCTTGACATTGAAGGTTTGTCCATTGGAAGAACTGAGGGGGGTGTCTCCGGGATGAGAAGAACCGTTTTCTCACCTTCTGTGGAAACGTTTTGTGTCCTCAAGCTCCACTGTGGTAGCAGATTTTTCATGGAAGTTCTGAACTTTGCTGAGGCTGGTCTCGGTGGCAAGCCTGCTCTAGAAGTAGTTGGACTTGACAGTGAAGGAATGTCTATTCTAGTAGAAGTAGGCAATGCATTTTGAAGAGATCTTTCAGGTATTTGTAAGGAGGAGAGATTTGGTCGCCTCGATTGCTGAAGCGAGGAAGTTTCTTCTCGTTTGTCATTTTGGTTACTTGCCTGCAAATCCAGCAATTGTTTTTTTCCCATTAACATATCCACAATAATAATTAATATCCAGCCAAATAAGGTACGATGAAGCGGTGAAGAGAAGGTCAAAGGTTTAATGAATTGAAATGTAAAGAGTGATAACTAACATGTCATTGTGTTGTCGGTGTATGTAAGTGTGTACTATTACTACTGTAGTATCAAATAGCCATTTTAAATAAAACTAAGATAAAGAGGGGTACAAGGTTATTTGGGTGGCAAATGAAATATCAAGTGAATTAAGTTAGTTAAAGCATGTCGGAATAGGATAATATTGAAAGAGTAGAGACGGCTTGGTGAAGGGGGAATTGAAGGGGGCAAGTTTGATGTTGATTGATTAGTTTAATGAAGATCATCATAAATATAAGGTAGGTAGTGTATAGTGTATACTACAATATGTGTTAATTAATTAGTTAGGAGGGTATTTTATGTATGTATAGTTGAGATGAAAATTAAAAAAAAAAAAAAAAAAAAAAAAAAAAGGATAAGTGGTTGATGAGTTTAATTAAAAATCATTGAACAGTGAAGAATGGAGACAGCATAGGCATCCATGGATCTCAGGCAGCATATATATATTAACTGTTAGTTGTTAAAAATGAAAAATTCATGATTACCTCCACCTTGAGCTGCTCCTCGACCTCGAGGGGTTGGGGATGAAGAATAGTAGTAGTTGATTCTTCTTCATGTTGTTGTTGTTGTTTGGTAGAGGGTAGTTGTTGTTGTTGTTGTTGTTGTTGCAATTCATTTTCTCCTTCATTAGTATCATCTTCTTCTTCTCCTCCGCTTCCCAATACGGATGAATCCTTGATCATCTTCAAAATCACAGGAAATGAATGAACCAAAATTCCTTCCTTTTTCTTGTGGTTGGTCGAATTAAATAATAATAATAATTACTGTATTTCTTGTGCTCCCTTGTTAAAAATTCTAATGAGATTGAGAGAAGCAAGTGGTGGTAGTGGTAGTGGGGCGCAGTGGAAGGTACCCCGGCCGTTGCAAACTTGGACTTCAATTTCTATAATAATAAATAATAATATAATATATAATGTTTTGAAAATGAATTGTTCTTCTCTTGCTCTTGCTCTTGCTCTTCTCCGCCACAGTTGAGTTATGACTTGAGATCATCGATGGTTGTAGACCTGTAGTAGTACACTTTGACTAGACTACTACAGTAGACAGTAGACAGTAGTAACAAAGTCTTACATACATAGTACATATACTTTACTCACACGAGACGGAACTGCATCTGCGACGACTCACGAGTCAATTTCGGGTCTTCTTTCTTCTCTTAGTACTGACGTCAATCACTCATCAGGGTAAATTAGGGTAGGGTGTTACTGTTAACTGTTAAGTTACCACCGTAAAAGTCATAGAGCAAAAGTATCAAACGTTGAAAATTGAAACATAAAACCCTTCTTTGTCAATCAGAGAAAACTAGAAAAAGGTTAGATTTGCCACACATACACACTCAGAGGGAGACAACATACAGTATTTACTCTACAGTCTACAATCTTTTGGTGTGGATTTGTTTCCTCTACAGCATATATAAATGGAAGTGGAACGTATGCTGCACATTATGCCAGTGCCCAGTTGTACTGCTTTACATCCTGCAATCTCTTACCTCACTGCCATACCTATACAGAGATAGATACCTTGGTTCTTTGCTTTACATCACTCACTCTCCACATCCTTGATCCTTGTTGTATGAATGAATGAATCAGAATCGGTCCCCTCTCTTGCTCCCTCAAGGATGAGCTGAGTAGTAGTCATGTACTCGTATATAATCTTCAAGATTCTTTTCATCATCACTTTCCTAGTTACACTAGTTTGCCCAAGTGTGTTCAGTCAACTTCAATTTATATACGAACCCTCAAGATATTCACAATTCCCCTCAATACATGGCCTTCAATCCCCACCCACTAGGATTGGTGTTAGGAGGGTCAGGTGGCAGGCGTTGCAACTAACCCAGTCTTCCAAGTTAGAACCCACTTTCATTCATTCTTCCTACCCTTATATTTTTATGTATCAATGTTTCTTACCAATAAAAACTAATTACAATCCAACAACGGGACTTTCATCTAACTTGCGTCTTGACATAAAATCAAAACTACAGAACAACTTTCATATGGAACAATTTTTTTGTCTCCCTTATTTGCAGAATTACAAGTATATAATGACATTATTATTGTTTCAATCGATTGTTTGAAAACGCTGGCTCTCCAAAGTTTGATATTGATTGAGAATTTATTCGTTGTATTTCCCACAACAACAAAAAGCTTTATGATAGTGGAATCTGAAGGCAAACAGCTGGGAAGGATTAGATCCATCAAACCTGCAGTCTGAAACTCCTACAACTCGCTTGTTCTTCTTCCCTCCAAACACAGTCAAGCACTTTCCAGTACTGTGAGAGACCCAAAATCTGAACTCCCGGTGATTCATATTTTTGGGTGGGTTATATGACTTCCAGTCTGCCTCAGCTAAGCTTTTCAGCGAACTCAATGACCGAAGCGAGACAACTCCATGTTGATCCACACTCAAGTAGCTTTGTCCCCCGGAACATTTATCCATGTAGTTGCTAAACCTGTTTCCAATGGTAAATATACCCATTACTTGTCATACTTCAAAAAGGCCAGTCTGACTCAAACAAGTTAAAAGAAAATAAAGATGACAACTTTGAGTGTTAATAGCTTTTATTTATTTATTTATTGTGGGACGGAAAATAAAGAAGGATTAGAAACTCAGATAAGCTAAATGAGAAGCAACAAGAAATGACATCCTAACAAACAGTACTGTCCTGTCACACACTCATAATCTTACAAAAATATAGTTGACTTGACTGAGTTTCCGGTGAATGACTAATGTTACTAATTCCTAACAACAATGACATATCAATTAAACTAGCACTTACCTATGGTATCCAGAGGCGGACCCAGAAGTAGATTTCCATCCATAATATGCATTATATAGTTTCGAATCGCCTCCTTTGACACTGGGAACAGAATAAACACCTCTGTCCCTGATTCCCACATAGTCTGATTGCAATGCACCAGCAATTAGAGAGTCATCCCAGGCTGACATGTGTGGGTATGCTTCACTAGCGGGACATTGGCTGGCTTCACATTTAGAGCATTGGCTACACAACAAATTACTCTTCAAACTTTCAGTAATAAAAACACTCTTCAACTCTTCAGCAAGCAAATTACTCCTAAATTGTTCAGCATTAGCAACACCACAGAGAAAAGACACTAGCGTCAAAATCAGTGGTATATAAAGAGAAATGCCACTTCTTTTCATGTTTCTCTTACTTTCCTCTGTTTCCATTTCAATGTCTTCTCTCCTTAAATAGTCATATAGGAACTAATTGCTGTATACATTATTGTAGTCCTTGTTACTATCACCCCTTTTGTTTTTACTCATTAAAGCATTATAAAAAGGCCGTTTAGTGCACAACCAGATGTACTGAAGAAAGATGAGATCTTGGAATCTTGCCAAGTTTCTTTTTTCAGGAGATCCATTTGTCCCTATCTAATTTCGTCATCCTAGATTTTAACTACAAAAAACTACTTATTTCTTCCAAGGTATAATTGCATCAAAAACAGAACTAACAACTGTCTATGAATATACACTCCAAGATTTTCAGCTAAAAACAAACTGAAAACAATGCAATAAGGCACAAATTCTTTGTTAACAATTATTTTCTTAGATTTTATTGTTTACACATCGCACCTATGTTATCAGCCATAGTTTATTTACTTACTTTTTGTTAGCTACACATAGCATGCGTAATATGAAGAAATACCTCAATAGACCAATCAGCCAATGAATTTATAATACAATCTCAAATATACTGCAAGCCGCACACTGAATATACAGGGCAGTTAGATTGAATCTGGTTTCCATGCAGAACTTGGGTGCCAGCATGCATCCTCTTTCAAGATGATCTGAGTGGGCTTCTGCCAGACGGACTCGCAAAAATTCCACATTAACCTGGCATCGAAAAAAATGTTACGTTATTAAGCATGAAGTTAATAGAAAAAAAAAATCAATAAAAAACATGTTAGCGCTCCTACTTTGTATTAGGCGACTTCATTTACTTGTAAGCTAATGCCATGTCATTAATTTACCCCAAGTGGGAGATTGCAAAGACAACTCCATCTAGACAGGTGTTGGTGATACCATAACCAGGCCACAAAACGCCTTTAAAGACATTGTTCAGCACAGCATATGTTGCATACATTGGGAGGTCCAAGATTATATTTAGGCATCTTTGACTCGATTTATATTATAATTGACACCAGGCATGTTCTATTCATATTTATTCTCATTATAATAAGGATGGGTCTGATTGCGAAAGAGAATTATTACCAGTAAATTTAACTTCTCAGTGGAGAATCTTCGTCAGGAAAGAATTAAGATACATATAAAGGAAGGGAATTCAGAATTTTTACCACCCTCAAGAATTTTATGCAGAAGAACTTTCAAGGGAGAGCAAGGAGGGGAATTTTTATAGGAGAATTATCCATGAGAACTCTTAATTGTGTGGTTATGGTAAAATTGACCCATGTATACAGTATACTTCCTAATTCGAAGATTCTCTCATTGAAGTGGGATTTAGTAATAGTAACTTTCATGTGCAAAGCAAATGCACCCTAAAAGGATCATTTGGACAGAAAGGCGAAAGACAAAAAAAGATCTTCCATTGAAGTAAACATGAATAACAAAGAAGTGAGCTTGAACCTCATCCCCTCGACTGAGCTGAAGTTTGCAACGAGTGCAATAAATATGATGATGATCTTCTTTTAACTCTCCTTGCTTGCAGATGGGACACCAAACTTCCTTGTTGCAGATCTGCCATAAGTAATATATATTCTATTATCCAATGAGCAAGAAGATGTAGTATAAAAAAAACGTTACAGATAGAAAAGGTAAGAAGAAGGAACAGTAAATGAATTAGAACGAGTTCAGATTGTATGACAGACCGTGAGCAATAGCATACAGTATATCTATCAAAACAGCATACAGTAATATTGTGATATGAGAAATGGAACTTCAATGTGGTGATACCATACCTGGTCAGTATTAAGTTGCAATTGGTCGAAAGCTAGTTTAGCCAAGTAATCATCTTCTTCTTCTTCCCATGTGCCCTCGTAATCATCTTGTTCTACATAATATAAAGGAAGGGAATTTCAATGATAAAGGTCAAACTTATAAAAGAACCCTTACAAAAAATAGAAGCACTAAGAGATGCATAATCTGTATTTAAGTAGCTATAACGTATGTTCAGAGATACTCCCTATCCCTCCTCTATAAAGATATATTTTGGTCAGACTTTTGGTAGGTTCTAATAGCAAAAAGTTAACAGTGATGATAATTTTCTTACCTAAATGCCTAAATCCAAGAAATAGATGGTAGGTAATAACTAGGTATGACTTATGCACAGATAAGTGTATATGAAGAAAACAAGTTAATACAATGATAAGATAAAAATGGAGGATGCATATGTAGTTTGAAAAGGATGAATCCTTTGTGTAAGAAGAATTACCAGTTGTATTTGTAGAATGTTGAGTAGCTGTAAGATCTTGATAAAAAAACCTTTGCATTTGAATCAAAATGTCTTCACGTTCGGTATCTGAATTATTTTGGAAAGCATCATATTCCCATATATCAACATCCCCAGTATCTGAGTTTTTTAATTTATTAAGTTCATCAGATACTATGTGTTGAAATGTACATTGCATAAAATCCTGAAAGAATAAATAATGGGATTAATATTATTCAATAAACCAAAGTTTAAAGTAAAATGAATGAGAAATAGTGGAAAAAACTAAAAAAGGAACATAAAGAGTGAGTGAGAGTGACCACCTTGTTGTTGTAAGGGAGAGAAGTAAGTGAAGGAGGTGAAGAGGAAGTTCTGAGTTTCCAAAGTAAGCGATTTCGATCGGCTTGGATCCTATTAAAACAGTTGTCTCTAAGCTGCAATTTCACGACAATAACATTCATTCATTCATTTATTCATTCATTTGGTGTGGTGTGGTGTGGTGATTATTGATTAATAATAAAGAAAAACGAATAAGAATAAGAAATTGTGATGAATAGGTTACTTACTTTGTGTTTCCAATTAATCGTGTTTGTGTTATTCTTCAAAGGGACTCGATGATGATGATGATCTTCCATTGATTTGATTTGATTTGATTAACGATTGAATGATTAACAACAAAGTGACGGAAGGAAGGATTGAATTTGGAATTTGGATCGAGTTGAAACTGCCGCCGCCGCTGGTGGTTTATTTATTTCATTTCGCGCTTTTCCCGAAATAACCGGGCGGCAAGTGGGTTCGTTCGTTCGTTCGTTCGTTCAACTTTGTTGTGACACGTGATACTCACGTGCTAATAGATATACTCACGTAAAGCGCGAGCTGAAGAAGGAAGAAGGAAGGAGGAAAAAAGAAAGAGGGATTGAAAGAGAAGAGAAAAGAAAGACGAGACGAGAGAGATACACAGAGAGAGAGAGATACACAGAGAGAGACACAGAGAGATGGCCAAGTCATGCAAAGGGTTGGCGATAGAACTAGTCAAGTGTCTCAGCGAAACTGATTGTATTAAGGTATCTATTCCATCAATTTTTTTCCATTCTTTTGATTTTATGTTTTTTTCCCATTAATACTGTACAACAAATTGATTGATTGATTGATTCATTGATTGATTGCTTACCAGTTACGACCCCTTAGGCCTTAGCTGATCCTGATCTGATTTTGTATTTAGGTTGAAAAAAGATCATACAAAGAATGTGCAGGAGAAAAAAGCCCTTGCATTTCTACTGAATGTATTGGATTAAGGGAAACTTTTTTCAATTGCAAAAGAGGCCAGGTACACTACTTTCTACTACTCTTTAGTACTCCTATTTACTCAATTACTACTAGTCACCACCCACCACGCCTCTTTACTATATTTGTTAGGAGGATAATAATTTAGTTTCAGCCATCCAATTTTATCTCGATTCTGGACTACACATCTTTTGATAATGGACTGACAGATTGGATTTTCCGGCCTCATGGATTCTATTTAATTGTGTTTTACAATACAGTAGCACATATTACAGTAGTTCCCAATTGTTTTTACTGCCATTACCTTTACAGTACTTGAGTGAAGGTCTATCTAGAGTTTGATCGTCGAGCCACTGAAAAAGCTAATGGATGGTATAGAGAAAACTGTCTAGGGAAAGAGTTAATATTAAACATGTCAATAGAGAGGAGGAAAACGAAACCTACTATCATCATATGGATGCAATTTCACATGCTTTTGTTGGAGTAATTTATGAGTGTTGTTTCCTCAAAAGCTATAATTTTCGAGGCTGTCAAATCTTTAAAAGAGAAGATTAGTAGTCAGTTGTGTGACTTGTGTCCTTATTTAGTGAATGGAGGTAGTCTTCTCCTGTAGTGGTAGTTATATCCTGCAGGTGAATTGTGTTATAACATTTACATATTTAAGAAAAGACTTCTGTGAGTGTGATCAAAGATTGGAAAGTGGGTTAGGTCCTGAAAGGAAAGGTACTTATAATTTGGGACTGAGGGAGTAGTAGATACCAGAGATGTGTGGAACTTAGAAGAAGATCTCATGTACTCAGCTTTATTAGGATATAAACAGTATCGAAAGAGGTCACTGGGAATCTATTTGTAGAGAAACTTGGTGGTGGAATGAACATGTTTCCACTAAGAAAATAATAATTTGATAGATCATCTTGGTTGATGTGTAAGAATGCAGAAAATTTGGAAACATAAAACAATGCTTGAACATAAGCGAATTAGATTTGTCATAGAGGATAAATGTAAGGGCGTAAGGCCAATTTTCTAGTTTTGGGGATCAAAAGAGGACAAAGGGATTTTTCAAGCTGGCACTAGCAACAGTTGATTATGTGGCGGAGATGTTATCCTTTTAATCCAGACCAGGCCTATGTATAATGGTATGGTAGGCAACCAGAATGTTCAGTGACCGTTGGGAAGGAAAAGCTTAAAACTTAATTTTCTTGGCTGCCCGACAGATTAACGCTGATGCGTTTGATAATTTTCATGTGAGAGCATGTGGCTGTTATCCACAAAGTCGGACGTTCAAGCGGTCCCTCTACCGTTTTGCATCTTGTAGACGATTCTTAATTTTGTTTCTTGTAGTTGTCTGACCTTGGCTTTACTTTTTTATGGTTCTCTTATATTATTAGTTCATTACTTCATTTTCTTTTGACGTCGCGCATATTTTATATTTGATTTGTAAATATTATCTACTATAAACATCTTATGCTCTTGACTCCATAACTTGTTAGGACCTATTTGAAAAACAAGTAGGGTGGTTTTTTCGGGTCTCGCAAGCAGGAATCACTAATTTGGCAATTTGTTTCTTGGCAGGTTGACATGAGGGCTCGCATACGTGGAAACAAGGGATACTAAAAGTGGACAACTGCCGCCGCCCAAAGTAGTAGTTATTGAGATTTGGTTTTTGAGCAGTGGAAAATACAAGAAATTACTGATTTGCTTGTTAGTCTAGTAGAATCTTACATAGCTTCTTCAGTAGATGCACGTTTTTGTTCATTACAAATGTCAGTAAAAAACCTGCCATAGACATGGTATCCCTATTAGACTAGAAACATGTGATATATTGATACCTCATTTTCACCTTTTTTCAAGTGCAAAATTTTCTGTAGTATTTGTTTAAGCCTGACTATAGGACTTTTGAAACTTAGCTTATATCTCATTCAATTCATTCTATTTTTTGGTCCTTGGCTGCTGAAGTCCAGGAAGTTGCACATATCTGGGTATCACTTCACCTTGATTTTGATTTGATAGTAAATGTGTGTATGAGTATGACTAAAACTAACAAGACAATCCAGCAGGTAGCACTAAAAATTGTTTAACAGGACTACCTAATAATACCTACAGACTATACAGTATATCACCAACCTGTGAGGTGAAATAGGCGAACGTTTCACCAATCTGTCTTTCATCTAACCTAACCTTAGGCCACTCTGAAAGTGAAACTCACTCTAGTCGATCTTGGTCTTTCTCCTCCTTGGCTTCACTCTTCATCTTTTTTCTTGTGTAGTGTACGTCCAGACAAAAACGCATTTGGAACAGCCCCGGTTAAACACTCTGTCGCAGTTGTATGGTTTTACCAACTGGGTTTTTCAATTGAATCGGGTAGCATCGATTCCGATTCAAACACCTGATTCTTAAAAAAAATCGACCGATTCTTAGTGACCGGTTAGAACCACCTGAATTCGAGTGAAACCACTGTTTCGGTTGGAGCCACCAGTTTTTTTTTGTTTGTCACCTTATAAAATTTTAAGTTTTTTTTTTTTTTATTAATTATCATATTAATAAAATGATTTCCTACAACTTCAAAACTTTCTTTTTTTATACATCTCTTCAACTTCATAATAACTAATTAATCAAGAACTTCATTTCTTAAATTTTTTAATAAACAAATATTTTTTACAAAAAACATAAACACTGAAGAACTGAAGGGACAAAAAAAACTTTGTTTAAAGCTGATGGTTTAATCAAATAAATCATCGATTCCAATCAAATAAATGGAATGAATTCAACTCTCTTTTAATTATAAAATTGTTTTGCTTGAAAAGAGATGCCTCTCTCTCTAATGATACCTCTTCAAAAGTTCTTCCACCGTATGTCTGTTAAAGAATAAAGAATGTGTTGCTACATAACCAGCAAAAAACAAAAACCTCATCGCATTCGCACCCCCACCATCTTAGAATAGATTAGAATAGATTAGATTAGATTAGTTATAGGTGGGATTTTGTATAATTAGTTTAGGACTTTAGGGTTTAGGAATGAAATAATTCTTTCTTTCTTTCTTTCTTTCTTTCCTTATTTCTTTTCGGATAAATAAAACTACATTTAGTAGTAGTGAATTAGTGATGAGCTCTCTACCTGCAACAACCTGCTTCTATCAAGGTATTCTTTCTAACACTTTCTTATCTACTATCTACTATTTGTTGTTGTTGTTGTTGATTATTATTACTCAATTGCAGATGGATTCTTTGCTGCTTTTCGCAATTCTTCTTTCATACAATCAAACCACCTCCATCTCCATCTCCATCAGGTTTTTCTTCCATTTTACACTTACCCACTTTACCAATTTGAGCTTAATACTTAATACCATTACCATACCATCATCACTTTACCATATTTGTTGCATTTTACTCAACTCTACAATCTTATGCATATCCTTAGCTAACTTGGTGAATTTGTTACTTTTCAAAACTCTCATGTGCTTAGAATTATTTTCTATTTGTTAGTACAGTATAATACAACAATGCAGAATTTCCATCACATTTTTCTCCTTTGTTATACATAATTAAAAGCCTTAAAATTCAATCACTCACTAATCACTATCCCTCTGTCTTTGGATAGATGGCTGTTCGCAGCTAACAAATATCAGATATATATTGAGGTTTAATACTCACCCACTGGGGTCTGAGGGATTGTCCGTCATAATTTATATTAGGTCACTAATTACCTCCCTGAACCGTTTATTCCATTTATAAGATGATATCTTTTCCCAACAGTTCTCTTTTGGTGGGTTTTAGTTTTATATTGGTGACATAAAATCCCTCTACACTAATTTATCTCGCAAATCGCAATCACATAAGGGACAGCAGAATAATATTCCTTTTTATTTCCAGTTCTCACTTTGTTCATTACAGAATTCAGAATAATAGTGTATATGTTTTGTTGACTGATATGAGCGTATCTACGGCTCGGCAGAAGTCATCTACAGGTTCATTTCTGGCAGTAAGGGCGCAAGGTAGTGTTGGATTGAATAATAGTTCATGTAGGAGGCTCTCTATACTTCCTTGTGTCAAATGTGCAAAGGAGGATGATTCCATTGACCCTTTATCTGTGGAGAAGCTTCCATACATTGCTGTGGAGAAGCCTCCATACTATAGTTATATGGATTCCACATCTGGCCGGCTTGAGCCTGCCTCTGGTGCTCGCGCAAGCATCCCTGGGCAGGATTACTGGCCAGAAGGCACGGCCAGCCGAGTCAGGGCTGCACGTGCTCCTGAACCAACAGGTAAATCAGAAGGAGCACCATCATATGGGAAGAGTCCTGGAAGCAGAAGAAAGAAATATAAAACGTTAGCTGCCCCAGAATCTTCAGAATTGAGTGTGGATTCATCTGATCCTTTGGAACTGGAAAATTCAGATGATGTTCTGGAGGAGCCCAAAGACTTGTCCAGGGAATATGTCACCTATCAGACAGTACAAGCGGAAGAGGAACTCACTGAATATGAGTTGGACAAAAAGACAGGGCGCCCACACCCCTTCATAGATCCAAAACTGAAGAAACCAATGACAGAACCTCTTTCAAGTGAAGAACTCTGGTGGAACTGGAAAAAGCCAGACAAAGAACGATGGTCACGGTGGCAAAGGAGACGCCCAGATTCTGAAACGGTTAGTCCAATGATGAACATGTGTGATATCTATGCCTATCAGACTTCCAGTAAACTGTATTAAAACATCGCCAGTCTTCAATTAGGATGAATTTGTCCACCTAGATTGTTTAATTACTGCATCATCTGGAATGTTTATGCAAGATATCCACTGATTGAGTAGTTTATCATCATCCATTTTTGCCCTTTAGCAAGGTGGTGGTGGTGGTGGTGGGGTGTGGGGGGGGGGGGGGGGGTCTCCAGTTGGATCCCATCCCCTGTTTGCATGTACCACTATGCTTTTTTGCTTTATTGTTGAGAGGGATGAAGTCTTCCTACTACATTTATGCATATCTATCCTGGGATAGTTATCTAACATTTCAAGGATGTTTGCAGGTTTTCGTAAAAGCCATGGCAGAAACTGGGCAAATTAAGATTTACGGAGATCATCCAACACTAACAGAGACTTCTCTTTATAGGGCAAGGAGACATCTATTCAAAGAGGAAAGGTAACAGTAACACAGATCTTTTGTTTATGAAATTCAATTGGTAGTTTTTTTTATGACTGTATGCGACTATAAGGTATTATATTTTCTGACGCACAGTAGTAGCAACTTATATGAGTCGAGTTTATTGGTTAGTTGATAATATTGTTTGTTTCTGTTCACTCTTATGTGTACTGGTATCAGAAAAAAAAATTAATTCTTTTTCTTGATTTTTTAACCACATACTAGACATTCTGTATTAATTTTGTCAAAACAAGCCAAAAGCTTTGATAAATTTAGAAATTAATGTTTGATGTCATTGGCATTGGAAAAAAACAGACATTTAAAAAGAAGATTTCTGATTATGTTAAAGAACCTAACTTAGTACCTTTACAAATGCTTGTACTCTAGGCTTGTATTTGAAAAATGATAGATAATATAGACCTGTCGATTGCCTTATGGATGAGCTATGTATGTTTATAAACTCTTCCTGCTTATTATAGGCTGGTTAGCTTTGGACCTACAGATTTCTGATTCAGATGGGATCTTAGATTTTGTCAAATGTTCACCATTGAACTTGATTAATACACACTATGATTTGTTGTTCAGCGTGGGGTTTCTCCAACTGTTCTTTCTTTTTAACTGCAGGCTACAAGATGAACGAGGGAGACTAGAAAGAGTAGGTCCGTTGGCATACTACTCTGAATGGGTAAAAGCATGGAAGAATGACACTTCAAAGGAGGCTGTCCAGAAACATTATGAAGAAACCGGTGAAGATGAGAACACCCAACTCATCGAGATGTTCCAACATCAGACAGACAGTGAATATCGTATCATGATGGGCACTGATATCCGTGTTCGCCGGGATCCTTTAGCAATGCGAATGCGCGAAGATCAAATAAAACAAAGTATAGATTTGATTTTTACAAAATTTATATACTTATGGGTTGTGTTGTGTTTTCCATTCATCTTGACGTTGGTTAGCGTTTCTAAATTTGTGCCTTGAATCTTGACTAAAAGAACCAAGATATCTATCATCTTTCTTACACATTTTGTGTGTATTTGAGTCATTTTGTTGAAAAGGAGTCCTTTCTCCATGAATTTTAATTTCCCTTATTCGTATGAGTCCTGCCTTTTCTCTGCGAGCTGTCAATTTGTCTCTTAGTAGAAAAGACTTGTAGAATTCATTTTCCAGTTTAGTTTCATTCTGATCATGCGATCTTATTAACTTACTGTGTATCTTGCAGTATGGGGTGGAGATCCAGTTTACCCAACTGTTAATTACATTCAAGATCCAGACGAAGTGATTGATTACAGGGGTCCAGACTTTCATGAGCCTACCCCAAACATGCTTTCATATCTTTTGGAGGTTGGTATAATGTCTGTAATACACATAAGTTATAGAACTTATCTCGTATTCAATATGTATGTATAACTTAGGATGTCACTGTTATATTGTTCTTGCTGTGCTCAAGTTTATTTGTTTGATTACTGGTCTAATCTTCTTCTATATATCACTTGATGTCAGAATGGGAAAATGATAACACAGAAGGAGCTTGAGCAAATCCTGGCGAAAGAGAAGACTGAAGAAATTGAGGTATTGAAGTGAGGAGAGTAATAACTTAATTAGAAAATAAGTTTCATAGTTATGTGTCCACAAAGCTGATTGAATTTCAAATGTTACTGGGTATTGAATGGTCCAATCATTTTGGCTTATCAGAACCTTTCCCATGCTATTTTGAACATCGCCACCCTTTGAGGTCCCACTAGGATGACCTTTTTCATTTGTCTGCTTAAACAGTAAACTAGAGGATTCTCTTTGCCAACTTGTGGAAGTTTCTTCTCTAAGTTATTTAGTTTTAGCAAAGGCATAAAGCTTTTTGATTGAATCAACAAGTAGAATCATGTTATGTACTTGAGTTTATTTTGCCCTAGGCAGCATCATGTATCATAGAGATCTTGGACAAAATAGCTAGGTGCATCTCAACTGCATATAGTGGGAAGAAAAGAAGATGAAAAATGATTCATTGTATTGATTTCAATATACATAGCCTTGGGAGAGCACCTCACTTTTATTTATGTAGTCTACAAAGATCCACATAGAAGACATAACAAATCTTTAGTCCCCAAGCTGCCAGCTTGTATGCAGTCTTTAACCTACCTCTAAAATGTCGTAGCTAGTGTTAATCATTTTTTGGTAGACAAGAAATAGAAATCTAATGGTCCGAAAAAAGGCTAATAATCGTAGCTAGTCCCAATGAGTCTAGTAGTTCTCCTTGGTGACATTTGATTTGGGACTTCTCCTTCAGCATGTGCATACATGTAAACCATGAAAATTACAGAATTTGGGATTTCTAGTATGATGTAAAACATGATCTGTGGTAGGTGCTATAAATTTTATTTATATGAAAGTCATAATTCAGTTTAGTATGTCTTACTTTCCAATATTGATCAGTGTATAAATTCTGCGCTTATCCAGTTCTAGTGAGTCACAACAATTGTTCCTTGTTAGCAAACTCTTCTGAAAAATTGCTTTCTCACTCTATTGATTTTGCAATTCTCCATTCAGATCACTGATGTAGATGAAGCTATGGCCAAAGCTGTGGACATAGGGGAAGATGAGGTTAGTTGCTGCTATATCAGATTCTTCAGTGATTTATTTTAATGTTTTTGTAACCGTAATTACGTTTGTGCCCTATTGGATGGAGCTGAAGAAGACTTTTAAATTTTGAATGCTGCAGAATTTAATGTTGTAATATTTCTTTTTATACATTTGGTGTAGGATGAAGGAGAGGATAGCGAGGTTGAAGGAGAGGATGAAGTAGACGAAAAGCTTACACGAAATTGGAGTGTTCTTAAAAGTACTCCAGAGCTTCAAAAGTCAAAGGTGATTATGTTTTGAAAGGACTTTTTCGTTACAGATACAGTATTACGAGTATGTCTTGGCATTGTTTTGATTGATACCACTGCGTATATAGTGAACTTGCAATGTGAAGGTTATCTCTCCTATTCATCCTTTAGTGTGGTTTATATTTACCATTTTACCTGCCATAATTTGTGCAACAGGCAACTTGAACAAGTTATCATTCTTCAATTACTATGATCGTCCAACTTATCTATATTTTTCTTTCAGGGAAAACCGAAGAAAGAAAAGCCTTTGTCTCTTGAAGATGCCATTGATGATTCTGAGAATTTAACTGATTTCCTAATGGACTTCAATGAAGATGAATAGTATTTTTCATCGTTGTTGCTTCAAAATTTCTCAAGGTAAACTTCAGGCGACCTCTTCATGCATCCTAAACAAGTATATTCTGGAATTAGACTTGAATGGACAGATCTTTTCAATCACCCCTCTGCAACTGATTTTTTAGAATTTCTTAAATGCTGCGAGTATTGTGTCCTTGCGAGTCAGGAACAAGTTGGAGGTCCATGTATATACTTCCGTTGGTTGTAGACTCGCACTAAAACATGATCAGATTGAATTCTCATGACGAAATTCTTCTGTGGATCATTATTTAATTTCCATGGGTTTAATACATAGGAATATGTTGTAATTTTGGTATTGTGCGCAATTTTGGTTTAAATGACAGGTGAAAAAGTTGCTCCTTGGGAATTTGGTGCTTGCCTCATTTCCTGTTTACATTGAGACATGGATGATCCTATGAGTTGTATTCTGTAGTATAACCAGTAACCGCTCGAAAAATAAGGAAAAAAGGAAACTGACCCTTGTGAGTGATCGTGAAACTTTATGTTGATTTCATCCTCTTTCGTTTTTCTTCATTCTAATTTTTTATGATTGTGGATATTATTAACACAGTAGTGTTATTGATTTGCAATGTCTCTATTTAATCCCCTTCACTTCTATAGTACCAGTGTTAAGCAAATCTTGAAATATATTCTCAAAATTGTGTTTCTTAGATAGATTTGTTACTAGATTTTTTTTTTCAGTTTGAACTTTTTCCTTCAGTATCTTTCTCGAAGTATTAGTTACGCAAAGAACACACAATAAGGAACAAATGAGCATAAATCCACTAATTATTAGTTTATAACCAAAGTTTGCTGATAAAACACAAATTAAATAGTAGAAAGGAGCGGGAAACATGACCAGTACTGGTTATGTGCTTTTAGCCTTTTAGGTGTTGACTCATTGATTGACTTTGACTGATAAGGAGTATGTTTGCATCATCTAATCCAATTAAGAAAAAGAATACAAAATGATGAAAAGACAAACTAACAAATATCCACTAATAATGGTGATTACAATTAATATCAAGTTTATACACAGGATGATACAAGCTAATAAGCTAGAATAGTAGATAAGGAAAGGATTTTCATACACTCATCCCATCTCATCTAGGTGGGCTCTCAATGTCCATGTTGAGCAAACAAAATAAAATGCCTAAGTAGGCACATTATATACGAGGGAGGGTCACTGGTCACTGGTCACTGGTCACTGGTCACTGGTCACACGACATCTTTTGGTGAATATGTGGACAAAGTTTCTTAATAATAGTAGTTGTTAATGAATGAGTTACAGATGATGTTTTGGTTCATGAACTCCATTCCATGGAATGGAGATTTCCGTGGAATCTCCACCCATGGCCATTAATCTTCTTTGTTGATCACCTTTTAGTATTCAGCGTTTTGTTCATTATACATATAGTTGGCTGCAAACATAATGATACTAATTGATAAATACGTGGGGGGAATGAAGGGATTATGTGTTTGGTTGTTTATAGTGGTGGTGAAAGCGTGTTGCAACCCACCGGCCTTCCATAAAACCCTTATAAAATTGACTTTGTAAATCAAGCCTATTATCAATCAATCAATAATAATAATAATAATAATGAGATCCATTAATTTGGTAATCCACCTAACTAATCTAAATCCCACCCCTGGTTGTTGGTACTATGAACACACAAATACCACTGAAGTCATCTATCACTTTTCTTTCTTTCTTTCTTTCTTGTTCATACAACACTAGATATAATGTTTTTTTTTCTTTTCTTTGTATTGAGGTATAGAGTCATCCATGACAATATATTCACAGGGGTTTGGGGTCACAACACAACACAAGCATAATGTAGTAGTACAAGTATCTATCCATGTTTGTAATTATGTCTCTATTTTATTTTTAGAGAAGATATGTCTGGCAGCTGATGATTGGGCGGTGGAAGTGGGAACTATAATATGTACATATTTAACATAAAAATAAGAAAACTACACATGATAGAGACTTTTTTTTCTCTCTATTTCACAGTCTTGATTCTTGAAGAATAAGAAATTAAATACTCACTTTGATAATATTTGATTTGGTGGGTATGAATGGATAAAATCTTTTTCTACGATCTCCCCACAGTATACCCTGCACCCCCCCTACCCTACCCCCACCCCCCTTTTCGGGAAGTGCCTACCATAATCTGTGCCCCAAAAGAGGAATCTGTATTAAGGACTTTTTCCTTCCATACTCTCTCTATATATATATATATTGTTTTTCTTTTTTATATAAATATTGTTTTTTTTTTCTGGTTTAAGGATGTACAGACTACAGAGAGCAGAGTAGAAAGTAGAGACAAACTCACTGTATTGGACCGGCCAGTGGTAACTAGTAATAGCATACTGCATACTAACAATTAAAAATGACCCGATCGAGTTTTTGCACATTATAAGTTTTATTGTTTCAGAGTTGTTTTTAGCAAATAGATAGAGGCAATAGAGGTAGCAACCCATGTTGGTAGGTCCACCCCTTCCTGAGTTTGCTGATGCTCCTCAGTCTGATCAATGTATCGTGCCCCCATTTACAAAGACGACTTCATGTGACTTTTTGTATAGTAGTATAGTAGTATGTATATATTTTAATATTTCTTTTTTCTTTAACAGTCAGCAGTGACCACACACACATGACACCATGCATATACCGCTTAAAGATATTTTTTTAATGTTACAGTATTAGTGACTTAGTGTACAGTATAGATACTATAACAGTATAGCCCCTCTCACTCAGCTCTCAGGCTCTCAGGAGCTAGTCACAACTCAGAACCAACCAAAGGAAAGGTAAGGAAAGGAAAGGAAAGGTAAGGTAAGAGTATCTCTAACGGGTCTCCCATATTTAGCCGACACATAGGACGATTTAGCCGACACGTAGGTGCCGCCTACTTTCCTATCATTTTTTTTAGCAGGTCTTCCATACCTATATCAGGGGTAACCCTAACGCAAAACCTATTTTTTTTGCCAAATTTTTATCTTCCACGCTGGTTGGACCAGCGTGGAATACTTGGGCTTCGCGTGTGGGCTTGGGGCAGTGAGCTGGGAGGCGTGGGCTGGGCTGGGAGGGACAGGATCTGTTATATGTTCCACGCTGGTTGAACCAGCGTGGAACTTTAATGAAGTTCGGAAAATTTAGCCGTTCGGAAAATATGGCCGTTGAAATTTAGGGTTCCACGCTGGTTAGACATTTTATTTTTCTCATTCCTATAATCCTATCTTTGGTTCGATTTTGGACGAAGTTTTAGCAGACCGGCCCACCACATCATACGTGGATAGCCGGCTGCTAAAAATATAGAAGACGCGTTAGGGTGCTGTTTTTTTCGGAATTCCTAAATTATAGGTTTTAGGAGACCCATTAGAGATGCTCTAAGGTAGTAAAAGGATTAAAGCCTAAAGGAAGGAGGGAGGAGGGAAATAATATTGTTGTTGTGTACTATAGAGCATAGAGAATAATAGGCCAATCGTAGTTGAGTAATTGATTTTATGTGTTATTGTTAAAAAGGAAAGTGACGGCACATATTAACAACCATAACCATAACCATAACCATAACCATAATTATAATTATGAATCATCATCATGAATTAATAAGGTCCACGACCTTGATTTTGTCATACTAGTAAGCTATCAAAAATGAGTTACACGTGTAGTTTCTACAAAGGAACATCATCATCATACTGTATTGAAATCAATCAATCTATCTAAAATATATATATATATATATAGATAGGTCAAATGCAAAAGAAGCAGGAATAATTACAAATTAGTGTCTTGTAGTTATCTTTGTATTACTTTTTTAGTATTTTGTTTTTGTTGTTGATGCGTTTTCGTTCGTTCATTCATTCATTGAGTTGTTTTAGTTTTGTTTCAATGAAAGTTTGTTAGTAGTCACAGACAAAGAGGAGACATGAGTTTCAGTGTAGAAAGCGATACCACCCCTCTTTAAAGAAAAAGAAGATGATGGTCAAAGACTCAAACAAAGACAGAGACTAATGTATATATTGTATGTTATGTATACTACTACTAATAATAATATAATAATTTTAAGCGCAAGAAAAATGTGAATTTTGGGCGTGGGCGTGGGGGTGGGGGGGTGGGGGGTCGGGGTCGGGGTCTGGGTCTGGGTGGGGGAAAAGATGTTTTCAATGTTTCAATGTTTCAATGTTTTATGTTTGGTAATGGTACTATCGTGTGAGAGATTATTAGGAGTTAGGCAAGGCAAGCGTGTGGGGTAAATACACATACATACATTGACCATTATAGGCTTATAGCTTTGCTATTTGCTAATGCTATGTTTGCTGCTGCTATGGTGTATTGGCATATATATATATATATGATATGGTGGTGATGGTGACATAGATTTCAGGAGAGAATGGGACCTCAAGTTAGTTAGCGAAAAGTGCCACGTAGTTAATGGTAGTGACAATTAATTTAAAAAAGAATGAGGAAAGAACGCGGATGATGGATGATGGAGTGGAGACCATAGCGGTCCACATTTCACACTAATATTAGGACACCTCTCCACTCTCCAGTCTCCACTCTCACCACCACCACCTACTGTTTGTTTGTTTTTGTGTATTAATTTGTACTCAACCTCAGTCACCACTCACCACACTCACCCTAGCTTCACATTTGAAATTATTTCAAATAGAGTATATTTAGTATTAGTATTATGTTTTAATGTTCGTTAGTGCCTTTAGTTTTGAATGAAAATCTTAATTAATAATAATAATAAATGTGAGTGTCGTGATGATGATGTAATAGAGATCAAAATGGTTCAACACCAAGTCCTAGTTATTCAATCATAGAGAGTTAGAGATGTATACATACTACATGGTGTGTTGTACAGTATTACTCACACTATTTTAGCATACTCTATAATCTGTATCATCACCATGTATTAAGGGGAAGGGAGAGAAGACTAACAACTAATCCCATTTATTTATTAATGAAAATGTAATAAATGTATTAAAAAGAGAAAAAAAAACATGAATGAACCCATGAATTATATATAGTTGAAGAAAAGGTATGGAAGTGATTGAAAGCGAAAAGGAAACGGTGGTAAGTGGTGTAATAGAAAGAAGAGAAAGAAAGAAGTGATGCATATTGGTCATGGTATATAATGTCGTGTCGACCTAAGAAGCAGCTATGTCCCTCTCTCCCATTTTTTTTTTTTATTATGAATTATGAATTATGAATTATGAATTGAATGAATCATGAATCATGAATCATGAATCATGAAATGTTATGTTATGTCAACTCCTCCTCACTCCCAGTGCCCTTTCCACAAATCTACCACGTGGTCTTCTCTTAGATGTCGAGGTGGACCTCAGGCTTTCTATTCTTCTCCTTTCTCTTTCCTTCATTGTCCCTCTCTCTATTTATAACTCTTCTTCCCCAAACTTATTTCTTCAATTTCAAATTTCTCTTTTCTTCTCTCTTTATTCATTCAACCTATATATTATATTTATATTATAAGCAGCCAGCTTATATATAAGTTATTAGCTAAACCCTTCTACTTCTACATTCAAAGTTCAAACCAACAACTTCTTCTTCTTCTTCTACTGCTAAGTCTTCCAACACACTCCTCTCTCTTTCGATCAGTACTCTACCTATCTGTCTTTCTCATAAAAAAAAAATTGCCCATTCAATCCTAGCTTCTTTAATTGCTTCTTCTAACCATAATCATGACATCTTCTAGTGCATGGACAAATCCTAAACCTGCTATATCCTTGCCATCAAAACATAATACAAAGACCAATTATTTAACTTGTTCCTTGCAATCCCCTTCAATACTTCATTTCCCAAAGCAGTCTTTTACTACTACTACTACTACTCCTACTACTACTAATGTTGTCCCAAAACCAAAACACAAGACACCAAAGACCACCACCACCACCACTACCATCAAGGAGAGCAAAAATCTCAATCCCAAATCAGTTCCAACACTCACCCCCACAGTGGCTCAACCCCCACAGTGGAATGTCTTCCAAAAAGCTGCATCCATGGCCTTGGATGCATTTGAGACTGCCTTGGTAAACAGCGAACGCCAGCACCCTCTCCCCAAAACTGCAGACCCATCAGTTCAAATTGCAGGTAATTATGGACCTGTTCCCGAGCAACCCGTCTGCCATAACTTACCAGTCACGGGTACAATACCTGATTGCATTCAAGGAGTCTATGTTCGCAACGGTGCCAACCCACTATTTGAACCTACAGCAGGACACCACTTGTTTGACGGAGATGGCATGGTTCACGCTGTCCGCATTTCTGATGGTTCTGCCAACTATGCTTGCCGCTTTACTGAGACTAAACGTTTGGTTCAAGAGAGATCCCTTGGACGCCCTGTCTTCCCCAAGGCCATTGGTGAGCTCCACGGTCATACTGGAATAGCACGTTTAGCCCTCTTTTATGCTCGTGGCTTATGTGGCCTCGTTGATCATACCCAAGGCACTGGTGTTGCCAACGCTGGACTTGTTTATTTCAATGGACGCCTTCTAGCTATGTCAGAGGATGATCTTCCATACCAAGTTCGCATCAACCCAAGCTCAGGTGATCTAGAGACAGTTGGTCGTTATGACTTCCAAGGTCAGCTTAATTCTGCTATGATAGCTCACCCAAAACTAGACCCTCAAACTGGAGAACTTTTTGCTCTAAGCTACGACGTTGTTCGCAAGCCATACCTCAAATATTTCCGCTTCTCTCCAGATGGAACCAAGTCTCCTGACGTTGAGATTCCTCTGGAGGAGCCCACCATGATGCACGATTTTGCAATCACTGAGCAATTTGTGGTGATCCCTGATCAACAAGTCGTCTTCAAACTCAATGAGATGCTCCGGGGTGGGTCCCCGGTGGTTTATGACAAGAACAAGACCGCCCGCTTTGGTGTCCTTCCAAAATGCGCCGTTGATTCGACAGAGATCAAGTGGGTTGAGGTCCCAGAGTGTTTCTGTTTCCACCTTTGGAATGCCTGGGAGGAACCTGAAACCAATGAGATTGTTGTGATTGGATCCTGCATGACTCCACCAGACTCCATCTTTAACGAATGCGATGAGGGTCTTAAGAGCATTCTCTCTGAAATTAGACTTAACTTGACTACTGGGGTGTCCACTCGTCGTCCTATACTCTCTGATCAACTCAACTTAGAAGCAGGTATGGTGAATCAGAAGAGGCTGGGCAGAAAGACACGCTATTCCTACCACGCAATTGCAGAGCCTTGGCCCAAGGTGTCTGGCATTGCCAAGGTTGATCTGTCAACTGGAGATGTTGAAAAGTTTATATATGGAGAGGGTCGATATGGTGGGGAACCTTATTTTGTTCCCAATCCCACATTAGAGGCAGAGGATGGGGGATACATATTGGCTTTTATGCACGATGAGAAGAATTCCAAATCTGAGCTTTTGATCATCAACTCTATTAATATGCAGTTGGAGGCTTCGGTGAAGCTTCCTTCAAGGGTACCATATGGTTTTCATGGAACATTTATAAAGTCTGAGGACTTGGAGAAACAGACCTAGCAATCAAACTTATACAAACGGACAGACAGAAAGACAGAAGGGAAAATGATCAAACTACTAGTAGCTCAGTGATGGATGGTGGCATTGGATACATACCGACTGGCCACTTCTACTCTAGCTACTTGCTACATATGTTAGTTGTGATTTTGTGTTCAATTCTATGATGCGGTGTGGTGGAGCTGAGATGCTACCAGAGAGATGTGTAGTTGTGCATCCCCGGAGTGTTCTCCTTTTTTCACCCCCCAATTAGGTGTAGAAAGAAAACCCCCTTTGTACATTGTGGGTTGATCTTTACCATCAGGTCAGGTTTTCTCTGATGATATGATATATACCATATATATGTAATGTCATGTATACACACAGATCCGATCGAGTGCCAGCTTGTAGCTTTGGCTCTGTAGTTAGAAATCGAGCTCAGCTGCCTCATATATATTAGTACTTTTGTGTTGTTTATATATATATATATATATACATATGTTTCTGATTTTTGTTATACTGCTGTATGTGTTTGTGCATAATGACTGTCCATGACTTGTGGTTTCAACTTTCAAGTGAAGACCTGTTATCTGATTGTTATTTGTATTGCTAACTAGTTTTGTACATAAAAGAAGTTACACTTAGCACAGCTTAATTGTTCCAACTTCCAATTCATCCATTCCTTCCTTCCTAATTTTCTTGGGTGTTCTAATTAATTAACTTTGCCCCCAAAAAAGGGAGCAACAATATCTTCAGTGATACTATATTATAGATGCCTTTGGGTTTGGATGATTGGATTCTACTAATTAATTTCTTAATGTTTGTTGAGCTTAGTTATTTTCGCAGATATGGTTGGCCAGTATCTTGTAGATTCCCATTCCCATCTACAAAATCAATTGCTTTCATTAAAAACCAGAAGTATACATGTTAAATTAGCGACAAATTGAGTATGTAAAAAGGGTAATTAAGCCAAAAATGAACAAAACTCCATTAAAAGCATTGGCGGCACAAGTAGGGGGTTAGTGTAGTATTTGGTTTGATCAACACTACTGATGACTGATGTAGCTGCTTTTGATCGAGAAGCACATACTACATATTGTTATTTTGCCATTCTCATTGAACTAACACCACCCCTCACCCCCACCCCTGCCTTAAGTTGATAGACAACTTATCTGGATCATAATATACTGTACCACAGTATAATATGGATCATAGACGTGGATGTTCAATTAGTCTTTTCAGTTTGTTTGCATTTACTTGGGAATATTTGTATGAGAATGAGAATGTCTCATATACAGTAAAACCTCAGTCTGAAACACTTAAAAAAGTTGTTCGCCCCCAACAAATTAGTATAAATTTTTATGACTGTATCCATTAGTGTTACATGGAAATGGTTTCAGAACACTGTTAAATATCCTAGAAACAAATATCTATCTGTATCTATCTAACCTACCTTCTACCCCCACAAAAAGGGGCATAGACAACTAACTTTGTTTCGATTCAACTACCTTCCAAGAGGCCATGACCCACATGTTTTTAATTATTATTCAAATCTACCCTACCCTCTAATCCCTATATTACAGAAAGAAAGTTTAATGAATGAGTTTATTGATTATGAAAATTGGTGTCGACCACCATATTTAATTTCCCCAGCCACAATATCAATCAATATGATAGATTGATAGATATATACAATCTTTTCTAGCTGATCATCAGTGTATATACATTAAAGTTGTCCCATGTGTGACACATGAAAGAAGCACCAGTTGCCATGCGATCTATGTTTCACGCCGATTTGCTTATAAGATAAGGGCGAGAATATGTTTGTTGGTCGTATTATTTGTATATAATGTAGCTAGCTAGATAGCTAGTTATTTTCTCTACTCAAATAATCAAGAACAAAGGATTTTTTTTTAATAATTAGTTTAATTTGTCATTAAAATACAAGTATTATTTGTAGGTTTAACGTGTATGTGAATCTTATTTTTGTTCACAATCCCCAAAAGCAATCTTTTATGGTATATATAATAAATCGATCTATGATCTACCTATATATATATATATACCTTGAATGAATGGTATAAAATGTATAATAACTTTATACTGTCCCCCACCACCCCGAAATGAAATTAATATTTGACAATGATAATGTGAGAGACAACAGAAACAAATCATGTGATCTTCCCGACCTTCCCTCGTATGAATCTGATCTCCCCTTGACCCAACCAACAACAATCCATGTTTTCTCAATGTCATGTGCACAGTGCACTAGCCAGGTCAGGACTCAGTCAGTACTCATCAGGAGCTAGCAAATTAATAATGCCCTTACTAATAAATGTAGCTAGATTCCCAATCCCAACCGACCTCCCTCACCCGAAAAAACTACCTACCAACTTCCATAGCAAATATATAATTCAGTACACTAAAGGCCCACCTAGTCCCCCCTTGTCTATTTATAATTTTTTTTTCGGTACAGAGAAACAGAAACTATATGCATTGATTATTACTGTAGGTTAGTAGATAGACGAGAAAGAATTTTGTAAGCGGTCTTTCCGCCTACATCTTGAGATCAGTGAGACCAGTGAAAAACGATTTAACTCCTTCGTTATCTGTTACCTGCAAAACACGTCGGGGTTGTTCCCGGCGTTAGCACTCCAACGCTCAAGTCAGATAGTGTAGATGAAGAGAAGAAGAAGGAGAAAAGTGAGAAGTGATAGATGAAGAGTAGAGAGAAGTGATAGTTCATACCTTGTGTTTAGGGTTTTACTTCTTATATACTATTCATACCGTGTATGTAATGTAGGCCGTGAGATCTTAGAAGGTCTGACGGTTGTGATGTAGAGACGTGGACCTCTGTCTTCTAAGTATTCTCTGTCATGACTGATCTCACCTGCTTGCCACGTGAGCTGTACAATCTGTCTCATCTGAGTGATAACCTGCATTAGTTTACTAGGTTAATTTGTTAGAACCGAGTAACACTTGGAGCCTGATATAATTATGTACTTACAAATTTGTTCCACACTTTGAAAAGGTGTGTTTAAGAAAATTGTTTATGTTTAGGTATTTTATTTATCCTACCAATCTTAAATATTATATAAAAAATTACAAACAGCCACTTAGAGAGTAGTATTCAACACTCTTAAAAAGTGTGGAACAAATTCAGACTCAATTCAGACTCTAGATAGTTAGTAGAGGAGGAGGTACATTTTTAATGAATTGTCCACATCATCATCATTGGCTCACATATCATGTAGAAAAATTTGTACATGTTAGTATGGGTTAACGACTTAACGGTTTAAAAAAAAATTGATAGCTGAATATAGGTTGCCTAAATTGAAGGCAAATTAAAAGTTTATGGTCAAAATTGGCAAAATTTGAAGTTGGTTGTCTAACTTATTCAATTTGTTGAAGTACGTAGGTTGTCTAAAATATTAATTAATAAGTACTTGATAATTTGATATTTTGATATATACGGTACAATATATATGTGTGTGGGGGACAGTGGGAGCTGAGTACGTGTGTCAGTGTGTGTATATATGATTATAGGGTAATTTCCAGAATAAGTACAACATTAGGCACAACATTCCCAAATAAGTAACAAGTCTAAAGTTTTTCTCAAACAAGCACAAAGATTCTCTTTAAAATTTTGTTTTTGTCTTTTAGCTAATTTTTCTTCCTATATTACCCTTAGTGTTTAAATAATACTTTTTGTTTAATTTTTTTGTTTGAATGACCGATGTGACATATGAGAAAAGGATTCTTCTTTAAATAAGGACCATTGGATTTGTATGATGAACGGTGACCATTGGATGTAGAGTTTAGTTGGGCTAATTAGTAAGAAAACCGAAATTATCTGCTAATCTGCTACACGTGGCAGAAGTTGTTTAGGTAACAAAGAGGCGGGCTTTTAGTTGGGGAAAACAAAAATTAGGGATTTCAATTTCGCACAGCAAACGCTTCCCTCTCATCTTCTCCTTCCTCAACCGTCGCCACTCTTCCTCTCATCTTCTTCTTCCCCAACCGTCATAACCTCAATTTATAACCCAAAGTTCTCAAAGTTCTAATTCGACAAAACATGAAAGAAATTAAGAAGAAGCAGCAGCAAACTAGAGATGATGAAATCGAAAAAGGTAGGCGATTTACTCTCACAGTTAGGTGTTCAACAACTAAATTTTTTGAACACTTTCAACATCCAAGTGATAAAATTCCACCGGAAGAGTTAGAATCATTTAGAACTTCGCCCTTCGATCAATTTCTCGATTTCAATTCCGAACATGTTCACATGATAACATCCGTTATCACAGAAATTGTGAGATCTAGAGTAGATAGGTTAAAGTATGGTATAGGAGGAAGAGTTGTCGAGTTCAAAATGTCAGATGTGGCCATGATCTTAGGCCCTTTAAAGTTTGAAAATGTTCCAGTTGATTTTCTGATGAGGAAGCCGAAAGAATACACTACATTCAGGAGCAAGTACTTTGGTACAAACCTTCACATAAGGGATGATCACATTTCAAGTGCAATTACTGAAGCAAGGAGATTTATTGCTAAGGGAGAAGCTGATCCAAACGATGTTCATCGTTTGAACAGGTTGTATTTTCTGTGCATTTTTTTTCTTGCCGAGTCATCAAAAAATTTGAGTGTAAAGTACATTGATTTAGCCGAAGATTTGAATGCATTTGATAATTTTCCATGGGGTACTGTTACTTTTCAATTGCTTGAGACTTCTCTTGAAGAAATTTATCCCAAAGTCATTGAAGATAATCCTAGTTATTGCATCAATGGATGTATGTTAGCTTTTATGATTTGCTACAACAAAATGAACATATACAAACTAACTTACTTTTTGTTTTATGATATCTTCCATTTGTATGATACTTGTTGTATTATATCTGCCACTTGTTATATTGATGAATTGTACTGTTAAACTGTGATATCGACTACAATATCTATTGTTAACATATCTGCTAGAAAAGTAATTAAATGTGTTTGTCAATTACTATCTGTTATAAACTTGGCCTTTGTTAACATATTTTGTGTTATATCTGTTACCTCTATAATGTTATCTGCTACAATGTTTTGTCCTCATTTCTGCAGAGTGGTCAGCAACTTGATGCAAAACAATTTGTGAGTGATGTCTTAGGTCAGATTGGAAAGGGGGCATCCAAATCTAAGGCAACAACAGAAAAGAAGTCAAGTACCTCATCAAAGGTGTGATGCAAAGATATAAGATATAATGAGGGATCCATTCTTCACTAGGCAAGTTGAGAAGGAAGAAGCAGATCTTCTTCATTATTTCTGGGGATTAGCTAAGGAACCTACCCATCGCAGATTCATCTTGATTTGGAAAGGAAGTGGAAGTGTGAGTATGTATCCTGTGTTACACAACCAGACTTTTGTACCTGTGGGGCATTCCTTCTTGCATTCGTCGAATGTGTCCTTCGAGGAATACCACCGGAATTTGAGGCAGATCCTTTGCAGATGCGCTACCGCATTGCTAGATACCTAATTGATTGTGGAAAGCTACCACCAAAGAGAAAGACCTAATTTATGAACCTATTGACATGTTTTGTGAAGACTTATGAACCTATTTCTTGTTTATGAACCTATTTCTTATTTTGTATTCTGAAACTTATGATCCTTTTAACTTATGGTAGACACCTTGTTTAGTATATTGGATTACCCTCTTCTTAACTCTGTTGAACATGTTAGTACGGATTCTAAGATTTTAAATAACAGATAGTAGAATCAGTCTAGTAGATAGACTGCTCTTAATAGCAGATAATATGTGAAGTCTAAATTGTATACATAGCAAAAGATAGCAAAAGTGTATACATAGCCAAATATTCTTCTACCTACTATGCTGTTTGATTGAGAGGAGAGAGAGGAGGTCCTTCTCCAAACTGCATTGGAGTGAAAAGATCATAGTCACTGCAAGTTTTTTTGTTGTGACCTCTCCGTTTACACCTTGAGTACAATCTTCAGTATAGGTAGTTTTCTATGATCAACAATCCAAACAGATATGCACATTGTAGCTGAATTGGATATGGAAGCTAACATTGCCTTATAATGATCTTCACATTCAAGTTTGGATACCCTGAGGTTTACTACTGCTCGAAGTGACCATGTTCCTTTTGGAGGATTGCATAAGGAAGATACCTGTTTGAGGAAGTCTGTATAGGTCGTCTGAATATCAACAATCCTTATTCTTGACTCTCCATCCACATATCCAACCTCTTCCCCCTCAGTTATGACCTCCAACCGACCACCAAATCGATAAATTACATTGAAAGTATTCGCTGAAAGTATCCACATGTTAATAATGTTGATTAGTATCACAGTGTTATAGTAGTTATTCAAAGTGTTTCATGCATTCTAAAATGTATCTACTACATGCTTCTATTGTATCTGCTACTGGCAAGAACTGTTGCTTTACATAGACAATCTATCTGCTACCTACAAACTGAAATCTTAAAATCTTTAAAAATGAAAGTTTGCATCTTTAAACCAAATTGCATCTTCAACAACAAAGCTTGCATCTATAACAAACTTAGGGTCTGTTTGATTCGGGCGGTAAATCAATTTACCGGGAAATCCTTTTGCACATGGTAAATTTTTGGGAAATGACTTTACCGGTGTTTGATTGCACTGTTTGATTGCACATGGGAAATAATTGGGAAATAACAAAATACAGGTGATTTTCTTCTTTTTTTCGGTAATGAGAAATACATGTGATTTGAGTTAACATAATTTATACCAACTATGTCCCTCTCCAAGACTCCAAACCCACAACAGTAGCTTATAGGAATACTAATTAATTGGAAGCATCTACCCCTAAAACCATCATCAACCAATCCATCCTCAAATCATTGTCTAAACCCATAAAGATATGAGATGCCTCTACATCACGTCCAAGATAGTTAACCGCCCGTAGCAAAAGCCCTCGGGATATGTTTGGAATTTTTTTCAGCTCTACTTGCAACTTCACCATATCTGGCCTCTCCATGGACCCAGCCATTCTTTGTGGAGCTTCCGCTAACTCAGTCAATGCATAATCACTGCCCTTGCGTCTTTTCTTCTTGGAAGACCCAACATCATCAGGTTTAACATAGGCCGATGATGAATCACGTGAAGCACCTATTTTATAACAATGTTAATAGACAAATAAACTGAAATACAAAATGCCACACCATAGGCAAAATGCCACAAAGAACACGAGTAGGATTTGTTGTCAATTAAACACTACGATTCTACGAAGGGACCAAAAGACACTTATTTTTGCATCACCCCAACTGCTATTTTTAGTACCCACAGGTGGTCCACTATGCTATACCAAATGATTTGTTGTGTACTTCCACATGATTTGGTATAGGCAGACTAGTCCAAATTTCAGTGTTGAATTCTTAGGCGACAGGGCAGTGCTAAGGTGACTCTATGGTGTTGGTTGGTCGGCTCTGTTCCAGTGAAAGCAAGTGGCAAAATGGAGATTGTTTAATTTCTTATATGCAGGTCGATGCACAGGTAGTGTTACTGGCAGATTTCATTATAGTTATATATCCATGTGCAAATGTGAACAATATAGCCCCTTCATTAGAAAATCAGCACCTAAAATCAACAATATAACAAGTGTGACATAAAAGAAAAAGGGGGAAGCCTACAGTTTGGCAATTTGATAAACATAATTAATCCAGGTGACAACTACAATTTGGCAAGCTAAAAACCAAAATCCAAAAGGTTCCAATCACATTCAATTTATATTGTCTTGAATTGGATGTTTATCATACCTGTATCTTCAATTGATGGCATTTGTTCGTCAGTCTCTATACCCGTTAGACCACCTTCACCAGTTGCTTCATCTTCATCACCAACAATCACAACAAGATCATCATAGAATGGCATAACCTTTGTACGAAATTTTTCATATTCCTTTCTCTCAGTTTCAGATTGTTTCTGCTCAATACAAGTTAAATCAAACATAATTAAGCAAAACCTGATATAGTCAAATGATGAAAAATTGACCATCTCCTACAAAATAACAGCCATTGTCAAATGACTCTATACTTACCTAGTGGTACAGTAAGCCTATCCACTCTAGGTCTAACTGCATCCCTTAACAAGCGACCATCATGGGCCGAACCTTCCCATCCAGCAAGAATATACGTAAACTTCATATCAAAAGTGCAAGCAACCAACACATTTTGAGTGATTTGGCCTTTTCTGTTACGATATCTACGTTGCTCATTCACTGGAACTGTGGCATTAATGTGTGTACCATCGATAGCACCCACATCGTCCTATAATTAAGAAAATATATACCATTAAAAGCATTTTTAAATTATTTTATTTTGTGGAAAAGAAAAAGAATTTATTTAACTACAATTACCTTGAAATAATGAAACCAATCCTCTTCCCCGTCTCCATCCCATGGGCTATTGGTACCTCTTGCTGGTTTGACAACTTCTTTATACATGCTAATTATGGCTCGAAGAACAAAATGGAAATAGCGACAAACAGTTTGGCTTGATCGTATAAAAGTGAACTTCCCTAGCCTATACCTCACATCTTGTCCAACAATTAAAAGGAATATCGCTACTTGTTCCCTTACTTTAACTGATCGTCGCTTAACTAATCTATGCAATTTTAATCTATTACAAAGTCTATAGAACACATCCCTACTCATACGAAGTTGCTCATGGCAATATGCATCACTCTCTTTGTACATCCTACGCAATGCCATTCTTCTTTCATCATCTCTATTAATTGTAGGTGCTCTAATTACAGACCGCTTGTGTTTAGTAAGGATTGCGTAGGCACTAAGGAGTAACATAATGATTGAAAATCGATTTCTTTCTCGAACACCCAACATTCTTAAATGCCCAAAAAATCTGATAACCAATGATCAATTCAAAAAATTATTAAACAAACAATTTGTTTTTAATTCAATCAAAACAAATGATTTCATTCCTTCAATTTCTTAAACTCTACTCACTACACCATAATCAAGCTAATCACATGGTTTAAATTCAAAGGTTCTAATTGAGATAAGAGTAATAAAATTTACCTAAGCAGAGCTATTCAAGTTTGAGATGCAGAGAATCAATGGAGGGAAGACAGAAGGTGCAGAAATTTGAAGTTGAGCAATTCGACTTTGAGACGAGTGAATCAATAGAAATCCCAAATCAGTTTCGATCAAGTGCAGAGAATTAATGGCGGAATCCGATTAATGGTGGGAGTTCTTCGAACAAATTTGATAGTTCATGGAGTTTTTCTTCTCTATTCACTTTCGGCGGCTGAGAGAAAGAGAAAGAAAACCCTCGATTTTTTTTCTTTTAAGGCTAAGCCGATATATTTCCCAGGTTTTCACCAAAGCCTATTTACCGGCAAAATAATTTCCCAGAATTAGGTCAATCAAACAAGGTAAAATATTTTTTCCCGGTAAATCGATTTACCGGGCTCGAATCAAACAGACCCTTAGAAATCAAATCAATTCAACAGCAAAGTTTGCATCTTGCATCTTGGCCCGGCCAACTTTAAAAATCAATTAAAATCTTTCAAAATCTTTCAAAATCAAAGCTTTCATCTTCAAATATTTCAAAATCAAACCTTTCAAAATGAACAAATACAAACTAACTTAAACAATACCAAGGGTTACCAAACCATGACGAATTTAATGCGAATTTAATTCGAAAACAGTATGAAATTGAATAGCAAGCCCTCTTAAATATCAATCATTACATTAAGGGTTTAAATGCATACCAGGTATGGGTATTTTCTCGAGAACATTAACTTTCTTCTTGGTTGTCTTTTGTTTCCCCATTAAAACAGTACCAAAGTGTCTTTATGTTGGTGATGGTACCACGGAAAAACCGAAATTGTAGGTGATAATAACCCAACAACCTAACAACTAAGTGATAGATTAAAACCTTGAAATAGAAAAACTTTTTATAGCAGATTAGGAACAACAGAAAAATCAGTGAAGAAGAAGAAGAAGAAGAAGAAGAAAAAAAAAAAAAAAAACTTTATTGAAGGTTTAAGGTTTGCAAAGAGATGGACGGTTGAGATGAAAAAAGGAGATCTAACGGATAGTGTTTGTTTGCATGTCATTATCATGTTTACTGTTGAAGTACTTAAGAGAGAGAATGATGGTGATGTTTAAAAGTTATGTACTTAAGAGAGAGAATGTGTAAGAAGGGTAGAAAAGGAAACAAAAAAGTCTTTGTGCTTGTTTGGGAAAAACTTTAGACTTGTTGCTTATTTGGGAATGTTGTGCCTAATGTTGTACTTATTCGGGAAATTACCCACGATTATATATGGGACTATTTTTGCTTTAACTCTCCCCTCCAAAATTTGTGAATATATTGGCCATTTCCTCGCGGCCGGATGCCATTTACCAACAAGAACGAATACTCTTTTTCCATGTCATATCAATTATCATGTCCATGTCTTGTCGATAAAAAGGCGGGTTTGCTTCTCCTCTACCTCAGCAGTCAGCTCCATCCATGCATGAATGGGCCATCTTAGAGTTTGTGTGGGGGTACCTTGCACATGGGAACCCATTGATAGTTAGGTAGTCTTAGGACCATCTTCAACAGTAACAGTTTTTTTTTTTTTTTTTCATAAAAATGAAAATGAGACAATCTGATCTCCAAAGGTTTTTTTTTTTTTATTTAAAGAGCTTTATAATCAATATCTATTTCTCATGCTTTGGTTAGACCCCTACATATTCATTAAATCCAGAAATATAATCAGTAAGGGGGACTAGGCCTTACCTCAATACAGGCTGTTTGAATACATGGGCTTTAAAGCTTATTAAAAACCAAGAAAGAGACCGCAAAACAAAAAGAGCTAAGCTAAAACAAAGCCCAAAAGGCCCAAGCAAGAAGTCGATCAGCTCCTTGGAAATGAAGCCCCAAAAGCTGGATTGCCTTCAATAGGTGGTTGAGGGCTGTAGTGTTGTGTGTTGCTCGAGAGACACCAATGGCGTCTTCCTCTTCCTTTTCTTCTAACTCTTCTGCTTCTTCTGATTCGCTTAACGCCAATCTAAACTTTCTGACTGTTGCAATTTCGCACTCTAGAGTGTATGATGTTGTGGAGAGATCTATGTGCCTTAGCCACCTTTCTGAATTCGAGTCCCTTCACCGTGGCATTGAGCAGTTTAGCCTGAGGATGGGTGATGTACCTCTGGATTGAGAGATACAATCTTTGGCTTTTTTTCACCACATCCCCATCATATGAGTAGAGAGATGTGATACCAGTTTGAAGCTTGGCTGCAGACTATGGCTGGTGAGATGTTTAGGGATTTGTGTGCTCCTTGGTGCTTTTATACATGGTACACCATCAGGGTATGTGAAACATGCATGGTAGCATCTGAAGAAGTGATCATAATAGATTCTGAGACTGATGAGGAGATGGATGGAGATGCTGATGGTGAAGATCATGGTAAACCCCGGGTTATGGAAGCTGGAGGGCATCAGAATGCTGGAGATGGACCTCAGGATGCTGGAGACAACAATGGTGATGATGCGGCAGGCAATGTTAATGATGGACCACCTGGAGCTGAGGAAATTGAGGATGATGGCCCTTTTGACAGTGATGAAGATGACTCTAGATCCTCCAAGAAGCCAAAGCTTTGAAGCTCTATATCCTGTACTCTTGTGGTATGGCAACACCTTTTTTTTTTTTTTTTTTTTTTATGTAATGAGTATGCCCAGTAGTAGGAGATGTAATCTGAGAAACACCGATGTTAACTCCCTTATGTCATGATGGCTGAATGACTTGATATTGACTGGTAAAATTCTAGCTGGATTTACGTTCTAACATCTTTATAAGTGAATTTTTTATTCAAAACTCATATAACTACTTCTAATTGATAATATATTTTATAAATTGCCTATCAGATACATTTGTGGTGTAAACCCTAAACCCATACACCCTAAACCCATAAACCCTAAACCTATAAACCCTAAACCTTAAATCCAAAACCCTAAACACTAAATCAAAAATCCTAAAACCCTAAACCCTAAACCCATAAACTCATAAACTCTAGACCCTAAAACCCTAAACCCATAAACCCCAAAACCCCAAAACTCTAAACCCTAAACCCTAAACCTTAAACCCTAAAACCATAAACCTTAAATCCTATATTTTGTAAATTTTCGTTCGGATACATTTGTGGTGTAATTAAAAAATTCAACATTTTACATTTTTCTGTGTACTAACCACTTTGGCCGAATGCCAATATTGAGTAATTTTCGAAATGCATTTTTAAGGTTAATTTTTTGTTCAGAACTCATATAACTACTTCTTATTGTTAATATATTTTGTAAATTGTCTATCGCATACATTTTTGGTGTAATTAAAATTTTTCAAAATTTTACATTTATCTGTGTACTAACCGCTTTGGCCGAATGACAATATTTAGTATTTTCTGAAATGCATCTTATTAGATGAATGTTTTTGTTTAAAACTCATATAACCACTTCTTATTATTAATATATTTTGTAAATCGTCTATCGGATAGATTTGTGGTGTAATTAAATTTTTTTAAAATTTTACATTTATCTATGTAATACTAACCCCTTTGGCCGAATGCCAATATTGAGCATTTTCTGAAATACATCTTTTTAAGTGAATTTTTTGTTCAAAACTCATATAACTACTTCTAATTGTTAATATATTTTATAAATTGCCTATCGGATACATTTATGGTGTAAACCCTAAACCCTAAACTCATAAACTCTAAAACCTAAAACCCTAAACCTTAAAACCCTAAACTCTAAAGCTTTAAACCCTAAACTTTAAACCACAAAACCTAAACCCTAAAACCATAACCCTAAACCTTAAACCCTAAACTTTAAAGCCACTAAACCTTAAATCTTAAACCCTAAAACCTTAAACCCTAAACCTCTAAACCTTAAATCATAAACCCTAAAATCCTAAACCCTAAATCTTAAACCCTAAACCTTAAAATCTTAAACCTTAAAACCCTAAACCTAAAACCCTAAACCCCTAAACCCTAAAATCCTAAACTTTAAACCATAAACCCCTAAACCCTAAACCCTAAAACCCTTAATCTTAAACCTTAAACCATAAAACTACAAAACTCTACACCCTGTGTTTTGAAAATTTTCTATCGGATACATTTGTGGTGTAATTAAAAAATTTCAACATTTTACATTTTTCTGTGTGCTAACCCCATGAGCCGAATGCCAATATTGAGTAATTTTCGAAATGAATATTTTAAGTTTATTTTTTTTTCAGAACTCATATAACTACTTCTTATTGTTAATATATTTTGTAAATTGTCTATCGCATACATTTTTGGTGTAATTAAATTTTTTCAAAATTTTACATTTATCTGTGTACTAACCGCTTTGGCCGAATGACAATATTTAGTATTTTCTGAAATGCATCTTATTAGATGAATGTTTTTGTTTAAAACTCATATAACCACTTCTTATTATTAATATATTTTGTAAATCGTCTATCGGATAGATTTGTGGTGTAATTAAATTTTTTTAAAATTTTACATTTATCTATGTAATACTAACCCCTTTGGCCGAATGCCAATATTGAGCATTTTCTGAAATACATCTTTTTAAGTGAATTTTTTGTTCAAAACTCATATAACTACTTCTAATTGTTAATATATTTTATAAATTGCCTATCGGATACATTTATGGTGTAAACCCTAAACTCACAAACTCTAAAACCTAAAACCCTAAACTTTAAAACCCTAAACTCTAAAGCTTTAAACCCTAAACTTTAAACCACAAACCCTAAACCCTAAAACCTTAACCCTAAAACCTTAAACCCTAAACCCCTAAACCCTAAATCATAAATCCTAAAACCCTAAACCCTAAATCTTAAACCCTAAACCTTAAAATCTTAAACCTTAAAACCCTAAACCTAAAATCCTAAACCCCTAAACCCTAAAACCCTAAAATCTTAAACTTTAAACCATAAACCCCTAAACCGTAAAACCCTTAATCTTAAACCCTAAACCACAAAACTACAAAACTCTACACCCTATGTTTTGAAAATTTTCTATCGGATACATTTGTGGTGTAATTAAAAAATTTCAACATTTTACATTTTTCTGTGTGCTAACCCCATGAGCCGAATGCCAATATTGAGTAATTTTTGAAATGAATATTTTAAGTTTATTTTTTTTTTAGAACTCATATAACTACTTCTTATTGTTAATATATTTTGTAAATTGTCTATCGCATACATTTTTGGTGTAATTAAAATTTTTCAAAATTTTACATTTATCTATGTACTAACCGCTTTGGCCGAATGACAATATTTAGTATTTTCTGAAATGCATCTTATTAGATGAATTTTTTTGTTTAAAACTCATATAACCACTTCTTATTATTAATATATTTTGTAAATCGTCTATCGGATAGATTTGTGGTTTAATTAAATTTTTTTAAAATTTTACATTTATCTATGTAATACTAACCCCTTTGGCCGAATGCCAATATTGAGCATTTTCTGAAATACATCTTTTTAAGTGAATTTTTTGTTCAAAACTCATATAACTACTTTTAATTGTTAATATATTTTATAAATTGCCTATCGGATACATTTATGGTGTAAACCCTAAACCCTAAACTCATAAACTCTAAAACCTAAAACCCTAAACCTTAAAACCCTAAACTCTAAAGCTTTAAACCCTAAACTTTAAACCACAAACCCTAAAACCCTAACCCTAAAACCTTAAACCCTAAATTATAAACCCTAAAACCCTAAACCCTAAATCTTAAACCCTAAACCTTAAAATCTTAAACCTTAAAACCCTAAACCTAAAACCCTAAACCCCTAAACCCTAAAACCCTAATATCTTAAACTTTAAACCATAAACCCCTAAACCCTAAAACCCTTAATCTTAAACCCTAAACCATAAAACTACAAAACTCTACACCCTATGTTTTGAAAATTTTCTATCGGATACATTTGTGGTATAATTAAAAAATTTCAACATTTTACATTTTTCTGTGTGCTAACCCCATGAGCCGAATGCAAATATTGAGTAATTTTCGAAATGAATATTTTAAGTTTATTTTTTTTTTTCAGAACTCATATAACTACTTCTTATTGTTAATATATTTTGTAAATTGCCTATCGGATACATTTATGGTGTAAACCCTAAACCCTAAACTCATAAACTCTAAAACCTAAAACCCTAAACTCTAAAGCTTTAAACCCTAAACTTTAAACCACAAACCCTAAACCCTAAAACCTTAAACCCAAAACCCCTAAACCCTAAACCCTAAAACCCTAAACCCTAAATCTTAAACCCTAAACCTTAAAATTTTAAACCTTAAAACCCTAAACCCCTAAACCCTAAAACCCTAAAATCTTAAACTTTAAACCATAAACCCCTAAACCCTAAAACCCTTAATCTTAAACCCTAAACCACAAAACTACAAAACTCTACACCCTATGTTTTGAAAATTTTCTATCGGATACATTTGTGGTGTAATTAAAAAATTTTAACATTTTACATTTTTCTGTGTGCTAACCCCATGAGCCGAATGCCAATATTGAGTAATTTTCGAAATGAATATTTTAAGTTTATTTTTTTTTTTTCAGAACTCATATAACTACTTCTTATTGTTAATATATTTTGTAAATTGTCTATCGCATACATTTTTGGTGTAATTAAAATTTTTCAAAATTTTACATTTATCTGTGTACTAACCGCTTTGGCCGAATGACAATATTTAGTATTTTCTGAAATGCATCTTATTAGATGAATTTTTTTGTTTAAAACTCATATAACCACTTCTTATTATTAATATATTTTGTAAATTGTCTATCGGATAGATTTGTGGTGTAATTAAATTTTTTTAAAATTTTACATTTATCTATGTAATACTAACCCCTTTGGCCGAAAGCCAATATTGATTATTTTCTGAAATGCATCTTATTAGGTTAATTTTTTGTTTAAAACTCATATAACCACTTCTTATTGTTAATATATTTTCCCTTAATTGTGTATCGGATATGTTTGTAGTGTAAATAAAAAATTCTAAAATTTTACATTTTTCTGTTTATGTTCCCTTTGGCGAAATAACAATATTTAGCATTTTCTGAAATGCATTGTTTTAGGTGATTTTTTTAAATCAAAACTCATATAATCACTTCTTATTGTTAATATATTTTGTAAATTATCTACAGGATACATTTGTGGTGTAATTCAAAAATTTTAAAATTTTACATTTTTCTATGTACGTTACCTTTGCTCGAATGCCAATATTGAGCATTTTTCGAAATGCATATTTTTACATGATTTTTTTGTTCAAAACTCATAACCACTTCTTATTGTTAATATATTTTTTAAATTTTCTATCTAATACATTTGTGGTGTAAACAAAAATTTCAAAATTTTATATTTTTCTGTGTACTAACCCCTTTTAGCATTTTTCCGAAATGCAACATTTTCGGTGAATGTTTTGTTCAAAACTCATATTACCACTTCTTATTGTTAACATATTTTGTAAATTATCTATCGGATACATTGGTGGTGTAATTCAAAAATTTAAAACTTTTAAATTTTTCTGTGTACTAACCCCTTTGGCCGAATGCCAATATAGAGCATTTTTCGAAATGCATCTTTTTAGGTAATTTTTTATTCAAAACTCATATAACCAGTTTTTATTGTTAATATAATTCGTAAATTGTGTATCGGATATATTTATGGTGTAAATAAAAAATTCCAAAATTTTATATTCTTCCGTGTACTAACCCCTTTGGCCAAATGCCAATATTGAGAATTTTTCGAAATGCATCTTTTTAGGTGAATTCTTTCGTTCAAAACTCATTTACCCACTTCTTATTGTTAATATATTTCGTAAATTGTGTATCGAATATATTTGTGGTGTAAATAAAAAATTCTAAAATCTTATATTTTTCCGTGTACTAACCCCTTTGGCCAAATGCCAATATTGAGAATTTTCCGAAATGCATCTTTTTAGGTGAATTTCCTATTCAAAACTTATATAACCACTTCTTATTGTTAATATAATTCGTAAATTGTGTATCAGATATATTTGTGGTGTAAATAAAAAATTCCAAAATTTTATATTATTCCGTGTACTAACCCCATTGGCCAAATGCCAATATTGAGCATTTTCCAAATGCACCTTTTTGGGTGAATTTATTTGTTCAAAACTCATATAACCTGTAACGCCCCGGGATTTCGTCCTCGCTCATCCCGGTGCGTCGAGCACCATACCGCTCGCTAATGTCAATATTGTCCCCCTTTAATCACTGCGGATATCCAGCGATAGAGGGTTTTGGATCAGGGCCCACCCATATGGTTTACCCCAAAAGGCCTTGACATTAGTTAGAGTATGGTTAAGCTCTATATACTACCAATACAACCACCTATTTGGCAATGTGGGACTAACACCAACTCATGGGTGTTACAATCTCACCACCTTAGAAATAGAGCCGTCCTCGGCTCTGCAGTACGCTCAGTACAGTCCTGAAATCTCTGACGTTTCCTGCAAAGTGAGACAAGTACCTGGCGCTCCCTGGGCCTTTCCAGCGTACTTCCCACATGCAACAGGCGACCCGTCGTCGGCTCTGATACCAACTGTAACGCCTCGGGATTTCGTCCTCGCTCATCCCGGTGCCTCGAGCACCATACCGCTAGCTAATGTCAATATTGTCCCCCTTTAGTCACTGCGAATATCCAGCAGTAGAGGGTTTTGGATCAGGGCCCACCCATGTGGTTTACCCCAAAATGCCTTGACATTAGTTAGAAGATGGTTACGCTCTATATACTACCAATACAACCACTTCCTTGGCAATGTGGGACTAACACCAACTCATGGGTGTTACATAACCACTTCTTATTGTTAATATATTTTATTAATTGTGTATCGGATATATTTGTGGTGTAAATGAAAATTTTCAAAATTTTATATTTTTCTGTGTGCTAACCCCTTCGGCCGAGTGCCAATGTTGAGCATTTTTCGAAATGCATTTTTTTAAGTGCATTTTTTTGTTCAAAACTAATATAACCACTTCTTATTGCTAATATATTTCGTTAATTGTGTATCGGATATATTTGAGGTGTAAATAAAAAATTCTAAAATTTTATATTTTTCTGTGTACTGTTACTTTTGGCTAAATGCCAATATTGAGCATTTTCCGAAATGCATTTTTTTAAGTTAAATTTTTTATTCAAAACTCATATAACCCCTTCTTATTGTTAATATATTTTGTTAATTGTGTATCGAATATATTTGTGGTGTAAATAAAAAATTCCAAAATTTTATATTTTTCCATGTACTAGCCCCTTTGGCCGAATGGCAATATTGATCATTTTCCAAATGCATCTTTTTAGGTTCAATTTTTTGTTCAAAATTCATATAACTACTTCTTATTGTTAATATAATTCATAAATTGTGTATCAGATATATTTGTGGTGTGAATAAAAAATTCCAAAATTTTATATTTTTTCGTGTACTAACTCCTTTGGCCAAATGCCAATATTGAGCATTTTCCGAAATGCATCTTTTTAGGTGCATTTTTTTGTTCGAAGCTAATATAACCACTTCTTATTGTTAATATATTTCATAAATTATCTATAGGAAATATTTGTGGTGTAAATAAAAAATTTCAAAATTTTATATTTTTTCGTGTACTAACCCATTCGGCCAAATGCCAATATTGAGCATTTTTCGAAATGCATCTTTTTAGCTGAATTTTTTGTTCGAAACTCATATAACCACTTCTTATTGTTAATATATTTCGTTAATTGTGTATCGGATATATTTGTTGTGTAAATAAAAAATTTCAAAATTTTATATTATTCCGTGTACTAACCCCTTTGGCCGAATGTCAATATTGATCATTTTCCGAAATGAATCTTTTTAGGTGAATTCTATGTTCAAAACTCATATAACCACTTCTTATTGTTAATATATTTCGTTAATTGTGTATCGGATATATTTGTGGTGTAATAATAATTCCAAAATTTTATATTTTTTCGTGTATTAACCCCTTTGGCCAAATGCCAATATTGAGCATTTTTCGAAATGCATCTTTTTAGATGCATTTTTTTGTTCAAAACTCAGATAACAACTTCTTATTGTTAATATATTTCGTTAATTGTGTATCGGATATATTTGTGGTGTAAATAATAATTCTAAAATTTTATATTTTTTCGTGTCCTAACCCCTTTGGCCAAATGCCAATATTGAGCATTTTCCGAAATGCATCTTTTTAAGTGCATTTTTTTGTTCAAAACTCATATAACCAGTTCTTATTATTAATATATTTCGTTAATTGTGTATCGGATATATTTGTGTTGTAAATAAAATTTTTTCTAAAATTTTATATTTTTCCGTGTACTAACCGCTTTGGCCGAATGCCAATATTGATCATTTTCCGAAATGAATCTTTTTAGGTGAATTTTATGTTCAAAACTCATATAACTACTTCTAATTGATAATATATTTTATAAATTGCCTATCAGATACATTTGTGGTGTAAACCCTAAACCAATACACCCTAAACCCTTAAACCGTAAACCCATACACCGCAAAACCTATAAACCCTAAACCTTAAATCCAAAACCCTAAGCACTAAATCTAAAACCCTAAACCCTAAAACCCTAAACCCATAAACTCTAGACCCTAAAACCCTAAACCCATAAACCCCAAAACTCTAAACTTTAAACCCTAAAACCATAAACCTTAAATCCTATATTTTGTAAATTTTCGTTCGGATACATTTGTGGTGTTATTAAAAAATTTCAACATTTTACATTTTTCTGTGTACTAACCACTTGGCCGAATGCCAATATTGAGTAATTTTCGAAATGCATCTTTTAAGGTTAATTTTTTGTTCAGAACTCATATAACTAGTTCTTATTGTGAATATATTTTGTAAATTGTCTATCGCATACATTTTTGGTGTAATTAAAATTTTTAAAATTTTTACATTTATCTGTGTACTAACCCCTAATTGGCCGAATGCCAATATTTTGTATTTTCTGTAATGCATTTTATTAAGTGAATTTTTTGTTTAAAACTCATATAACCACTTCTAATTATTAATATATTTTTTAAATTGTTTGTCAGATACATTTGTGGTGTAATTCAAAAATTCAAAAATTTTACATTTTTTTTGTGTACTAACCCCTTTGGCCGAATAACAATATTTAACATTTTCCGAAATGCATTGTTTTAGGTGAATTTTTTTTTTATCAAAACTCATATAACCACTTCTTATTGTTAATATATTTTGTAAATTATCTATCGGATACATTTGTCGTGTAATTCAAAATTTTAAGAGTTTTACATTTTTCTAAGTACTAACCCCTTTGCTTGAATGCCAATATTGAGCATTTACCGAAATGCATATTATTACTTGAATTGAATATTTTTAAAAATTTTACATTTTTCTGTGTACTAACCCCTTTTGCTCGAATGTCAACATTGAGCGTTTTCTGGAATGCATCTTTTTTAGGTGAATTTTTTGTTCAAAACTAATATAACCACTTATTATTGCTAGCTAATATATTTGGTAAATTGTCTATCAGATACATTTGTGTGTAATTAAACAATTATACCATTTTTCTGTATACAAACCCCTTTGGCCGAATGCCAATATTGAGCATTTTCTGAAATACATCTTTCTAAGTGAATTTTTTGTTCAAAACTCATATAACTACTTCTAATTGTTAATATATTTTATAAATTGCCTATTGGATACATTTATGGTGTAAACCCTAAACCCTAAACTCATAAACTCTAAAACCTAAAACCCTAAACCTTAAAACCCTAAACTCTAAAACTTTAAACCCTAAACTTTAAACCACAAACCACAAACCCTAAACCCTAAAACCATAACCCTAAACCTTAAACCTTAAACTTTAAAGCCACTAAACCTTAAATCTTAAACCCTAAACCCCTAAACCCTAAACCCCTAAACCCTAAATCATAAACTCTAAAACCTTAAACCCTAAATCCTAAACGCTAAACTTTAAAATCTTAAACCTTAAAACCCTAAACCCCAAAACCCTAAATCCTAAAACCCTTAATCTTAAACCCTAAACCCTAAAACTACAAAACTCTACACCCTATGTTTTGAAAATTTTCTATCGGATACATTTGTGGTGTAATTAAAAAATTTCAACATTTTACATTTTTCTGTGTGCTAACCCCATGAGCCGAATGCCAATATTGAGTAATTTTCGAAATGAATATTTTAAGTTTATTTTTTTTTTCAGAACTCATATAACTACTTCTTATTGTTAATATATTTTGTAAATTGTCTATCGCATACATTTTTGGTGTAATTAAAATTTTTCAAAATTTTACATTTATCTGTGTACTAACTGCTTTGGCCGAATGACAATATTTAGTATTTTCTGAAATGCATCTTATTAGATGATTTTTTTTGTTTAAAACTCATATAACCACTTCTTATTATTAATATATTTTGTAAATTGTCTATCGGATAGATTTGTGGTGTAATTAAAATTTTTTAAAATTTTACATTTATCTATGTAATACTAACCCCTTTGGCCGAAAGCCAATATTGATTATTTTCTGAAATGCATCTTATTAGGTTAATTTTTTGTTTAAAACTCATATAACCACTTCTTATTGTTAATATATTTTTCCTTAATTGTGTATCGGATATATTTGTAGTGTAAATAAAAAATTCTAAAATTTTACATTTTTATGTTTATGTTCCCTTTGGCGAAATAACAATATTTAGCATTTTCTGAAATGCATTGTTTTAGGTGAATTTTTTTAATCAAAATTCATATAACCACTTCTTATTGTTAATATATTTTGTAAATTATCTACCGTATACATTTGTGGTGTAATTCAAAAATTTTAAAATTTTACATTTTTCTATGTACGTTACCTTTGCTCGAATGCCAATATTGAGCATTTTTCGAAATGCATATTTTTACGTGATTTTTTTGTTCAAAACTCATAACCACTTCTTATTGTTAATATATTTTTTAAATTGTCTATCTAATACATTTGTGGTGTAAACAAAAATTTCAAAATTTTACATTTTTCTGTGTACTAACCCCTTTTAGCATTTTTCCGAAATGCAACATTTTCGGTGAATGTTTTGTTCAAAACTCATACTACCACTTCTTATTGTTATCATATTTTGTAAATTATCTATCGGATACATTGGTGGTGTAATTCAAAAATTTAAAAATTTTACATTTTTCTATGTACTAACCCCTTTGGCCGAATGCCAATATAGAGCATTTTTCGAAATACATCTTTTTAGGTAATTTTTTATTCAAAACTCATATAACCAGTTTTTAGTGTTAATATAATTCGTACATTGTGTATCGGATATATTTATGGTGTCAATAAAAAATTCTAAAATTTTATATTCTTCCGTGTACTAACCCCTTTGGCCAAATGCCAATATTGAGCATTTTCCGAAATGCATCTTTTTAGGTGAATTCTTTCGTTCAAAACTCATTTACCCACTTCTTATTGTTAATATATTTCGTAAATTGTGTATCGGATATATTTGTGGTGTAAATAAAAAATTCTAAAATCTTATATTTTTCCGTGTACCCTTTGGCCAAATGCCAATATTGAGCATTTTCCGAAATGCAACTTTTTAGGTGAATTTCCTATTCAAAACTCATATAACCACTTCTTATTGTTAATATAATTCGTAAATTGTGTATCAGATATATTTGTGGTGTAAATAAAAAATTCCAAAATTTTATATTATTCCGTGTACTAACCCCATTGGCCAAATGCCAATATTGAGCATTTTCCGAAATGCATCTTTTTGGGTGAATTTTTTTGTTCAAAACTCATATAACCTGTAACGCCCCGGGATTTCGTCCTCGCTCATCCCGGTGCGTCGAGCACCATACCACTCGCTAATGTCAATATTGTCCCCCTTTAATCACTGCGGATATCCAACGATAGAGGGTTTTGGATCAGGGCCCACCCATGTGGTTTACCCCAAAAGGCCTTGACATTAGTTAGAGTATGGTTAAGCTCTATATACTACCAATACAATCACCTACTTGGCAATGTGGGACTAACACCAACTCATGGGTGTTACAATCTCACCACCTTAGAAATAGAGCCGTACTCGGCTCTGCAGTACGCTCAGTACAGTCCCGAAATCTCCGACGTTCCCTGCAAAGTGAGACAAGTACCTGGCGCTCCCTGGGCCTTTCCAGCGTACTTCCCACATGCAACAGGCGACCCGTCGTCGGCTCTGATACCAACTGTAACGCCTCGGGATTTCGTCCTCGCTCATCCCGGTGCGTCGAGCACCATACCGCTCGCTAATGTCAATATTGTCCCCCTTTAGTCACTGCGGTTATCCAGTAGTAGAGGGTTTTGGATCAGGGCCCACCCATGTGGTTTACCCCAAAATGCCTTGACATTAGTTAGAAGATGGTTAAGCTCTATATACTACCAATACAACCACTTCCTTGGCAATGTGGGACTAACACCAACTCATGGGTGTTACATAACCACTTCTTATTGTTAATATATTTTATTAATTGTGTATCGGATATATTTGTGGCGTAAATGAAAAATTTCAAATTTTTATATTTTTCTGTTTACTAACCCCTTCGGCCGAATGCCAATGTTGAGCATTTTTCGAAATGCATCTTTTTAAGTGCATTTTTTTGTACAAAACTAATATAACCACTTCTTATTGCTAATATATTTCGTTAATTGTGTATCGGATATATTTGTGGTGTAAATAAAAAATTCTAAAATTTTATATTTTTCTGTGTACTGTTACTTTTGGCTAAATGCCAATATTGAGCATTTTCCGAAATGCATTTTTTTAAGTTAAATTTTTTATTCAAAACTCATATAACCCCTTCTTATTGTTAATATATTTTGTTAATTGTGTATCGGATATATTTGTTGTGTAAATAAAAAATTCCAAAATTTTATATTTTCTGTTTACTAGCCCCTTTGGCCGAATGTCAATATTGATCATTTTCCAAATGCATCTTTTTATGTGAATTTTTTTTAAACTTATATAACTACTAAATATTAATATAATTTATAAATTGTGTATCGAATATATTTGTGGTGTAAATAAAAAATTCCAAAATTTTATATTTTTCCGTGTACTAACCCCTTTGGCCGAATGCCAACATAGAACATTTTTTCGAAATGCATCTTTTTAGGTGAATTTGTTTGATTAAAACTCATATAATCAATTCTTATTGTTAATATATTTCGTTAATTGTGTATCAGATATATTTGTAGTGTAAATAAAAAATTACAAAATGTTTTATTTTTCCATGTACTAACCCCTTTGGCCAAATGAACATATTGGGCATTTTTCGAAATGCATCTTTATAGGTTCATTTTTTTGTTCAAAACTCATATAACCACTCCTTATTGTTAATATATTTCGTTAATTGTGTATTGGATATATTTGTAGTGTAAATAAAAAATTCCAGAATTTTATATATATCCGTGTACTAACCCCTTTGGCCAAATGCCAATATTGGGCATTTTTCGAAATGCATTTTTTAGGTTCATTTTTTTTTCAAAACTCATATAACCACTTCTTATTGTTAATATATTTTTCCTTAATTGTGTATCGGATATATCACCCCATTGGCCGAATGCTAATATAGGGCATTTTTCGAAATGCATCTTTTTACGTGATTTTTTTTGTTCAAAACTCTTATAACCACTTCATATTGTTAATATATTTCATTAATTGTGTATCAGATATATTTGTGGTGTAAATAAAAAATTCAAAAATTATATTTTTTCGGGTACTAACCCCATTGGCCGAATGCCAATATTGAGCATTTTCCGAAATGCATATTTCTAGGAGATTTATTTTGTTCAAAATTCATATAACCACTTTTTATTGTTAATATAATTCGTTAATTGTGTATCAAATATATATGTGGTGTAAATAAAAAATTCCAAAATTTTATATTTCCGTATACTAACCGTTTTGGCCAAACACCAATCTTGAGCATTTTACGAAATGCATCTTTTTAGGTGCATTTTTCTGTTCAACACTCATATAACCACTTCTAATTGTTAATATATTTTGTTAATTGTGTATGGGATATATTTGTGGTGTAAATAAGAAATTAGAAAATTTTATATTTTTCCGTGTACTAACCCTTTTGCCCGAATGCCAATATTGAGCATTTTTCGAAATGCATCTTTTTAGGTGATTTTTTGTGTTTAAAACTCATTTAACCACTTTTAATTGTATCAGATATAATTATTAATATATTTCGTTAATTGTGTATCGGATATATTTGTGGTGTAAATAAAAATGTCCAAAAATTTAATATTTTTTCGTGTACTAACCCCTTTGGCCGAATGCCAATATTGAGTATTTTCCGAAATATATCTTTTTAGGTGCATTTTTTGGTTCAAAACTCATATATCCACTTCTTATTGTTAATATATTTCGTTAATTGTGTATCGGATATATTTGTGGTGTAAATAAAAAATTCAAAAATTTTATATTTTTCCGTGCACTAACCCCTTTGGCCGAATGCAAATATTGAGCATTTTCCGAAATGCATCTTTTTAGTTGATTTGTTTTTGTTCAAAACTTATATAACGACTTCTCATTATTAATATATTTCGTTAATTATGACGGATATATTTGTGGTGTAAATAAAAATGTACCAAAATTTAATATTTTTCCGCGTACTAACCCCTTTGGCCGAATGCCAATATTGAGTATTTTTTGAAATACATCCTTTTAGGTGCATTGTTTTGTTCAAAACTCATATATCCACTTCTTATTGTTAATATATTTCGTTAATTGTGTATCGATATATTTGTGGTGTAAATAAAAAAGTCAAAAATTTTATATTTTTCCGTGTACTAACCCTTTTGGCCAAATGCTAATATTGAGCATTTTCCGAAATACATCTTTTTAGGTGCATTGTTTTGTTCAAAACTCATATAACCACTTCTTATTTTTAATATAATTCGTTAATTGTGTATCGGATATATTTGTGGTGTAAATAAAAAATTTCAAAATTTTATATTTTTCCGTGTAGTAAACCTTTTGGCCAAATGCCAATATAGAGCATTTTCCGAAATACATATTTTTAGGTGCATTCTTTTGTTCAAAACTCGTATAACGACTTCTTATTGTTAATATATTTCGTTAATTGTGTATCGGATATATTTGTGGTGTAAATAAAAAATTAGAATATTTTATATTTTTTCGTGTACTAACCCCTTTGGCCGAATGCCAATATTGAGTATTTTCCGAAATATATCTTTTTAGGTGCATTTTTTGGTTCAAAACTCATATATCCACTTCTTATTGTTAATATATTTCGTTAATTGTGTATCGGATATATTTGTGGTGTAAATAAAAAATTCAAAAATTTTATATTTTTCCGTGCACTAACCCCTTTGGCCGAATGCAATATTGAGCATTTTCCGAAATGCATCTTTTTAGGTGATTTGTTTTTGTTCAAAACTTATATAACCACTTCTCATTATTAATATATTTCGTTAATTATGACGGATATATTTGTGGTGTAAATAAAAATGTACCAAAATTTAATATTTTTCCGCGTACTAACCCCTTTGGCCGAATGCCAATATTGAGTATTTTTTGAAATACATCCTTTTAGGTGCATTGTTTTGTTCAAAACTCATATATCCACTTTTTATTGTTAATATATTTCGTTAATTGTGTATCGATATATTTGTGGTGTAAATAAAAAAGTCAAAAATTTTATATTTTTCCGTGTACTAACCCTTTTGGCGAAATGCCAATATTGAGCATTTTCCGAAATACATCTTTTTAGGTGCATTGTTTTGTTCAAAACTCATATAACCACTTCTTATTTTTAATATAATTCGTTAATTGTGTATCGGATATATTTGTGGTGTAAATAAAAAATTTCAAAATTTTATATTTTTCCGTGTAGTAAACCTTTTGGCCAAATGCCAATATAGAGCATTTTCCGAAATACATATTTTTAGGTGCATTCTTTTGTTCAAAACTTGTATAACGACTTCTTATTGTTAATATATTTCGTTAATTGTGTATCGGATATATTTGTGGTGTAAATAAAAAATTAGAATATTTTATATTTTTTCGTGTACTAACCCTTTTTGCCAAATTCCAATATTGAGCATTTTCCGAAATACATCTTTTTAGGTGCATTGTTTTGTTCAAAACTCATATAACCACTTCTTATTATTAATATATTTCGTTAATTGTGTATCGGATATATTTTTGGTGTAAATAAAAAATTCCTAAATTTTATATTTCGTTAATTGTGTATCGGATATATTTGTTGTGTAAATAAAGAATTCTAAAATTTTAAATTTTTTCGTGTACTAACCCCTTTGGCCAAATGCCAATATTGAGTATTTTCCGAAATACATCTTTTTATGTGCATTTATTTTGTTTAAAACTCATATAATCACTTCTTATTGTTAATATATTTCGTTAATTGTGTATCGGATATATTTGTGGTGAAAATAAATAATTCCAAAATTTTATATTTTTTCGTGTACTTTCCTTTGGCCAAATGGCAATATTGAGCATTTTTTGAAATGTATCTTTTTAGGTGATTTTTTTTGTTCAAAACTCATATAACCACTTCTAATTGTATCGGATATAATTGTTAATATATTTCGTTAATTTTGTATCGGATATATTTGTGGTGTAAATAAAAATATTTAAAAATTTAATGTTTTCCCTTGTACTAACCCCTTTGGCCGAATGCCAATATTGAGTATTTTCCGAAATACATCTTTTTAGGTGCATTTTTTTGTTCAATACTCATATATCCACTTCTTATTGTTAATATATTTCGTTAATTGTGTATCGGTTATATTTGTGGTGTAAATAAAAAATTAAATTTTTTTATATTTTTCGTGTACAATGCCAATATTGAGCATTTTTCGAAATACATCTTTTTATGTGCATTTTTTTGTTTAAAACTCATATAACCACTTCTTATTGTTAATATAATTCGTTAATTGTGTATCGGATATATTTATTGTGTAAATAAAAAATTCCTAAATTTTATATTTTTCCGTGTACTAACCCCTTTGGCCGAATGCCAATATTGAGCTTTTTCTGAAATGCATCTTTTTTGGTGATTTTTTTTTGTTCAAAACTCATATAACCATTTCTAATTGTTAATATATTTTGTTAATTGTGTCGGATATATTTGTGGTGTAAATAAAAATGTCCCAAAATTTTATATTTTTCTGTGTACTAACCCCTTTGGCCGAATGCCAATATTGAGCATTTTCCGAAATACTCTTTTTTAGGTGTATTTTATTGTTCAAAACTCATATAACCACTTCTTATTGTTAATATATTTCGTTAATTGTGTATCGAATATATTTGTCGGTGTAAATAAAAAATTCCAAAATTTTATATTTTTTCGTGTACTAACCCCTTTGGCCAAATGCCAATATAGAGCATTTTCCGAAATGCATCTTTTTAGGTGATTTATTTTGTTCAAAACTCATATAACCACTTCTTATTGTTAATATATTTCGTTAATTCTGTATCTGATATATTTGTGGTGTAAATACAAAATTCAAAATTTTTATATTTTTCTGGGTACTAAACCCATTGGCCGAATGCCAATATTGAGCATTTTCCGAAATGCATCTTTTTAGGAGATTTATTTTGTTCAAAATTCATTTAACCACTTCTTATTGTGAATATAATTCATTAATTATGTATCGGATATATTTGTGGTGTAAATCTAAAATTCTAAAATTTTATATTTTTTCGTGTACTAACACCTTTAGTCAAATGCCAATATAGAGCATTTTCCGAAATGCATCTTTTTAGGTGATTTGTTTTGTTCAAAACTCATATAACCACTTCTTATTGTTAATATAATTCGTTAATTGTGTATTGGATATATTTGTGGTGTAAATATAAAATTCAAAATTTTATATTTTTTCGTGTACTAACCCCTTTGGCCAAATGCCAATATAGAGCATTTTCCGAAATGCATCTTTTAGGTGAATTATTTTGTTCAAAACTCATATAACCACTTCTTATTGTTAATATATTTCGTTAATTGTGTATCGGATATATTTGTGGTTTAAATAAAAGTTTTAATAATTTATATTTTTCGTTGTACTAACCGTTTTGGCCGAATGCCGATATTTTGCATTTTCGGAAATGCATCTTTTTAGGTGCATTTCTTTTTTTAAAACTCATATAATCACTTCTTATTGTTAATATAATTCGTTAATTGTGTATCGGATATATTTGTGGTGTAAATAAAAAATTATAAATTTTATATTTTTTCGTGGACTAACCCCTTTTGCCAAATGCCAATATAGAGCATTTTCCGATATGCATCTTTTTTGCTGATTTATTTTGTTCAAACCTCATATAACCACTTCTTATTGTTAATATATTTCGTTAATTGTGTATTGGATATATTTGTGGTGTAAATAAAAAATTCAAAAATTTAATATTTTTCCGGGTACTAAACCCATTGGCCGAATGCCAATATTGAGCATTTTCCGAAATGCATATTTTTAGGAGATTTATTTTGTTCAAAATTCATTTTACCACTAGTACACTTATTATTGTTAATATAATTCGTTAATTGTGTATCGGATATATTTGTGGTGTAAATAAAAATTTCTAAAATTTTATCTTTTTCCGTGTACTAACCACTTTGGCTGAATGCTAATATAGAGCATTTTCGAAATGCATCTTTCTAGGTGATTTTTTTTGTTCAAAACTCATATAACCACTTCTTATTGTTAATAAATTTCGTTAATTGTGTATCAGAAATATTTGTGATGTAAATAAAAAATTCTAAAATTTTATATATTTTCGTGTACTAACCCCTTTGGCCAAATGCCAATATTGGGCATTTTCTGAAATGCACCTTTTTAGGTTCATTTTTTTGTTCAAAACTCATATAACCACTTCTTATTGTTAATATATTTCGTTAATTGTATATCGGATATATTTGTGGTGTAAATAAAAAATTCAAAAATTTTATATTTTTCCGGGTACTAAACCTAATGGCCAAATGCCAATATAGAGCATTTTTCGAAATGCATCTTATTAGGTGATTTTTTTTGTTCAAAACTCATATAACCACTTCTTATTGTTAATATATTTTATTAATTGTGTATCAGATATATTTGTGGTGTAAATAACTATTTCTAAAATTTTATCTTTTTTCGTGTACTAACCACTTTGGTCGAATGCTAATATATAGCATTTTCGAAATGCATCTTTCTAGGTGATTTTTTTTGTTCAAAATTCATATAACCACTTCTTATTGTTAATATATTTCGTTAATTGTGTATCAGATATATTTGTGATATAAATAAAAAATTCTAAAATTTTATATATTTTCGTGTACTAACCCCTTTGGCCAAATGACAATATTGGGCATTTTCCGAAATGCATCTTTTTAGGTGATTTTGTTTGTTCAAAACTCATATAACCACTTCTTATTGTTAGTATATTTCGTTAATTGTGTATCAGATATATTTGTGATGTAAATAAAAAATTTCAAAATTTTATATTTTTTTCATGTACTAACCCCTTTTTGCCAAATGCCAATATAGAGCATTTTCCGAAATGCATCTTTTTAGGTGATTTTTTTTGGTCAAACTCATATAACCACTTCATATTTTTAATATATTTCATTAATTGTGTATCAGATATATTTGTGGTGTAAATAAGAAATTCTAAAATTTTATATTTTTCGGTGTATTAACCCCTTTGGCCCAATGCCAATATTGAGCATTTTCCGAAATGCATCTTTTTAGGTGTATTTTTTTTGTTCAAAACTCATATAACTACTTCTAATTGATAATATATTTTATAAATTGCCTATCAGATACATTTGTGGTGTAAACCCTAAACCCATACACCCTAAACCCTTAAACCGTAAACCCATAAACCCTAAACCTATAAACCCTAAACCTTAAATCCAAAACCCTAAACACTAAATCAAAAATCCTAAAACCCTAAACCCTAAAACCCTAAACTCATAAACTCTAGACCCTAAAACCCTAAACCCATAAACCCCAAAACTCTAAACTCTAAACCCTAAACCCTAAACCCTAAACCTTAAACCCTAAAACCATAAACCTTAAATCCTATATTTTGTAAATTTTCGTTCGGATACATTTGTGGTGTAATTAAAAAATTCAACATTTTACATTTTTCTGTGTACTAACCACTTTGGCCGAATGCCAATATTGAGTAATTTTCGAAATGCATTTTTAAGGTTAATTTTTTGTTCAGAACTCATATAACTACTTATTGTTAATATATTTTGTAAATTGTCTATCGCATACATTTTTGGTGTAATTAAAATTTTTCAAAATTTTACATTTATCTGTGTACTAACCGCTTTGGCCGAATGACAATATTTAGTATTTTCTGAAATGCATCTTATTAGATGAATGTTTTTGTTTAAAACTCATATAACCACTTCTTATTATTAATATATTTTGTAAATCGTCTATCGGATAGATTTGTGGTGTAATTAAATTTTTTTAAAATTTTACATTTATCTATGTAATACTAACCCCTTTGGCCGAATGCCAATATTGAGCATTTTCTGAAATACATCTTTTTAAGTGAATTTTTTGTTCAAAACTCATATAACTACTTCTAATTGTTAATATATTTTATAAATTGCCTATCGGATACATTTATGGTGTAAACCCTAAACCCTAAACTCATAAACTCTAAAACCTAAAACCCTAAACCTTAAAACCCTAAACTCTAAAGGTTTAAACCCTAAACTTTAAACCACAAAACCTAAACCCTAAAACCATAACCCTAAACCTTAAACCCTAAACTTTAAAGCCACTAAACCTTAAATCTTAAATCCTAAAACCTTAAACCCTAAACCTCTAAACCCTAAATCATAAACTCTAAAACCTTAAACCCTAAATCTTAAACCCTAAACCTTAAAATCTTAAACCTTAAAACCCTAAACCTAAAACCCTAAACCCCTAAACCCTAAAATCCTAAACTTTAAACCATAAACCCCTAAACCCTAAAACCCTTAATCTTAAACCTTAAACCATAAAACTACAAAACTCTACACCCTGTGTTTTGAAAATTTTCTATCGGATACATTTGTGGTGTAATTAAAAAATTTCAACATTTTACATTTTTCTGTGTGCTAACCCCATTGGCCGAATGCCAATATTGAGTAATTTTTGAAATGAATATTTTAAGTTTATTTTTTTTTTCAGAACTCATATAACTACTTCTTATTGTTAATATATTTTGTAAATTGTCTATCGCATACATTTTTGGTGTAATTAAAATTTTTCAAAATTTTACATTTATCTGTGTACTAACCGCTTTGGCCGAATGACAATATTTAGTATTTTCTGAAATGCATCTTATTAGATGAATGTTTTTGTTTAAAACTCATATAACCACTTCTTATTATTAATATATTTTGTAAATCGTCTATCGGATAGATTTGTGGTGTAATTAAATTTTTTTAAAATTTTACATTTATCTATGTAATACTAACCCCTTTGGCCGAATGCCAATATTGAGCATTTTCTGAAATACATCTTTTTAAGTGAATTTTTTGTTCAAAACTCATATAACTACTTCTAATTGTTAATATATTTTATAAATTGCCTATCGGATACATTTATGGTGTAAACCCTAAACCCTAAACTCATAAACTCTAAAACCTAAAACCCTAAACCTTAAAACCCTAAACTCTAAAGGTTTAAACCCTAAACTTTAAACCACAAAACCTAAACCCTAAAACCATAACCCTAAACCTTAAACCCTAAACTTTAAAGCCACTAAACCTTAAATCTTAAATCCTAAAACCTTAAACCCTAAACCTCTAAACCCTAAATCATAAACTCTAAAACCTTAAACCTAAATCTTAAACCCTAAACCTTAAAATCTTAAACCTTAAAACCCTAAACCTAAAACCCTAAACCCCTAAACCCTAAAATCCTAAACTTTAAACCATAAACCCCTAAACCCTAAAACCCTTAATCTTAAACCTTAAACCATAAAACTACAAAACTCTACACCCTGTGTTTTGAAAATTTTCTATCGGATACATTTGTGGTGTAATTAAAAAATTCAACATTTTACATTTTTCTGTGTACTAACCACTTTGGCCGAATGCCAATATTGAGTAATTTTCGAAATGCATTTTTAAGGTTAATTTTTTGTTCAGAACTCATATAACTACTTCTTATTGTTAATATATTTTGTAAATTGTCTATCGCATACATTTTTGGTGTAATTAAAATTTTTCAAAATTTTACATTTATCTGTGTACTAACCGCTTTGGCCGAATGACAATATTTAGTATTTTCTGAAATGCATCTTATTAGATGAATGTTTTTGTTTAAAACTCATATAACCACTTCTTATTATTAATATATTTTGTAAATCGTCTATCGGATAGATTTGTGGTGTAATTAAATTTTCTTAAAATTTTACATTTATCTATGTAATACTAACCCCTTTGGCCGAATGCCAATATTGAGCATTTTCTGAAATACATCTTTTTAAGTGAATTTTTTGTTCAAAACTCATATAACTACTTCTAATTGTTAATATATTTTATAAATTGCCTATCGGATACATTTATGGTGTAAACCCTAAACCCTAAACTCATAAACTCTAAAACCTAAAACCCTAAACCTTAAAACCCTAAACTCTAAAGCTTTAAACCCTAAACTTTAAACCACAAAACCTAAACCCTAAAACCATAACCCTAAACCTTAAACCCTAAACTTTAAAGCCACTAAACCTTAAATCTTAAACCCTAAAACCTTAAACCCTAAACCTCTAAACCTTAAATCATAAACCCTAAAATCCTAAACCCTAAATCTTAAACCCTAAACCTTAAAATCTTAAACCTTAAAACCCTAAACCTAAAACCCTAAACCCCTAAACCCTAAAATCCTAAACTTTAAACCATAAACCCCTAAACCCTAAAACCCTTAATCTTAAACCTTAAACCATAAAACTACAAAACTCTACACCCTGTGTTTTGAAAATTTTCTATCGGATACATTTGTGGTGTAATTAAAAAATTTCAACATTTTACATTTTTCTGTGTGCTAACCCCATGAGCCGAATGCCAATATTGAGTAATTTTTGAAATGAATATTTTAAGTTTATTTTTTTTTTCAGAACTCATATAACTACTTCTTATTGTTAATATATTTTGTAAATTGTCTATCGCATACATTTTTGGTGTAATTAAAATTTTTCAAAATTTTACATTTATCTGTGTACTAACCGCTTTGGCCGAATGACAATATTTAGTATTTTCTGAAATGCATCTTATTAGATGAATGTTTTTGTTTAAAACTCATATAACCACTTCTTATTATTAATATATTTTGTAAATCGTCTATCGGATAGATTTGTGGTGTAATTAAATTTTTTTAAAATTTTACATTTATCTATGTAATACTAACCCCTTTGGCCGAATGCCAATATTGAGCATTTTCTGAAATACATCTTTTTAAGTGAATTTTTTGTTCAAAACTCATATAACTACTTCTAATTGTTAATATATTTTATAAATTGCCTATCGGATACATTTATGGTGTAAACCCTAAACCCTAAACTCATAAACTCTAAAACCTAAAACCCTAAACCTTAAAACCCTAAACTCTAAAGGTTTAAACCCTAAACTTTAAACCACAAAACCTAAACCCTAACTAAACCTTAAACCCTAAACTTTAAAGCCACTAAACCTTAAATCTTAAATCCTAAAACCTTAAACCCTAAATCATAAACTCTAAAACCCTAAACCCTAAATCTTAAACCCTAAACCTTAAAATCTTAAACCTTAAAACCCTAAACCTAAAACCCTAAACCCCTAAACCCTAAAATCCTAAACTTTAAACCATAAACCCCTAAACCCTAAAACCCTTAATCTTAAACCTTAAACCATAAAACTACAAAACTCTACACCCTGTGTTTTGAAAATTTTCTATCGGATACATTTGTGGTGTAATTAAAAAATTTCAACATTTTACATTTTTCTGTGTGCTAACCCCATGAGCCGAATGCCAATATTGAGTAATTTTTGAAATGAATATTTTAAGTTTATTTTTTTTTTCAGAACTCATATAACTACTTCTTATTGTTAATATATTTTGTAAATTGTCTATCGCATACATTTTTGGTGTAATTAAAATTTTTCAAAATTTTACATTTATCTGTGTACTAACCGCTTTGGCCGAATGACAATATTTAGTATTTTCTGAAATGCATCTTATTAGATGAATGTTTTTGTTTAAAACTCATATAACCACTTCTTATTATTAATATATTTTGTAAATCGTCTATCGGATAGATTTGTGGTGTAATTAAATTTTTTTTAAAATTTTACATTTATCTATGTAATACTAACCCCTTTGGCCGAATGCCAATATTGAGCATTTTCTGAAATACATCTTTTTAAGTGAATTTTTTGTTCAAAACCCTAAACCCTAAATCTTAAACCCTAAACCTTAAAATCTTAAACCTTAAAACCTTAAAACCCTAAACCCTAAATCTTAAACCCTAAACCTTAAAATCTTAAACCTTAAAACCTTAAAACCCTAAACCTAAAATCCTAAACCCCTAAACCCTAAAACCCTAAAATCTTAAACTTTAAACCATAAACCCCTAAACCCTAAAACCCTTAATCTTAAACCCTAAACCACAAAACTACAAAACTCTACACCCTATGTTTTGAAAATTTTCTATCGGATACATTTGTGGTGTAATTAAAAAATTTCAACATTTTACATTTTTCTGTGTGCTAACCCCATGAGCCGAATGCAAATATTGAGTAATTTTCGAAATGAATATTTTAAGTTTATTTTTTTTTCAGAACTCATATAACTACTTCTTATTGTTAATATATTTTGTAAATTGCCTATCAGATACATTTATGGTGTAAACCCTAAACTCATAAACTCTAAAACCTAAAACCCTAAACTCTAAAGCTTTAAACCCTAAACTTTAAACCACAAACCCTAAACCCTAAAACCTTAAACCCAAAACCCCTAAACCCTAAATCATAAACCCTAAAACCCTAAACCCTAAATCTTAAACCCTAAACCTTAAAATTTTAAACCTTAAAACCCTAAACCCCTAAACCATAAACCCTAAAATCTTAAACTTTAAACCATAAACCCCTAAACCCTAAAACCCTTAATCTTAAACCCTAAACCACAAAACTCTACACCCTATGTTTTGAAAATTTTCTATCGGATACATTTGTGGTGTAATTAAAAAATTTCAACATTTTACATTTTTCTGTGTGCTAACCCCATGAGCCGAATGCCAATATTGAGTAATTTTCGAAATGAATATTTTAAGTTTATTTTTTTTTCCAGAACTCATATAACTACTTCTTATTGTTAATATATTTTGTAAATTGTCTATCGCATACATTTTTGGTGTAATTAAAATTTTTCAAAATTTTACATTTATCTGTGTACTAACCGCTTTGGCCGAATGACAATATTTAGTATTTTCTGAAATGCATCTTATTAGATGAATTTTTTTGTTTAAAACTCATATAACCACTTCTTATTATTAATATATTTTGTAAATTGTCTATCGGATAGATTTGTGGTGTAATTAAATTTTTTTAAAATTTTACATTTATCTATGTAATACTAACCCCTTTGGCCGAAAGCCAATATTGATTATTTTCTGAAATGCATCTTATTAGGTTAATTTTTTGTTTAAAACTCATATAACCACTTCTTATTGTTAATATATTTTTCCTTAATTGTGTATCGGATATATTTGTAGTGTAAATAAAAAATTCTAAAATTTTACATTTTTCTGTTTATGTTCCCTTTGGCGAAATAACAATATTTAGCATTTTCTGAAATGCATTGTTTTAGGTGATTTTTTTAAATCAAAACTCATATAATCACTTCTTATTGTTAATATATTTTGTAAATTATCTACAGGATACATTTGTGGTGTAATTCAAAAATTTTAAAATTTTACATTTTTCTATGTACGTTACCTTTGCTCGAATGCCAATATTGAGCATTTTTTGAAATGCATATTTTTACATGATTTTTTTGTTCAAAACTCATAACCACTTCTTATTGTTAATATATTTTTTAAATTTTCTATCTAATACATTTGTGGTGTAAACAAAAATTTCAAAATTTTACATAATTTTCTGTGTACTAACCCCTTTTAGCATTTTTCCGAAATGCAACATTTTCGGTGAATGTTTTGTTCAAAACTCATATTACCACTTCTTATTGTTAACATATTTTGTAAATTATCTATCGGATACATTGGTGGTGTAATTCAAAAATTTAAAACTTTTAAATTTTTCTGTTTACTAACCCCTTTGGCCGAATGCCAATATAGAGCATTTTTCGAAATGCATCTTTTTAGGTAATTTTTTATTCAACTCATATAACCAGTTTTTATTGTTAATATAATTCGTAAATTGTGTATCGGATATATTTATGGTGTAAATAAAAAATTCCAAAATTTTATATTCTTCCGTGTACTAACCCCTTTTGGCCAAATGCCAATATTGAGCATTTTCCGAAATGCATCTTTTTAGGTGAATTCTTTCGTTCAAAACTCATTTACCCACTTCTTATTGTTAATATATTTCGTAAATTGTGTATCGAATATATTTGTGGTGTAAATAAAAAATTCTAAAATCTTATATTTTTCCGTGTACTAACCCCTTTGGCCAAATGCCAATATTGAGAATTTTCCGAAATGCATCTTTTTAGGTGAATTTCCTATTCAAAACTTATATAACCACTTCTTATTGTTAATATAATTCGTAAATTGTGTATCAGATATATTTGTGGTGTAAATAAAAAATTCCAAAATTTTATATTATTCCGTGTACTAACCCCATTGGCCAAATGCCAATATTGAGCATTTTCCAAATGCACCTTTTTGGGTGAATTTATTTGTTCAAAACTCATATAACCTGTAACGCCCCGGGATTTCGTCCTCGCTCATCCCGGTGCGTCGAGCACCATACCGCTCGCTAATGTCAATATTGTCCCCCTTTAATCACTGCGGATATCCAGCGATAGAGGGTTTTGGATCAGGGCCCACCCATATGGTTTACCCCAAAAGGCCTTGACATTAGTTAGAGTATGGTTAAGCTCTATATACTACCAATACAACCACCTATTTGGCAATGTGGGACTAACACCAACTCATGGGTGTTACAATCTCACCACCTTAGAAATAGAGCCGTCCTCGGCTCTGCAATACGCTCAGTACAGTCCTGAAATCTCTGACGTTTACTGCAAAGTGGGACAAGTACCTGGCGCTCCCTGGGCCTTTCCAACGTACTTCCCACATGCAACAGGCGACCCGTCGTCGGCTCTGATACCAACTGTAACGCCTCGGGATTTCGTCCTCGCTCATCCAGGTGCCTCGAACACCATACCGTTAGCTAATGTCAATATTGTCCCCCTTTAGTCACTGCGAATATCCAGCAGTAGAGGATTTTGGATCAGGGCCCACCCATGTGGTTTACCCCAAAATGCCTTGACATTAGTTAGAAGATGGTTACGCTCTATATACTACCAATACAACCACTTCCTTGGCAATGTGGGACTAACACCAACTCATGGGTGTTACATAACCACTTCTTATTGTTAATATATTTTATTAATTGTGTATCGGATATATTTGTGGTGTAAATGAAAAATTTCAAAATTTTATATTTTTCTGTGTGCTAACCCCTTCGGCCGAGTGCCAATGTTGAGCATTTTTCGAAATGCATCTTTTTAAGTGCATTTTTTTGTTCAAAACTAATATAACCACTTCTTATTGCTAATATATTTCGTTAATTGTGTATCGGATATATTTGAGGTGTAAATAAAAAATTCTAAAATTTTATATTTTTCTGTGTACTGTTACTTTTGGCTAAATGCCAATATTGAGCATTTTCCGAAATGCATTTTTTTAAGTTAAATTTTTTATTCAAAACTCATATAACCCCTTCTTATTGTTAATATATTTTGTTAATTGTGTATCGAATATATTTGTGGTGTAAATAAAAAATTCCAAAATTTTATATTTTTCCGTGTACTAGCCCCTTTGGGCGAATGGCAATATTGATCATTTTCCAAATGCATCTTTTTAGGTTCATTTTTTTGTTCAAAATTCATATAACCACTTCTTATTGTTAATATAATTCATAAATTGTGTATCAGATATATTTGTGGTGTGAATAAAAAATTCCAAAATTTTATATTTTTTCGTGTACTAACTCCTTTGGCCAAATGCCAATATTGAGCATTTTCCGAAATGCATCTTTTTAGGTGCATTTTTTTGTTCGAAGCTAATATAACCACTTCTTATTGTTAATATATTTCGTAAATTATCTATATTAAATATTTGTGGTGTAAATAAAAAATTTCAAAATTTTATATTTTTTCGTGTACTAACCCATTCGGCCAAATGCCAATATTGAGCATCTTTTTAGCTGAATTTTTTGTTCAAAACTCATATAACCACTTCTTATTGTTAATATATTTCGTTAATTGTGTATCGGATATATTTGTTGTGTAAATAAAAAATTCCAAAATTTTATATTATTCCGTGTACTAACCCCTTTGGCCGAATGCCAATATTGATCATTTTCCGAAATGAATCTTTTTAGGTGAATTCTATGTTCAAAACTCATATAACCACTTCTTATTGTTAATATATTTCGTTAATTGTGTATCGGATATATTTGTGGTGTAATAATAATTCCAAAATTTTATATTTTTTCGTGTACTAACCCCTTTGGCCAAATGCCAATATTGAGCATTTTTCGAAATGCATCTTTTTAGGTGCATTTTTTTGTTCAAAACTCAGATAACAACTTCTTATTGTTAATATATTTCGTTAATTGTGTATCGGATATATTTGTGGTGTAAATAATAATTCTAAAATTTTATATTTTTTCGTGTCCTAACCCCTTTGGCCAAATGCCAATATTGAGCATTTTCCGAAATGCATCTTTTTAAGTGCATTTTTTTGTTCAAAACTCATATAACCAGTTCTTATTATTAATATATTTCGTTAATTGTGTATCGGATATATTTGTGTTGTAAATAAAAAATTCTAAAATTTTATATTTTTCCATGTACTAACCGCTTTGGCCGAATGCCAATATTGATCATTTTCCGAAATGAATCTTTTTAGGTGAATTTTATGTTCAAAACTCATATAACTACTTCTAATTGATAATATATTTTATAAATTGCCTATCAGATACATTTGTGGTGTAAACCCTAAACCCATACACCCTAAACCCTTAAACCGTAAACCCATAAACCCTAAACCTATAAACCCTAAACCTTAAATCCAAAACCCTAAGCACTAAATCCAAAACCCTAAACCCTAAAACCCTAAACCCATAAACTCTAGACCCTAAAACCCTAAACCCATAAACCCCAAAACTCTAAACTCTAAACCCTAAAACCATAAACCTAAATCCTATATTTTGTAAATTTTCGTTCGGATACATTTGTGGTGTAATTAAAAAATTTTAACATTTAACATTTTTCTGTGTACTAACCACTTGGCCGAATGCCAATATTGAGTAATTTTCGAAATGCATCTTTTAAGGTTAATTTTTTGTTCAGAACTCATATAACTAGTTCTTATTGTGAATATATTTTGTAAATTGTCTATCGCATACATTTTTGGTGTAATTAAAATTTTTAAAATTTTTACATTTATCTGTGTACTAACCCCTAATTGGCCGAATGCCAATATTTTGTATTTTCTATAATGCATTTTATTAAGTGAATTTTTTGTTTAAAACTCATATAACGACTTCTAATTATTAATATATTTTTTAAATTGTTTGTCAGATACATTTGTGGTGTAATTCAAAAATTCAAAAATTTTACATTTTTTTGTGTACTAACCCCTTTGGCCGAATAACAATATTTAACATTTTCCGAAATGCATTGTTTTAGGTGAATTTTTTTTTTTATCAAAACTCATATAACCACTTCTTATTGTTAATATATTTTGTAAATTATCTATCGGATACATTTGTGGTGTAATTCAAAATTTTAAGAGTTTTACATTTTTCTAAGTACTAACCCCTTTGCTTGAATGCCAATATTGAGCATTTACCGAAATGCATATTATTACTTGAATTGAATTTTCTTAAAAATTTTACATTTTTCTGTGTACTAACCCCTTTTGCTCGAATGTCAACATTAAGCGTTTTCTGGAATGCATCTTTTTTAGGTGAATTTTTTGTTCAAAACTAATATAACCACTTATTATTGCTAGCTAATATATTTGGTAAATTGTCTATCAGATACATTTGTGTGTAATTAAACAATTATACCATTTTTCTGTATACAAACCCCTTTGGCCGAATGCCAATATTGAGCATTTTCTGAAATACATCTTTCTAAGTGAATTTTTTGTTCAAAACTCATATAACTACTTCTAATTGTTAATATATTTTATAAATTGCCTATTGGATACATTTATGGTGTAAACCCTAAACCCTAAACTCATAAACTCTAAAACCTAAAACCCTAAACCTTAAAACCCTAAACTCTAAAGCTTTAAACCCTAAACTTTAAACCACAAACCACAAACCCTAAACCCTAAAACCATAACCCTAAACCTTAAACCCTAAACTTTAAAGCCACTAAACCTTAAATCTTAAACCCTAAAACTTTAAACCCTAAACCCCTAAACCCTAAATCATAAACTCTAAAACCTTAAACCCTAAATCCTAAACGCTAAACTTTAAAATCTTAAACCTTAAAACCCTAAACCCCAAAACCCTAAACCCTAAAACCCTTAATCTTAAACCCTAAACCCTAAAACTACAAAACTCTACACCCTATGTTTTGAAAATTTTCTATCGGATACATTTGTGGTGTAATTAAAAAATTTCAACATTTTACATTTTTCTGTGTGCTAACCCCATGAGCCGAATGCCAATATTGAGTAATTTTCGAAATGAATATTTTAAGTTTATTTTTTTTTCAGAACTCATATAACTACTTCTTATTGTTAATATATTTTGTAAATTGTCTATCGCATACATTTTTGGTGTAATTAAAATTTTTCAAAATTTTACATTTATCTGTGTACTAACCGCTTTGGCCGAATGACAATATTTAGTATTTTCTGAAATGCATCTTATTAGATGATTTTTTTTGTTTAAAACTCATATAACCACTTCTTATTATTAATATATTTTGTAAATTGTCTATCGGATAGATTTGTGGTGTAATTAAAATTTTTTAAAATTTTACATTTATCTATGTAATACTAACCCCTTTGGCCGAAAGCCAATATTGATTATTTTCTGAAATGCATCTTATTAGGTTAATTTTTTGTTTAAAACTCATATAACCACTTCTTATTGTTAATATATTTTTCCTTAATTGTGTATCGGATATATTTGTAGTGTAAATAAAAAATTCTAAAATTTTACATTTTTATGTTTATGTTCCCTTTGGCGAAATAACAATATTTAGCATTTTCTGAAATGCATTGTTTTAGGTGAATTTTTTTAATCAAAATTCATATAACCACTTCTTATTGTTAATATATTTTGTAAATTATCTACCGTATACATTTGTGGTGTAATTCAAAAATTTTAAAATTTTACATTTTTCTATGTACGTTACCTTTGCTCGAATGCCAATATTGAGCATTTTTCGAAATGCATATTTTTACGTGATTTTTTTGTTCAAAACTCATAACCACTTCTTATTGTTAATATATTTTTTAAATTGTCTATCTAATACATTTGTGGTGTAAACAAAAATTTCAAAATTTTACATTTTTCTGTGTACTAACCCCTTTTAGCATTTTTCCGAAATGCAACATTTTCGGTGAATGTTTTGTTCAAAACTCATACTACCACTTCTTATTGTTATCATATTTTGTAAATTATCTATCGGATACATTGGTGGTGTAATTCAAAAATTTAAAAATTTTACATTTTTCTATGTACTAACCCCTTTGGCCGAATGCCAATATAGAGCATTTTTCGAAATACATCTTTTTAGGTAATTTTTTATTCAAAACTCATATAACCAGTTTTTAGTGTTAATATAATTCGTACATTGTGTATCGGATATATTTATGGTGTAAATAAAAAATTCTAAAATTTTATATTCTTCCGTGTACTAACCCCTTTGGCCAAATGCCAATATTGAGCATTTTCCGAAATGCATCTTTTTAGGTGAATTCTTTCGTTCAAAACTCATTTACCCACTTCTTATTGTTAATATATTTCGTAAATTGTGTATCGGATATATTTGTGGTGTAAATAAAAAATTCTAAAATCTTATATTTTTCCGTGTACTAACCCCTTTGGCCAAATGCCAATATTGAGCATTTTCCGAAATTCAACTTTTTAGGTGAATTTCCTATTCAAAACTCATATAACCACTTCTTATTGTTAATATAATTCGTAAATTGTGTATCAGATATATTTGTGGTGTAAATAAAAAATTCCAAAATTTTATATTATTCCGTGTACTAACCCCATTGGCTAAATGCCAATATTGAGCATTTTCCGAAATGCATCTTTTTGGGTGAATTTTTTTGTTCAAAACTCATATAACCTGTAACGCCCCGGGATTTCGTCCTCGCTCATCCCGGTGCGTCGAGCACCATACCGCTCGCTAATGTCAATATTGTCCCCCTTTAATCACTGCGGATATCCAACGATATAGGGTTTTGGATCAGGGCCCACCCATGTGGTTTACCCCAAAAGGCCTTGACATTAGTTAGAGTATGGTTAAGCTCTATATACTACCAATACAACCACCTACTTGGCAATGTGGGACTAACACCAACTCATGGGTGTTACAATCTCACCACCTTAGAAATAGAGCCGTCCTCGGCTCTGCAGTACGCTCAGTACAGTCCCGAAATCTCCGACGTTCCCTGCAAAGTGAGACAAGTACCTGGCGCTCCCTGGGCCTTTCCAGCGTACTTCCCACATGCAACAGGCGACCCGTCGTCGGCTCTGATACCAACTGTAACGCCTCGGGATTTCGTCCTCGCTCATCCCGGTGCGTCGAGCACCATACCGCTCGCTAATGTCAATATTGTCCCCCTTTAGTCACTGCGGTTATCCAGTAGTAGAGGGTTTTGGATCAGGGCCCACCCATGTGGTTTACCCCAAAATGCCTTGACATTAGTTAGAAGATGGTTAAGCTCTATATACTACCAATACAACCACTTCCTTGGCAATGTGGGACTAGCACCAACTCATGGGTGTTACATAACCACTTCTTATTGTTAATATATTTTATTAATTGTGTATCGGATATATTTGTGGCGTAAATGAAAAATTTCAAAATTTTATATTTTTCTGTTTACTAACCCCTTCGGCCGAATGCCAATGTTGAGCATTTTTCGTAATGCATCTTTTTAAGTGCATTTTTTTGTACAAAACTAATATAACCACTTCTTATTGCTAATATATTTCGTTAACTGTGTATCGGATATATTTGTGGTGTAAATAAAAAATTCTAAAATTTTATATTTTTCTGTGTACTATTACTTTTGGCTAAATGCCAATATTGAGCATTTTCCGAAATGCATTTTTTTAAGTTAAATTTTTTATTCAAAACTCATATAACCCCTTCTTATTGTTAATATATTTTGTTAATTGTGTATCGGATATATTTGTTGTGTAAATAAAAAATTCCAAAATTTTATATTTTCTGTTTACTAGCCCCTTTGGCCGAATGTCAATATTGATCATTTTCCAAATGCATCTTTTTATGTGAATTTTTTTTAAACTTATATAACTACTAAATATTAATATAATTTATAAATTGTGTATCGAATATATTTTTGGTGTAAATAAAAAATTCCAAAATTTTATATTTTTCCGTGTACTAACCCCTTTGGCCGAATGCCAATATTAAGCATTTTCCGAAATACATCATTTTAGGTGCATTTTATTGTTCAAAACTCATTTAACACCATCTTATTGTTAATATATTTCGTTAATTGAGAATAGGATATATTTGTGGTGTAAATAAAAAATTCCAAAATTTTATATTTTTCCTGTACTAACCCCTTTGGCCAAATGCCAATATTGAGCATTTTCCGAAATACATCTTGTTATGTGCATTTATTTTGTTTAAAACTCATATAACCACTTCTTATTGTTAATATATTTCGTTAATTGTGTATCGGATATATTTGTGGTGTAAATAAAAATTTCTAAAATTTTCGAAATGCATCTTTCTAGGTGATTTTTTTTGTTCAAAACTTATATAACCACTTCTTATTGTTAATAAATTTCGTTAATTGTGTATCAGATATATTTGTGATGTAAATAAAAAATTCTAAAATTTTATATTATTTCCTTTACTAACCCCTTTGGACAAATGCCAATATTGAGCATTTTCCGAAACACATCTTCTTATGTGCATTTATTTTGTTTAAAACTCATATAACCACTTCTTATTGTTAAAATATTTCGTTAATTGTGTATCGGATATATTTGTGGTGTAAATAAAAAACTTAGAAAATTTTATATTTTTTCGTGTAATAACCGCTTTTGCCAAATGCCAATATTGAGCATTTTCCGATATACATCTTTTTAGGTGCATTGTTTTGTTCAAAACTCATATAACCACTTATTATTGTTAATATATTTCGTTAATTGTGTATCGGATATATTTGTGGTGTAAATAAAAAATTCCTAAATTTTATATTTTACAGTGTACTAACCTCTTTGGCCGAATGCCAATATTGGGATTTTCCGAAATACATCTTTTTAGGTGCATTTTTTTGTTCAAAACTCATATATCCACTTCTTATTGTTAATATATTTCGTTAATTGTGTATCGGATATATTTGTGGTGTAAATAAAAAAATCAAAATTTTTATATTTTTCCGTGCACTAACCCCTTTGGCCGAATGCAAATATTGAATATTTTCTGAAATGCATATTTTTTGGAGATTTTTTTTGTTCAAAACTCATATAACCACTTCTTATTGTAAATATATTTCGTTAATTGTGTATCAGATATATTTGTGGTGTAAATAAAAAATTCAAAAATTTTATATTTTTCCGGGTACTAACCCCATTGGCAGAATGCCAATATTGAGCATTTTCCGAAATGCATCTTTTTAGGAGATTTATTTTGTTCAAAACTCATATAACCACTTCTTATTGTTTAATATATTTTGTTAATTATGTATCGGATATATTTGTAGTGTAAATAAAAAATTCCAAAATTTTATATTTTTCCATGTACCAACCCTTTCGGGAAAATGCCAATATTGAGCATTTTCCAAAATGCATCTTTTTTGGGGCATTCTTTTTGTTTAAAACTTATATAACTACTTCTTATTTTAATATATTTCGTTAATTGTGTATCGGATATATTTGTGGTATAAATAAAAAATTCTAAAATTTTATTTTTCGGCGTACTAACCCCTTTTGCCGAATGCCAATATTAAGCATTTTCCGAAATACATCATTTTAGGTGCATTTTATTGTTCAAAACTCATTTAACACCTTCTTATTGTTAATATATTTCGTTAATTGAGAATAGTATATATTTGTGGTGTAAATAAAAAATTCCAAAATTTTATATTTTTCCTGTACTAACCCCTTTGGCCAAATGCCAATATTGAGCATTTTCCGAAATACATCTTGTTATGTGCATTTATTTTGTTTAAAACTCATATAACCACTTCTTATTGTTAATATATTTCGTTAATTGTGTATCGGATATATTTGTGGTGTAAATAAAAATTTCTAAAATTTTATCTTTTTCCGTGTACTAACCACTTTGGCCGAATGCTAATATATAGCATTTTCGAAATGCATCTTTCTAGGTGATTTTTTTTGTTCAAAACTTATATAACCACTTCTTATTGTTAATAAATTTCGTTAATTGTGTATCAGATATATTTGTGATGTAAATAAAAAATTCTAAAATTTTATATATTTCCGTGTACTAACCCCTTTGGCCAAATGCCAATATTGGGCATTTTCTGAAATGCACCTTTTTAGGTTCATTTTTTTGTTCAAAACTCATATAACCACTTTTTATTGTTAGTATATTTCGTTAATTGTGTATCAGATATATTTGTGATGTAAATAAAAAATTTCAAAATTTTATATTTTTTTCATGTACTAACCCCTTTTGCCAAATGCCAATATAGAGCATTTTCCGAAATGCATCTTTTTAGGTGATTTTTTTTGGTCAAACTCATATAACCACTTCATATTTTTAATATATTTCATTAATTGTGTATCAGATATATTTGTGGTGTAAATAAGAAATTCTAAAATTTTATATTTTTCGGTGTATTAACCCCTTTGGCCCAATGCCAATATTGAGCATTTTCTGAAATGCATCTTTTTAGGTGCATTTTTCTGTTCAAAACTCATATAACCACTTCTTATTGTTAATATATTTCGTTAATTGTATATCGGATATATTTGTGGTGTAAATAAAAAATTCAAAAATTTTATATTTTTCCGGGTACTAAACCTAATGGCCAAATGCCAATATAGAGCATTTTTTGAAATGCATCTTATTAGGTGATTTTTTTTGTTCAAAACTCATATAACCACTTCTTATTGTTAATATATTTTGTTAATTGTGTATCAGATATATTTGTGGTGTAAATAACTATTTCTAAAATTTTATCTTTTTTCGTGTACTAACCACTTTGGTCGAATGCTAATATATAGCATTTTCGAAATACATCTTTCTAGGTGATTTGTTTTGTTCAAAATTCATATAACCACTTCTTATTGTTAATATATTTCGTTAATTGTGTATCAGATATATTTGTGATGTAAATAAAAAATTCTAAAATTTTATATATTTTCTTGTACTAACCCCTTTGGCCAAATGCCAATATTGGGCATTTTCCGAAATGCATCTTTTTAGGTGATTTTGTTTGTTCAAAACTCATATAACCACTTCTTATTGTTAATATATTTCGTTAATTGTGTATCAGATATATTTGTGATGTAAATAAAAAATTTCAAAATTTTATATTTTTTTCGTGTACTAACCCCTTTTGCCAAATGCCAATATAGAGCATTTTCCGAAATGCATCTTTTTAGGTGATTTTTTTTGGTCAAACTCATATAACCACTTCATATTTTTAATATATTTCATTAATTGTGTATCAGATATATTTGTGGTGTAAATAAGAAATTCTAAAATTTTATATTTTTCGGTGTATTAACCCCTTTGGCCCAATGCCAATATTGAGCATTTTCCGAAATGCATCTTTTTAGGTGTATTTTTTTGTTCAAAACTCAAATAACCACTTCTTATGGTTAATATATTTTGTTAATTGTGTATCGGATATATTTGTGGTGTAAATAAAAAATTTCAAAATTTTATATATTTCCCTGTACTAACCCCTTTGGCCAAATACCAATCTTGAGCATTTTACGAAATCCATCTTTTTAGGTGCATTTTTCTGTTCAAAACTCATATAACCACTTCTTATTGTTAATATATTTCGTTAATTGTGTATCGGATATATTTGTGGTGTAAATAAAAAATTTCAAAATTTTATTATTTTCCGTGTACTAACCTCTTTGGCCGAATGCCAATATATAGCATTTTTTAAAATGCATCTTTTTAGGTTAATTTGTTTGTTCGAAACACATATAATTAATTCTTATTGTTAATATATTTCGTTAATTGTTTATCGGATATATTTGTGGTGTAAATAAAAAATTTCAAAATTTTATATTATTTCCTTTACTAACCCCTTTGGCCAAATGCCAATATTGAGCATTTTCCGAAACACATCTTCTTATGTGCATTTATTTTGTTTAAAACTCATATAACCACTTCTTATTGTTAAAATATTTCGTTAATTGTGTATCGGATATATTTGTGGTGTAAATAAAAAACTTAGAAAATTTTATATTTTTTCGTGTAATAACCGCTTTTGCCAAATGCCAATATTGAGCATTTTCCGATATACATCTTTTTAGGTGCATTGTTTTGTTCAAAACTCATATAACCACTTATTATTGTTAATATATTTCGTTAATTGTGTATCGGATATATTTGTGGTGTAAATAAAAAATTCCTAAATTTTATATTTTACAGTGTACTAACCTCTTTGGCCGAATGCCAATATTGGGATTTTCCGAAATACATCTTTTTAGGTGCATTTTTTTGTTCAAAACTCATATATCCACTTCTTATTGTTAATATATTTCGTTAATTGTGTATCGGATATACTTGTGGTGTAAATAAAAAATTCAAAAATTTTATATTTTTCCGTGCACTAACCCCTTTGGCCGAATGCAAATATTGAACATTTTCTGAAATGCATATTTTTTTAGATTTTTTTTGTTCAAAACTCATATAACCACTTCTTATTGTAAATATATTTCGTTAATTGTGTATCAGATATATTTGTGGTGTAAATAAAAAATTCAAAAATTTTATATTTTTCCGGGTACTAACCCCATTGGCAGAATGCCAATATTGAGCATTTTCCGAAATGCATCTTTTTAGGAGATTTATTTTGTTCAAAACTCATATAACCACTTCTTATTGTTTAATATATTTTGTTAATTATTTATCGGATATATTTGTAGTGTAAATAAAAAATTCCAAAATTTTATATTTTTCCATGTACCAACCCTTTCGGGAGAATGCAAATATTGAGCATTTTCCAAAATGCATCTTTTTTGGTGCATTCTTTTTGTTTAAAACTTATATAACTACTTCTTATTTTAATATATTTCGTTAATTGTGTATCGGATATATTTGTGGTATAAATAAAAAATTCTAAAATTTTATTTTTCGGCGTACTAACCCCTTTTGCCGAATGCCAATATTAAGCATTTTCCGAAATACATCATTTTAGGTGCATTTTATTGTTCAAAACTCATTTAACCCCTTCTTATTGTTAATATATTTCGTTAATTGTGAATAGGATATATTTGTGGTGTAAATAAAAAATTCCAAAATTTTATATTTTTTTCTGTACTAACCCCTTTGGCCAAATGCCAATATTGAGCATTTTCCGAAATACATCTTGTTATGTGCATTTATTTTGTTTAAAACTCATATAACCACTTCTTATTGTTAATATATTTCGTTAATTGTGTATCGGATATATTTGTTGTGTAAATAAAAAATTCCTAACTTTTATATTTTTCCGTGTACTAACCCCTTTGGCCGAATGCCAATATTGAGCATTTTCCGAAATACATCTTTTTAGGTGCATTTTTTTTTTCAAAACTCATTTATCCACTTCTTATTGTTAATATATTTCGTTAATTGTGTATCGGATATATTTGTGGTGTAAATAAAAAATTCAAAAATTTTATATTTTTCCGTGCACTAACCCCTTTGGCCGAATGCAAATATTGAGCTTTTTCCGAAATGCATCTTTTTTGGAGATTTTTTTTTGTTCAAAACTCATATAACCACTTCTTATTGTTAATATATTTCGTTAATTGTATATCAGATATATTTGTGGTGTAAATAAAAAATTCAAAAATTTTATATTTTTCCGGGTACTAACCCCATTGGCCGAATGCTAATATTGAGCATTTTCCGAAATGCATATTTTTGAGAGATTTATTTTATCCAAAATTCATATAACCACTTCTTATTGTTAATATAATTCGTTAATTGTGTATCAGATATATTTGTGGTGTAAATAAAAAATTTCAAAATTTTATATATTTCCGTGTACTAACCCTCTTGGCCAAATAAAAATCTTGAGCATTTTCCGAAATGCATTTTTGTAGGTGTATGTTTTTGTTCAAAACTCATATAACCACTTCTTATTGTTAATATATTTCGTTAATTGTGAATAGGATATATTTGTGGTATAATAAAAAATTCCAATTTTTTTTATTTTTTCCTCTACTAACCCCTTTAGCCAAATGCCAATATTGAGCATTTTCCGAAATACATCTTGTTATGTGCATTTATTTTGTTTAAAACTCATATAACCACTTCTTATTGTTAATATATTTTGTTAATTGTGTATCGGATATATTTGTGGTGTAAATAAAAAATTCCTAAATTTTATATTTTTCCGTTTACTAACCCCTTTGGCTGAATGCCAATATTTAGCATTTTCCGAAATACATCTTTTTAGATGCCTTTTTTTGTTTAAAACTCATATAACCACTTCTTATTGTTAATATATTTCGTTAATTGTGTATCAGATATATTTGTGGTGTTAATAAAAAATTCAAAACTTTTATATTTTTCCGATTACTAACCCCTTTGGCCAAATGCCAATATTGTGCATTTTCGGAAATACATCTTTTAGGTGCATCTTTTGTTCAAAACTCATATAACTACTTCTTATTGTTAATATATTTTTTTAATTGTGTATCGGATATATTTTTGGTGTAAATAAAAAATTATAAAATTTTATATTTTTCGGTGTATTAACCCCTTTGGCCCAATGCCAATATTGAGCATTTTCCAAAATGCATTTTTTTAGGTGTATTTTTTTGTTCAAAACTCATATAACAACTTCTTATGGTTAATATATTTTGTTAATTGTGTATCGGATATATTTGTGGTGTAAATAAAAAATTTCAAAATTTTATATATTTCCCTGTACTAACCCCTTTGGCCAAATACCAATCTTGAGCATTTTACGAAATGCGTCTTTTTAGGTGCAATTTTCTGTTCAAAACTCATATAACCACTTTCTATTGTTAATATATTTCGTTAATTGTGTATCGGATATATTTGTGGTGTAAATAAAAAATTTCAAAATTTTATTATTTCGAAATGCATCTTTTTAGGTGATTTTTTTTGTTCAACTCATATAACCACTTCTTATTGTTTAATATATTTTGTTAATTATGTATCGGATATATTTGTAGTGTGAAGAAAAAATTCGAAAATTTTATATTTTTCCATGTACCAACCCTTTCGGCAGAATGCCAATATTGAGCATTTTCCAAAATGCATCTTTTTTGGTGAATTCTTTTTGTTTAAAACTCATATAACCACTTCTTATTGTTAATATATTTCGTTAATTGTATATCAGATATATTTGTTGTGTAAATAAAAAATTCAAAAATTTTATATTTTTCCGGGTACTAACCCCATTGGCCGAATGCTAATATTGAGCATTTTCCGGAATAAATATTTTTGAGAGATTTATTTTGTCCAAAATTCATATAACCACTTCTTATTGTTAATATAATTCGTTAATTGTGTATCAGATATATTTGTGGTGTAAATAAAAAATTTCAAAATTTTATATATTTCCGTGTACTAACCCTTTTGGCCAAATACAAATCTTGAGCATTTTTCGAAATGCATTTTTTTAGGTGTATTTTTTTGTTCAAAACTCATATAACCACATCTTATGGTTAATATATTTTGTTAATTGTGTATCGAATATATTTGTGGTGTAAATAAAAAATTTCAAAATTTTATTATTTCGTAATGCATCTTTTTAGGTTATTTTTTTTGTTCAACTCATATAACCACTTCTTATTGTTTAATATATTTTGTTAATTATGTATCGGATATATTTGTAGTGTAAATAAAAAATTCCAAAATTTTATATTTTCCCATGTACCAACCCTTTCGGCAGAATGCCAATATTGAGCATTTTCCAAAATGCATCTTTTTTGGTGCATTCTTTTTGTTTAAAACTCATTTAACCCCTTCTTATTGTTAATATATTTCGTTAATTGTGAATCGGATATATTTGTGGTATAATAAAAAATTCCAATTTTTTTTATTTTTTCCTCTACTAACCCCTTTGGCCAAATGCCAATATTGAGCATTTTCCGAAATACATCTTGTTATGTGCATTTATTTTGTTTAAAACTCATATAACCACTTCTTATTGTTAATATATTTTGTTAATTGTGTATCGGATATATTTGTGGTGTAAATAAAAAATTCCTAAATTTTATATTTTTCCGTTTACTAACCCCTTTAGCTGAATGCCAATATTTAGCATTTTCCGAAATACATCTTTTTAGATGCCTTTTTTTGTTTAAAACTCATATAACCACTTCTTATTGTTAATATATTTCGTTAATTGTGTATCAGATATATTTGTGGTGTTAATAAAAAATTCAAAACTTTTATATTTTTCCGATTACTAACCCCTTTGGCCAAATGCCAATATTGTGCATTTTCGGAAATACATCTTTTAGGTGCATCTTTTGTTCAAAACTCATATAACTACTTCTTATTGTTAATATATTTTTTTAATTGTGTATCGGATATATTTTTGGTGTAAATAAAAAATTATAAAATTTTATATTTTTCGGTGTATTAACCCCTTTGGCCCAATGCCAATATTGAGCATTTTCCGAAATGCATTTTTTTAGGTGTATTTTTTTGTTCAAAACTCATATAACAACTTCTTATGGTTAATATATTTTGTTAATTGTGTATCGGATATATTTGTGGTGTAAATAAAAAATTTCAAAATTTTATATATTTCCCTGTACTAACCCCTTTGGCCAAATACCAATCTTGAGCATTTTACGAAATGCATCTTTTTAGGTGCAATTTTCTGTTCAAAACTCATATAACCACTTCCTATTGTTAATATATTTCGTTAATTGTGTATCGGATATATTTGTGGTGTAAATAAAAAATTTCAAAATTTTATTATTTCGAAATGCATCTTTTTAGGTGATTTTTTTTGTTCAACTCATATAACCACTTCTTATTGTTTAATATATTTTGTTAATTATGTATCGGATATATTTGTAGTGTAAATAAAAAATTCTAAAATTTTATATTTTTCCATGTACCAACCCTTTCGGCAGAATGCCAATATTGAGCATTTTCCAAAATGCATCTTTTTTGGTGCATTCTTTTTGTTTAAAACTTATATAACTACTTCTTATTTTTAATATATTTCGTTAATTGTGTATCGGATATATTTGTGGTATAAATAAAAAATTCTAAAATTTTATTTTTTGGCGTACTAACCTTTTTTGCCGAATGCCAATATTAAGCATTTTCCGAAATACATCATTTTAGATGCATTTTAGTGTTCAAAACTCATTTAACCCCTTCTTATTGTTAATATATTTCGTTAATTGTGAATAGGATATATTAGTGGTGTAAATAAAAAATTCCAAAATTTTATATTTTTTCCTGTACTAACCCCTTTGGCCAAATGCCAATATTGAGCATTTTCCGAAATACATCTTGTTATGTGCATTTATTTTGTTTAAAACTCATATAACCACTTCTTATTGTTAATATATTTCGTTAATTGTGTATCAGATATATTTGTTGTGTAAATAAAAAATTCCTAACTTTTATATTTTTCCGTGTACTAACCCCTTTGGCCGAATGCCAATATTGAGCAATTTCCGAAATACATCTTTTTAGGTGCATTTTTTTTTCAAAACTCATTTATCCACTTCTTATAGTTAATATATTTCGTTAATTGTGTATCGGATATATTTGTGGTGTAAATAAAAAATTCAAAAATTTTATGTTTTTCCGTGCACTAACCCCTTTGGCCGAATGCAAATATTGAGCCTTTTCCGAAATGCATCTTTTTTGGAGATTTTTTTTTGTTCAAAACTCATATAACCACTTCTTATTGTTAATATATTTCGTTAATTGTATATCAGATATATTTGTTGTGTAAATAAAAAATTCAAAAATTTTATATTTTTCCGGGTACTAACCCCATTGGCCGAATGCTAATATTGAGCATTTTCCGGAATAAATATTTTTAAGAGATTTATTTTGTCCAAAATTCATATAACCACTTCTTATTGTTAATATAATTCGTTAATTGTGTATCAGATATATTTGTGGTGTAAATAAAAAATTTCAAAATTTTATATATTTCCGTGTACTAACCCTTTTGGCCAAATACAAATCTTGAGCATTTTTCGAAATGCATTTTTTTAGGTGTATTTTTTTGTTCAAAACTCATATAACCACATCTTATGGTTAATATATTTTGTTAATTGTGTATCGAATATATTTGTGGTGTAAATAAAAAATTTCAAAATTTTATTATTTCGTAATGCATCTTTTTAGGTTATTTTTTTTGTTCAACTCATATAACCACTTCTTATTGTTTAATATATTTTGTTAATTATGTATCGGATATATTTGTAGTGTAAATAAAAAATTCCAAAATTTTATATTTTCCCATGTACCAACCCTTTCGGCAGAATGCCAATATTGAGCATTTTCCAAAATGCATCTTTTTTGGTGCATTCTTTTTGTTTACAACTCATTTAACCCCTTCTTATTGTTAATATATTTCGTTAATTGTGAATCGGATATATTTGTGGTATAATAAAAAATTCCAAATTTTTTTATTTTTTCCTCTACTAACCCCTTTGGCTAAATGCCAATATTGAGCATTTTCCGAAATACATCTTGTTATGTGCATTTATTTTGTTTAAAACTCATATAACCACTTCTTATTGTTAATATATTTTATTAATTGTGTATCGGATATATTTGTGGTGTAAATAAAAAATTCCTAAATTTTATATTTTTCCGTTTACTAACCCCTTTGGCTGAATGCCAATATTTAGCATTTTCCGAAATACATCTTTTTAGATGCCTTTTTTTGTTTAAAACTCATATAACCACTTCTTATTGTTAATATATTTCGTTAATTGTGTATCAGATATATTTGTGGTGTTAATAAAAAATTCAAAACTTTTATATTTTTCCGATTACTAACCCCTTTGGCCAAATGCCAATATTGTGCATTTTCGGAAATACATCTTTTAGGTGCATCTTTTGTTCAAAACTCATATAACTACTTCTTATTGTTAATATATTTTTTTAATTGTGTATCGGATATATTTTTGGTGTAAATAAAAAATTATAAAATTTTATATTTTTCGGTGTATTAACCCCTTTGGCCCAATGCCAATATTGAGCATTTTCCGAAATGCATTTTTTTAGGTGTATTTTTTTGTTCAAAACTCATATAACAACTTCTTATGGTTAATATATTTTGTTAATTGTGTATCGGATATATTTGTGGTGTAAATAAAAAATTTCAAAATTTTATATATTTCCCTGTACTAACCCCTTTGGCCAAATACCAATCTTGAGCATTTTACGAAATGCATCTTTTTAGGTGCAATTTTCTGTTCAAAACTCATATAACCACTTCCTATTGTTAATATATTTCGTTAATTGTGTATCGGATATATTTGTGGTGTAAATAAAAAATTTCAAAATTTTATTATTTCGAAATGCATCTTTTTAGGTGATTTTTTTTGTTCAACTCATATAACCACTTCTTATTGTTTAATATATTTTCTTAATTATGTATCGGATATATTTGTAGTGTAAATAAAAAATTCTAAAATTTTATATTTTTCCATGTACCAACCCTTTCGGCAGAATGCCAATATTGAGCATTTTCCAAAATGCATCTTTTTTGGTGCATTCTTTTTGTTTAAAACTTATATAACTACTTCTTATTTTTAATATATTTCGTTAATTGTGTATCGGATATATTTGTGGTATAAATAAAAAATTCTAAAATTTTATTTTTCGGCGTGCTAACCTTTTTTGCCGAATGCCAATATTAAGCATTTTCCGAAATACATCATTTTAGGTGCATTTTAGTGTTCAAAACTCATTTAACCACTTCTTATTGTTAATATATTTCGTTAATTGTGAATAGGATATATTAGTGGTGTAAATAAAAAATTCCAAAATTTTATATTTTTTCCTGTACTAACCCCTTTGGCCAAATGCCAATATTGAGCATTTTCCGAAATACATCTTGTTATGTGCATTTATTTTGTTTAAAACTCATATAACCACTTCTTATTGTTAATATATTTCGTTAATTGTGTATCAGATATATTTGTTGTGTAAATAAAAAATTCCTAACTTTTATATTTTTCCGTGTACTAACCCCTTTGGCCGAATGCCAATATTGAGCAATTTCCGAAATACATCTTTTTAGGTGCATTTTTTTTTCAAAACTCATTTATCCACTTCTTATAGTTAATATATTTCGTTAATTGTGTATCGGATATATTTGTGGTGTAAATAAAAAATTCAAAAATTTTATGTTTTTCCGTGCACTAACCCCTTTGGCCGAATGCAAATATTGAGCTTTTTCCGAAATGCATCTTCTTTGGAGATTTTTTTTTGTTCAAAACTCATATAACCACTTCTTATTGTTAATATATTTCGTTAATTGTATATCAGATATATTTGTTGTGTAAATAAAAAATTCAAAAATTTTATATTTTTCCGGGTACTAACCCCATTGGCCGAATGCTAATATTGAGCATTTTCCGGAATAAATATTTTTAAGAGATTTATTTTGTCCAAAATTCATATAACCACTTCTTATTGTTAATATAATTCGTTAATTGTGTATCAGATATATTTGTGGTGTAAATAAAAAATTTCAAAATATTATATATTTCCGTGTACTAACCCTTTTGGCCAAATACAAATCTTGAGCATTTTTCGAAATGCATTTTTTTAGGTGTATTTTTTTGTTCAAAACTCATATAACCACATCTTATGGTTAATATATTTTGTTAATTGTGTATCGAATATATTTGTGGTGTAAATAAAAAATTTCAAAATTTTATTATTTCGTAATGCATCTTTTTAGGTTATTTTTTTTGTTCAACTCATATAACCACTTCTTATTGTTTAATATATTTTGTTAATTATGTATCGGATATATTTGTAGTGTAAATAAAAAATTCCAAAATTTTATATTTTCCCATGTACCAACCCTTTCGGCAGAATGCCAATATTGAGCATTTTCCAAAATGCATCTTTTTTGGTGCATTCTTTTTGTTTAAAACTCATTTAACCCCTTCTTATTGTTAATATATTTCGTTAATTGTGAATCGGATATATTTGTGGTATAATAAAAAATTCCAATTTTTTTTATTTTTTCCTCTACTAACCCCTTTGGCCAAATGCCAATATTGAGCATTTTCCGAAATACATCTTGTTATGTGCATTTATTTTGTTTAAAACTCATATAACCACTTCTTATTGTTAATATATTTTGTTAATTGTGTATCGGATATATTTGTGGTGTAAATAAAAAATTCCTAAATTTTATATTTTTCCGTTTACTAACCCCTTTAGTTGAATGCCAATATTTAGCATTTTCCGAAATACATCTTTTTAGATGCCTTTTTTTGTTTAAAACTCATATAACCACTTCTTATTGTTAATATATTTCGTTAATTGTGTATCAGATATATTTGTGGTGTTAATAAAAAATTCAAAACTTTTATATTTTTCCGATTACTAACCCCTTTGGCCAAATGCCAATATTGTGCATTTTCGGAAATACATCTTTTAGGTGCATCTTTTGTTCAAAACTCATATAACTACTTCTTATTGTTAATATATTTTTTTAATTGTGTATCGGATATATTTTTGGTGTAAATAAAAAATTATAAAATTTTATATTTTTCGGTGTATTAACCCCTTTGGCCCAATGCCAATATTGAGCATTTTCCGAAATGCATTTTTTTAGGTGTATTTTTTTGTTCAAAACTCATATAACAACTTCTTATGGTTAATATATTTTGTTAATTGTGTATCGGATATATTTGTGGTGTAAATAAAAAATTTCAAAATTTTATATATTTCCCTGTACTAACCCCTTTGGCCAAATACCAATCTTGAGCATTTTACGAAATGCATCTTTTTAGGTGCAATTTTCTGTTCAAAACTCATATAACCACTTCCTATTGTTAATATATTTCGTTAATTGTGTATCGGATATATTTGTGGTGTAAATAAAAAATTTCAAAATTTTATTATTTCGAAATGCATCTTTTTAGGTGATTTTTTTTGTTCAACTCATATAACCACTTCTTATTGTTTAATATATTTTGTTAATTATGTATCGGATATATTTGTAGTGTAAATAAAAAATTCTAAAATTTTATATTTTTCCATGTACCAACCCTTTCGGCAGAATGCCAATATTGAGCATTTTCCAAAATGCATCTTTTTTGGTGCATTCTTTTTGTTTAAAACTTATATAACTACTTCTTATTTTTAATATATTTCGTTAATTGTGTATCGGATATATTTGTGGTATAAATAAAAAATTCTAAAATTTTATTTTTCGGCGTGCTAACCTTTTTTGCCGAATGCCAATATTAAGCATTTTCCGAAATACATCATTTTAGGTGCATTTTAGTGTTCAAAACTCATTTAACCACTTCTTATTGTTAATATATTTCGTTAATTGTGAATAGGATATATTAGTGGTGTAAATAAAAAATTCCAAAATTTTATATTTTTTCCTGTACTAACCCCTTTGGCCAAATGCCAATATTGAGCATTTTCCGAAATACATCTTGTTATGTGCATTTATTTTGTTTAAAACTCATATAACCACTTCTTATTGTTAATATATTTCGTTAATTGTGTATCAGATATATTTGTTGTGTAAATAAAAAATTCCTAACTTTTATATTTTTCCGTGTACTAACCCCTTTGGCCGAATGCCAATATTGAGCAATTTCCGAAATACATCTTTTTAGGTGCATTTTTTTTTCAAAACTCATTTATCCACTTCTTATAGTTAATATATTTCGTTAATTGTGTATCGGATATATTTGTGGTGTAAATAAAAAATTCAAAAATTTTATGTTTTTCCGTGCACTAACCCCTTTGGCCGAATGCAAATATTGAGCTTTTTCCGAAATGCATCTTCTTTGGAGATTTTTTTTTGTTCAAAACTCATATAACCACTTCTTATTGTTAATATATTTCGTTAATTGTATATCAGATATATTTGTTGTGTAAATAAAAAATTCAAAAATTTTATATTTTTCCGGGTACTAACCCCATTGGCCGAATGCTAATATTGAGCATTTTCCGGAATAAATATTTTTAAGAGATTTATTTTGTCCAAAATTCATATAACCACTTCTTATTGTTAATATAATTCGTTAATTGTGTATCAGATATATTTGTGGTGTAAATAAAAAATTTCAAAATTTTATATATTTCCGTGTACTAACCCTTTTGGCCAAATACAAATCTTGAGCATTTTTCGAAATGCATTTTTTTAGGTGTATTTTTTTGTTCAAAACTCATATAACCACATCTTATGGTTAATATATTTTGTTAATTGTGTATCGAATATATTTGTGGTGTAAATAAAAAATTTCAAAATTTTATTATTTCGTAATGCATCTTTTTAGGTTATTTTTTTTGTTCAACTCATATAACCACTTCTTATTGTTTAATATATTTTGTTAATTATGTATCGGATATATTTGTAGTGTAAATAAAAAATTCCAAAATTTTATATTTTCCCATGTACCAACCCTTTCGGCAGAATGCCAATATTGAGCATTTTCCAAAATGCATCTTTTTTGGTGCATTCTTTTTGTTTAAAACTCATTTAACCCCTTCTTATTGTTAATATATTTCGTTAATTGTGAATCGGATATATTTGTGGTATAATAAAAAATTCCAATTTTTTTTATTTTTTCCTCTACTAACCCCTTTGGCCAAATGCCAATATTGAGCATTTTCCGAAATACATCTTGTTATGTGCATTTATTTTGTTTAAAACTCATATAACCACTTCTTATTGTTAATATATTTTGTTAATTGTGTATCGGATATATTTGTGGTGTAAATAAAAAATTCCTAAATTTTATATTTTTCCGTTTACTAACCCCTTTGGCTGAATGCCAATATTTAGCATTTTCCGAAATACATCTTTTTAGATGCCTTTTTTTGTTTAAAACTCATATAACCACTTCTTATTGTTAATATATTTCGTTAATTGTGTATCAGATATATTTGTGGTGTTAATAAAAAATTCAAAACTTTTATATTTTTCCGATTACTAACCCCTTTGGCCAAATGCCAATATTGTGCATTTTCGGAAATACATCTTTTAGGTGCATCTTTTGTTCAAAACTCATATAACAACTTCTTATTGTTAATATATTTTTTTAATTGTGTATCGGATATATTTTTGGTGTAAATAAAAAATTATAAAATTTTATATTTTTCGGTGTATTAACCCCTTTGGCCCAATGCCAATATTGAGCATTTTCCGAAATGCATTTTTTTAGGTGTATTTTTTTGTTCAAAACTCATATAACAACTTCTTATGGTTAATATATTTTGTTAATTGTGTATCGGATATATTTGTGGTGTAAATAAAAAATTTCAAAATTTTATATATTTCCCTGTACTAACCCCTTTGGCCAAATACCAATCTTGAGCATTTTACGAAATGCATCTTTTTAGGTGCAATTTTCTGTTCAAAACTCATATAACCACTTCCTATTGTTAATATATTTCGTTAATTGTGTATCGGATATATTTGTGGTGTAAATAAAAAATTTCAAAATTTTATTATTTCGAAATGCATCTTTTTAGGTGATTTTTTTTGTTCAACTCATATAACCACTTCTTATTGTTTAATATATTTTGTTAATTATGTATCGGATATATTTGTAGTGTAAATAAAAAATTCTAAAATTTTATATTTTTCCATGTACCAACCCTTTCGGTAGAATGCCAATATTGAGCATTTTCCAAAATGCATCTTTTTTGGTGCATTCTTTTTGTTTAAAACTTATATAACTACTTCTTATTTTTAATATATTTCGTTAATTGTGTATCGGATATATTTGTGGTATAAATAAAAAATTCTAAAATTTTATTTTTTGGCGTACTAACCTTTTTTGCCGAATGCCAATATTAAGCATTTTCCGAAATACATCATTTTAGATGCATTTTAGTGTTCAAAACTCATTTAACCCCTTCTTATTGTTAATATATTTCGTTAATTGTGAATAGGATATATTAGTGGTGTAAATAAAAAATTCCAAGATTTTATATTTTTTCCTGTACTAACCCCTTTGGCCAAATGCCAATATTGAGCATTTTCCGAAATACATCTTGTTATGTGCATTTATTTTGTTTAAAACTCATATAACCACTTCTTATTGTTAATATATTTCGTTAATTGTGTATCAGATATATTTGTTGTGTAAATAAAAAATTCCTAACTTTCATATTTTTCCGTGTACTAACCCCTTTGGCCGAATGCCAATATTGAGCATTTTCCGAAATACATCTTTTTAGGTGCATTTTTTTTTCAAAACTCATTTATCCACTTCTTATAGTTAATATATTTCGTTAATTGTGTATCGGATATATTTGTGGTGTAAATAAAAAATTCAAAAATTTTATGTTTTTCCGTGCACTAACCCCTTTGGCCGAATGCAAATATTGAGCTTTTTCCGAAATGCATCTTTTTTGGAGATTTTTTTTTGTTCAAAACTCATATAACCACTTCTTATTGTTAATATATTTCGTTAATTGTATATCAGATATATTTGTGGTGTAAATAAAAAATTCAAAAATTTTATATTTTTCCGGATACTAACCCCATTGGCCGAATGCTAATATTGAGCATTTTCCGGAATAAATATTTTTAAGAGATTTATTTTGTCCAAAATTCATATAACCACTTCTTATTGTTAATATAATTCGTTAATTGTGTATCAGATATATTTGTGGTGTAAATAAAAAATTTCAAAATTTTATATTTTTCCATGTACCAACCCCTTGGACCGAATGCCAATATTGCGCATTTTCCAAAATGCATCATTTAGGTGCATTTTTTTGTTATAAACTAATATAACCACTTCTTATTGTTAATATATTTCGTTAATTGTGTATCGGATATATTTGAAGTGGAAATAAAAAATTCTAAAATTTTTTCTTTTTTCTTATACAAACCCCTTTGGCCGAATGCTAATATAGAGCATTTCGAAATGCATCTTTTTAGGTGATTTTTTTTGTTCAACTCATATAACCACTTCTTATTGTTTAATATATTTTGTTAATTATGTATCGGATATATTTGTAGTGTAAATAATAAAATTCCAAAATTTTATATTTTCCCATGTACCAACCCTTTCGGCAGAATGCCAATATTGAGCATTTTCCAAAATGCATCTTTTTTGGTGCATTCTTTTTGTTTAAAACTCATTTAACCCCTTCTTATTGTTAATATATTTCGTTAATTGTGAATCGGATATATTTGTGGTATAATAAAAAATTCCAAATATTTTTATTTTTTCCTCTACTAACCCCTTTGGCCAAATGCCAATATTGAGCATTTTCCGAAATACATCTTGTTATGTGCATTTATTTTGTTTAAAACTCATATAACCACTTCTTATTGTTAATATATTTTATTAATTGTGTATCGGATATATTTGTGGTGTAAATAAAAAATTCCTAAATTTTATATTTTTCCGTTTACTAACCCCTTTGGCTGAATGCCAATATTTAGCATTTTCCGAAATACATCTTTTTAGATTTCTTTTTTTGTTTAAAACTCATATAACCACTTCTTATTGTTAATATATTTCGTTAATTGTGTATCAGATATATTTGTGGTGTTAATAAAAAATTCAAAACTTTTATATTTTTCCGATTACTAACCCCTTTGGCCAAATGCCAATATTGTGCATTTTCGGAAATACATCTTTTAGGTGCATCTTTTGTTCAAAACTCATATAACTACTTCTTATTGTTAATATATTTTTTTAATTGTGTATCGGATATATTTGTGGTGTAAATAAAAAATTATAAAATTTTATATTTTTCGGTGTATTAACCCCTTTGGCCCAATGCCAATATTGAGCATTTTCCGAAATGCATTTTTTTAGGTGTATTTTTTTGTTCAAAACTCATATAACAACTTCTTATGGTTAATATATTTTGTTAATTGTGTATCGGATATATTTGTGGTGTAAATAAAAAATTTCAAAATTTTATATATTTCCCTGTACTAACCCCTTTGGCCAAATACCAATCTTGAGCATTTTACGAAATGCATCTTTTTAGGTGCAATTTTCTGTTCAAAACTCATATAACCACTTCCTATTGTTAATATATTTCGTTAATTGTGTATCGGATATATTTGTGGTGTAAATAAAAAATTTCAAAATTTTATTATTTCGAAATGCATCTTTTTAGGTGATTTTTTTTGTTCAACTCATATAACCACTTCTTATTGTTTAATATATTTTGTTAATTATGTATCGGATATATTTGTAGTGTAAATAAAAAATTCTAAAATTTTATATTTTTCCATGTACCAACCCTTTCGGCAGAATGCCAATATTGAGCATTTTCCAAAATGCATCTTTTTTGGTGCATTCTTTTTGTTTAAAACTTATATAACTACTTCTTATTTTTAATATATTTCGTTAATTGTGTATCGGATATATTTGTGGTATAAATAAAAAATTCTAAAATTTTATTTTTTGACGTACTAACCATTTTTGCAGAATGCCAATATTAAGCATTTTCCGAAATACATCATTTTAGGTGCATTTTAGTGTTCAAAACTCATTTAACCCCTTCTTATTGTTAATATATTTCGTTAATTGTGAATAGGATATATTAGTGGTGTAAATAAAAAATTCCAAAATTTTATATTTTTTCCTGTACTAACCCCTTTGGCCAAATGCCAATATTGAGCATTTTCCGAAATACATCTTGTTATGTGCATTTATTTTGTTTAAAACTCATATAACCACTTCTTATTGTTAATATATTTCGTTAATTGTGTATCAGATATATTTGTTGTGTAAATAAAAAATTCCTAACTTTCATATTTTTCCGTGTACTAACCCCTTTGGCCGAATGCCAATATTGAGCATTTTCCGAAATACATCTTTTTAGGTGCATTTTTTTTTCAAAACTCATTTATCCACTTCTTATAGTTAATATATTTCGTTAATTGTGTATCGGATATATTTGTGGTGTAAATAAAAAATTCAAAAATTTTATGTTTTTCCGTGCACTAACCCCTTTGGCCGAATGCAAATATTGAGCTTTTTCCGAAATGCATCTTTTTTGGAGATTTTTTTTTGTTCAAAACTCATATAACCACTTCTTATTGTTAATATATTTCGTTAATTGTATATCAGATATATTTGTGGTGTAAATAAAAAATTCAAAAATTTTATATTTTTCCGGATACTAACCCCATTGGCCGAATGCTAATATTGAGCATTTTCCGGAATAAATATTTTTAAGAGATTTATTTTGTCCAAAATTCATATAACCACTTCTTATTGTTAATATAATTCGTTAATTGTGTATCAGATATATTTGTGGTGTAAATAAAAAATTTCAAAATTTTATATTTTTCCATGTACCAACCCCTTGGACCGAATGCCAATATTGCGCATTTTCCAAAATGCATCATTTAGGTGCATTTTTTTGTTATAAACTAATATAACCACTTCTTATTGTTAATATATTTCGTTAATTGTGTATCGGATATATTTGAAGTGGAAATAAAAAATTCTAAAATTTTTTCTTTTTTCTTGTACAAACCCCTTTGGCCGAATGCTAATATAGAGCATTTCGAAATGCATCTTTTTAGGTGATTTTTTTTGTTCAACTCATATAACCACTTCTTATTGTTTAATATATTTTGTTAATTATGTATCGGATATATTTGTAGTGTAAATAAAAAATTCCAAAATTTTATATTTTCCCATGTACCAACCCTTTCGCCAGAATGCCAATATTGAGCATTTTCCAAAATGCATCTTTTTTGGTGCATTCTTTTTGTTTAAAACTCATTTAACCCCTTCTTATTGTTAATATATTTCGTTAATTGTGAATCGGATATATTTGTGGTATAATAAAAAATTCCAAATATTTTTATTTTTTCCTCTACTAACCCCTTTGGCCAAATGCCAATATTGAGCATTTTCCGAAATACATCTTGTTATGTGCATTTATTTTGTTTAAAACTCATATAACCACTTCTTATTGTTAATATATTTTATTAATTGTGTATCGGATATATTTATGGGGTAAATAAAAAATTCCTAAATTTTATATTTTTCCGTTTACTAACCCCTTTGGCTGAATGCCAATATTTAGCATTTTCCGAAATACATCTTTTTAGATGCCTTTTTTTGTTTAAAACTCATATAACCACTTCTTATTGTTAATATATTTCGTTAATTGTGTATCGGATATATTTGTGGTGTTAATAAAAAATTCAAAACTTTTATATTTTTCCGATTACTAACCCCTTTGGCCAAATGCCAATATTGTGCATTTTCGGAAATACATCTTTTAGGTGCATCTTTTGTTCAAAACTCATATAACTACTTCTTATTGTTAATATATTTTTTTAATTGTGTATCGGATATATTTGTGGTGTAAATAAAAAATTATAAAATTTTATATTTTTCGGTGTATTAACCCCTTTGGCCCAATGCCAATATTGAGCATTTTCCGAAATGCATTTTTTTAGGTGTATTTTTTTGTTCAAAACTCATATAACAACTTCTTATGGTTAATATATTTTGTTAATTGTGTATCGGATATATTTGTGGTGTAAATAAAAAATTTCAAAATTTTATATATTTCCCTGTACTAACCCCTTTGGCCAAATACCAATCTTGAGCATTTTACGAAATGCATCTTTTTAGGTGCAATTTTCTGTTCAAAACTCATATAACCACTTCCTATTGTTAATATATTTCGTTAATTGTGTATCGGATATATTTGTGGTGTAAATAAAAAATTTCAAAATTTTATTATTTCGAAATGCATCTTTTTAGGTGATTTTTTTTGTTCAACTCATATAACCACTTCTTATTGTTTAATATATTTTGTTAATTATGTATCGGATATATTTGTAGTGTAAATAAAAAATTCTAAAATTTTATATTTTTCCATGTACCAACCCTTTCGGCAGAATGCCAATATTGAGCATTTTCCAAAATGCATCTTTTTTGGTGCATTCTTTTTGTTTAAAACTTATATAACTACTTCTTATTTTTAATATATTTCGTTAATTGTGTATCGGATATATTTGTGGTATAAATAAAAAATTCTAAAATTTTATTTTTCGGCGTGCTAACCTTTTTTGCCGAATGCCAATATTAAGCATTTTCCGAAATACATCATTTTAGGTGCATTTTAGTGTTCAAAACTCATTTAACCACTTCTTATTGTTAATATATTTCGTTAATTGTGAATAGGATATATTAGTGGTGTAAATAAAAAATTCCAAAATTTTATATTTTTTCCTGTACTAACCCCTTTGGCCAAATGCCAATATTGAGCATTTTCCGAAATACATCTTGTTATGTGCATTTATTTTGTTTAAAACTCATATAACCACTTCTTATTGTTAATATATTTCGTTAATTGTGTATCAGATATATTTGTTGTGTAAATAAAAAATTCCTAACTTTTATATTTTTCCGTGTACTAACCCCTTTGGCCGAATGCCAATATTGAGCATTTTCCGAAATACATCTTTTTAGGTGCATTTTTTTTTCAAAACTCATTTATCCACTTCTTATAGTTAATATATTTCGTTAATTGTGTATCGGATATATTTGTGGTGTAAATAAAAAATTCAAAAATTTTATGTTTTTCCGTGCACTAACCCCTTTGGCCGAATGCAAATATTGAGCTTTTTCCGAAATGCATCTTTTTTGGAGATTTTTTTTTGTTCAAAACTCATATAACCACTTCTTATTGTTAATATATTTCGTTAATTGTATATCAGATATATTTGTGGTGTAAATAAAAAATTCAAAAATTTTATATTTTTCCGGGTACTAACCCCATTGGCCGAATGCTAATATTGAGCATTTTCCGAAATGCATATTTTTGAGAGATTTATTTTATCCAAAATTCATATAACCACTTCTTATTGTTAATATAATTCGTTAATTGTGTATCAGATATATTTGTGGTGTAAATAAAAAATTTCAAAATTTTATATATTTCCGTGTACTAACCCTTTTGGCCAAATAAAAATCTTGAGCATTTTCCGAAATGCATTTTTGTAGGTGTATGTTTTTGTTCAAAACTCATATAACCACTTCATATGGTTAATATGTTTTGTTAATTGTGTATCGGATATATTTGTGGTGTAAATAAAAAATTTCAAAATTTTATATATTTCCCTGTACTAACCCCTTTGGCCAAATACCAATCTTGAGCATTTTACGAAATGCATCTTTTTAGATGCATTTTTCTGTTCAAAACTCATATAACCACTTCTTATTGTTAATATATTTTCTTAATTATGTATCGGACATATTTGTAGTGTAAATAAAAAATTCCAAAATTTTATATTTTTCCATGTACCAACCCCTTGGACCGAATGCCAATATTGCGCATTTTCCAAAATGCATCATTTAGGTGCATTTTTTTGTTATAAACTAATATAACCACTTCTTATTGTTAATATATTTCGTTAATTGTGTATCGGATATATTTGAAGTGGAAATAAAAAATTCTAAATTTTTTTCTTTTTTCTTGTACAAACCCCTTTGGCCGAATGCTAATATAGAGCATTTCGAAATGCATCTTTTTAGGTGATTTTTTTTGTTCAACTCATATAACCACTTCTTATTGTTTAATATATTTTGTTAATTATGTATCGGATATATTTATAGTGTAAATAAAAAATTCCAAAATTTTATATTTTCCCATGTACCAACCCTTTCGGCAGAATGCCAATATTGAGCATTTTCCAAAATGCATCTTTTTTGGTGCATTCTTTTTGTTTAAAACTCATTTAACCACTTCTTATTGTTAATATATTTCGTTAATTGTGAATCGGATATATTTGTGGTATAATAAAAAATTCCAAATTTTTTTATTTTTTCCTCTACTAACCCCTTTGGCCAAATGCCAATATTGAGCATTTTCCGAAATACATCTTGTTATGTGCATTTATTTTGTTTAAAACTCATATAACCACTTCTTATTGTTAATATATTTTATTAATTGTGTATCGGATATATTTGTGGTGTAAATAAAAAATTCCTAAATTTTATATTTTTCCGTTTACTAACCCCTTTGGCTGAATGCCAATATTTAGCATTTTCCGAAATACATCTTTTTAGATGCCTTTTGTTCAAAACTCATATAACTACTTCTTATTGTTAATATATTTTTTTAATTGTGTATCGGATATATTTGTGGTGTAAATAAAAAATTATAAAATTTTATATTTTTCGGTGTATTAACCCCTTTGGCCCAATGCCAATATTGAGCATTTTCCGAAATGCATTTTTTTAGGTGTATTTTTTTGTTCAAAACTCATATAACAACTTCTTATGGTTAATATATTTTGTTAATTGTGTATCGGATATATTTGTGGAGTAAATAAAAAATTTCAAAATTTTATATATTTCCCTGTACTAACCCCTTTGGCCAAATACCAATCTTGAGCATTTTACGAAATGCATCTTTTTAGGTGCAATTTTCTGTTCAAAACTCATATAACCACTTCCTATTGTTAATCTTGATTTTTTTTGTTCAACTCATATAACCACTTCTTATTGTTTAATATATTTTGTTAATTATGTATCGGATATATTTGTAGTGTAAATAAAAAATTCCAAAATTTTATATTTTTCCATGTACCAACCCTTTCGGCAGAATGCCAATATTGAGCATTTTCCAAAATGCATATTTTTTGGTGCATTCTTTTTGTTTAAAACTCATTTAACCCCTTCTTATTGTTAATATATTTCGTTAATTGTGAATCGGATATATTTGTGGTGTAAATAAAAAATTCCAAAATTTTATATTTTTTCCTCTACTAACCCCTTTGGCCAAATGCCAATATTGAGCATTTTCCGAAATACATCTTGTTATGTGCATTTATTTTGTTTAAAACTCATATAACCACTTCTTATTGTTAATATATTTTGTTAATTGTGTATCGGATATATTTATGGTGTAAATAAAAAATTCCTAAATTTTATATTTTTCCGTTTACTAACCCCTTTGGCTGAATGCCAATATTTAGCATTTTCCGAAATACATCATTTTAGGTGCATTTTTTTGTTCAAAACTCATTTATCCACTTCTTATTGTTAATATATTTCGTTAATTGTGTATCGGATATATTTGTGGTGTAAATAAAAAATTCAAAAATTTTATATTTTTCCGTGCACTAACCCCTTTTGCCAAATGCAAATATTGAGCTTTTTTCGAAATGCATCTTTTTTGGAGATTTTTTTTGTTCAAAACTCATATAACCACTTCTTATTGTTAATATATTTTGTTAATTGTGTATCAGATATATTTGTGGTGTAAATAAAAAATTCAAAAATTTTATATTTTTCCGGGTACTAACCCCTTTGGCCGAATGCAAGTATTGAGCTTTTTCCGAAATGCATCTTTTTTGGAGATTTTTGTTGTTCAAAACTCATATAACCACTTCTTATTGTTAATATATTTCGTTAATTGTGTATCAGATATATTTGTGGTGTAAATAAAAAATTCAAAAATTTTATATTTTTCCGGGTACTAACCCCATTGGCCGAATGCCAATATTGAGCATTTTTCGAAATGCATCTTTTTAAGAGATTTATTTTGTCCAAAATTCATATAACCACTTCTTATTGTTAATATAATTCGTTAATTGTGTATCAGATATATTTGTGGTGTAATTAAAAAATTTCAAAATTTTATATATTTCCGTGTACTAACCCTTTTGGCCAAATGCATTTTTTTAGGAGCATTTTTCTGTTCAAAACTTATATAACCACTTCTTATTGTTAATATATTTCGTTAATTGTGTATCGGATATATTTGTGGTGTAAATAAAAAATTCAAAACTTTTATATTTTTCCGAGAACTAACCCCTTTGGCCGAATGCCAATATTGAGCATTTTCCGAAATGCATCTTTTTAGATGCATTTTTTTGTTCAAAACTCACATAACCACTTCTTATTGTTAATATATTTCGTTAATTGTGTATCGGATATATTTCTGGTGTAAATAAAAAATTCCAAAATTTTATATTTTTTCGTGTACTAACCCCTTTGGCCAAATGCCAATATAGAGCATTTTCCGAAATGCATCTTTTAGGTGAATTATTTTGTTCAAAACTCACATAACCACTTCTTATTGTTAATATATTTTGTTAATTGTGTATCGGATATATTTGTGGTGTAAATAAAAAATTCTAAAATTTTATATTTTTCCGTGTACTAACATCTTTGGCCAAATGCCAATATTGAGCATTTTCGAAATGCATCTTTTTAGGTGCATTTTTTTGTTCAAAACTCACATAACCACTTCTTATTTTTAATATATTTCGTTAATTGTGTATCGGATATATTTGTAGTGTAAATAAAAAATTCTAAAATTTAATATTTTTCCGTGTACTAACCCATTTGGCCGAATGCCAATATTGAGCATTTTCCGAAATGCATCTTTTTAGGTGAATTTGTTTGTTCAAAACTCATATAACCACTTCTTATTGTTAATATATTTCGTTAATTGTGTATCGGATATATTCGTGGTGTAAATAAAAAATTCAAAAAGTTTATATTTTTTCGTGTTGTAAAACCCGGTTTATATTATACATTTTTGTTCGTTAAATTTTATTGGATTATGAAATATTGCATAGATGTCTTTAAGGGTTTAGAGTTAATTTTCTATTAAGTTGAAGGATGATATACTAATTATTAAAAAAAGAAATAGATGGAATTGGGTTGGGTAACAGATTCATTTATGGTCCTAAAATAAAGCCCATTTACTTCTCCATATTATTTATATTAAAATCTTAGGGTTTTCATTCATTTTTTTTATAACACCATATTTGGGAGAAGAAGAAGAAGAATTGGAAGAAAGCTAGAAGAAGATTTGGATTTTTATGCTTATACAAGTGAGTAGACATTTTTGTTTCTATTTCTGTTTTCTGTGATTTCAGATTTTTTTCCTCATCTTTGAAAAATCATAGAAAATTCGTTTGAAAATCTTTTTAATTGATTCCAAAAACCCTGAACACTAGATTGAAATGTCTTCATTCAATTAGTTAATACCAATTTATGAAAGTTAGTTTAATTTGGTGAAAAACGACTTGCAAGTATGACAACCGTTGCAGTTTTTGGTTTCTGTACCGTTTTAGTATCGCAAGGTTTTGATCCCTCTAAACTTAATAATATTTATTGAAACATTTATGGTAGTTAGAATGCTCAATGCATAACAACATATATAAATTTAGGAATTTACTGTTGGGTAATTAATTCTAAATAATTTATTCAACCTAGTTATATTCACATATCCAGTATAATTTTACTGCTACCTTTCTGTTTGCGTGGCTATCATAGAAAAATCATAGAAGACTCGTTACTCAACATATCTTGATGAATTTACTTGTTTTAGAAAATAGACATTATGAACTATAATTTATATGTTTAGAAATACTTTAAATTATGAGGCTGATATGGTGAAAAATGCTCAGGAAGTCTGACGTAGATTGTTTTGGGATTTCTTTCTGAAATCTGGTAGGATTGAGTAAAACAATTGTTTAATTATTTTCTATATATCAAAACGATTCCATATTTTTATTCCAAGTAATATTTTCATAGTAAAAGGTTGTATTAAAAATTTATGAGATTTGAGTAATTATTTTTAGATGTGTGAATTTTGAAAGATGAATGTTATTGTTTGGCAGATTTATGTAAAGAGTTTCTTTTTAGCATAGATGTTTTCTTTTGGGTTTGTCCTTTTGTTTGATTGTCAAGTTGAAATAGTCATGTACTAAAAGTATTCTTAATATTGAAGTGGATTAGTATATAATGATATGTGACTTGATTAATTATGTTTAAAGTAACCTGGAAAGTTATATTGATGAACGCCTAGAAATGGCTCCATACCAATGGATGGTATATGAATAGAAATGAAATGAATAGTGAACTTTGGATTTAATTATGGAATGATTTGGAATGGTTTGATACCATGGACGGTATATATTCAATTTGGGAAATAAGAACGGAACACGAAATGGACTTGGAATTTAATTGTTTGACAAGGGTTGTGTGATTGCTTGATTAGTTTAGTTGTTTTGGTAGTCGCCCAAGCATTAGTACATTTGCCGCACCTCTGGAATTAGGTTAAGAAATTAATTATCACCCTAGATGGCTTAGCCTGCGGGTTGACTCTTTGATTATATTTGGGTATTTCCTAGACGGCTTAGCCTGCGGAACTGACCCTTCAGACCTTCATAGCCTTCGGGGTTGGTCTGGGCGCCACATTAGAAAGCTCAAGGGAGCTATTAGAGATCATGAGTTAGGCATACGTCGAGGTTAGCCAAAACTTGCAGGTGAGCACCCACTTGGGTTTTGGTTTCCGCGTAGAGGTTCTTAACCATGGTCAAGGCACACTGGTGCAGTGTGGGTATGGCAAATGTGTGGAGTGCATCCTGTGGGAGGTGTACTAGTGATTGGGCATAGGTTGTAAGTTTTATGATTGTTAAACTCGAGCACCGGCTAGAGGCCAGGACGTGGTTTTGTGACTTTAGATTCGTTGTTTGGTAGTGTGCTAAGGCTTATGATATTGTAATGCTTGGTGCTAATTAATGTTACGGGTAAATTTTATATACTTTGATTATGAATCGAAGGTAACTATGATTATGTGGAAGAACTGCGTTGTTTTATTTATTATGGGTGTTAATAGTCATAATTGAACTTGTCATTTTGGTAGATTATAACTTATGGAGAGTTAGAATGAATCATTATTAATGGTTTGAATGAACGGAATGTACTTTCGGGTTGATACAAAGTATTAGAAAACATGTAACGTGTAGGTGATTTGCTTTATTTTTATTATATTTGTGTATTATGTATTAACTTCATTTTGCAGGTGGATAGATCAACTAATTTATTTTGTGCAGGTGGATAGACCTATCCTTAAAGACAATTGCTGCTTAGGTAATGTATTTGTATTATCGATCAATTAACATCGTAAATAGATAAATTAGAAGTGAATAATAGAATTAAACATGTGATTAAATAATGGATAAAGGGTTTAAATATAATGGAATTGATATGGTTTTTGGCGTATGCTTATTGTCCCAGCATGGAAGAATTGTTCTTGAAGGTTAATTATGTTGTTAATCATATGTTGGAACTGTATATTTATTACGTTATTTTATGGGAATAGATTTCCCCCTTGTTTACTCATACCAGCTTTCATGCTGACCCATGTTGCTTTGTTTTGCACGTGGGTGTGTTCCATTTGGAATTCCATTTGGAATGCAGGCAGGAGAGGTTAGAGCTATGGAGCTGTGACAGACCGCTTGTTGGGACCAGTAGAGATCTTTAGATATTTCAATCATGTATTTTATTTGAAAGTGGTATTCATGTATTTTGTTGGCGTAAGTTATGTTGTATAATAGGATGGAATCAGGAGTACTTTTATCGTTTGGATTTTTCTTCACTATATTTTAGTTAAGATTTTTTATTGTACCTGGTTTATGAGTTAGAAATTGTTGCGACCTGGGTTTATTTTATTTTTTTTAAATTCGGGTCGTGACACGTGTACTAACCCCAATGGCCAAATGCCAATATTGAGCATTTTCCGAAATGCGTCTTTTAGGAGATTTATTTTGTTCAAAACTCATATAACCACTTCATATTTTTAATATATTTCGTTAATTGTGTATCGGATATATTTGTCGTGTAAATAAAAATTCAAAAATTTTATATTTTGTCCGTGTACTAACCCCTTTGGCCAAATGCCAATATTGAGCATTTTCGGAAATACATCTTTTAGGTGCTTTTTTGTTCAGAACTCACATAACCACTTCTTATGGTTAATATATTTTGTTAATTGTGTATCGGATATATTTGTAGTGTAAATAAAAAATTCCAAAATTTAATATTTTTCCGTGTACTAAACCCTTTGCCCAAATGCCAATATTGAGCATTTTCGGAAATACATCTTTTTAGGTGCATTTTTTGTTCAAAACTCATATAACTACTTCTTATTGTTAATATATTTTGTTAATTGTGTATCGGATATATTTGTGGTGTAAATAAAAAGTTCTAAAATTTTATATTTTTCCGTGTCCTAACATCTTTGGCCAAATGCCAATATTGAGCATTTTCCGAAATGCATCTTTTTAGGTACATTTTTTTGTTCAAAACTCACATAACCACTTCTTATTGTTAATATATTTCGTTAATTGTGTATCGGATATATTTGTGGTGTAAATAAAAAATTCCAAAATTTTATATTTTTTCGTGTACTAACCCCTTTGGCCAAATGCCAATATAGAGCATTTTCCGAAATACATCATTTAGGTGAATTATTTTGTTCAAAACTCACATAACCACTTCTTATTGTTAATATATTTTGTTAATTGTGTATCGGATATATTTGTGGTGTAAATAACAAATTCTAAAATTTTATATTTTTCCGTGTACTAACATCTTTGGCCAAATGCCAATATTGAGCATTTTCGAAATGCATCTTTTTAGGTGCATTTTTTTGTTCAAAACTCACATAACCATTTCTTATTTTTAATATATTTCGTTAATTATGTTTCGGATATATTTGTAGTTTAAATAAAAAATTCCAAAATTTAATATTTTTCCGTGTACTAACCCATTTGGCCGAATGCCAATATTGAGCATTTTTCGAAATGCATCTTTTTAGTTGAATATGTTTGTTCAACTCATATAACCACTTCTTATTGTTAATATATTTCGTTAATTGTGTATCGGATATATTCTTGGTGTAAATAAAAAATTCAAAAAGTTTATATTTTTCCGTGTACTAACCCCAATGGCCAAATGCCAATATTGAGCATTTTCCGAAATGCGTCTTTTTAGGAGATTTATTTTGTTCAAAACTCATATAACCACTTCATATTTTTAATATATTTCGTTAATTGTGTATCGGATATATTTGTGGTGTAAATAAAAAATTAGAAAATTTTATATTTTTCCAGGTACTAACCTAACCCTATTGGCCGAATGCCAATATTGAGCATTTTCCGTAATACATCTTTTTAAATGCATGTTTTTGTTCAAAACTCATATAACCACTTCTTATTGTTAATATATTTCATTAATTGTGGATCGAATATATTTGTGGTGTAAATAAAAGTTCTAAAAATTTATATTTTTCTTTGTACTAACCTTTTTGACCGAATGCCGATATTGAGCATTTTCGAAAATGCATCTTTTTAGGTGCATTTCTTTTTTTAAAACTCATATAATCACTTCTTATTGTTAATATAATTCGTTAATTGTGTATCGGATATATTTGTGGTGTAAATAAAAAATTCCAAAATTTTATATTTTTTCGTGTACTAACACCTTTGGCCAAATGCCAATATAGAGCATTTTTCGAAATGCATCTTTTTAGTTGATTTATTTTGTTTAAAACTCATATAACCACTTCTTATTGTTAATATATTTCGTTAATTGTGTATCGGATATATTTGTGGTGTAAATAAAAAATTCAAAAAGTTTATATTTTTCCGTGTACTAACTCTTGGGCCGAATGCCAATATTGAGCATTTTTCGAAATGCATCTTTTTAGGTGATTTGTTTTGTTCAAAACTCATATAACCACTTATAATTGTTAATATATTTCGTTAATTATGTCGGATATATTTATGGTGTAAATAAAAATGTCCCAAAATTTTATATTTTTCCGTGTACTAACCCCTTTGGCCGAATGCTAATATTGAGCATTTTCCGAAATACATCTTTTTAGGTGCATTTTATTGTTCAAAACTCATATAACCACTTCTTATTATTAATATATATCGTTAATTGTGTATCAAATATATTTGGGGTGTAAATAAAATATTCCAAAATTTTATATTTTTTCGTGTACTAACCCCTTTGGCCAAATGCCAATATTGAGCATTTTCCGGAATTCATCTTTTTAGGTGCATTTTATTGTTCAAAACTCATATAACCACTTCTTATTTTTAATATATATCGTTAATTGTGTATCAGATATATTTGGGGTGTAAATAAAAAATTCCAAAGTTTTATTTTTTGTCGTGTACTAACCCCTTTGGCCAAATGCCAATATAGAGCATTTTCCGAAATACATCTTTTTATGTGCATTTTTTTGTTTAAAACTCATATAACTACATCTTATTGTTAATATAATTCGTTAATTGTGTATCGGATATATTTGTAGTGTAAATAAAAAATTCCAAAATTTTATATTTTTTCGTGTACTAACTCCTTTGGCCAAATGCCAATATTGAGCATTTTCCGAAATGCATCTTTTTAGGTGATTTTGTTTGTTCAAAACTCATATAACCACTTCTTATTGCTAATATATTTTGTTAATTATGTATCGAATATAATTGTGGTGTAAATAAAAATTCAAAAATTTTATATTTTTTCCGTGTACTAACCCCTTTGGCCAAATGCCAATATTGAGCATTTTCGGAAATACATCTTTTAGGTGCATTTTTTGTTCAAAACTAATATAACTACTTCTTATTGTTAATATATTTTGTTAATTGTGTATCGGATATATTTGTGGTGTAAATAAAAAATTCTAAAATTTTAAATTTTTCCGTGTCCTAACATCTTTGGCCAAATGCCAACATTGAGCATTTTCCGGAATGCATCTTTTTAGGTGCATTTTTTTGTTCAAAACTCACATAACCACTTCTTATTGTTAATATATTTCCTTAACTGTGTATCGGATATATTTGTAGTGTAAATAAAAAATTCTAAAATTTAATATTTTTCCGTGTACTAACCCATTTGGCCGAATGCCAATATTGAGCATTTTCCGAAATGCATCTTTTTAGGTGAATTTGTTTGTTCAACTCATATAACCACTTCTTATTGTTAATATATTTCGTTAATTGTGTATCGGATATATTCTTGGTGTAAATAAAAAATTCAAAAAGTTTATATTTTTCCGTGTACTAACCCCAATGGCCAAATGCCTATATTGTGCATTTTCCGAAATGCGTCTTTTTAGGAGATTTATTTTGTTCAAAACTCATATAACCACTTCATATTTTTAATATATTTCGTTAATTGTGTATCGGATATATTTGTGGTGTAAATAAAAAATTAGAAAATTTTATATTTTTCCAGGTACTAACCTAACCCCATTGGCCGAATGCCAATATTGAGCATTTTCCGTAATACATCTTTTTAAATGCATGTTTTTGTTCAAAACTCATATAACAACTTCTTATTGTTAATATATTTCGTTAATTGTGTATCAGATATATTTGTGGTGTAAATAAAAGTTCTAAAAATTTATATTTTTCCTTGTACTAACCTTTTTGGCCGAATGCCGATATTAAGCATTTTCGAAAATGCATCTTTTTAGGTGCATTTCTTTTTTTAAAACTCATATAATCACTTCTTATTGTTAATATAATTCGTTAATTGTGTATCGGATATATTTGTGGTGTAAATAAAAAATTCCAAAATTTTATATTTTTTCGTGTACTAACACCTTTGGCCAAATGCCAATATAGAGCATTTTTCGAAATGCATCTTTTTAGTTGATTTATTTTGTTCAAAACTCATATAACCACTTCTTATTGTTAATATATTTCGTTAATTGTGTATCGGATATATTTGTGGTGTAAATAAAAAATTCAAAAAGTTTATATTTTTCCGTGTTCTAACCCTTTGGCCAAATGCCAATATTGAGCATTTTTCGAAATGCATCTTTTTAGGTGATTTGTTTTGTTCAAAACTCATATAACCACTTATAATTGTTAATATATTTCGTTAATTATGTCGGATATATTTATGGTGTTAATAAAAATGTCCCAAAATTTTATATTTTTCCGTGTACTAACCCCTTTGGCCGAATGCTAATATTGAGCATTTTCCGAAATACATCTTTTTAGGTGCATTTTATTGTTCAAAACTCATATAACCACTTCTTATTATTAATATATATCGTTAATTGTGTATCAAATATATTTGGGGTGTAAATAAAATATTCCAAAATTTTATATTTTTTCGTGTACTAACCCCTTTGGCCAAATGCCAATATTAAGCATTTTCCGAAATACATCTTTTTAGGTGGATTTTATTGTTCAAAACTCATATAACCACTTCTTATTATTAATATATATCGTTAATTGTGTATCGGATATATTTGGGGTGTAAATAAAAAATTCCAAAATTTTATATTTTGTCGTGTACTAACACCTTTGGCCAAATGCCAATATAGAGCATTTTCCGAAATACATCTTTTTATGTGCATTTTTTTGTTTAAAACTCATATAACCACTTCTTATTGTTAATATAATTAGTTAATTGTGTATCGGATATATTTGTGGTGTAAATAAGAAATTCCAAAATTTTATATTTTTTCGTGTACTAACTTCTTTGGCCAAATGCCAATATTGAGCATTTTTCGAAATGCATCTTTTTAGGTGATTTTGTTTGTTCAAAACTCATATAACCACTTCTTATTGCTAATATATTTTGTTAATTATGTATCGAATATATTTGTGGTGTAAATAAAAATTCAAAAATTTTATATTTTTTCCGTGTACTAACCCCTTTGGCCAAATGCCAATATTGAGCATTTTCGGAAATACATCTTTTAGGTGCATTTTTTGTTCAAAACTCATATAACTACTTCTTATTGTTAATATATTTTGTTAATTGTGTATCGGATATATTTGTGGTGTAAATAAAAAATTCTAAAATTTTATATTTTTCCGTGTCCTAACATCTTTGGCCAAATGCCAATATTGAGCATTTTCCGAAATGCATCTTTTTAGGTGCATTTTTTTGTTCAAAACTCACATAACCACTTCTTATTGTTAATATATTTCGTTAACTGTGTATCGGATATATTTGTGGTGTAAATAAAAAATTCTAAAATTTTATATTTTTTCGTGTACCCCTTTGGCCAAATGCCAATATAGAGCATTTTCCGAAATGCATCTTTTTAGGTGATTTATTTTGCTCAAAACTAATATAACCACTTCTTATTGTTAATATATTTCGTTAATTGTGTATCGGATATATTTGTGGTGTAAATAAAAAATTCATAAATTTTATATTTTTCCGTGTACTAACCCCTTTGGCCCAATGCCAATATTGAGCATTTTCCGAAATACATCTTTTTAGGAGCATTTTTTTGTTCAAAACTCATATAACCACTTTTTATTGTTAATATAATTCGTTAATTGTGTATCGGATATATTTGTAGTAGAAATAAAAAATTCTAAAATTTTATATTTTTCCGTGTACTAATCCCTTTGGCCAAATGCCAATATTGAGCATTTTCTGAAATGCATCTTTTTAGGTGCATTTTTTTGTTCAAAACTCATATAACCACTTCTTATTGTTAATATATTTCGTTAATTGTGTATCGGATATATTTGTGGTGTAAATAAAAAATTCCAAAATTTTATATTTTTACATGTACTAACCCCTTTGGCCGAATGCCAATATTGAGCATTTTCGGAAATGCATCTTTTTAGGTGAATTCTTTTGTACAAAACTCATATAACCACTTCTTATTGTTAATATATTTCGTTAATTGTGTATCGGATATATTTATAGTGTAAATAAAAAATTCCAAAATTTTATATTTTTCTGTGTACCCCTCTGGCCGAATGAAAATATTGAGCATTTTCCGAAATGCATCATTTTAGGTAAATTTTTTTGTTCAAAACTCATATAACCACTTCTTATTGTTAATATATTTCGTTAATTGTGTATCAGATATATTTGTAATGTAAATAAAAATATCTAAAATTTTATATTTTTCCGTGTACTAAACCCTTTCGCCAAATACCAATATAGAGCATTTTTCGAAATGCATCTATTTAGGTGCATTTATTTGTTCGAAACTCCTATAACCACTTCTTATTGTTAATATATTTCGTTAATTGTGTATTGGATATATTCTTGGTGTAAATAAAAAATTCTAAAATTTTATATTTTTCCGTGTACTAACCTCTTTGGCCGAATGCAAATATAGAGCATTTTTCAAAATGCAGCTTTTTAGGTGATTGTTTTTGTTCAAAACTCATATAACCACTTCTTATTGTTAATATAATTCGTTAATTGTGTATCAGATATATTTGTGGTGTAAATAAAAAATTCTAAAATTTTATATTTTTACGTGTACTAACCCCTTTGGCCGAAAGCCAATATTGAGCATTTTCCGAAATGCATCTTTTTAGGCGATTTTATTTGTTCAAATCTCATATAACCACTTCTAATTGTTAATATAATTCGTTAATTGTGTATCGGATATATTTGTTGTCTAAATAAAAAATTCTAAAATTTTAGATTTTTCCGTGTAGTAACCCATTTGGCCGAATGCCAATATTGAGCATTTTCAGAATTGCATCTTTTTAGGTGCATTTTTTTTGTTCAAAACTCATATAACCACTTCTTATTGTTAATATATTTCGTTAATTGTGTATCGCATATATTTGTGGTGTAAATAAAAAATTCTGAAATTTTATATTTATCCGTGTACTAACCTCTTTGGCCAAATGCCAATATTGAGCATTTTCCGAAATGCTTCTTTTTGGGTGAATCTTTTCGTTCAAAACGCATATAACCAGTTCGGGTTGTTAATATATTTCGTTAATTGTGAATCGGATATATTTGTGGAGTAAATAAAAAATTAACAAATTTTATATTTTTCCGTGTACTAACCCCTTTGGCCAAATGCCAATATGGAGCATTTTCCGAAATGCATCATTTTAGGTGAATTGTTTTGTTCAAAACTCATATAACCACTTCTTATTGTTAATATAATTCGTTGATTGTGTATCGGATATATTTGTGGTGTAAATAAAAAATTCTAAAATTTTATATTTTTACGTGAACTAACCCCTTTGGCCGAATGCCAATATAGAGCATTTTTCGAAATACATCTTTTTAGGTGATTTTTTTTGTTCAAAACTCATATAACCACTTCTTATTGTAAATATATTTCGTTAATTGTGGATCGGATATATTTTTAGTGTAAATAAAAAATTCCAAAATTTTATAATTTTCCGTGTACTAACCCCTTTGGCCAAATGCCAATATTGATCATTTTACGAAATACATCTTTTTAGGTGAATTTTTTTGTTCAAAATTCATATAACCACTTTTTCAAAAATTTATATTTTTCCAGGTACTAACCCCTTTGGCCGAATGCCAATATTGAGCATTTTTCGAAATGCATCTTTTTTGGTGTATTTTTTTGTTCATTACTCATATAACCACTTCTTATTGTTAATATATTTCGCTAATTGTGTATCGGATATATTTGTGGTGTAAATAAAAAATTTCAAAATTTTATATTTTTCGGTGTGCTAACCCCTTTGGCCAAATACCAATATTGAGAATTTTCCGAAATGCTTCTTTTTAGGTGTATTTTTTTGTTCAAAACTCACATAACCACTTCTTATTGTTAATATATTTTGTTAATTGTGCATCGGATATATTTGTAGTGTAGATAAAAAAAATTTAAAACTTTATATTTTTCTGTGTACTAACCCCTTTGGCCAAATGCCAATATTGAGCATTTTCCGAAATGCTTCTTTTTTAAGGCATTTTTTTTGTTCAAAACTCATATAACCACTTCTTATTGTTAATATATTTCGTTAATTGTGTATCGGATACGTTTGTAGTGTAACTAAAAAATTCCAAAATTTTATATTTTTACATGTATAAACCCCTTTGGCCGAATGCCAATATTGAGCATTTTCGAAAATGCATCTTTTTAGGTGAATTCTTTTGTACAAAACTCATATAACCACTTCTTATTGTTAATATATTTCGTTAATTGTGTATTGGATATATTCTTGGTGTAAATAAAAAATTCTAAAATTTTATATTTTTCCGTGTACTAACCCCTTTGGCCGAATGCAAATATAGAGCATTTTTCAAAATGCAGCTTTTTAGGTGATTGTTTTTGTTCAAAACTCATATAACCACTTCTTATTGTTAATATAATTCGTTAATTGTGTATCAGATATATTTGTGGTGTAAATGAAAAATTCTAATATTTTATATTTTTACGTGTACTAACCCCTTTGGCCGAGTACCACTATAGAGCATTTTTTGAAATGCATCTTTTTAGGCGATTTTATTTGTTCAAATCTCATATAACCACTTCTAATTGTTAATAAAATTCGTTAATTGTGTATCGGATATATTTGTTGTCTAAATAAAAAATTCTAAAATTTTATATTTTTACGTGTACTAACAACCCCTTTGGCCGAATGCCAATTTTATATCCGATATAAAATTTCAGAATATTTTATTTACACCACAAATATATGCGATACACAATTAACGAAATATATTAACAATAAGAAGTGGTTATATGAGTTTTGAACAAAAAAAATGCACCTAAAAAGATGCATTTCAAAAAATGCTCTATATTGGCATTTGGCCAAAGGGGTTGTTAGTACACGGAAAATATAAAAGTTTGGAATTTTTTATTTACACCACAAATATATCTGATTCACAATTAACAAAATATATTAACAATAAGAAGTGGTAATATGAGTTTTGAACAAAAATAATCACCTAAAAAGATGCATTTTGGAAAATGCTCTATATTGGCATTTGGCCAAAGGGGTTGTTAGTACACGGAAAATATAAAATTTTGGAATTTTTTATTTACACCACAAATATATCCGATACACAATTAACGAAATATATTAACAATAAGAAGTGGTTATATGAGTTTTGAACAAAAAAATACACCTAAAAAGAAGCATTTCGGAAAATTCTCTATATTTGCATTCGGCCAAAGGGGTTAGTACACGGAAAAAAAAAAAATTTTAGAATTTTTTATTTACACCAAGAATATATCCAATACACAATTAACGAAATATATTAACAATAAGAAGTGGTTATATGAGTTTTGTACAAAAGAATTCACCTAAAAAGATGCATTTCCGAAAATGCTCAATATTGGCATTCGGCCAAAGGGGTTTATACATGTAAAAATATAAAATTTTGGAATTTTTTATTTACACTACAAACGTATCCGATACACAATTAACGAAATATATTAACAATAAGAAGTGGTTATATGAGTTTTGAACAAAAAAAATGCCTTAAAAAAGAAGCATTTCGGAAAATGCTCAATATTGGCATTTGGCCAAAGGGGTTAGTACACAGAAAAATATAAAGTTTTAAATTTTTTTTATCTACACTACAAATATATCCGATGCACAATTAACAAAATATATTAACAATAAGAAGTGGTTATGTGAGTTTTGAACAAAAAAATACACCTAAAAAGAAGCATTTCGGAAAATTCTCAATATTGGTATTTGGCCAAAGGGGTTAGCACACCGAAAAATATAAAATTTTGAAATTTTTTATTTACACCACAAATATATCCGATACACAATTAGCGAAATATATTAACAATAAGAAGTGGTTATATGAGTAATGAACAAAAAAATACACCAAAAAAGATGCATTTCGGAAAATGCTCAATATTGGCATTCGGCCAAAGGGGTTAGTACCTGGAAAAATATAAATTTTTGAAGAAGTGGTTATATGAATTTTGAACAAAAAAAGTCACCTAAAAAGATGTATTTCGTAAAATGATCAATATTGGCATTTGGCCAAAGGGGTTAGTACACGGAAAAATATAAAATTTTGGAATTTTTTATTTACACTAAAAATATATCCGATCCACAATTAACGAAATATATTTACAATAAGAAGTGGTTATATGAGTTTTGAACAAAAAAAATCACCTAAAAAGATGTATTTCGAAAAATGCTCTATATTGGCATTCGGCCAAAGGGGTTAGTTCACGTAAAAATATAAAATTTTAGAATTTTTTATTTACACCACAAATATATCCGATACACAATCAACGAATTATATTAACAATAAGAAGTGGTTATATGAGTTTTGAACAAAACAATTCACCTAAAATGATGCATTTCGGAAAATGCTCCATATTGGCATTTGGCCAAAGGGGTTAGTACACGGAAAAATATAAAATTTTAGAATTTTTTATTTAGACAACAAATATATGCGATACACAATTAACGAATTTTATTAACAATTAGAAGTGGTTATATGAGATTTGAACAAATAAAATCGCCTAAAAAGATGCATTTCAAAAAATGCTCTATAGTGGTACTCGGCCAAAGGGGTTAGTACACGTAAAAATATAAAATATTAGAATTTTTCATTTACACCACAAATATATCTGATACACAATTAACGAATTATATTAACAATAAGAAGTGGTTATATGAGTTTTGAACAAAAACAATCACCTAAAAAGCTGCATTTTGAAAAATGCTCTATATTTGCATTCGGCCAAAGGGGTTAGTACACGGAAAAAAAAAAAATTTTAGAATTTTTTATTTACACCAAGAATATATCCAATACACAATTAACGAAATATATTAACAATAAGAAGTGGTTATATGAGTTTTGTACAAAAGAATTCACCTAAAAAGATGCATTTTCGAAAATGCTCAATATTGGCATTCGGCCAAAGGGGTTTATACATGTAAAAATATAAAATTTTGGAATTTTTTAGTTACACTACAAACGTATCCGATACACAATTAACGAAATATATTAACAATAAGAAGTGGTTATATGAGTTTTGAACAAAAAAAATGCCTTAAAAAAGAAGCATTTCGGAAAATGCTCAATATTGGCATTTGGCCAAAGGGGTTAGTACACAGAAAAATATAAAGTTTTAAATTTTTTTTATCTACACTACAAATATATCCGATGCACAATTAACAAAATATATTAACAATAAGAAGTGGTTATGTGAGTTTTGAACAAAAAAATACACCTAAAAAGAAGCATTTCGGAAAATTCTCAATATTGGTATTTGGCCAAAGGGGTTAGCACACCGAAAAATATAAAATTTTGAAATTTTTTATTTACACCACAAATATATCCGATACACAATTAGCGAAATATATTAACAATAAGAAGTGGTTATATGAGTAATGAACAAAAAAATACACCAAAAAAGATGCATTTCGGAAAATGCTCAATATTGGCATTCGGCCAAAGGGGTTAGTACCTGGAAAAATATAAATTTTTGAAGAAGTGGTTATATGAATTTTGAACAAAAAAAGTCACCTAAAAAGATGTATTTCGTAAAATGATCAATATTGGCATTTGGCCAAAGGGGTTAGTACACGGAAAAATATAAAATTTTGGAATTTTTTATTTACACTAAAAATATATCCGATCCACAATTAACGAAATATATTTACAATAAGAAGTGGTTATATGAGTTTTGAACAAAAAAAATCACCTAAAAAGATGTATTTCGAAAAATGCTCTATATTGGCATTCGGCCAAAGGGGTTAGTTCACGTAAAAATATAAAATTTTAGAATTTTTTATTTACACCACAAATATATCCGATACACAATCAACGAATTATATTAACAATAAGAAGTGGTTATATGAGTTTTGAACAAAACAATTCACCTAAAATGATGCATTTCGGAAAATGCTCCATATTGGCATTTGGCCAAAGGGGTTAGTACACGGAAAAATATAAAATTTGTTAATTTTTTATTTACTCCACAAATATATCCGATTCACAATTAACGAAATATATTAACAACCCGAACTGGTTATATGAGTTTTGAACAAAAAGATTCACCCAAAAAGAAGCATTTCGGAAAATGCTCAATATTGGCATTTGGCCAAAGGGGTTAGTACACGGATAAATATAAAATTTCAGAATTTTTTATTTACACCACAAATATATGCGATACACAATTAACGAAATATATTAACAATATGAAGTGGTTATATGAGTTTTGACCAAAAAAAAATGCACCTAAAAAGATGCATTTCAAAAAATGCTCTATATTGGCATTCGGCCAAAGGGGTTAGTACACGTAAAAATATAAAATTTTAGAATTTTTTATTTAGACAACAAATATAACCGATACACAATTAACGAATTATATTAACAAGTAGAAGTGGTTATATGAGATTTGAACAAATAAAATCGCCTAAAAAGATGCATTTCAAAAAATGCTATATAGTGGTACTCGGCCAAAGGGGTTAGTACACGTAAAAATATAAAATTTTAGAATTTTTTATTTACACCACAAATATATCTGATACACAATTAACGAATTATATTAACAATAAGATGTGGTTATATGAGTTTTGAACAAAAACAATCACCTAAAAAGCTGCATTTTGAAAAATGCTCTATATTTGCATTCGGCCAAAGGGGTTAGTACACGGAAAAATATAAAATTTTAGAATTTTTTATTTACACCAAGAATATATCCAATACACAATTAACGAAATATATTAACAATAAGAAGTGGTTATATGAGTTTTGTACAGAAGAATTCACCTAAAAAGATGCATTTTCGAAAATGCTCAATATTGGCATTCGGCCAAAGGGGTTAGTACATGTAAAAATATAAAATTTTGGAATTTTTTATTTACACTACAAACGTATCCGATACACAATTAACGAAATATATTAACAATAAGAAGTGGTTATATGAGTTTTGAACAAAAAAAATGCCTTAAAAAAGAAGCATTTCGGAAAATGCTCAATATTGGCATTTGGCCAAAGGGGTTAGTACACAGAAAAATATAAAGTTTTAAATTATTTTTATTTACACTACAAATATATCCGATACACAATTAACAAAATATATTAACAATAAGAAGTGGTTATGTGAGTTTTGAACAAAAAAATACACCTAAAAAGAAGCATTTCCGAAAATTCTCAATATTGGTATTTGGCCAAAGGGGTTAGCACACGGAAAAATATAAAATTTTGAAATTTTTTATTTACACTACAAATATATCCGATACACAATTAACGAAATATATTAACAATAAGAAGTGGTTATATGAGTAATGAACAAAAAAATACACCAAAAAAGATGCATTTCGGAAAATGCTCAATATTGGCATTCGGCCAAAGGGGTTAGTACCTGGAAAAATATAAATTTTTGAAGAAGTGGTTATATGAATTTTGAACAAAAAAATTCACCTAAAAAGATGTATTTCGTAAAATGATCAATATTGGCATTTGGCCAAAGGGGTTAGTACATGGAAAATTATAAAATTTTGGAATTTTTTATTTACACTAAAAATATATCCGATCCACAATTAACGAAATATATTTACAATAAGAAGTGGTTATATGAGTTTTGAACAAAAAAAATCACCTAAAAAGATGTATTTCGAAAAATGCTCTATATTGGCATTCGGCCAAAGGGGTTAGTTCACGTAAAAATATAAAATTTTAGAATTTTTTATTTACACCACAAATATATCCGATACACAATCAACGAATTATATTAACAATAAGAAGTGGTTATATGAGTTTTGAACAAAACAATTCACCTAAAATGATGCATTTCGGAAAATGCTCCATATTTGCATTTGGCCAAAGGGGTTAGTACACGGAAAAATATAAAATTTGTTAATTTTTTATTTACTCCACAAATATATTCGATTCACAATTAACGAAATATATTAACAACCCGAACTGGTTATATGAGTTTTGAACAAAAAGATTCACCCAAAAAGAAGCATTTCGGAAAATGCTCAATATTGGCATTTGGCCAAAGGGGTTAGTACACGGATAAATATAAAATTTCAGAATTTTTTATTTACACCACAAATATATGCGATACACAATTAACGAAATATATTAACAATAAGAAGTGGTTATATGAGTTTTGAACAAAAAAAATGCACCTAAAAAGATGCATTTCAAAAAATGCTCTATATTGGCATTCGACCAAAGGGGTTAGTACACGTAAAAATCTAAAATTTTAGAATTTTTTATTTAGACAACAAATATATCCGATACACAATTAACGAATTATATTAACAATTAGAAGTGGTTATATGAGATTTGAACAAATAAAATCGCCTAAAAAGATGCATTTCGAAAAATGCTCTATAGTGGTACTCGGCCAAAGGGGTTAGTACACGTAAAAATAAAAAAATTTAGAATTTTTTATTTACACCACAAATATATCTGATACACAATTAACGAATTATATTAACAATAAGAAGTGGTTATATGAGTTTTGAACAAAAACAATCACCTAAAAAGCTGCATTTTGAAAAATGCTCTATATTTGCATTCGGCCAAAGGGGTTAGTACACGGAAAAATATAAAATTTTAGAATTTTTTATTTACACCAAGAATATATCCAATACACAATTAACGAAATATATTAACAATAAGAAGTGGTTATAGGAGTTTCGAACAAATAAATGCACCTAAATAGATGCATTTCGAAAAATGCTCTATATTGGTATTTGGCCAAAGGGTTTAGTACACGGAAAAATATAAAATTTTAGATATTTTTATTTACATTACAAATATATCTGATACACAATTAACGAAATATATTAACAATAAGAAGTGGTTATATGAGTTTTGAACAAAAAAATTTACCTAAAATGATGCATTTCGAAAAATGCTCAATATTGGCATTTGGCCAAAGGGGTACACAGAAAAATATAAAATTTTGGAATTTTTTATTTACACTATAAATATATCCGATACACAATTAACGAAATATATTAACAATAAAAAGTGGTTATATGAGTTTTGTACAAAAGAATTCACCTAAAAAGATGCATTTCCGAAAATGCTCAATATTGGCATTCGGCCAAAGGGGTTAGTACATGTAAAAATATAAAATTTTGGAATTTTTTATTTACACCACAAATATATCCGATACACAATTAACGAAATATATTAACAATAAGAAGTGGTTATATGAGTTTTGAACAAAAAAATGCACCTAAAAAGATGCATTTCAGAAAATGCTCAATATTGGCATTTGGCCAAAGGGATTAGTACACGGAAAAATATAAAATTTTAGAATTTTTTATTTCTACTACAAATGTAACGCCCCGGGATTTCGTCCTCGCTCATCCCGGTGCGTTTCGATCACCATACCGCTCACTAATTTCAATATTGTCCCCCTTTAGTCACTGCAGATATCCAACGGTAGAGGGTATTGGATCAGGGTCCACTTATGTGGTTTACCCCAAAAGTCCTTGACATTAGTTAGAGTATGGTTAAGCTCTATATACTACCAATATAACCACTTCCTTGGCAATGTGGGACTAACACCAACTCATGGGTGTTACAATTTCACCACCTTGGAAATAGAGCCGTCCTCGGCTCTGCAGTATACTCAGTATAGTCCCAAAATCTCCGAGGTTTTCTGCCAAGTGAGACAAGTACCTGGCGCTCCCTGGGCCTTTCCAGCGTACTTTCCACCTGCAACAGGCAACCCGTCGTCGGCTCTGGTACCAACTGTAACGCCCCAGGATTTCGTCCTCGCTCATCCCGGTGCGTTTCGAGCTCCATACCGCTCGCTAATGTCAATATTGTCCCCCTTTAGTTACTGCGGATATCTAGCAGTAGAGGGTTTTAGATCAGGGTCCACCCATCTGGTTTACCCCAAAAGGCCTTGACATTAGTTAGAGTATAGTTAAGCTCTATATACTACCAATACAACCACTTTCTAGACGATGTGGAACTAACCCCAACTCATGGGTGTTACAATCCCACTATGTAACGCCCCGGGATTTCGTCCTCGCTCATCCCGGTGCGTCGAGCACCATACCGCTCGCTAATGTCAATATTGTCCCTCTTTAGTCACTGCGGATATCCAGCAGTAGAGGTTTTTGGATCAGGGCCCACCCATGTGGTTTATCCCAAAAGGCCTTGACTGCTGGATATCCGCAGTGACTAAAGAGGGACAATATTGACATTAGCGAGCGGTATGGTGCTCGACGCACCGGGATGAGCGAGGACGAAATCCCGGGGCGTTACAGATGGTATCAAAGCCGACGACGGGTCGCCTGTTGCAGGTGGGAAAGTACGCTGGAAAGGCCCAGGGAGCGCCAGGTACTTGTCTCACTTGGCAGGGAACGTCGGAGATTTTGGGACTGTACTGAGTGTACTGCAGAGCCGAGGACGGCTCTATTTCTAAGGTGGTGAGTCTATTTCTAAGGTGGTGAGATTGTAACACCCATGAGTTGGTGTTAGTCCCACATTGCCAAGGAAATGGTTGTGTTGGTAGTATATAGAGCTTAACCATACTCTAACTAATGTCAAGGCCTTTTGGGATAAACCACATGGGTGGGCCCTGATCCAAAACCCTCTACTGCTGGATATCCGCAGTGACTAAAGAGGGACAATATTGACATTAGCGAGCGGTATGGTGCTCGACGCACCGGGATGAGCGAGGACGAAATCCCGGGGCGTTACACACTACCTTAGATTAGAGCCGTCATCGGCTCTGCAATACCCTCAGTCCAGTCCCGGGATTTCGTCCTCGCTCATCCCGGTGCGTCGAGCACCATACTGCTCGCTAATATCAATATTGTCTCCCTTTAGTCACTACAGATATCCAGCATTAGAGGGTTTTGGACCGGGGCCCACCCATGTGGTTTACTCTAAAAGGCCTTGACATTAGTTAGAGTATGGTTAAGCTCTATATACTACCAATACAATCACTTCCTTGGCAATGTGGGACTAACACCAACACATTGTGTTACAACAAATATATCTGATACACAATTGATGAAATATATTAACAATAAGAAGTGGTTATATGAGTTTTGAACAAAAAATGCACCTAAAATGATGCATTGCAGAAAATGCTCAATATTGGCATTTGGCCAAAGGGGTTAGTACACGGAAAAATATAAAATTTCAGAATTTTTTATTTACACCACAAATATATCCGATACACAATTAACGAATTATATTAACAATAAGAAGTGGTTATATGAGTTTTAAACAAAAAAAATGCTTCTATAAAAATGAATTTCGGAAAATGCTCAATATTGGCATTTGGCCAAAATGGGTTAGTACACGAAAAAATATAAAATTTCAGAATTTTTTATTTACACTACAAATATATCCAATACACAATTAACGAAATATATTAACAATAAGAAGTGGTTATATGAGTTTTGAACAAAACAAATCACCTAAATAGATGTATTTTGGAATATGCTCAATATTGGCATTCGGCCAAAGGGTTAGTACACGGAAAAATATAAAATTTTGGAATTTTTTATTTACACCACAAATATATCCGATACACAATTAACGAAATATATTAACAATAAGAAGTGGTTATATGAGTTTTGAATAAAAAAATGCACCTAAAAAGATGCATTTCTGAAAATGCTCAATATTGGCATTCGGCAAAAAGAGGTTAATACTCGGAAAAATATAAAATTTTGGAATTTTTTATTTACACTATAAATATATCCGATACACAATTACCGAAATATATTAACAATAAGAAGTGGTTATATGAGTTTTGAATAAAAAAATGCACCTAAAAAGATGCATTTCTGAAAATGCTCAATATTGGCATTCGGCAAAAAGAGGTTAATACTCGGAGAAATATAAAATTTTGGAATTTTTTATTTACACCATAAATATATCCGATACACAATTACCGAAATATATTAACAATAAGAAGTGGTTATATGAGTTTTGAACAAAAAAAATCACCTAAAAAGATGTATTTTGGAAAATGCTCAATATTGCATTCGGCCAAAGGGGTTAGTACACGGAAAAATATAAAATTTTGGAATTTTTTATTTACACCTTAAATATATCCGATACACAATTAACGAAATATATTAACAATAAGAAGTGGTTATATGAGTTTTGAATAAAAAAAATGCACCTAAAAAGATGCATTTCGGAAAATGCTCAATATTAGCATTCGACCAAAGGGGTTAGTACACGGAAAAATATAAAATTTTGGAATTTTTTATTTACACCACAAATATATCTGATACACAATTAACGAAATATATTAACAATAAGAAGTGGTAATATGAGTTTTGAACAAAAATAATCACCTAAAAAGATGCATTTTGGAAAATGCTCTATATTGGCATTTGTCCAAAGGGGTTGTTATTACACGGAAAATATAAAATTTTGGAATTTTTTATTTACACCACAAATATATCCGATTCACAATTAACAAAATATATTAACAATAAGAAGTGGTAATATGAGTTTTGAATAAAAATAATCACCTAAAAAGATGCATTTTGGAAAATGCTCTATATTGGCATTTGGCCAAAGGGGTTGTTAGTACACGGAAAATATAAAATTTTGGAATTTTTTATTTACACCACAAATATATCTGATTCACAATTAACAAAATATATTAACAATAAGAAGTGGTAATATGAGTTTTGAACAAAAATAATCACCTAAAAAGATGCATTTTGGAAAATGCTCTATATTGGCATTTGGCCAAAGGGGTTGTTAGTACACGGAAAATATAAAATTTTGGAATTTTTTATTTACACCACAAATATATCCGATACACAATTAACGAATTATATTATCAATAAGAAGTGGTTATATGAGTTTTGAACAAACAAATGCACCAAAAAAGATGTATTTCGGAAATTGCTCAATATTGGCATTCGGCCAAAGGGGTTAGTACATGGAAAAATACAAAATTTTGGGACATTTTTATTTACACCACAAATATTTCCGATACACAATTAACGAAATATATTAACAATTAGAAGATGCTCAATATTGGCATTCGGCAAAAGGGGTTAGTATACGGAAAAATATAAAATTTTAAAACATTTTTATGTACACCACAAATATATCCGATACACAATTAGCGAAATATATTAACAATTAGAAGTGGTTATATGAGTTTTGAACAAAAAAAAAAATGAACCTAAAAAGATGTATTTCGAAAAATGCTTAATATTGGCATTTGGTCAAAGGGGTTAGTACACGGAAAAATCTAAGATTATTGAATTTTTATTTACACCACAAATATATCCGATACACAATTAAGAAATTATATTAACAATAAGAAGTGGTTATATGAGTTTTGAACAAAAATAATGAACCTAAAAAGATGCATTTCGGAAAATGCTCAATATTGGCATTCGGCCAAAGGGGTTATTTCACGGAAAAATATAAAATTTTTGAATTTTTTATTTACACCAGAAATATATCCGATACACAAATAACGAATTATATTAACAATAAGAAGTAGTTATATGAGTTTTGAACAAAAACAATGCACCTAAAAAGATGTATTTCGGAAAATGCTCAATATTGGCATTCGGCCAAAGGGGTTAGTACATGGAAAAATATAAAATTTTGGGACATTTTTATTTACACCACAAATATTTCCGATACACAATTAACGAAATATATTAACAATTAGAAGATGCTCAATATTGGCATTCGGCCAAAGGGGTTAGTATACGGAAAAATATAAAATTTTAAAACATTTTTATTTACACCACAAATATATCCGATATACAATTAGCGAAATATATTAACAATTAGAAGTGGTTATATGAGTTTTGAACAAAAATAATCACCTAAAAAAATGCATTTCAAAAAATGCTCAATATTGGCATTCGGCCAAAGGGGTTAGTACACGGAAAAATATAAAATTTTGTAATTTTTTATTTACACCACAAATATATCCGATACACAATTAACGAATTATATTAACAATGAGAAGTGGTTATATGAGTTTTAAACAAAACAATGCACCTAAAAAGATATATTTCAGAAAATGCTCAACATTGGCATTAGGCCAAAGGGGTTAGTACACGGAAAGATATAAAATTTTGGAATTTTTTATTTACCCCACAGATATATCCGATACACAATTAACGAATTCTATTAACAATAAGAAGTGGTTATATGAGTTTTGAACAAAAAAAATGCACCTAAAAATATGTATTTCGAAAAAGGCTCAATATTGGCACTTGGCCAAAAGGGTTAGTACACGGAAAAATATAAAATTTTGGAATTTGTTATTTTCTCCACAAATATATCCGATACACAATTAACGAATTATATTACCAATAAGAAGTGGTTATATGAGTTTTGAACAAAAACAATGCACCTAAAAAGATGTATTTCGGAAAATGCTCAATATTGGCATTTGGCCAAAGGGGTTAGTGCCTGGAAAAATATGAAATTTTGAATTTTTTATTTACACCACAAATATATCCGATACACAATTAACGAATTATATTAACAATATGAAGTAGTTCTATGAGTTCTGAAGAAAAAAATGAACCTAAAAAGATGTATATCGAAAAATGCTCAATATTGGCATTCGGTACATTGAAAAATCTAAAATTTTTGAATTTTTATTTACACCACAAATATATCGATACACAATTAACGAATTATATTAACAATAAGAAGTGGTTATATGAGTTTTGAACCAAAAAAAAAATGAACCTAAAAAGATGTATTTCGAAAAATGCTTAATATTGGCATTTGGTCAAAGGGGTTAGTACACGGAAAAATCTAAAATTATTGAATTTTTATTTACACCACAAATATATCCGATACACAATTAAGAAATTATATTAACAATAAGAAGTGGTTATATGAGTTTTGAACAAAAACAATGAACCTAAAAAGATGCATTTCGGAAAATGCTCAATATTGGCATTCGGCCAAAGGGGTTAGTACACGGAAAAATATAAAATTTTTGAATTTTTTATTTACACCACAAATATATCCGATACACAATTAACGAAATATATTAACAATAAGAAGTGGTTATATGAGTTTTTAACAAAACAAATGTACCTACAAAGATGTATTTCGGAAAATGCTCAATATTGGCATTCGGAGAAAGGGGTTAGTACACGGAAAAATCTAAAATTTTTGAATTTTTATTTACACCACAAATATATCGATACACAATTAATAAATTATATTAACAATAAGAAATGGTTATATGAGTTTTGAACAAAAAAAATGAACCTAAAAAGTTGTATTTCGAAAAATGCTTAATATTGGCATTTGGTCAAAGGGTTTAGTACACGGAAATATCTAAATTTTTTGAATTTTTATTTACACCACAAATATATCCGATACACAATTAACGAATTATATTAACAATAAGAAGTTGTTATATGAGTTTTGAACAAAAAAAATGAACCTAAAAAGATGCATTTCGGAAAATGCTCTATATTGGCATTTGGCCAAAGGGGTACCCGAAAAAATATAAAATTTTGGAATTTTTTATTTACACCACAAATATATCCGATACACAATTAACAAATTATATTAACAATAAGAAGTGGTTATATGAGTTTTGAACAAAAAAAAAATGAACCTAAAAAGATGTATATCGAAAAATGCTTAATATTGGCATTTGGCCAAAGGGGTTAGTACACGGAAAAATATAAAATTTTGGAATTTTTTATTTACACCACAAATATATCCGATACACAATTAACGAATTATATTAACAATAAGAAGTGGTTATATAAGTTTTGAACAAAAACAATGCACCTAAAAAGATGTATTTCGGAAAATGCTCAATATTGGCATTCGGCCAAAGGGGTTAGTACACGAAAAAATATAAAATTTTTGAATTTTTTATTTACACCAGAAATATATCCGATACACAATTAACGAATTATATTAACAATAAGAAGTAGTTATATGAGTTTTGAACAAAAACGATGCACCTAAAAAGATGTATTTCGGAAAATGCTCAATATTGGCATTCGGCCAAAGGGGTTAGTACACGGAAAAATCTAAAATTTTTGAATTTTAATTTACACCACAAATATATCGATACACAATTAACGAATTATATACTAACAATAAGAAATGGTTATATGAGTTTTGAACAAAAAAAATGAACCTAAAAAGATGTATTTCGAAAAATGCTTAATATTGGCATTTGGCCAAAGGGGTTAGTACACGGAAAAATCTAAAATTTTTGAATTTTTATTTACACCACAAATATATCCGATACACAATTAACGAATTATATTAACAATAAGAAGTGGTTACTTGAGTTTTGAACAAAAAAAATGAACCTTAAAAGATGTATTTCGAAAAATGCTTAATATTGGCATTTGGCCAAAGGTGTTAGTACACGGAAAAATCTAAAATTTTTGAATTTTTATTTACACCACAAATATATCCGATACACAATTAACGAATTATATTAACAATAAGAAGTGGTTACTTGAGTTTTGAACAAAAAAAATGAACCTTAAAAGATGTATTTCGAAAAATGCTTAATATTGGCATTTGGCCAAAGGGGTTAGTACACGCCAAAATTTTTATTTACACCACAAATATATCCGATACAAAATTAACGAATTATATTAACATTAAGAAGTGGTTATATGAGTTTTGAACAAAAAATTGCACCTAAAAAGATGTATTTCGGAAATTGCTCAATATTGGCATTCGGCCAAAGGGGTTAGTACACGGAAAAATCTAAAAATTTTCAATTTTTATTTACATCACAAATATATCCGATACACAATTAAGGAATTATATTAACAATAAGAAGCGGTTATATGAGTTTTAAACAAAAAAAAATGAACCTAAAAAGATGTATTCCGAAAAATGCTCAATATTGGCATTTGGCCAAAGGGGTTAATGCACGGAAAATTATAAAATTTAGAAATATTTTATTTACACCACAAATATATACGATACACAATTAACGAAATATATTAACAATAAGAAGTGGTTATATGAGTTTTGAACAAAATAAATGCACCAAAAAAGATGCATTTCGAAAAATGCTCAATATTTTTATTCGGCCAAAGGGGTTAGTACACGGAAAAATATAAAATTTTTGAATTTTTTATTTACACCACAAATATATCCGATACACAATTAAGGAATTCTATTAACAATAAGAAGTGGTTATATGAGTTTTGAACAAAACATTGCACCTAAAAATATGTATTTCGGAAAATGCTCAATATTGGCAATTGGCCAAAGGGGTTGGTACACGAAAAAATATAAAATTTTGGAATTTTTTATTTACACCACAAATATATCCGATACATAATTAACGAATTATATTAACAATAAGAAGTAGTTATATGAGTTTTGAACAAAAACGATGCACCTAAAAAGATGTATTTCGGAAAATGCTCAATATTGGCATTCGGCCAAAGGGGTTAGTACACGGAAAAATCTAAAATTTTTGAATTTTAATTTACACCACAAATATATCGATACACAATTAACGAATTATATACTAACAATAAGAAATGGTTATATGAGTTTTGAACAAAAAAAATGAACCTAAAAAGATGTATTTCGAAAAATGCTTAATATTGGCATTTGGCCAAAGGGGTTAGTACACGGAAAAAATATAAAATTTTGGAATTTTTTATTTACACCACAAATATATCTGATACACAATTAACGAAATATATTAACAATAAGAAGTGGTAATATGAGTTTTGAACAAAAATAATCACCTAAAAAGATGCATTTTGGAAAATGCTCTATATTGGCATTTGTCCAAAGGGGTTGTTATTACACGGAAAATATAAAATTTTGGAATTTTTTATTTACACCACAAATATATCCGATTCACAATTAACAAAATATATTAACAATAAGAAGTGGTAATATGAGTTTTGAATAAAAAAATGCACCTAAAAAGATCCATTTCGTAAAATGCTCAATATTGGCTTTCGGCAAAAAGGGGTTAATACACGGAGAAATATAAAATTTTGGAATTTTTTATTTACACCATAAATATATCCAATACACAATTAACGAAATATATTAACAATAAGAAGTGGTTATATGAGTTTTGAACAAAAAAAATCACCTAAAAAGATGTATTTTGGAAAATGCTCAATATTGCATTCGGCCAAAGGGGTTAGTACACGGAAAAATATAAAATTTTGGAATTTTTTATTTACACCTTAAATATATCCGATACACAATTAACGAAATATATTAACAATAAGAAGTGGTTATATGAGTTTTGAATAAAAAAAATGCACCTAAAAAGATGCATTTCGGAAAATGCTCAATATTAGCATTCGACCAAAGGGGTTAGTACACGGAAAAATATAAAATTTTGGAATTTTTTATTTACAACACAAATATATCTGATACACAATTAACGAAATATATTAACAATAAGAAGTGGTAATATGAGTTTTGAACAAAAATAATCACCTAAAAAGATGCATTTTGGAAAATGCTCTATATTGGCATTTGTCCAAAGGGGTTGTTATTACACGGAAAATATAAAATTTTGGAATTTTTTATTTACACCACAAATATATCCGATTCACAATTAACAAAATATATTAACAATAAGAAGTGGTAATATGAGTTTTGAATAAAAATAATCACCTAAAAAGATGCATTTTGGAAAATGCTCTATATTGGCATTTGGCCAAAGGGGTTGTTAGTACACGGAAAATATAAAATTTTGGAATTTTTTATTTACACCACAAATATATCTGATTCACAATTAACAAAATATATTAACAATAAGAAGTGGTAATATGAGTTTTGAACAAAAATAATCACCTAAAAAGATGCATTTTGGAAAATGCTCTATATTGGCATTTGGCCAAAGGGGTTGTTAGTACACGGAAAATATAAAATTTTGGAATTTTTTATTTACACCACAAATATATCCGATACACAATTAACGAATTATATTATCAATAAGAAGTGGTTATATGAGTTTTGAACAAACAAATGCACCAAAAAAGATGTATTTCGGAAATTGCTCAATATTGGCATTCGGCCAAAGGGGTTAGTACATGGAAAAATATAAAATTTTGGGACATTTTTATTTACACCACAAATATTTCCGATACACAATTAACGAAATATATTAACAATTAGAAGATGCTCAATATTGGCATTCGTTAAAAGGGGTTAGTATACGGAAAAATATAAAATTTTAAAACATTTTTATGTACACCACAAATATATCCGATACACAATTAGCGAAATATATTAACAATTAGAAGTGGTTATATGAGTTTTGAACAAAAAAAAAAAATGAACCTAAAAAGATGTATTTCGAAAAATGCTTAATATTGGCATTTGGTCAAAGGGGTTAGTACACGGAAAAATCTAAGATTATTGAATTTTTATTTACACCACAAATATATCCGATACACAATTAAGAAATTATATTAACAATAAGAAGTGGTTATATGAGTTTTGAACAAAAATAATGAACCTAAAAAGATGCATTTCGGAAAATGCTCAATATTGGCATTCGGCTAAAGGGGTTATTTCACGGAAAAATATAAAATTTTTGAATTTTTTATTTACACCAGAAATATATCCGATACACAAATAACGAATTATATTAACAATAAGAAGTAGTTATATGAGTTTTGAACAAAAACAATGCACCTAAAAAGATGTATTTCGGAAAATGCTCAATATTGGCATTCGGCCAAAGGGGTTAGTACATGGAAAAATATAAAATTTTGGGACATTTTTATTTACACCACAAATATTTCCGATACACAATTAACGAAATATATTAACAATTAGAAGATGCTCAATATTGGCATTCGGCCAAAGGGGTTAGTATACGGAAAAATATAAAATTTTAAAACATTTTTATTTACACCACAAATATATCCGATATACAATTAGCGAAATATATTAACAATTAGAAGTGGTTATATGAGTTTTGAACAAAAATAATCACCTAAAAAAATACATTTCAAAAAATGCTCAATATTGGCATTCGGCCAAAGGGGTTAGTACACGGAAAAATATAAAATTTTGTAATTTTTTATTTACACCACAAATATATCCGATACACAATTAACGAATTATATTAACAATGAGAAGTGGTTATATGAGTTTTAAACAAAACAATGCACCTAAAAAGATATATTTCAGAAAATGCTCAACATTGGCATTAGGCCAAAGGGGTTAGTACACGGAAAGATATAAAATTTTGGAATTTTTTATTTACCCCACAGATATATCCGATACACAATTAACGAATTCTATTAACAATAAGAAGTGGTTATATGAGTTTTGAACAAAAAAAATGCACCTAAAAATATGTATTTCGAAAAAGGCTCAATATTGGCACTTGGCCAAAAGGGTTAGTACACGGAAAAATATAAAATTTTGGAATTTGTTATTTTCTCCACAAATATATCCGATACACAATTAACGAATTATATTACCAATAAGAAGTGGTTATATGAGTTTTGAACAAAAACAATGCACCTAAAAAGATGTATTTCGGAAAATGCTCAATATTGGCATTTGGCCAAAGGGGTTAGTGCCTGGAAAAATATGAAATTTTGAATTTTTTATTTACACCACAAATATATCCGATACACAATTAACGAATTATATTAACAATAAGAAGTAGTTCTATGAGTTCTGAAGAAAAAAATGAACCTAAAAAGATGTATATCGAAAAATGCTCAATATTGGCATTCAGTACACTGAAAAATCTAAAATTTTTGAATTTTTATTTACACCACAAATATATCGATACATAATTAACGAATTATATTAACAATAAGAAGTGGTTATATGAGTTTTGAACCAAAAAAAAAATGAACCTAAAAAGATGTATTTCGATAAATGCTTAATATTGGCATTTGGTCAAAGGGGTTAGTACACGGAAAAATCTAAAATTATTGAATTTTTATTTACACCACAAATATATCCGATACACAATTAAGAAATTATATTAACAATAAGAAGTGGTTATATGAGTTTTGAACAAAAACAATGAACCTAAAAAGATACATTTCGGAAAATGCTCAATATTGGCATTCGGCCAATGGGGTTAGTACATGGAAAAATATAAAATTTTGAAATTTTTAATTTACACCACAAATATATCCGATACACAATTAACGAATTATATTAACAATAAAAAGTGGTTATATGAGTTTTGAACAAAAAAATGCTCCTAAAAAGATGTATTTCAGAAAATGCTCAATATTGGCATTCGGCCAAAGGGGTTAGTACACGGAAAAATATAAAATTTTTGAATTTTTTATTTACACCACAAATATATCCGATACACAATTAACGAAATATATTAACAATAAGAAGTGGTTATATGAGTTTTTAACAAAACAAATGTACCTACAAAGATGTATTTCGGAAAATGCTCAATATTGGCATTCGGAGAAAGGGGTTAGTACACGGAAAAATCTAAAATTTTTGAATTTTTATTTACACCACAAATATATCGATACACAATTAATAAATTATATTAACAATAAGAAATGGTTATATGAGTTTTGAACAAAAAAAATGAACCTAAAAAGATGTATTTCGAAAAATGCTTAATATTGGCATTTGGTCAAAGGGTTTAGTACACGGAAATATCTAAATTTTTTGAATTTTTATTTACAGCACAAATATATCCGATACACAATTAACGAATTATATTAACAATAAGAAGTGGTTATATGAGTTTTGAACAAAAAAAATGAACCTAAAAAGATGCATTTCGGAAAATGCTCTATATTGGCATTTGGCCAAAGGGGTACCCGAAAAAATATAAAATTTTGGAATTTTTTATTTACACCACAAATATATCCGATACACAATTAACAAATTATATTAACAATAAGAAGTGGTTATATGAGTTTTGAACAAAAAAAAAATGAACCTAAAAAGTTGTATATCGAAAAATGCTTAATATTGGCATTTGGCCAAAGGGGTTAGTACACGGAAAAATATAAAATTTTGGAATTTTTTATTTACACCACAAATATATCCGATACACAATTAACGAATTATATTAACAATAAGAAGTGGTTATATAAGTTTTGAACAAAAACAATGCACCTAAAAAGATGTATTTCGGAAAATACTCAATATTGGCATTCGGCCAAAGGGGTTAGTACACGAAAAAATATAAAATTTTTGAATTTTTTATTTACACCAGAAATATATCCGATACACAATTAACGAATTATATTAACAATAAGAAGTAGTTATATGAGTTTTGAACAAAAACGATGCACCTAAAAAGATGTATTTCGGAAAATGCTCAATATTGGCATTCGGCCAAAGGGGTTAGTACACGGAAAAATATAAAATTTTTGAATTTTAATTTACACCACAAATATATCGATACACAATTAACGAATTATATACTAACAATAAGAAATGGTTATATGAGTTTTGAACAAAAAAAATGAACCTAAAAAGATGTATTTCGAAAAATGCTTAATATTGGCATTTGGCCAAAGGGGTTAGTACACGGAAAAATCTAAAATTTTTGAATTTTTATTTACACCACAAATATATCCGATACACAATTAACGAATTATATTAACAATAAGAAGTGGTTACTTGAGTTTTGAACAAAAAAAATGAACCTTAAAAGATGTATTTCGAAAAATGCTTAATATTGGCATTTGGCCAAAGGGGTTAGTACACGCCAAAATATAGAATTTTGAAATTTTTTATTTACACCACAAATATATCCGATACAAAATTAACGAATTATATTAACATTAAGAAGTGGTTATATGAGTTTTGAACAAAAAATTGCACCTAAAAAGATGTATTTCGGAAATTGCTCAATATTGGCATTCGGCCAAAGGGGTTAGTACACGGAAAAATCTAAAAATTTTCAATTTTTATTTACATCACAAATATATCCGATACACAATTAAGGAATTATATTAACAATAAGAAGCGGTTATATGAGTTTTAAACAAAAAAAAATGAACCTAAAAAGATGTATTCCGAAAAATGCTCAATATTGGCATTTGGCCAAAGGGGTTAATGCACGGAAAATTATAAAATTTAGAAATATTTTATTTACACCACAAATATATACGATACACAATTAACGAAATATATTAACAATAAGAAGTGGTTATATGAGTTTTGAACAAAATAAATGCACCAAAAAAGATGCATTTCGAAAAATGCTCAATATTTTTATTCGGCCAAAGGGGTTAGTACACGGAAAAATATAAAATTTTTGAATTTTTTATTTACACAACAAATATATCCGATACACAATTAAGGAATTCTATTAACAATAAGAAGTGGTTATATGAGTTTTGAACAAAATATTGCACCTAAAAATATGTATTTCGGAAAATGCTCAATATTGGCAATTGGCCAAAGGGGTTGGTACACGAAAAAATATAAAATTTTGGAATTTTTTATTTACACCACAAATATATCCGATACATAATTAATGAATTATATTACCAATAAGAAGTGGTTATATTAGTTTTGAACAAAAAAAATGAAACTAAAAAGATGTATTTCGAAAAATGAATAATATTGCCATTTGGCCAAAGGGGGTTACTACACGGAAAAATCTAAAATTTTTGAATTTTTATTTACACCATAAATATATCCGATACAGAATTAACGAATTAAATTAACAATAAGAAATGGTTATATGAGTTTTGAACAAAAAAAATGAACCTTAAAAGATGTATTTCGAAAAATGCTTAATATTGGCATTTGGCCAATGGGGTTAGTACATGGAAAAATATAAAATTTTGAAATTTTTAATTTACACCACAAATATATCCGATACACAATTAACGAATTATATTAACAATAAAAAGTGGTTATATGAGTTTTGAACAAAAAAATGCTCCTAAAAAGATGTATTTCGGAAAATGCTCAATATTGGCATTTGGCCAAAGGGGTTAGTACCCGAAAAAATATAAAATTTTGGAATTTTTTATTTACACCACAAATATATCCGATACACAATTAACAAATTATATTAACAATAAGAAGTGGTTATATGAGTTTTGAACAAAAAAAAAATGAACCTAAAAAGATGTATATCGAAAAATGCTTAATATTGGAATTTGGCCAAAGGGGTTAGTACACGGAAAAATATAAAATTTTGGAATTTTTTATTTACACCACAAATATATCCGATACACAATTAACGAAATATATTTACAATAAGAAGTGGTTATATGAGTTTTGAACAAAAAAAATCACCTAAAAAGATGTATTTCGAAAAATGCTCTATATTGGCATTCGGCCAAAGGGGTTAGTTCACGTAAAAATATAAAATTTTAGAATTTTTTATTTACACCACAAATATATCCGATACACAATCAACGAATTATATTAACAATAAGAAGTGGTTATATGAGTTTTGAACAAAACAATTCACCTAAAATGATGCATTTTGAAAAATGCTCCATATTGGCATTTGGCCAAAGGGGTTAGTACACGGAAAAATATAAAATTTGTTAATTTTTTATTTACTCCACAAATATATCCGATTCACAATTAACGAAATATATTAACAACCCGAACTGGTTATATGAGTTTTGAACAAAAAGATTCACCCAAAAAGAAGCATTTCGGAAAATACTCAATATTAACATTTGGACAAAGTGGTTAGTACACGGATAAATATAAAATTTCAGAATATTTTATTTACACCACAAATATATGCGATACACAATTAACGAAATATATTAACAATAAGAAGTGGTTATATGAGTTTTGAACAAAAAAAATGCACCTAAAAAGATGCATTTCAAAAAATGCTCTATATTGGCATTCGGCCAAAGGGGTTAGTACACGTAAAAATATAAAATTTTAGAATTTTTTATTTACACTAAAAATATATCCGATCCACAATTAACGAAATATATTTACAATAAGAAGTGGTTATATGAGTTTTGAACAAAAAAAATCACCTAAAAAGATGTATTTCGAAAAATGCTCAATATTGGCATTCGGCCAAAGGGGTTAGTACAAGAAAAAATATAAAATTTTTGAATTTTTTATTTACACCAGAAATATATCCGATACACAATTAACGAATTATATTAACAATAAGAAGTAGTTATATGAGTTTTGAACAAAAACGATGCACCTAAAAAGATGTATTTCGGAAAATGCTCAATATTGGCATTCGGCCAAAGGGGTTAGTACACGGAAAAATCTAAAATTTTTGAATTTTAATTTACACCACAAATATATCGATACACAATTAACGAATTATATACTAACAATAAGAAATGGTTATATGAGTTTTGAACAAAAAAAATGAACCTAAAAAGATGTATTTCGAAAAATGCTTAATATTGGCATTTGGCCAAAGGGGTTGGTACACGGAAAAATATAAAATTTTGGAATTTTTTATTTACACCACAAATATATCCGATACACAATTAACGAATTATATTAACAATAAGAAGTGGTTATATAAGTTTTGAACAAAAACAATGCACCTAAAAAGATGTATTTCAAAAAATGCTTAATATTGGCATTTGGCCAAAGGGGTTAGAACACGCAAAAATATAGAATTTTGAAATTTTTTATTTACACCGCAAATATATCCGATACAAAATTAACGAATTATATTAACATTAAGAAGTGGTTATATGAGTTTTGAACAAAAAAATGCACCTAAAAAGATGTATTTCGGAAATTGCTCAATATTGGCATTCGGCCAAAGGGGTTAGTACACGGAAAAATCTAAAAATTTTCAATTTTTATTTACATCACAAATATATCCGATACACAATTAAGGAATTATATTAACAATAAGAAGCGGTTATATGAGTTTTAACCAAAAAAAAATGAACCTAAAAAGATGTATTCCGAAAAATGCTCAATATTGGCATTTGGCCAAATGGGTTAATGCACAGAAAATTATAAAATTTTGAAATATTTTATTTACACCACAAATATATACGATACACAATTAACGAAATATATTAACAATAAGAAGTGGTTATATGAGTTTTGAACAAAATAAATGCACCAAAAAAGATGCATTTCGAAAAATGCTCAATATTTTTATTCGGCCAAAGGGGTTAGTACACGGAAAAATATAAAATTTTTGAATTTTTTATTTACACCACAAATATATCCGATACACAATTAAGGAATTCTATTAACAATAAGAAGTGGTTATATGAGTTTTGAACAAAACATTGCACCTAAAAATATGTATTTCGGAAAATGCTCAATATTGGCAATTGGCCAAAGGGGTTGGTACACGAAAAAATATAAAATGTTGGAATTTTTTATTTACACCACAAATATATCCGATACATAATTAACGAATTATATTAACAATAAGAAGTAGTTATATGAGTTTTGAACAAAAACGATGCACCTAAAAAGATGTATTTCGGAAAATGCTCAATATTGGCATTCGGCCAAAGGGGTTAGTACACGGAAAAATCTAAAATTTTTGAATTTTAATTTACACCACAAATATATCGATACACAATTAACGAATTATATACTAACAATAAGAAATGGTTATATGAGTTTTGAACATAAAAAATGAACCTAAAAAGATGTATTTCGAAAAATGCTTAATATTGGCATTTGGCCAAAGGGGTTAGTACACGGAAAAATACAAAATTTTGGAATTTTTTATTTACACCACAAATATATCCGATACACAATTAACGAATTATATTAACAATAAGAAGTAGTTATATGAGTTTTGAACAAAAACGATGCACCTAAAAAGATGTATTTCGGAAAATGCTCAATATTGGCATTCGGCCAAAGGGGTTAGTACACGGAAAAATCTAAAATTTTTGAATTTTAATTTACACCACAAATATATCGATACACAATTAACGAATTATATACTAACAATAAGAAATGGTTATATGAGTTTTGAACAAAAAAAATGAACCTAAAAAGATGTATTTCAAAAAATGCTTAATATTGGCATTTGGCCAAAGGGGTTAGTACACGGAAAAATCTAAAATTTTTGAAATTTTATTTACACCACAAATATATCCGATACACAATTAACGAATTATATTAACAATAAGAAGTGGTTACTTGAGTTTTGAACAAAAAAAATGAACCTTAAAAGATGTATTTCAAAAAATGCTTAATATTGGCATTTGGCCAAAGGGGTTAGAACACGCAAAAATATAGAATTTTGAAATTTTTTATTTACACCGCAAATATATCCGATACAAAATTAACGAATTATATTAACATTAAGAAGTGGTTATATGAGTTTTGAACAAAAAAATGCACCTAAAAAGATGTATTTCGGAAATTGCTCAATATTGGCATTCGGCCAAAGGGGTTAGTACACGGAAAAATCTAAAAATTTTCAATTTTTATTTACATCACAAATATATCCGATACACAATTAAGGAATTATATTAACAATAAGAAGCGGTTATATGAGTTTTAACCAAAAAAAAATGAACCTAAAAAGATGTATTCCGAAAAATGCTCAATATTGGCATTTGGCCAAAGGGGTTAATGCACGGAAAATTATAAAATTTTGAAATATTTTATTTACACCACAAATATATACGATACACAATTAACGAAATATATTAACAATAAGAAGTGGTTATATGAGTTTTGAACAAAATAAATGCACCAAAAAAGATGCATTTCTAAAAATGCTCAATATTTTTATTCGGCCAAAGGGGTTAGTACACGGAAAAATATAAAATTTTTGAATTTTTTATTTACACCACAAATATATCCGATACACAATTAAGGAATTCTATTAACAATAAGAAGTGGTTATATGAGTTTTGAACAAAACATTGCACCTAAAAATATGTATTTCGGAAAATGCTCAATATTGGCAATTGGCCAAAGGGGTTGGTACACGAAAAAATATAAAATTTTGGAATTTTTTATTTACACCACAAATATATCCGATACATAATTAAGGAATTATTTTACGAATAAGAAGTGGTTATATTACTTTTGAACAAAAAAAATGAACCTAAAAAGATGTATTTCGAAAAATGAATAATATTGCCATTTGGCCAAAGGGGGTTACTACACGGAAAAATCTAAAATTTTTGAATTTTTATTTACACCATAAATATATCCGATACAGAATTAACAAATTAAATTAACAATAAGAAATGGTTATATGAGTTTTGAACAAAAAAAATGAACCTTAAAAGATGTATTTCGAAAAATGCTTAATATTGGCATTTGGCCAATGGGGTTAGTACATGGAAAAATATAAAATTTTGAAATTTTTAATTTACACCACAAATATATCCGATACACAATTAACGAATTATATTAACAATAAAAAGTGGTTATATGAGTTTTGAACAAAAAAATGCTCCTAAAAAGATGTATTTCGGAAAATGCTCAATATTGGCATTCGGCCAAAGGGGTTAGTACACGGAAAAATATAAAATTTTTGAATTTTTTATTTACACCACAAATATATCCGATACACAATTAACTAAATATATTAACAATAAGAAGTGGTTATATGAGTTTTTAACAAAACAAATGTACCCACAAAGATGTATTTCGGAAAATGCTCAATATTGTCATTCGGAGAAAGGGGTTAGTACACGGAAAAATCTAAAATTTTTGATTTTTTATTTACACCACAAATATATCCGATACACAATTAAGGAATTATATTAACAATAAGAAGTGGTTATATGAGTTTTGAACAAAACATTGCACCTAAAAATATGTATTTCGGAAAATGCTCAATATTGGCAATTGGCCAAAGGGGTTGGTACACGAAAAAATATAAAATTTTTGAATTTTTTACTTACACCAGAAATATATCCGATACACAATTAACGAATTATATTAACAATAAGAAGTAGTTATATGAGTTTTGAACAAAATAAATGCACCAAAAAAGATGCATTTCTAAAAATGCTCAATATTTTTATTCGGCCAAAGGGGTTAGTACACGGAAAAATCTAAAATTTTTGAATTTTAATTTACACCACAAATATATCGATACACAATTAACGAATTATATACTAACAATAAGAAATGGTTATATGAGTTTTGAACAAAAAAAATGAACCTAAAAAGATGTATTTCGAAAAATGCTTAATATTGGCATTTGGCCAAAGGGGTTAGTACACGGAAAAATCTAAAATTTTTGAATTTTTATTTACACCACAAATATATCCGATACACAATTAACGAATTATATTAACAATAAGAAGTGGTTACTTGAGTTTTGAACAAAAAAAATGAACCTTAAAAGATGTATTTCGAAAAATGCTTAATATTGGCATTTGGCCAAAGGGGTTAGAACACGCAAAAATATAGAATTTTGAAATTTTTTATTTACAACATAAATATATCCGATACAAAATTAACGAATTATATTAACATTAAGAAGTGGTTATATGAGTTTTGAACAAAAAAATGCACCTAAAAAGATGTATTTCGGAAATTGCTCAATATTGGCATTCGGCCAAAGGGGTTAGTACACGGAAAAATCTAAAAATTTTCAATTTTTATTTACATCACAAATATATCCGATACACAATTAAGGAATTATATTAACAATAAGAAGCGGTTATATGAGTTTTAACCAAAAAAAAATGAACCTAAAAAGATGTATTCCGAAAAATGCTCAATATTGGCATTTGGCCAAAGGGGTTAATGCACGGAAAATTATAAAATTTTAAAATATTTTATTTACACCACAAATATATACGATACACAATTAACGAAATATATTAACAATAAGAAGTGGTTATATAAGTTTTGAACAAAATAAATGCACCAAAAAAGATGCATTTCGAAAAATGCTCAATATTTTTATTCGGCCAAAGGGGTTAGTACACGGAAAAATATAAAATTTTTGAATTTTTTATTTACACCACAAATATATCTGATACACAATTAAGGAATTCCATTAACAATAAGAAGTGGTTATATGAGTTTTGAACAAAACATTGCACCTAAAAATATGTATTTCGGAAAATGCTCAATATTGGCAATTGGCCAAAGGGGTTGGTACACGAAAAAATATAAAATTTTGGAATTTTTTATTTACACCACAAATATATCCGATACATAATTAACGAATTATATTAACAATAAGAAGTAGTTATATGAGTTTTGAACAAAAACGATGCACCTAAAAAGATGTATTTCGGAAAATGCTCAATATTGGCATTCGGCCAAAGGGGTTAGTACACGGAAAAATCTAAAATTTTTGAATTTTAATTTACACCACAAATATATCTATACACAATTAACGAATTATATACTAACAATAAGAAATGGTTATATGAGTTTTGAACAAAAAAAATGAACCTAAAAAGATGTATTTCAAAAAATACTTAATATTGGCATTTGGCCAAAGGGGTTAGAACACGCAAAAATATAGAATTTTGAAATTTTTTATTTACACCGCAAATATATCCGATACAAAATTAACGAATTATATTAACATTAAGAAGTGGTTATATGAGTTTTGAACAAAAAAATGCACCTAAAAAAATGTATTTCGGAAATTGCTCAATATTGGCATTCGGCCAAAGGGGTTAGTACACGGAAAAATCTAAAAATTTTCAATTTTTATTTACATCACAAATATATCCGATACACAATTAAGGAATTATATTAACAATAAGAAGCGGTTATATGAGTTTTAACCAAAAAAAAATGAACCTAAAAAGATGTATTCCGAAAAATGCTCAATATTGGCATTTGGCCAAAGGGGTTAATGCACGGAAAATTATAAAATTTTGAAATATTTTATTTACACCACAAATATATACGATACACAATTAACGAAATATATTAACAATAAGAAGTGGTTATATGAGTTTTGAACAAAATAAATGCACCAAAAAAGATGCATTTCGAAAAATGCTCAATATTTTTATTCGGCCAAAGGGGTTAGTACACGGAAAAATATAAAATTTTTGAATTTTTTATTTACACCACAAATATATCCGATACACAATTAAGGAATTCTATTAACAATAAGAAGTGGTTATATGAGTTTTGAACAAAACATTGCACCTAAAAATATGTATTTCGGAAAATGCTCAATATTGGCAATTGGCCAAAGGGGTTGGTACACGAAAAAATATAAAATTTTTGAATTTTTTATTTACACCAGAAATATATCCGATACACAATTAACGAATTATATTAACAATAAGAAGTAGTTATATGAGTTTTGAACAAAAACGATGCACCTAAAAAGATGTATTTCGGAAAATGCTCAATATTGGCATTCGGCGAAAGGGGTTAGTACACGGAAAAATCTAAAATTTTTGAATTTTAATTTACACCACAAATATATCGATACACAATTAACGAATTATATACTAACAATAAGAAATGGTTATATGAGTTTTGAACAAAAAAAATGAACCTAAAAAGATGTATTTCGAAAAATGCTTAATATTGGCATTTGGCCAAAGGGGTTAGTACACGGAAAAATCTAAAATTTTTGAATTTTTATTTACACCACAAATATATCCGATACACAATTAACGAATTATATTAACAATAAGAAGTGTTTACTTGAGTTTTGAACAAAAAAAATGAACCTTAAAAGATGTATTTCAAAAAATGCTTAATATTGGCATTTGGCCAAAGGGGTTAGAACACGCAAAAATATAGAATTTTGAAATTTTTTATTTACACCGCAAATATATCCGATACAAAATTAACGAATTATATTAACATTAAGAAGTGGTTATATGAGTTTTGAACAAAAAAATGCACCTAAAAAGATGTATTTCGGAAATTGCTCAATATTGGCATTCGGACAAAGAGGTTAGTACACGGAAAAATATAAAATTTTTGAATTTTTTATTTACACCACAAATATATCCGATACACAATTAAGGAATTCTATTAACAATAAGAAGTGGTTATATGAGTTTTGAACAAAACATTGCACCTAAAAATATGTATTTCGGAAAATGCTCAATATTGGCAATTGGCCAAAGGGGTTGGTACACGAAAAAATATAAAATTTTGGAATTTTTTATTTACACCACAAATATATCCGATACATAATTAATGAATTATATTACCAATAAGAAGTGGTTATATTAGTTTTCAACAAAAAAAATGAACCTAAAAAGATGTATTTCGAAAAATGAATAATATTGCCATTTGGCCAAAGGGGGTTACTACACGGAAAAATCTAAAATTTTTGAATTTTTATTTACACCATAAATATATCCGATACAGAATTAACGAATTAAATTAACAATAAGAAATGGTTATATGAGTTTTGAACAAAAAAAATGAACCTTAAAAGATGTATTTGAGAAACTACAAATAGTGCTAGTATAACAAATGTGAATTCAAACAAGCAAACAAACAATACGCGGAAAGTAAATAACACACAGAAATTTTTAACGTGGTAAAACCCAAACTGGGAAACGTCCACGGTTGTCCTCGCGACAACAAAATAATCCACTAGATGAAAAGAGATGTACAAACCTATCAACTACCTGCACTCACTGCGAGTTGATACTCCTGGTTATCTCTAACACCTTGACTTCACCAGAGCACCTTGATGTACGCACAAGACACTCGACTTCTTGATGAACACACAAGAAGACTCGAAGCCGAATTCACAATAACTCTTGAAGATCACAAAGATATGAATTGAGAAAAGGGGGAAGAAAGGGAATTGAGTTCAATAGCAACAAACAATTTCAATATCACAAACCTAACCAAAACACATGAACAAGGAGAAGGATGGACGGCCAAAGAACTGTCTTGTTCTATGAAAGAGAAACCCTATTTATAGTTAGGGTTGAAAACCTAGAAAAATGGGCCGAAACTGTGCAAACCGACTTTGGACGTTCGTACGTCGATATGACGTTCGAACGTCGATACACAAAAATAAGCCTGCTGCCTAACATGACGTACGAACGCTCTAACTCGGTACGTACGTCTCCATACGAAAACACGTCTGCTGCCTACTTGGACGTACGAACGTCCTAATTGAGTACGTACGTCCTGACCAAAAGAAGTTTGCTGCTTCAGTGGACGTACGTACGTCCTAACCCGGTACGTACGTCCAGAACCCAATAACTTTTCCTGGACAGACCTAAGAGACACAAGGACACGAGACGACCATGCGTACATCTTGATTTTCCTAACAATGAATTCAAGGCGAGATAACCAAAGACACTTTGTCACAAATTGATGTCAAACCACTTCGTGCCGGTTTCAATCTCCCCCTTTGACATTGATTTTGTGACAAAAACCTATGACTCTAATAGCACTTATAAAACGTGCTTACAATCCCAAACCATGGCATTTATAAAACATGCCTACAAAAACACTCGAAATAGAAACACATAACAAGTCACCAATTCTTGTTATCCACCTTTAGGAAGATGCACCATCAGAGATCGAACGGAAGCAATCAAGGATTCAACAGAAGTTCCTTCGAGCAACTCCCCCATACTTCATGAGCTCCAAACTTCATGAGCAACTCCCCCATACATGTAGCATACCTGAAACATGACCCAAAAATAACCTAACAACAAGAAGACGATTGTTAGTAATTAGAGTCATAAATCTCCCCCTTTTTGTCACAACAAGTGAACAAAATAAACAAATAACCAAGAAAAAGAAATCAAAACCAAACAAAGAATACCAAACATATAAAATATAAAACGAACCCAACTTATTAAAAGTTCAGAAAGTCAACTAATAACCAAACAGAGAAATCCATAAACAGAAAAGCTAAAAACCACAAAAATAGAAAGGCTCGAATTAACGAATTCGAAAGACCCTTTCCCAATGACCTAGAGGAAGCTTGGAGAAGTAAGCCTCCGCACGAGCCGAAGGTCGATTCCACTGAGCAATCACATGATCATCATAATCCTCCAACCATTCACTCGTACAAAACAACTCCTCAATTCTGCTGTCCAAGCCACAGTCGGTAAGTGGAGCAGCAAGTCCAGGAACCTTCGGATAACCAACCAACTCCAAGATGTGATTTTGAAGATGTCCCGGTAATCTCTCCCAATGATTGACACGAACCAAACAAGGATTAAGAAAAGGTCGATGAATATAGTCATATCCATGAGGAACGCGACATAAACGACAAACCTTAGCATTGTTTTTGTACTCCATCACCATGAACGACACATAACCAACAGTCGGAACAAAAATTCCATGAAGTTCATATTCTGCCATAGAGGAATCTGAAGAACAAAGAGAGAACTAGCAAGAGATAAGAAGACACAATAAGAGTGAAAGAGAAAAAAAAAAAAGACTCCCTATTTATAAGAAAAATAGGAGGAAACATAACATGGGCCCAAAAAGGAAGGTCCATTACCTCAGAAAAATTTACTGCAAAACAAGGAAACCAACTTGAACTAACATGAAAATAGCAATATCCAAGAACATGTACAATACTAAAAAAATAGAAACAGACCAATATAGCAGTTAAATACAAAAGTAGGAAACCATAAAACCAACTACTCGGATTCCGAGGCACCATCACTCGGTTCACCATCACCCTCGTCCTCACTCTCTGAGTCATCACCATCACTCTCACCAGGAACAGGAGGCACCTCTTCCGGAAACGGAGGCAAGTCTGTGGGAGTGAAGTCCAGCTGTAGATGCCGCATCTGAGCAACATTCATCGCATGAATATCACTGATCATGACATCATGACGAGAGAGAATGACCCCAAACCGATCTAACCGAGCATCCATATGGTCCTGACGACGTCGGAGAGAGGAGACCCGAGCATCAATTGCTGCAACAGCCCAATTTCCCCTAGCAGAGGCTGGGATGGGTCGTCCAGACGTCAAGGCCCGATCAAAATCATCTTGGCGATCAAGAGCCCGGCCTCCCCAAATAAGATGATGCGTCAAACGCGCACCCACAGACTCAAAGGCAACCTTCCGAGGTTGACAACCTTTCTTAATGGCGTTGACCCAGTCATGGCCAACGAACCTTGGAGGGCTCACCTCCGTGTACTGTCCCTGAAAACCCAAGTGCCTGAGAATTGTCATAATAAAGCTAGGGAAAGGAAGAGTACCCTTAGCTGCATCAATTTGAAGCATCCGATTGTAGATGACCTCAGAAAGACTAATATGGTGCACCGACATACAAACCACCAATTTGACCATGTCGTCGGTCATTATTATCTTGTTGCCCTTGGTGGGGTAGATGTTGGAGTGAGCAACCATGTGGACAAGGATGGCGCTGTAGAACTTTGCATGATATCTCTCCGTGACCCCATCGATGAACATCCGCTGAACTTGATCGACAAGGTCAATCTGAATCTCATCCGGAATAGGCCATCGAACATGAACAGCACCTTCAGGAAGAAAATCATCGTCAATACCCAATGCCTCACGGATCACCTTCGGAGAAATAGTGTATCTCCGACCATCAATGAGGACCGAGAAACTCGAGCGATTCTGCGAAGGACTCTTCGTCTCATAGAATGCTATCGTATGCTCAACCGAGTACTTGGTGATTGGCTGAGCCACCCTTAGCCAATTCCGAGTCTCAAAGAACAATGCGATATTGCCAAGTTGAGAACCCCCGAGAGGAGTGGCAGCAATGTCTCCCAAGTCGAAGAAACGCTCGGGAACAATGGCCTTGGCTCGAGGATGAGCGCCAAGGGATGAGGGATGAGACGACAAACCCGGAGTGGAGCCTCTACCCCTAGGAGCGCGAGAAGAGGATGCCGCGTTGGAGGGAGTGGTGCGTGCGCGCTTGGAAGCCATTGTCTACACAATCACAACAGCAACCAAACCAAAAATGTAAGAAACAATGACAAAAAGAAACAGCAAGGTCATTGAGACATTTAATCAAACACTTGATGTGCAGAAACAATACACATGCTATCGACAACAATGAAGGAATCGTAAGCACCCAAACACATAGCAAAACATTAAGAAACAATAGAAACCAAGAACAAACCACCTCCCAAGGTCATTACCAACTAAACTGGCGGCAAGAGCGAGTATAGAAACACCAAGTCCCATGAAGGCAACAAACAAGCATACAAGCTTAACTAACAATATATGATAAAGCAAACCCAAATTATCAACAAGAACATGACAATAGAGAAGAGAAGAAGGAACAAAGGGAAACTTACAAGTGATTGGGAGTGAGGATAAGCAACAACTTTGCCGACTGACACACCGGAACAAAATGGTGACAAGTAAACGAAAACAAATGCAAGGAAGGGAAGAGTAGAAGAGGATCTCCTAATATGAGCAATGAAAACCAATATGGTAACTGCTTGTAGTGTGCCAAAGAAGAGGGAACACGATTTATATAACAGTTGGCCTATGGTTTAAAACAAAATTTGAATTTAAACAGCAAATGGGCCGGACTGTATCAGGGACGTTCGTACGTCCTACAGACGTTCGTACGTCGGGACAAAAGAAAAAAACATCTGCCAGACACTACGTTCGTACGCTATAATAACGTTCGTACGTTGGAAATAGATCTGCCCACCTCAACGTTCGGACGTCATCACAACGTTCGTACGACCCTTTTTTTTTTTTTTTTTTTTTGGTAAAAATAGGTAGAACCAACCTAACAGCTAGATAATAAACCACACAACCCCAAAAACAAAAATTGAGAGACATCACAAGAAAACACTTCTACGTATCATACGAATTCCAATTACAACCGAATATAGTTTAAACAAACCTCAACCACAAGAGAATGCAAAATCGAAGAACGACATCATACACCATGACATGGTAGTTACTAGAATGATGCAAGTATGTAGAAGAACCTGATAGACCAATACCAACCTCCGAAAACCAAACTAAAGACATGATCATAGAGAATATTGAAGGTCACTTGCAACTAGCCCAAAAACACACACTATTGTTTTTCTTCTTGTCCTTCAACTAGACAAATGCGAAAACCACTATTCATTAATTTTTTTTTTTTTTTTTTTTTTTTTTTTTTTGTTTATTGTGTAAACCATTGAAACAGATGCCATTCCCGTGTGGGAGTATGAAATATCTCCATCTTTTACCAGAACACGAGGGTAGGGTGTAGCCTACATCTTTTCGGCAAAAACACACTCAAGAAGTGCAATACCATGATAACGTGCAACACAAGAACTAACATCTCTTGAGTGCATCCGTCAGAGCATGACCCTCACAGCCCCAACGGGTTCTTAGCCAAATGAGTATGCTCTCAAGACATTCAAATGGCTGGGGATTTTGTGAGTCATTGACCACTTACAAGAGGTGAGAGAATAAAGAAAATAAAAACAACGATCATGAAAAAACAACCATGGAAGACTGGAGTTATACATGTATTGAAAATGTCAAGCCAACCACATTGAAATGCATCATGCAAGAAACTACCAATACGAAGAGAGTATAATGTAACCCTACAACTATGCATGACACAAAGACAGTTGAGAACGCCAAACTAGAAACATCTGTAAAATGAAATCCACACAATAGAGAGTGTAGTATGTCCTCAATACCAACAACAACAATAAATGACCAAACCTAAACATCCTAAACACAGACAGTTCCAATGAACACATTAGATATATGAATGCAGAAGAGGTGTAGTGACAATGAAGCAGTTATCAGATGAGCGACTACCAGATAACACCAAGATATGATTGGAATCAAAAACATCACACCTATTATCCTCAAACACAACCTTAAATTTAGCATCACACAACTGACTAATACTCAATAGATTGGACCTAAGACCCTTAACAAAAAGAAGCTCATGACTATTTAGCGATTCAACCTCAGAAAAGTTACCTTTACCTTCAACCGGAAGTAATTTACCATTACCAAACCTAACCTTACCTCCATAACCAAGAGTCAGGTTATCAATCAGAGTCTTATCACCTGTCATATGACGCGAACAACCGCTGTCAAGATACCATGATGAAGGCAATGGTTCAACCAAACGAGCCATGTGAGACACCATTTTCCTGGATGCATCCATACTCCTATCCCAGAAATGTGGTGGTGGAGTAGGCATGGGTGTTGCTTGAGGACGGTTCCCATAAGGAGAAGTTCTGGGTAAACCCCACGGAGCATAGCCATTCCACATGTATGGAGCCTGCATGGAGAAGGTGGAAGACTTGTTCCAATATGAGTTACCTGCAAAAGAAGGATGATGAGCAAGATACAAATTATTCCAACAAAAGGCAGAAGTGTGACCCATGCGACCACATGTTAGACATTTAAAGCCTTTGTGTCTAGAGTTCTTTTTCCGAACTTGCTTCACATGAGTAACCTTGGGTGGTGATACCACACTAGACACCTGCACAGGAGCAGGAGTAGCGACACTTGTTGGTCGCACAAAGGTAGTGCGGGAAGTGCTAGCAGTAGCAAGGGGAACAGAGGTGTCATAACCTAAACCAGATTTATCTGAATGGGATTTACCGATTCCCAACAGAGAGTTTAGATTAGCACTTGCTTTACCAAACCCAACCAATTGTTTGTTAGCAGCAAACAACTCAGCCTTTACTCTCTCATGCTCCAGTACAAGGGATCGATACCGTGTTTCAAGATCATTATTCAGTTTTTCCAGAGTGACAATACGCACTTGGAAATCCTCCTTTTCCTTCACAAATTCTTCCTTCAACATGTTGGAATCACCTGTAAGGTTGCATATATCCTGTCCAAGACTCTCTACCTGATCCTGCAAGACGGTGTTAGTTTTTTCAAGCAACTTTACTTGTTGCATAGAAAACTTATACATGTCACATAATTCACTAGTAGTAGCATGAACACCAGAATCAGAAACATTAATATCAGTAGAAGAGGATACAATACCTCCTGGATGTTCATCCAGGGATGCACTGAAGACCACATAATTTGAGACAACATTTGAGAGATTCCCATCATCATCATCATCTGAATCATCCCATGTTACTGTGAGATTCGCTTTGGAATTATCACCAGGTTTGCGATCGACCTTCTTATCACATTCATTTGCAAAGTGTCCATAATCACGACACTTGTAACATTGGACATCTTTACGATCAACTCGAGCTCTTCTCCCATCCACAGAGAACCGCTCAAAACCACGACTTCTAGGAGCATTTGAGGAATCAGGAAATCGCTTTCGAGGATCTCGATTCTGTTGATATTTCAGAATCTTCTGAAAGCTACGTGACAGGAACGCATAGTTATCATCCACATCCTGTTCTTCATCATCAGAAGGTCCTGTGGAAAGTTCTTTAGACGATGTAGCTTTGAATGCTACAGATTTGTTCTTCAAAGGTTCTTCCAAAGCCTGTTCCATCTCACATGTCCTTAGTTTCCCAGCAAGTGTCTCGATGGACATGTTCTTAATCACATTGCTCTCAGTGATGGCATCCTTACGTGAACGAAACCGAGGAGGCAAAGCACGCAATATCTTACGTACCACCTGTGTGTCAGTATATGCATGACCAATAGCCGCACTGCAGTTGATGATGTCTTGGAGACGAATAAAGAAATCATCAAAGGTCTCAGAATTATCCATCCGTAGATTCTCAAACTGAGATGTTAACAGTTCCAGCTTACTTTCTTTGACTGTTTCGTCACCTTCATGTGTACAGATAAGCCTGTTCCATGCATCTTTAGCCTCTTCACAGCCCTGCACCCTACGAAACTCACTAGCATTTAATGCCATGAAAATAGCATTGAGTGCCTTGTTGTTATAATTTGCCAACAACTTCTGTTCAGGCGTCCACTTTTCACGTGGCGTCAGTGATGTAACAGCAGTATCATCAGTACCTGTAGTAGTCAGAGGTTCTTTCCACCCTGTGACAACAGAAAGCCAGACTTCTTCTCCTAATGCTTGGAGATAAGCTCGCATACGTACTTTCCAATGACCAAAGTCCTTTCCACTGAATTGTGGAGGAAGACTTGAAGTAGCAGACTTGTGAGATTCCATAAAGCACTATTGATCGTTAGCGTGAGCCTTTACGCTCCTTAACCAGCCCCCAGCGACTGATACCAATTGAGAAACTACAAATAGTGCTAGTATAACAAATGTGAATTCAAACAAGCAAACAAACAATACGCGGAAAGTAAATAACACACAGAAATTTTTAACGTGGTAAAACCCAAACTGGGAAACGTCCACGGTTGTCCTCGCGACAACAAAATAATCCACTAGATGAAAAGAGATGTACAAACCTATCAACTACCTGCACTCACTGCGAGTTGATACTCCTGGTTATCTCTAACACCTTGACTTCACCAGAGCACCTTGATGTACGCACAAGACACTCGACTTCTTGATGAACACACAAGAAGACTCGAAGCCGAATTCACAATAACTCTTGAAGATCACAAAGATATGAATTGAGAAAAGGGGGAAGAAAGGGAATTGAGTTCAATAGCCACAAACAATTTCAATATCACAAACCTAACCAAAACACATGAACAAGGAGAAGGATGGACGGCCAAAGAACTGTCTTGTTCTATGAAAGAGAAACCCTATTTATACTTAGGGTTGAAAACCTAGAAAAATGGGCCGAAACTGTGCAAACCGACTTTGGACGTTCGTACGTCGATATGACGTTCGAACGTCGATACACAAAAATAAGCCTGCTGCCTAACATGACGTACGAACGCTCTAACTCGGTACGTACGTCTCCATACGGAAACACGTTGTCACGACCCTAATATCCAAAAATTGGCAAAAAGAGAGAATTTACAAAATTACCCTCAATAAGCCAATAAAAGGACAAAGGATCGGGACAGTAATCTAAATCACATTTGCACAAGGTAAAAATCCATAACCATTAAAGACAAATACTTCAACACAAATAACTTGAACTCCCAATAATTTTCATATATAATCCAAAAACTCCAAATATCGAATTACACAACTCCAATAATAAAATTTAACATCTTCTACGGAGGTATTGTCTTCCCCAATCAATAATAATCCAACAAATGAAATAAACTTGAGTAATCAACTAACAACGAATCAAAGAACTAAACCTACTGTGAAAGATAACTCCTGTAAATCTCAAACTCCCTCTCGAACAACTGGATCAGCCCGAGCCTCCTGGTGTTGCTCCCGATCGTACTCAACTTGCTGCTCTCCTCCGCCTACGCTCCATAAGGATACGTACCCACGTGCAAAACAAGCAACATGGGTCAGCAAACTATGCTGGTATGAGTGGACAAGGGTAGGGAACTCCATTCCCAAAAACAATCAAATAACAGACTCCGCGGTCTTTATATATATATCTCGTTTACAAGTAAATACTATATATTATATTAATACCTTACCTGAGCTGCACCTCCTATTAGGATAGATCGAGCCCTGCAAGAAATGTTAATTGACCTATCCTCCTGCAAAACTGTGTTAGTACAATAATATATAATACATGGCATCTCAAGTCTTCACATCATATCTCAATCACTACAAACAATCATTCGTAACCACACAACACTTCACAACCTATGCCCAATCACTAGTACACCTCCCACAGGATGCACTCCACACATTTGCCATACCCACACTGCACCAGTGTGCCTTGACCATGGTTAAGACCCTCTACGCGGAAACCAAAACCCAAGTGGGTGCTCACCTGCAAGCTTTGGCTAGCCTCGACGTATGCCTAACTCATGGCCTCTACTAGCTCCCTTGAGCTTTCTAATGTGGCGCCCAGACCAACCCCGAAGGCTATGAAGGTCTGTAGGGTCAGTTCCGCAGGCTAAGCCGTCTAGGAAATACCCAATAAAAATATATTCCAAGTGTCAACCCGCAGGCTAAGCCATCTAGGGTGATATCTAATCTTTTTCTGTAATCCTAATTCCACAGGTGCGGCAAATGTACTAATGGTTGGACGACTACTACGACCTCTAAACTATCAATCAATCAAACCACACTCGACAGTGAAATTACACATCAACTTCATATTCCAAATCCATTTTTCGTATTTTATTTCTATTATCCAAATTGATCATGGACCACCCATGGTGTCAGCCGTTCCAAGGTATTCCATAACAATTCAACTCCCAACATTTTCATTTCCTTACATAACAAATATATATTGCACTGCATATAAGAAACCAAATTGTAAAACCAATATCTCGGTAAAAGTGGATACTGTATTATCCCATTCAATATTCAGAAAGTTAACCTTTTGTAATATTTCCTTTTCCTCATATAAAATATGATCAATAGAAGATATAATTATAACAGAATAAAAAAAAAACGACGATACGGAGCAAAGCCAAGAGATGTATACAGCCATTTTCAAAATTTATTAATAATCCTTTACATATCTAATTTAATTCATATCTATAGTATATAGGTCGGTAATTCCATAAATCTTATGTATGTACAATATAGTCTGACTCCCACATTTGAACACAAGTATTACAGAGACTAATTAATCACTCTCACAACCACCTATCTAGATAAGCCAACTAGTGAATCGATTAAAAGCAAATGAGATTAGCCCACCCATGACTAACTAAACTCCATACACAGTAGTTATAAGTAGTCTTCTTCCTACCTTCTTTTTCAAAAAAAATAAATAGACTCACTGGTGATTCATATCACAAAACATTCTTATATGAAGAAAACAATCTCAAAGACTAGATTGTAATAAGGTAGAAAACTCAATGCACAGTATATGAATATCCTCAAGCACTATTATAATTTAACCAAAATAGATTTTTATTACTTTACACCCACTCACCTGCTATACCCACGCTACTGTTGATCTTCTTCCTCCTTTCAAACGTCTAAGCTCTGCAACTCTGTCACAATTTGCCGACACCAACACTGTTTCTAAACTCAGCAGCACCGCCACTCTCGATCTCTCTCTCTCTCTCTCGCTCGATCAATCGATTTGAGGTGTCGCCGCCACTCTCGAGCTCTCTCTCTCTCTCGCTCGCTGTTTATCGCACACCTTTCTCTACTTTTTTAAACAAACTAAGCAAACAAAACCCTTGATTAAATCTCTATATCATAGTGATTAAGTCGGCTGATCTAACGGTTTACAATTAATCCGATTTCGATCGTGTTTCCGAACTACAAGCAAATCTGTTCGTGGGTGTTTTCTCCAAGTTTAGGTTATTTAAACCATAGTCCACTACTTTACAGTAATTATGCTTAAACCCTTGGTCCAGGGACTTTAACCCAATTATTTTTAATTCCAAATTAAAATTAGCATAAAACACAAAAAGGGGGTTTTACACACGTCTGCTGCCTACTTGGACGTACGAACGTCCTAACTGAGTACGTACGTCCTGACCAAAAGAAGTTTGCTGCTTCAGTGGACGTACGTACGTCCTAACCCGGTACGTACGTCCAGAACCCAATAACTTTTCCTGGACAGACCTAAGAGACACAAGGACACGAGACGACCATGCGTACATCTTGATTTTCCTAACAATGAATTCAAGGCGAGATAACCAAAGACACTTTGTCACAAAATTGATGTCAAACCACTTCGTGCCGGTTTCAGTATTTCGAAAAATGCTTAATATTGGCATTTGGCCAATGGGGTTAGTATATGGAAAAATATAAAATTTTGAAATTTTTAATTTACACCACAAATATATCCGATACACAATTAACGAATTATATTAACAATAAAAAGTGGTTATATGAGTTTTGAACAAAAAAATGCTCCTAAAAAGATGTATTTCGGAAAATGCTCAATATTGGCATTCGGCCAAAGGGGTTAGTACACGGAAAAATATAAAATTTTTGAATTTTTCATTTACACCAGAAATATATCCGATACACAATTAACTAAATATATTAACAATAAGAAGTTGTTATATGAGTTTTTAACAAAACAAATGTACCTACAAAGATGTATTTCGGAAAATGCTCAATATTTGCATTCGGAGAAAGGGGTTAGTACACGGAAAAATCTAAAATTTTTGATTTTTTATTTACACCACAAATATATCGATACACAATTAACGAATTATATTAACAATAAGAAATGGTTATATGAGTTTTGAACAAAAAAAATGAACCTAAAAAGATGTATTTCGAAAAATGCTTAATATTGGCATTTGGCCAAAGGGGTTAGTACACGGAAAAATCTAAAATTTTTGAATTTTTATTTACACCACAAATATATCCGATACACAATTAACGAATTATATTAACAATAAGAAGTGGTTACTTGAGTTTTGAACAAAAAAAATGAACCTTAAAAGATGTATTTCGAAAAATGCTTAATATTGGCATTTGGCCAAAGGGGTTAGAACACGCAAAAATATAGAATTTTGAAATTTTTTATTTACACCACAAATATATCCGATACAAAATTAACGAATTATATTAACATTAAGAAGTGGTTATATGAGTTTTGAACAAAAAAATGCACCTAAAAAGATGTATTTCGGAAATTGCTCAATATTGGCATTCGGCCAAAGGGGTTAGTACACGGAAAAATCTAAAAATTTTTAATTTTTATTTACATCACAAATATATCCGATACACAATTAAGGAATTATATTAACAATAAGAAGCGGTTATATGAGTTTTAACCAAAAAAAAATGAACCTAAAAAGATGTATTCCGAAAAATGCTCAATATTGGCATTTGGCCAAAGGGGTTAATGCACGGAAAATTATAAAATTTTGAAATATTTTATTTACACCACAAATATATACGATACACAATTAACGAAATATATTAACAATAAGAAGTGGTTATATGAGTTTTGAACAAAATAAATGCACCAAAAAAGATGCATTTCGAAAAATGCTCAATATTTTTATTCGGCCAAAGGGGGTTAGTACACGGAAAAATATAAAATTTTTGAATTTTTTATTTACACCACAAATATATCCGATACACAATTAAGGAATTCTATTAACAATAAGAAGTGGTTATATGAGTTTTGAACAAAACATTGCACCTAAAAATATGTATTTCGGAAAATGCTCAATATTGGCAATTGGCCAAAGGGGTTGGTACACGAAAAAATATAAAATTTTGGAATTTTTTATTTACACCACAAATATATCCGATACATAATTAACGAATTATATTAACAATAAGAAGTAGTTATATGAGTTTTGAACAAAAACGATGCACCTAAAAAGATGTATTTCGGAAAATGCTCAATATTGGCATTCGGCCAAAGGGGTTAGTACACGGAAAAATCTAAAATTTTTGAATTTTAATTTACACCACAAATATATCGATACACAATTAACGAATTATATACCAACAATAAGAAATGGTTATATGAGTTTTGAACAAAAAAAATGAACCTAAAAAGATGTATTTCGAAAAATGCTTAATATTAGCATTTGGCCAAAGGGGTTAGTACACGGAAAAATATAAAATTTTGGAATTTTTTTATTTACACCACAAATATATCCGATACACAATTAACGAATTATATTAACAATAAGAAGTAGTTATATGAGTTTTGAACAAAAACGATGCACCTAAAAAGATGTATTTCGGAAAATGCTCAATATTGGCATTCGGCCAAAGGGGTACACGGAAAAATCTAAAATTTTTGAATTTTAATTTACACCACAAATATATCGATACACAATTAACGAATTATATACTAACAATAAGAAATGGTTATATGAGTTTTGAACAAAAAAAATGAACCTAAAAAGATGTATTTCGAAAAATGCTTAATATTGGCATTTGGCCAAAGGAGTTAGTACACGAAAAAATATAAAATTTTGGAATTTTTTATTTACACCACAAATATATCCGATACACAATTAACGAATTATATTAACAATAAGAAGTGGTTATATAAGTTTTGAACAAAAACAATGCACCTAAAAAGATGTATTTCGGAAAATGCTCAATATTGGCATTCGGCCAAAGGGGTTAGTACACGAAAAAATATAAAATTTTTGAATTTTTTATTTACACCAGAAATATATCCGATACACAATTAAGGAATTATATTAACAATAAGAAGTAGTTATATGAGTTTTGAACAAAAACGATGCACCTAAAAAGATGTATTTCGGAAAATGCTCAATATTGGCATTCGGCCAAAGGGGTTAGTACACGGAAAAATCTAAAATTTTTGAATTTTAATTTACACCACAAAGATATCGATACACAATTAACGAATTATATACTAACAATAAGAAATGGTTATATGAGTTTTGAACAAAAAAAATGAACCTAAAAAGATGTATTCCGAAAAATGCTCAATATTGGCATTTGGCCAAAGGGGTTAATGCACGGAAAATTATAAAATTTTGAAATATTTTATTTACACCACAAATATATACGATACACAATTAACGAAATATATTAACAATAAGAAGTGGTTATATGAGTTTTGAACAAAATAAATGCACCAAAAAAGATGCATTTCGAAAAATGCTCAATATTTTTATTCGGCCAAAGGGGTTAGTACACGGAAAAATATAAAATTTTTGAATTTTTTATTTACACCACAAATATATCCGATACACAATTAAGGAATTCTATTAACAATAAGAAGTGGTTATATGAGTTTTGAACAAAACATTGCACCTAAAAATATGTATTTCGGAAAATGCTCAATATTGGCAATTGGCCAAAGGGGTTGGTACACGAAAAAATATAAAATTTTGGAATTTTTTATTTACACCACAAATATATCCGATACATAATTAATGAATTATATTACCAATAAGAAGTGGTTATATTAGTTTTGAACAAAAAAAATGAACCTATAAAGATGTATTTCGAAAAATGAATAATATTGCCATTTGGCCAAAGGGGGTTATTACACGGAAAAATCTAAAATTTTTGAATTTTTATTTACACCATAAATATATCCGATACATAATTAACGAATTAAATTAACAATAAGAAATGGTTATATGAGTTTTGAACAAAAAAAATGTACCTTAAAAGATGTATTTCGAAAAATGCTTAATATTGGCATTTGGCCAATGGGGTTAGTACACGGAAAAATATAAAATTTTGGAATTTTTTATTTACACCACAAATATATCCGATACACAATTAACGAATTATATTAACAATAAGAAGTGGTTATATGAGTTTTGAACAAAAAAAATGAACCTAAAAAGATGTATTTCGAAAAATGAATAATATTGCCATTTGGCCAAAGGGGGTTATTACACGGAAAAATCTAAAATTTTTGAATTTTTATTTACACCATAAATATATCCGATACAGAATTAACGAATTAAATTAACAATAAGAAATGGTTATATGAGTTTTGAACAAAAAAAACGAACCTTAAAAGATGTATTTCGAAAAATGCTTAATATTGGCATTTGGCCAATGGGGTTAGTACATGGAAAAATATAAAATTTTGAAATTTTTAATTTACACCACAAATATATCCGATACACAATTAACGAATTATATTAACAATAAAAAGTGGTTATATGAGTTTTGAACAAAAAAATGCTCCTAAAAAGATGTATTTCGGAAAATGCTCAATATTGGCATTCGGCCAAAGGGGTTAGTACACGGAAAAATATAAAATTTTTGAATTTTTTATTTACACCACAAATATATCCGATACACAATTAACTAAATATATTAACAATAAGAAGTGGTTATATGAGTTTTTAACAAAACAAATGTACCTACAAAGATGTATTTCGGAAAATGCTCAATATTGGCATTCGGAGAAAGGGGTTAGTACACGGAAAAATCTAAAATTTTTGAATTTTTATTTACACCACAAATATATCGATACACAATTAACGAATTATATTAACAATAAGAAATGGTTATATGAGTTTTGAACAAAAAAAATGAACCAAAAAAGATGTATTTCGAAAAATGCTTAATATTGGCATTTGGTCAAAGGGTTTAGTACACGGAAAAATCTAAATTTTTTGAATTTTTATTTACACCAGAAATATATCCGATACACAATTAACGAATTATATTAACAATAAGAAGTGGTTATATGAGTTTTGAACAAAAAAAAGGAACCTAAAAAGATGCAATTCGGAAAATGCTTTATATTGGCATTTGGCCAAAGGGGTTGGTACCCGAAAAAATATAAAATTTTGGAATTTTTTATTTACACCACAAATATATCCGATACACAAATAACAAATTATATTAACAATAAGAAGTGGTTATATGAGTTTTGAACAAAAAAAAAATGAACCTAAAAAGATGTATATCGAAAAATGCTTAATATTGGCATTTGGCCAAAGGGGTTAGTACACGGAAAAATATAAAATTTTGGAATTTTTTATTTACACCACAAATATATCCGATACACAATTAACGAATTATATTAACAATAAGAAGTGGTTATATAAGTTTTGAACAAAAACAATGCACCTAAAAAGATGTATTTCGGAAAATGCTCAATATTGGCATTCGGCCAAAGGGGTTAGTACACGAAAAAATATAAAATTTTTGAATTTTTTATTTACACCAGAAATATATCCGATACATAATTAACGAATTATATTAACAATAAGAAGTAGTTATATGAGTTTTGAACAAAAACGATGCACCTAAAAAGATGTATTTCGGAAAATGCTCAATATTGGCATTCGGCCAAAGGGGTTAGTACACGGAAAAATCTAAAATTTTTGAATTTTAATTTACACCACAAATATATCGATACACAATTAACGAATTATATACTAACAATAAGAAATGGTTATATGAGTTTTGAACAAAAAAAATGAACCTAAAAAGATGTATTTCGAAAAATGCTTAATATTGGCATTTGGCCAAAGGGGTTAGTACACGGAAAAATCTAAAATTTTTGAATTTTTATTTACACCACAAATATATCCGATACACAATTAACGAATTATATTAACAATAAGAAGTGGTTACTTGAGTTTTGAACAAAAAAAATGAACCTTAAAAGATGTATTTCGAAAAATGCTTAATATTGGCATTTGGCCAAAGGGGTTAGAACACGCAAAAATATAGAATTTTGAAATTTTTTATTTACACCACAAATATATCCGATACAAAATTAACGAATTATATTAACATTAAGAAGTGGTTATATGAGTTTTGAACAAAAAAATGCACCTAAAAAGATGTATTTCGGAAATTGCTCAATATTGGCATTCGGCCAAAGGGGTACACGGAAAAATCTAAAAATTTTCAATTTTTATTTACATCACAAATATATCCGATACACAATTAAGGAATTATATTAACAATAAAAAGCGGTTATATGAGTTTTAAACAAAAAAAAATGAACCTAAAAAGATGTATTCCGAAAAATGCTCAATATTGGCATTTGGCCAAAGGGGTTAATGCACGGAAAATTATAAAATTTTGAAATATTTTATTTACACCACAAATATATACGATACACAATTAACGAAATATATTAACAATAAGAAGTGGTTATATGAGTTTTGAACAAAATAAATGCACCAAAAAAAGATGCATTTCGAAAAATGCTCAATATTTTTATTCGGCCAAAGGGGTTAGTACACGGAAAAATATAAAATTTTTGAATTTTTTATTTACACCACAAATATATCCGATACACAATTAAGGAATTCTATTAACAATAAGAAGTGGTTATATGAGTTTTGAACAAAACATTGCACCTAAAAATATGTATTTCGGAAAATGCTCAATATTGTCAATTGGCCAAAGGGGTTGGTACACGAAAAAATATAAAATTTTGGAATTTTTTATTTACACCACAAATATATCCGATACATAATTAATGAATTATATTACCAATAAGAAGTGGTTATATTAGTTTTGAACAAAAAAAATGAACCTAAAAAGATGTATTTCGAAAAATGAATAATATTGCCATTTGGCCAAAGGGGGTTACTACACGGAAAAATCTAAAATTTTTGAATTTTTATTTACACCATAAATATATCCGATACAGAATTAACGAATTAAATTAACAATAAGAAATGGTTATATGAGTTTTGAACAAAAAAAATGAACCTTAAAAGATGTATTTCGAAAAATGCTTAATATTGGCATTTGGCCAATGGGGTTAGTACGTGGAAAAATATAAAATTTTGAAATTTTTAATTTACACCACAAATATATCCGATACACAATTAACGAATTATATTAACAATAAAAAGTGGTTATATGAGTTTTGAACAAAAAAATGCTCCTAAAAAGATGTATTTCGGAAAATGCTCAATATTGGCATTCGGCCAAAGGGGTTAGTACACGGAAAAATATAAAATTTTTGAATTTTTTATTTACACCACAAATATATCCGATACACAATTAACTAAATATATTAACAATAAGAAGTGGTTATATGAGTTTTTAACAAAACAAATGTACCTACAAAGATGTATTTCGGAAAATGCTCAATATTGGCATTCGGAGAAAGGGGTTAGTACACGGAAAAATCTAAAATTTTTGAATTTTTATTTACACCACAAATATATCGATACACAATTAACGAATTATATTAACAATAAGAAATGGTTATATGAGTTTTGAACAAAAAAAATGAACCTAAAAAGATGTATTTCGAAAAATGCTTAATATTGGCATTTGGTCAAAGGGTTTAGTACACGGAAAAATCTAAATTTTTTGAATTTTTATTTACACCAGAAATATATCCGATACACAATTAACGAATTATATTAACAATAAGAAGTGGTTATATGAGTTTTGAACAAAAAAAAGGAACCTAAAAAGATGCAATTCGGAAAATGCTCTATATTGGCATTTGGCCAAAGGGGTTGGTACCCGAAAAAATATAAAATTTTGGAATTTTTTATTTACACCACAAATATATCCGATACACAAATAACAAATTATATTAACAATAAGAAGTGGTTATATGAGTTTTGAACAAAAAAAAATGAACCTAAAAAGATGTATATCGAAAAATGCTTAATATTGGCATTTGGCCAAAGGGGTTAGTACACGGAAAAATATAAAATTTTGGAATTTTTTATTTACACCACAAATATATCCGATACACAATTAACGAATTATATTAACAATAAGAAGTGGTTATATAAGTTTTGAACAAAAACAATGCACCTAAAAAGATGTATTTCGGAAAATGCTCAATATTGGCATTCGGCCAAAGGGGTTAGTACACGAAAAAATATAAAATTTTTGAATTGTTTATTTACACCAGAAATATATCCGATACACAATTAACGAATTATATTAACAATAAGAAGTAGTTATATGAGTTTTGAACAAAAACGATGCACCTAAAAAGATGTATTTCGGAAAATGCTCAATATTGGCATTCGGCCAAAGGGGTTAGTACACGGAAAAATCTAAAATTTTTGAATTTTAATTTACACCACAAATATATCGATACACAATTAACGAATTATATACTAACAATAAGAAATGGTTATATGAGTTTTGAACAAAAAAAATGAACCTAAAAAGATGTATTTCGAAAAATGCTTAATATTGGCATTTGGCCAAAGGGGTTAGTACACGGAAAAATCTAAAATTTTTGAATTTTTATTTACACCACAAATATATCCGATACACAATTAACGAATTATATTAACAATAAGAAGTGGTTACTTGAGTTTTGAACAAAAAAAATGAACCTTAAAAGATGTATTTCGAAAAATGCTTAATATTGGCATTTGGCCAAAGGGGTTAGAACACGCAAAAATATAGAATTTTGAAATTTTTTATTTACACCACAAATATATCCGATACAAAATTAACGAATTATATTAACATTAAGAAGTGGTTATATGAGTTTTGAACAAAAAAATGCACCTAAAAAGATGTATTTCGGAAATTGCTCAATATTGGCATTCGGCCAAAGGGGTTAGTACACGGAAAAATCTAAAAATTTTCAATTTTTATTTACATCACAAATATATCCGATACACAATTAACTAAATATATTAACAATAAGAAGTGGTTATATGAGTTTTTAACAAAACAAATGTACCTACAAAGATGTATTTCGGAAAATGCTCAATATTGGCATTCGGCCAAAGGGGTTAGTACACGGAAAAATATAAAATTTTTGAATTTTTTATTTACACCACAAATATATTCGATACACAATTAACTAAATATATTAACAATAAGAAGTGGTTATATGAGTTTTTAACAAAACAAATGTACCTACAAAGATGTATTTCGGAAAATGCTCAATATTGGCATTCGGCCAAAGGGGTTAGTACACGGAAAAATCTAAAATTTTTGAATTTTAATTTACACCACAAATATATCGATACACAATTAACGAATTATATACTAACAATAAGAAATGGTTATATGAGTTTTGAACAAAAAAAATGAACCTTAAAAGATGTATTTCGAAAAATGCTTAATATTGGCATTTGGCCAAAGGGGTTAGAACACGCAAAAATATAGAATTTTGAAATTTTTTATTTACACCACAAATATATCCGATACAAAATTAACGAATTATATTAACATTAAGAAGTGGTTATATGAGTTTTGAACAAAAAAATGCACCTAAAAAGATGTATTTCGGAAATTGCTCAATATTGGCATTCGGCCAAAGGGGTTAGTACACGGAAAAATCTAAAAATTTTCAATTTTTATTTACATCACAAATATATCCGATACACAATTAAGGAATTATATTAACAATAAAAAGCGGTTATATGAGTTTTAAACAAAAAAAAATGAACCTAAAAAGATGTATTCCGAAAAATGCTCAATATTGGCATTTGGCCAAAGGGGTTAATGCACGGAAAATTATAAAATTTTGAAATATTTTATTTACACCACAAATATATACGATACACAATTAATGAAATATATTAACAATAAGAAGTGGTTATATGAGTTTTGAACAAAATAAATGCACCAAAAAAGATGCATTTCGAAAAATGCTCAATATTTTTATTCGGCCAAAGGGGTTAGTACACGGAAAAATATAAAATTTTTGAATTTTATATTTACACCACAAATATATCCGATACACAATTAAGGAATTCTATTAACAATAAGAAGTGGTTATATGAGTTTTGAACAAAACATTGCACCTAAAAATATGTATTTCGGAAAATGCTCAATATTGTCAATTGGCCAAAGGGGTTGGTACACGAAAAAATATAAAATTTTGGAATTTTTTATTTACACCACAAATATATCCGATACATAATTAATGAATTATATTACCAATAAGAAGTGGTTATATTAGTTTTGAACAAAAAAAATGAACCTAAAAAGATGTATTTCGAAAAATGAATAATATTGCCATTTGGCCAAAGGGGGTTATTACACGGAAAAATCTAAAATTTTTGAATTTTTATTTACACCATAAATATATCCGATACAGAATTAACGAATTAAATTAACAATAAGAAATGGTTATATGAGTTTTGAACAAAAAAAATGAACCTTAAAAGATGTATTTCGAAAAATGCTTAATATTGGCATTTGGCCAATGGGGTTAGTACATGGAAAAATATAAAATTTTGAAATTTTTAATTTACACCACAAATATATCCGATACACAATTAACGAATTATATTAACAATAAAAAGTGGTTATATGAGTTTTGAACAAAAAAATGCTCCTAAAAAGATGTATTTCGGAAAATGCTCAATATTGGCATTCGGCCAAAGGGGTTAGTACACGGAAAAATATAAAATTTTTGAATTTTTTATTTACACCACAAATATATCCGATACACAATTAACTAAATATATTAACAATAAGAAGTGGTTATATGAGTTTTTAACAAAACAAATGTACCTACAAAGATGTATTTCGGAAAATGCTCAATATTGGCATTCGGAGAAAGGGGTTAGTACACGGAAAAATCTAAAATTTTTGAATTTTTATTTACACCACAAATATATCGATACACAATTAACGAATTATATTAACAATAAGAAATGGTTATATGAGTTTTGAACAAAAAAAATGAACCAAAAAAGATGTATTTCGAAAAATGCTTAATATTGGCATTTGGTCAAAGGGTTTAGTACACGGAAAAATATAAATTTTTTGAATTTTTATTTACACCAGAAATATATCCGATACACAATTAACGAATTATATTAACAATAAGAAGTGGTTATATGAGTTTTGAACAAAAAAAAGGAACCTAAAAAGATGTATATCGAAAAATGCTTAATATTGGCATTTGGCCAAAGGGGTTAGTACACGGAAAAATATAAAATTTTGGAATTTTTTATTTACACCACAAATATATCCGATACATAATTAACGAATTATATTAACAATAAGAAGTAGTTATATGAGTTTTGAACAAAAACGATGCACCTAAAAAGATGTATTTCAGAAAATGCTCAATATTGGCATTCGGCCAAAGGGGTTAGTACACGGAAAAATCTAAAATTTTTGAATTTTAATTTACATCACAAATATATCGATACACAATTAACGAATTATATACTAACAATAAGAAATGGTTATATGAGTTTTGAACAAAAAAAATGAACCTAAAAAGATATATTTCGAAAAATGCTTAATATTGGCATTTGGCCAAAGGGGTTAGTACACGGAAAAATATAAAATTTTGGAATTTTTTATTTACACCACAAATATATCCGATACACAATTAACGAATTATATTAACAATAAGAAGTAGTTATATGAGTTTTGAACAAAAACGATGCACCTAAAAAGATGTATTTCGGAAAATGCTCAATATTGGCATTCGGCCAAAGGGGTTAGTACACGGAAAAATCTAAAATTTTTGAATTTTAATTTACACCACAAATATATCGATACACAATTAACGAATTATATACTAACAATAAGAAATGGTTATATGAGTTTTGAACAAAAAAAATGAACCTAAAAAGATGTATTTCGAAAAATGCTTAATATTGGCATTTGGCCAAAGGGGTTAGTACACGGAAAAATATAAAATTTTGGAATTTTTTATTTACACCACAAATATATCCGATACACAATTAACGAATTATATTAACAATAAGAAGTGGTTATATAAGTTTTGAACAAAAACAATGCACCTAAAAAGATGTATTTCGGAAAATGCTCAATATTGGCATTCGGCCAAAGGGGTTAGTACACGAAAAAATATAAAATTTTTGTATTTTTTATTTACACCAGAAATATATCCGATACACAATTAAGGAATTATATTAACAATAAGAAGTAGTTATATGAGTTTTGAACAAAAACGATGCACCTAAAAAGATGTATTTCGGAAAATGCTCAATATTGGCATTCGGCCAAAGGGGTTAGTACACGGAAAAATCTAAAATTTTTGAATTTTAATTTACACCAAAAATATATCGATACACAATTAACGAATTATATACTAACAATAAGAAATGGTTATATGAGTTTTGAACAAAAAAAATGAACCTAAAAAGATGTATTCCGAAAAATGCTCAATATTGGCATTTGGCCAAAGGGGTTAATGCACGGAAAATTATAAAATTTTGAAATATTTTATTTACACCACAAATATATACGATACACAATTAACGAAATATATTAACAATAAGAAGTGGTTATATGAGTTTTGAACAAAATAAATGCACCAAAAAAGATGCATTTCGAAAAATGCTCAATATTTTTATTCGGCCAAAGGGGTTAGTACACGGAAAAATATAAAATTTTTGAATTTTTTATTTACACCACAAATATATCCGATACACAATTAAGGAATTCTATTAACAATAAGAAGTGGTTATATGAGTTTTGAACAAAACATTGCACCTAAAAATATGTATTTCGGAAAATGCTCAATATTGGCAATTGGCCAAAGGGGTTGGTACACGAAAAAATATAAAATTTTGGAATTTTTTATTTACACCACAAATATATCCGATACATAATTAATGAATTATATTACCAATAAGAAGTGGTTATATTAGTTTTGAACAAAAAAAATGAACCTAAAAAGATGTATTTCGAAAAATGAATAATATTGCCATTTGGCCAAAGGGGGTTACTACTAATTTTTATTTACACCATAAATATATCCGATACAGAATTAACGAATTAAATTAACAATACGAAATGGTTATATGAGTTTTGAACAAAAAAAATGAACCTTAAAAGATGTATTTCGAAAAATGCTTAATATTGGCATTTGGCCAATGGGGTTAGTACATGGAAAAATATAAAATTTTGAAATTTTTAATTTACACCACAAATATATCCGATACACAATTAACGAATTATATTAACAATAAAAAGTGGTTATATGAGTTTTGAACAAAAAAATGCTCCTAAAAAGATGTATTTCGGAAAATGCTCAATATTGGCATTCGGCCAAAGGGGTTAGTACACGGAAAAATATAAAATTTTTGAATTTTTTATTTACACCACAAATATATCCGATACACAATTAACTAAATATATTAACAATAAGAAGTGGTTATATGAGTTTTTAACAAAAAAAATGAACCTAAAAAGATGTATTTCGGAAAATGCTTAATATTGGCATTCGGCCAAAGGGGTTAGTACACGGAAAAATCTAAAATTTTTGAATTTTAATTTACACCACAAATATATCGATACACAATTAACGAATTATATACTAACAATAAGAAATGGTTATATGAGTTTTGAACAAAAAAAATGAACCTAAAAAGATGTATTTCGAAAAATGCTTAATATTGGCATTTGGCCAAAGGGGTTAGTACACGGAAAAATCTAAAATTTTTGAATTTTTATTTACACCACAAATATATCCGATACACAATTAACGAATTATATTAACAATAAGAAGTGGTTACTTGAGTTTTGAACAAAAAAAATGAACCTTAAAAGATGTATTTCGAAAAATGCTTAATATTGGCATTTGGCCAAAGGGGTTAGAACACGCAAAAATATAGAATTTTGAAATTTTTTATTTACACCACAAATATATCCGATACAAAATTAACGAATTATATTAACATTAAGAAGTGGTTATATGAGTTTTGAACAAAAAAATGCACCTAAAAAGATGTATTTCGGAAATTGCTCAATATTGGCATTCGGCCAAAGGGGTTAGTACACGGAAAAATCTAAAAATTTTCAATTTTTATTTACATCACAAATATATCCGATACACAATTAAGGAATTATATTAACAATAAGAAGCGGTTATATGAGTTTTAAACAAAAAAAAATGAACCTAAAAAGATGTATTCCGAAAAATGCTCAATATTGGCATTTGGCCAAAGGGGTTAATGCACGGAAAATTATAAAATTTTGAAATATTTTATTTACACCACAAATATATACGATACACAATTAACGAAATATATTAACAATAAGAAGTGGTTATATGAGTTTTGAACAAAATAAATGCACCAAAAAAGATGCATTTCGAAAAATGCTCAATATTTTTATTCGGCCAAAGGGGTTAGTACACGGAAAAATATAAAATTTTTGAATTTTTTATTTACACCACAAATATATCCGATACACAATTAAGGAATTCTATTAACAATAAGAAGTGGTTATATGAGTTTTGAACAAAACATTGCACCTAAAAATATGTATTTCGGAAAATGCTCAATATTGGCAATTGGCCAAAGGGGTTGGTACACGAAAAAATATAAAATTTTGGAATTTTTTATTTACACCACAAATATATCCGATACACAATTAACGAATTATATTAACAATAAGAAGTGGTTATATAAGTTTTGAACAAAAACAATGCACCTAAAAAGATGTATTTCGGAAAATGCTCAATATTGGCATTCGGCCAAAGGGGTTAGTACACGAAAAAATATAAAATTTTTGAATTTTTTATTTACACCAGAAATATATCCGATACACAATTAAGGAATTATATTAACAATAAGAAGTAGTTATATGAGTTTTGAACAAAAACGATGCACCTAAAAAGATGTATTTCGGAAAATGCTCAATATTGGCATTCGGCCAAAGGGGTTAGTAGACGGAAAAATCTAAAATTTTTGAAATTTTATTTACACCATAAATATATCCGATACAGAATTAACGAATTAAATTAACAATAAGAAATGGTTATATGAGTTTTGAACAAAAAAAATGAACCTTAAAAGATGTATTTCGAAAAATGCTTAATATTGGCATTTGGCCAATGGGGTTAGTACATGGAAAAATATAAAATTTTGAAATTTTTAATTTACACCACAAATATATCCGATACACAATTAACGAATTATATTAACAATAAAAAGTGGTTATATGAGTTTTGAACAAAAAAATGCTCCTAAAAAGATGTATTTCGGAAAATGCTCAATATTGGCATTCGGCCAAAGGGGTTAGTACACGGAAAAATATAAAATTTTTGAATTTTTTATTTACACCACAAATATATCCGATACACAATTAACTAAATATATTAACAATAAGAAGTGGTTATATGAGTTTTTAACAAAACAAATGTACCTACAAAGATGTATTTCGGAAAATGCTCAATATTGGCATTCGGAGAAAGGGGTTAGTACACGGAAAAGTCTAAATTTTTTGAATTTTTATTTACACCACAAACATATCGATACACAATTAACGAATTATATTAACAATAAGAAATGGTTATATGAGTTTTGAATAAAAAAAATGAACCTAAAAAGATGTATTTCGAAAAATGCTTAATATTGGCATTTGGTCAAAGGGTTTAGTACACGGAAAAATCTAAATTTTTTGAATTTTTATTTACACCACAAATATATCCGATACACAATTAACGAATTATATTAACAATAAGAAGTGGTTATCTGAGTTTTGAACAAAAAAAAGGAACCTAAAAAGATGCAATTCGGAAAATGCTCTATATTGGCATTTGGCCAAAGGGGTTGGTACCCGAAAAAATATAAAATTTTGGAATTTTTTATTTACACCACAAATATATCCGATACACAAATAACAAATTATATTAACAATAAGAAGTGGTTATATGAGTTTTGAACAAAAAAAAAATGAACCTAAAAAGATGTATATCGAAAAATGCTTAATATTGGCATTTGGCCAAAGGGGTTAGTACACGGAAAAATATAAAATTTTGGAATTTTTTATTTACACCACAAATATATCCGATACACAATTAACGAATTATATTAACAATAAGAAGTGGTTATATAAGTTTTGAACAAAAACAATGCACCTAAAAAGATGTATTTCGGAAAATGCTCAATATTGGCATTCGGCCAAAGGGGTTAGTACACGAAAAAATATAAAATTTTTGAATTTTTTATTTACACCAGAAATATATCCGATACATAATTAACGAATTATATTAACAATAAGAAGTAGTTATATGAGTTTTGAACAAAAACGATGCACCTAAAAAGATGTATTTCGGAAAATGCTCAATATTGGCATTCGGCCAAAGGGGTTAGTACACGGAAAAATCTAAAATTTTTGAATTTTAATTTACACCACAAATATATCGATACACAATTAACGAATTATATACTAACAATAAGAAATGGTTATATGAGTTTTGAACAAAAAAAATGAACCTAAAAAGATGTATTTCGAAAAATGCTTAATATTGGCATTTGGCCAAAGGGGTTAGTACACGGAAAAATCTAAAATTTTTGAATTTTTATTTACACCACAAATATATCCGATACACAATTAACGAATTATATTAACAATAAGAAGTGGTTACTTGAGTTTTGAACAAAAAAAATGAACCTTAAAAGATGTATTTCGAAAAATGCTTAATATTGGCATTTGGCCAAAGGGGTTAGAACACGCAAAAATATAGAATTTTGAAATTTTTTATTTACACCACAAATATATCCGATACAAAATTAACGAATTATATTAACATTAAGAAGTGGTTATATGAGTTTTGAACAAAAAAATGCACCTAAAAAGATGTATTTCGGAAATTGCTCAATATTGGCATTCGGCCAAAGGGGTTAGTACACGGAAAAATCTAAAAATTTTCAATTTTTATTTACATCACAAATATATCCGATACACAATTAAGGAATTATATTAACAATAAAAAGCGGTTATATGAGTTTTAAACAAAAAAAAATGAACCTAAAAAGATGTATTCCGAAAAATGCTCAATATTGGCATTTGGCCAAAGGGGTTAATGCACGGAAAATTATAAAATTTTGAAATATTTTATTTACACCACAAATATATACGATACACAATTAACGAAATATATTAACAATAAGAAGTGGTTATATGAGTTTTGAACAAAATAAATGCACCAAAAAAGATGCATTTCGAAAAATGCTCAATATTTTTATTCGGCCAAAGGGGTTAGTACACGGAAAAATATAAAATTTTTGAATTTTTTATTTACACCACAAATATATCCGATACACAATTAAGGAATTCTATTAACAATAAGAAGTGGTTATATGAGTTTTGAACAAAACATTGCACCTAAAAATATGTATTTCGGAAAATGCTCAATATTGTCAATTGGCCAAAGGGGTTGGTACACGAAAAAATATAAAATTTTGGAATTTTTTATTTACACCACAAATATATCCGATACATAATTAATGAATTATATTACCAATAAGAAGTGGTTATATTAGTTTTGAACAAAAAAAATGAACCTAAAAAGATGTATTTCGAAAAATGAATAATATTGCCATTTGGCCAAAGGGGGTTACTACACGGAAAAATCTAAAATTTTTGAATTTTTATTTACACCATAAATATATCCGATACAGAATTAACGAATTAAATTAACAATAAGAAATGGTTATATGAGTTTTGAACAAAAAAAATGAACCTTAAAAGATGTATTTCGAAAAATGCTTAATATTGGCATTTGGCCAATGGGGTTAGTACGTGGAAAAATATAAAATTTTGAAATTTTTAATTTACACCACAAATATATCCGATACACAATTAACGAATTATATTAACAATAAAAAGTGGTTATATGAGTTTTGAACAAAAAAATGCTCCTAAAAAGATGTATTTCGGAAAATGCTCAATATTGGCATTCGGCCAAAGGGGTTAGTACACGGAAAAATATAAAATTTTTGAATTTTTTATTTACACCACAAATATATCCGATACACAATTAACTAAATATATTAACAATAAGAAGTGGTTATATGAGTTTTTAACAAAACAAATGTACCTACAAAGATGTATTTCGGAAAATGCTCAATATTGGCATTCGGAGAAAGGGGTTAGTACACGGAAAAATATAAAATTTTTGAATTTTTATTTACACCACAAATATATCGATACACAATTAACGAATTATATTAACAATAAGAAATGGTTATATGAGTTTTGAACAAAAAAAATGAACCTAAAAAGATGTATTTCGAAAAATGCTTAATATTGGCATTTGGTCAAAGGGTTTAGTACACGGAAAAATCTAAATTTTTTGAATTTTTATTTACACCACAAATATATCCGATACACAATTAACGAATTATATTAACAATAAGAAGTCGTTATCTGAGTTTTGAACAAAAAAAAGGAACCTAAAAAGATGCAATTCGGAAAATGCTCTATATTGGCATTTGGCCAAAGGGGTTGGTACCCGAAAAAATATAAAATTTTGGAATTTTTTATTTACACCACAAATATATCCGATACACAAATAACAAATTATATTAACAATAAGAAGTGGTTATATGAGTTTTGAACAAAAAAAAAATGAACCTAAAAAGATGTTTATCGAAAAATGCTTAATATTGGCATTTGGACAAAGGGGTTAGTACACGGAAAAATATAAAATTTTGGAATTTTTTATTTACACCACAAATATATCCGATACATAATTAACGAATTATATTAACAATAAGAAGTAGTTATATGAGTTTTGAACAAAAACGATGCACCTAAAAAGATGTATTTCGGAAAATGCTCAATATTGGCATTCGGCCAAAGGGGTTAATACACGGAAAAATCTAAAATTTTTGAATTTTAATTTATATCACAAATATATCGATACACAATTAACGAATTATATACTAACAATAAGAAATGGTTATATGAGTTTTGAACAAAAAAAATGAACCTAAAAAGATATATTTCGAAAAATGCTTAATATTGGCATTTGGCCAAAGGGGTTAGTACACGGAAAAATATAAAATTTTGGAATTTTTTATTTACACCACAAATATATCCGATACACAATTAACGAATTATATTAACAATAAGAAGTAGTTATATGAGTTTTGAACAAAAACGATGCACCTAAAAAGATGTATTTCGGAAAATGCTCAATATTGGCATTCGGCCAAAGGGGTTAGTACACGGAAAAATCTAAAATTTTTGAATTTTAATTTACACCACAAATATATCGATACACAATTAACGAATTATATACTAACAATAAGAAAAGGTTATATGAGTTTTGAACAAAAAAAATGAACCTAAAAAGATGTATTTCGAAAAATGCTTAATATTGGCATTTGGCCAAAGAGGTTAGTACACGGAAAAATATAAAATTTTGGAATTTTTTATTTACACCACAAATATATCCGATACACAATTAACGAATTATATTAACAATAAGAAGTGGTTATATAAGTTTTGAACAAAAACAATGCACCTAAAAAGATGTATTTCGGAAAATGCTCAATATTGGCATTCGGCCAAAGGGGTTAGTACACGAAAAAATATAAAATTTTTGAATTTTTTATTTACACCAGAAATATATCCGATACACAATTAAGGAATTATATTAACAATAAGAAGTAGTTATATGAGTTTTGAACAAAAACGATGCACCTAAAAAGATGTATTTCGGAAAATGCTCAATATTGGCATTCGGCCAAAGGGGTTAGTACACGGAAAAATCTAAAATTTTTGAATTTTAATTTACACCACAAAGATATCGATACACAATTAACGAATTATATACTAACAATAAGAAATGGTTATATGAGTTTTGAACAAAAAAAATGAACCTAAAAAGATGTATTCCGAAAAATGCTCAATATTGGAATTTGGCCAAAGGGGTTAATGCACGGAAAATAATAAAATTTTGAAATATTTTATTTACACCACAAATATATACGATACACAATTAACGAAATATATTAACAATAAGAAGTGGTTATATGAGTTTTGAACAAAATAAATGCACCAAAAAAGATGCATTTCGAAAAATGCTCAATATTTTTATTCGGCCAAAGGGGTTAGTACACGGAAAAATATAAAATTTTTGAATTTTTTATTTACACAACAAATATATCCGATACACAATTAAGGAATTCTATTAACAATAAGAAGTGGTTATATGAGTTTTGAACAAAACATTGCACCTAAAAATATGTATTTCGGAAAATGCTCAATATTGGCAATTGGCCAAAGAGGTTGGTACACGAAAAAATATAAAATTTTGGAATTTTTTATTTACACCACAAATATATCCGATACATAATTAATGAATTATATTACCAATAAGAAGTGGTTATATTAGTTTTGAACAAAAAAAATGAACCTAAAAAGATGTATTTCGAAAAATGAATAATATTGCCATTTGGCCAAAGGGGGTTATTACACGGAAAAATCTAAAATTTTTGAATTTTTATTTACACCATAAATATATCCGATACAGAATTAACGAATTAAATTAACAATAAGAAATGGTTATATGAGTTTTGAACAAAAAAAATGAACCTTAAAAGATGTATTTCGAAAAATGCTTAATATTGGCATTTGGCCAATGGGGTTAGTACATGGAAAAATATAAAATTTTGAAATTTTTAATTTACACCACAAATATATCCGATACACAATTAACGAATTATATTAACAATAAAAAGTGGTTATATGAGTTTTGAACAAAAAAATGCTCCTAAAAAGATGTATTTCGGAAAATGCTCAATATTGGCATTCGGCCAAAGTGGTTAGTACACCGAAAAATATAAAATTTTTGAATTTTTTATTTACACCACAAATATATCCGATACACAATTAACTAAATATATTAACAATAAGAAGTTGTTATATGAGTTTTTAACAAAACAAATGTACCTACAAAGATGTATTTCGGAAAATGCTCAATATTGGCATTCGGAGAAAGGGGTTAGTACACGGAAAAATCTAAAATTTTTGAATTTTTATTTACACCACAAATATATCGATACACAATTAACGAATTATATTAACAATAAGAAATGGTTATATGAGTTTTGAACAAAAAAAATGAACCTAAAAAGATGTATTTCGAAAAATGCTTAATATTGGCATTTGGTCAAAGGGTTTAGTACACGGAAAAATCTAAATTTTTTGAATTTTTATTTACACCAGAAATATATCCGATACACAATTAACGAATTATATTAACAATAAGAAGTGGTTATATGAGTTTTGAACAAAAAAAAGGAACCTAAAAAGATGCAATTCGGAAAATGCTCTATATTGGCATTTGGCCAAAGGGGTTGGTACCCGAAAAAATATAAAATTTTGGAATTTTTTATTTACACCACAAATATATCCGATACACAAATAACAAATTATATTAACAATAAGAAGTGGTTATATGAGTTTTGAACAAAAAAAAAATGAACCTAAAAAGATGTATATCGAAAAATGCTTAATATTGGCATTTGGCCAAAGGGGTTAGTACACGGAAAAATATAAAATTTTGGAATTTTTTATTTACACCACAAATATATCCGATACACAATTAACGAATTATATTAACAATAAGAAGTGGTTATATAAGTTTTGAACAAAAACAATGCACCTAAAAAGACGTATTTCGAAAAATGCTCAATATTGGCATTCGGCCAAAGGGGTTAGTACACGAAAAAATATAAAATTGTTGAATTTTTTATTTACACCAGAAATATATCCGATACACAATTAATGAATTATATTAACAATAAGAAGTAGTTATATGAGTTTTGAACAAAAACGATGAACCTAAAAAGATGTATTTCGGAAAATGCTCAATATTGGCATTCGGCCAAAGGGGTTAGTACACGGAAAAATATAAAATTTTGGAATTTTTTATTTACACCACAAATATATCCGATACACAATTAACGAATTATATTAACAATAAGAAGTAGTTATATGAGTTTTGAACAAAAACGATGCACCTAAAAAGATGTATTTCGGAAAATGCTCAATATTGGCATTCGGCCAAAGGGGTTAATACACGGAAAAATCTAAAATTTTTGAATTTTAATTTACATCACAAATATATCGATACACAATTAACGAATTATATACTAACAATAAGAAATGGTTATATGAGTTTTGAACAAAAAAAATGAACCTAAAAAGATATATTTCGAAAAATGCTTAATATTGGCATTTGGCCAAAGGGGTTAGTACACGGAAAAATATAAAATTTTGGAATTTTTTATTTACACCACAAATATATCCGATACACAATTAACGAATTATATTAACAATAAGAAGTAGTTATATGAGTTTTGAACAAAAACGATGCACCTAAAAAGATGTATTTCGGAAAATGCTCAATATTGGCATTCGGCCAAAGGGGTTAGTACACGGAAAAATCTAAAATTTTTGAATTTTAATTTACACCACAAATATATCGATACACAATTAACGAATTATATACTAACAATAAGAAAAGGTTATATGAGTTTTGAACAAAAAAAATGAACCTAAAAAGATGTATTTCGAAAAATGCTTAATATTGGCATTTGGCCAAAGAGGTTAGTACACGGAAAAATATAAAATTTTGGAATTTTTTATTTACACCACAAATATATCCGATACACAATTAACGAATTATATTAACAATAAGAAGTGGTTATATAAGTTTTGAACAAAAACAATGCACCTAAAAAGATGTATTTCGGAAAATGCTCAATATTGGCATTCGGCCAAAGGGGTTAGTACACGAAAAAATATAAAATTTTTGAATTTTTTATTTACACCAGAAATATATCCGATACACAATTAAGGAATTATATTAACAATAAGAAGTAGTTATATGAGTTTTGAACAAAAACGATGCACCTAAAAAGATGTATTTCGGAAAATGCTCAATATTGGCATTCGGCCAAAGGGGTTAGTACACGGAAAAATCTAAAATTTTTGAATTTTAATTTACACCACAAAGATATCGATACACAATTAACGAATTATATACTAACAATAAGAAATGGTTATATGAGTTTTGAACAAAAAAAATGAACCTAAAAAGATGTATTCCGAAAAATGCTCAATATTGGCATTTGGCCAAAGGGGTTAATGCACGGAAAATAATAAAATTTTGAAATATTTTATTTACACCACAAATATATACGATACACAATTAACGAAATATATTAACAATAAGAAGTGGTTATATGAGTTTTGAACAAAATAAATGCACCAAAAAAGATGCATTTCGAAAAATGCTCAATATTTTTATTCGGCCAAAGGGGTTAGTACACGGAAAAATATAAAATTTTTGAATTTTTTATTTACACAACAAATATATCCGATACACAATTAAGGAATTCTATTAACAATAAGAAGTGGTTATATGAGTTTTGAACAAAACATTGCACCTAAAAATATGTATTTCGGAAAATGCTCAATATTGGCAATTGGCCAAAGGGGTTGGTACACGAAAAAATATAAAATTTTGGAATTTTTTATTTACACCACAAATATATCCGATACATAATTAATGAATTATATTACCAATAAGAAGTGGTTATATTAGTTTTGAACAAAAAAAATGAACCTAAAAAGATGTATTTCGAAAAATGAATAATATTGCCATTTGGCCAAAGGGGGTTATTACATGGAAAAATCTAAAATTTTTGAATTTTTATTTACACCATAAATATATCCGATACAGAATTAACGAATTAAATTAACAATAAGAAATGGTTATATGAGTTTTGAACAAAAAAAATGAACCTTAAAAGATGTATTTCGAAAAATGCTTAATATTGGCATTTGGCCAATGGGGTTAGTACATGGAAAAATATAAAATTTTGAAATTTTTAATTTACACCACAAATATATCCGATACACAATTAACGAATTATATTAACAATAAAAAGTGGTTATATGAGTTTTGAACAAAAAAATGCTCCTAAAAAGATGTATTTCGGAAAATGCTCAATATTGGCATTCGGCCAAAGGGGTTAGTACACCGAAAAATATAAAATTTTTGAATTTTTTATTTACACCACAAATATATCCGATACACAATTAACTAAATATATTAACAATAAGAAGTTGTTATATGAGTTTTTAACAAAACAAATGTACCTACAAAGATGTATTTCGGAAAATGCTCAATATTGGCATTCGGAGAAAGGGGTTAGTACACGGAAAAATCTAAAATTTTTGAATTTTTATTTACACCACAAATATATCGATACACAATTAACGAATTATATTAACAATAAGAAATGGTTATATGAGTTTTGAACAAAAAAAATGAACCTAAAAAGATGTATTTCGAAAAATTCTTAATATTGGCATTTGGTCAAAGGGTTTAGTACACGGAAAAATCTAAATTTTTTGAATTTTTATTTACACCAGAAATATATCCGATACACAATTAACGAATTATATTAACAATAAGAAGTGGTTATATGAGTTTTGAACAAAAAAAAGGAACCTAAAAAGATGCAATTCGGAAAATGCTCTATATTGGCATTTGGCCAAAGGGGTTGGTACCCGAAAAAATATAAAATTTTGGAATTTTTTATTTACACCACAAATATATCCGATACACAAATAACAAATTATATTAACAATAAGAAGTGGTTATATGAGTTTTGAACAAAAAAAAAATGAACCTAAAAAGATGTATATCGAAAAATGCTTAATATTGGCATTTGGCCAAAGGGGTTAGTACACGGAAAAATATAAAATTTTGGAATTTTTTATTTACACCACAAATATATCCGATACACAATTAACGAATTATATTAACAATAAGAAGTGGTTATATAAGTTTTGAACAAAAACAATGCACCTAAAAAGACGTATTTCGAAAAATGCTCAATATTGGCATTCGGCCAAAGGGGTTAGTACACGAAAAAATATAAAATTGTTGAATTTTTTATTTACACCAGAAATATATCCGATACACAATTAATGAATTATATTAACAATAAGAAGTAGTTATATGAGTTTTGAACAAAAACGATGAACCTAAAAAGATGTATTTCGGAAAATGCTCAATATTGGCATTCGGCCAAAGGGGTTAGTACACGGAAAAATCTAAAATTTTTGAATTTTAATTTACACCACAAATATATCGATACACAATTAACGAATTATATACTAACAATAAGAAATGGTTATATGAGTTTTGAACAAAAAAAATGAACCTAAAAAGATGTATTTCGAAAAATGCTTAATATTGGCATTTGGCCAAAGGGGTTAGTACACGGAAAAATCTAAAATTTTTGAATTTTTATTTACACCACAAATATATCCGATACACAATTAACGAATTATATTAACAATAAGAAGTGGTTACTTGAGTTTTGAACAAAAAAAATGAACCTTAAAAGATGTATTTCGAAAAATGCTTAATATTGGCATTTGGCCAAAGGGGTTAGACCACGCAAAAATATAGAATTTTGAAATTTTTTTTATTTACACCACAAATATATCCGATACAAAATTAACGAATTATATTAACATTAAGAAGTGGTTATATGAGTTTTGAACAAAAAAATGCACCTAAAAAGATGTATTTCGGAAATTGCTCAATATTTGCATTCGGCCAAAGGGGTTAGTACACGGAAAAATCTAAAAATTTTCAATTTTTATTTACATCACAAATATATCCGATACACAATTAAGGAATTATATTAACAATAAGAAGCGGTTATATGAGTTTTAAACAAAAAAAAATGAACCTAAAAAGATGTATTCCGAAAAATGCTCAATATTGGCATTTGGCCAAAGGGGTTAATGCACGGAAAATTATAAAATTTTAAAATATTTTATTTACACCACAAATATATACGATACACAATTAACGAAATATATTAACAATAAGAAGTGGTTATATGAGTTTTGAACAAAATAAATGCACCAAAAAGATGCATTTCCAAAAATGCTCAATATTTTTATTCGGCCAAAGGGGTTAGTACACGGAAAAATATAAAATTTTTGAATTTTTTATTTACACCACAAATATATCCGATACACAATTAAGGAATTCTATTAACAATAAGAAGTGGTTATATGAGTTTTGAACAAAACATTGCACCTAAAAATATGTATTTCGGAAAATGCTCAATATTGGCAATTGGCCAAAGGGGTTGGTACACGAAAAAATATAAAATTTTGGAATTTTTTATTTACACCACAAATATATCCGATACATAATTAATGAATTATATTACCAATAAGAAGTGGTTATATTAGTTTTGAACAAAAAAAATGAACCTAAAAAGATGTATTTCGAAAAATGAATAATATTGCCATTTGGCCAAAGGGGGTTAGTACATTGAAAAATATAAAAATTTGAAATTTTATTTACACCACAAATATATCCGATACACAATTACCGAATTATATTAACAATAAGAAATGGTTATCTGAGTTCTTAACAAAACAAATGTACCTACAAAGATGTATTTCGGAAAATGCTCAATATTGGCATTCGGAGAAAGGGGTTAGTACACGGAAAAATCTAAAATTTTTGAATTTTTATTTACACCACAAATATATCGATACACAATTAACGAATTATATTAACAATAAGAAATGGTTATATGAGTTTTGAACAAAAAAAATGAACCTAAAAAGATGTATTTCGAAAAATGCTTAATATTGGCATTTGGTCAAAGGGTTTAGTACACGGAAAAATCTAAATTTTTTGAATTTTTATTTACACCACAAATATATCCGATACACAATTAACGAATTATATTAACAATAAGAAATGGTTATCTGAGTTTTGAACAAAAAAAAGGAACCTAAAAAGATGCAATTCGGAAAATGCTCTATATTGGCATTTGGCCAAAGGGATTGGTACCCGAAAAAATATAAAATTTTAGAATTTTTTATTTACACCACAAATATATCCGATACACAATTAACAAATTATATTAACAATAAGAAGTGGTTATATGAGTTTTGAACAAAAAAAAAATGAACCTAAAAATATGTATATCGAAAAATGCTTAATATTGGCATTTGGCCAAAGGAGTTAGTACACGGAAAAATATAAAATTTTGGAATTTTTTATTTACACCACAAATATATCCGATACACAATTAACGAATTATATTAACAATAAGAAGTGGTTATATAAGTTTTGAACAAAAACAATGCACCTAAAAAGATGTATTTCGGAAAATACTCAATATTGGCATTCGGCCAAAGGGGTTAGTACACGGAAAAATCTAAAATTTTTGAATTTTAATTTACACCACAAATATATCGATACACAATTAACGAATTATATACTAACAATAAGAAATGGTTATATGAGTTTTGAACAAAAAAAATGAACCTAAAAAGATGTATTTCGAAAAATGCTTAATATTGGCATTTGGCCAAAGGGGTTAGTACACGGAAAAATCTAAAATTTTTGAATTTTTATTTACACCACAAATATATCCGATACACAATTAACGAATTATATTAACAATAAGAAGTGGTTACTTGAGTTTTAAACAAAAAAAATGAATCTTAAAAGATGTATTTCGAAAAATGCTTAATATTGGCATTTGGCCAAAGGGGTTAGTACACGCCAAAATATAGAATTTTGAAATTTTTTATTTACACCACAAATATATCCGATACAAAATTAACGAATTATATTAACATTAAGAAGTGGTTATATGAGTTTTGAACAAAAAAATGCACCTAAAAAGATGTATTTCGGAAATTGCTCAATATTGGCATTCGGCCAAAGGGGTTAGTACACGGAAAAATCTAAAATTTTTGAATTTTTATTTACACCACAAATATATCGATACAGAATTAACGAATTATATTAACAATAAGAAATGGTTATATGAGTTTTGAACAAAAAAAATGCTCCTAAAAAGATGTATTTCGAAAAATGCTTAATATTGGCATTTGGTCAAAGGGTTTAGTACACGGAAAAATCTAAATTTTTTGAATTTTTATTTACACCACAAATATATCCGATACACAATTAACGAATTATATTAACAATAAGAAGTGGTTATCTGAGTTTTGAACAAAAAAAAGGAACCTAAAAAGATGCAATTCGGAAAATGCTCTATATTGGCATTTGGCCAAAGGGGTTGGTACCCGAAAAAATATAAAATTTTGGAATTTTTTATTTACACCACAAATATATCCGATACACAATTAACAAATTATATTAACAATAAGAAGTGGTTATATGAGTTTTGAACAAAAAAAAAAATGAACCAAAAAAGATGTATTCCAAAAAATTCTCAATATTGGCATTTGGCCAAAGGGGTTATTGCACGGAAAATTATAAAATTTTGAAATATTTTATTTACACCACAAATATATACGATACACAATTAACGAAATATATTAACAATAAGAAGTGGTTATATGAGTTTTGAACAAAATAAATGCACCAAAAAAGATGCATTTCGAAAAATGCTCAATATTTTTATTCGGCCAAAGGGGTTAGTACACGAAAAAATATAAAATTTTTGAATTTTTTATTTACACCCCAAATATATCCGATACACAATTAAGGAATTCTATTAACAATAAGAAGTGGTTATATGAGTTTTGAACAAAACATTGCACCTAAAAATATGTATTTCGGAAAATGCTCAATATTGGCAATTGGCCAAAGGGGGTTGGTACACGAAAAAATATAAAATTTTGGAATTTTTTATTTACACCACAAATATATCCGATACATAATTAATGAATTATATTACCAATAAGAAGTGGTTATATTAGTTTTGAACAAAAAAAATGAACCTAAAAAGATGTATTTCGAAAAATGAATAATATTGCCATTTGGCCAAAGGGGGTTACTACACGGAAAAATCTAAAATTTTTGAATTTTTATTTACACCATAAATATATCCGATACAGAATTAACGAATTATATTAACAATAAGAAATGGTTATATGAGTTTTGAACAAAAAAAATGAACCTTAAAAGATGTATTTCGAAAAATGCTTAATATTGGCATTTGGCCAAAGGGGTTAGTACATGGAAAAATATAAAATTTCGAAATTTTTAATTTACACCACAAATATATCCGATAAACAATTAACGAATTATATTAACAATAAAAAGTGGTTATATGAGTTTTGAACAAAAAAATGCTCCTAAAAAGATGTATTTCGGAAAATGCTCAATATTGGCATTCGGCCAAAGGGGTTAGTACACGGAAAAATCTAAAATTTTTGAATTTTTATTTACATCACAAATATATCTGATACACAATTAACGAATTATATTAACAATAAGAGTGGTTATATGAGTTTTAAACAAAAATAATGAACCTCAAAGGATGTATTTCGTAAAATGCTCAATATTGGCATTTGGCCAAAAGGGTTAGTGCACGGAAAAATATAAAATTTTGAAATATTTTATTTACACCACAAATATATCCGATACACAATTAACGAAATATATTAACAATAAGAAGTGGCTATATCAGTTTTGCACCAAAAAAGATGCACTTCAAAAAATGCTCAATATTGGCATTCGGCCAAAGGGCTTGGTACCCGAAATAATATAAAATTTTGGAATTTTTTATTTACACCACAAATATATCCGATACACAATTAACAAATTATATTAACAATAAGAAGTGGTTATATGAGTTTTGAACAAAAAAAAATGAACCTAAAAAGATGTATATCGAAAAATGCTTAATATTGGCATTTGGCCAAAGGGGTTAGTACACGGAAAAATATAAAATTTTGGAATTTTTTATTTACACCACAAATATATCCGATACACAATTAACGAATTATATTAACAATAGGAAGTATTTATATAAGTTTTGAACAAAAACAATGCACCTAAAAAGATGTATTTCGGAAAATCCTCAATATTGGCATTCGGCCAAAGGGGTTAGTACACGGAAAAATATAAAATTTTTGAATTTTTTATTTACACCAGAAATATATCCGATACACAATTAACGAATTATATTAACAATAAGAAGTAGATATATGAGTTTTGAACAAAAACGATGCACCTAAAAAGATGTATTTTGGAAAATGCTCAATATTGGCATTCGGCCAAAGGGGTTAGTACTCGGAAAAATATAAAATTTTTGAATTTTTTATTTACACCAGAAATATATCCGATACACAATTAACGAATTATATTAACAATAAGAAGTACTTATATGAGTTTTGAACAAAAAAAATGAACCTAAAAAGATGTATATCGAAAAATGCTTAATATTGGCATTTGCCCAAATGGGTTAGTGCACGGAAAAATATAAAATTTTGAAATTTTTAATTTACACCACAAATATATCCGATACACAATTAACAAAATATATTAACAATAAGAAGTGGTTATTTGAGTTTTGAACAAAACAAATGCACTTAAAAAGATGTATTTCGGAAAATGCTCAATATTGGCATTCGGCCAAAGGGGTTAGTACACGGAAAAATCTAAAATTTTTGAATTTTAATTTACACCACAAATATATCGATACACAATTAACGAATTATATACTAACAATAAGAAATGGTTATATGAGTTTTGAACAAAAAAAATGAACCTAAAAATATGTATTTCGGAAAATGCTCAATATTGGCATTTGGCCAAACGAGTTGGTACACGAAAAAATATAAAATTTTGGAATTTTTTATTTACACCAAAAATATATCCGATACACAATTATTGAATTATATTACCAATAAGAAGTGGTTATATGAGTTTTGAACAAAAAAATGCACCTAAAAAGATGCATTTCGAAAATGCTCAATATTGGCATTCGGCCAAAGGGGTTAGTACACGGAATTTCTTATTTACACCACAAATATATCCGATACACAATTAAAGAATTATATTTACAATAAGAATTGGTTATATGAGTTTTGAACAAAAAAATGCACCTAAAAAGATGTATTTCGAAAAATGCTTAATATTGGCATTCGGCCAAAGGGGTTAGTACACGGAAAAATATAAAATTTTGAAATTTTTTATTTACACCACAAATATATCCGATACACAATTAACGAATTATATTAACATTAAGAAGTGGTTATATGAGTTTTGAACAAAACATTGCACCTAAAAATATGTATTTCGGAAAATGCTCAACATTGGCATTCGGCCAAAGGGGTTAGTACACGGAAAAATATAAAATTTTGGAATTTTTTATTTACACCACAAATATATCCGATACACAATTAACGAAATATATTAACAATAAGAAGTGGCTATATGAGTTTTGAACAAAAAAAATGCACCAAAAATGATGCACTTCAAAAAATGCTCAATATTGGCATTCGGCCAAAGGGGTTAGTACACAAAAAAATATAAAATTTTGGAATTTTTTATTTACACCACAAATATATCCGATACACAATTAACGAAATATATTAACAATAAGAAGTGGCTATATCAGTTTTGAACAAAAAAAATGCACCAAAAAAGATGCACTTCAAAAAATGCTCAATATTGGCATTCGGCCAAAGGGGTTGGTACACAAAAAAATATAAAATTTTGGAATTTTTTATTTACACCACAAATATATCTGATACACAATTAAAAAATTATATTAACAATAAGAAGTGGTTATATGAGTTTTGAACAAAAAAAAATGAACCTAAAAATATGTATATCGAAAAATGCTTAATATTGGCATTTGGCCAAAGGGGTTAGTACACGGAAAAATATAAAATTTTGGAATTTTTTATTTACACCACAAATATATCCGATACACAATTAACGAATTATATTAACAATAGGAAGTATTTATATAAGTTTTGAACAAAAACAATGCACCTAAAAAGATGTATTTCGGAAAATGCTCAATATTGGCATTCGGCCAAAGGGGTTAGTACACGGAAAAATACAAAATTTTTGAATTTTTTATTTACACCAGAAATATATCCGATACACAATTAACGAATTATATTAACAATAAGAAGTAGTTATATGAGTTTTGAACAAAAAAAATGAACCTAAAAAGATGTATATCGAAAAATGCTTAATATTGGCATTTGGCCAAAGGGGTTAGTGCACGGAAAAATATAAAATTTTGAAATTTTTAATTTACACCACAAATATATCCGATACACAATTAACGAAATATATTAACAATAAGAAGTGGTTATTTGAGTTTTGAACAAAACAAATGCACCTAAAAAGATGTATTTCGGAAAATGCTCAATATTGGCATTCGGCCAAAGGGGTTAGTACACGGAAAAATCTAAAATTTTTCAATTTTTATTTACACCACAAATATATACGATACACAATTAACGAAATATATTAACAATAAGAAGTGGTTATATGAGTTTTGAACAAAAAAGATGCATTTCGAAAAATGCTCAATATTTTCATTCTGCCAAAGGGGTTAGTACACGGAAAAATCTAAAATTTTTGAATTTATATTTACACCACAAATATATCCGATACACAATTAACGAATTATATTAACAATAAGAAGTGGTTACTTGAGTTTTGAACAAAAAAAATGAACCTTAAAAGATTTATTTCGAAAAATGCTTAATATTGGCATTTGGCCAAAGGGGTTAGTACACGCAAAAATATAGAATTTTGAAATTTTTTATTTACACCAGAAATATATCCGATACAAAATTAACGAATTATATTAACATTAAGAAGTGGTTATATGAGTTTTGAACAAAAAAATGCACCTAAAAAGATGTATTTCGGAAATTGCTCAATATTGGCATTTGGCCAAAGGGGTTAGTGCACGGAAAAATATAAAATTTTGAAATTTTTAATTTACACTACAAATATATCCGATACACAATTAACGAAATATATTAACAATAAGAAGTGGTTATTTGAGTTTTGAACAAAACAAATGCACCTAAAATGATGTATTTCGGAAATTGCTCAATATTGGCATTCGGCCAAAGGGGTTAGTACACGGAAAAATCTAAAATTTTTCAATTTTTATTTACACCACAAATATATACGATACACAATTAACGAATTATATTAACAATAAAAAGTGGTTATATGAGTTTTGAACAAAAAAATGCTCTTAAAAAGATGTATTTCGGAAAATGCTCAATATTGGCATTCGGCCAAAAGGGTTAATACACGGAAAAATATAATATTTTGAAATATTTTATTTACACCACAAATATATCCGATACACAATTAACGAAATATATTAACAATAAGAAGTGGCTATATCAGTTTTGAACAAAAAAAATGCACCAAAAAAGATGCACTTCAAAAAATGCTCAATATTGGCATTCGGCCAAAGGGGTTGGTACCCAAAAAAATATAAAATTTTGGAATTTTTTATTTACACCACAAATATATCAGATACACAATTAACAAATTATATTAACAATAAGAAGTGGTTATATGAGTTTTGAACAAAAAAAAATGAACCTAAAAATATGTATATCGAAAAATGCTTAATATTGGCATTTGGCCAAAGGGGTTAGTACACGGAAAAATATAAAATTTTGGAATTTTTTATTTACACCACAAATATATCCGATACACAATTAACGAATTATATTAACAATAGGAAGTATTTATATAAGTTTTGAACAAAAACAATGCACCTAAAAAGATGTATTTCGGAAAATGCTCAATATTGGCATTCGGCCAAAGGGGTTAGTACACGGAAAAATTAAAAAATTTTGAATTTTTTATTTACACCAGAAATATATCCGATACACAATTAACGAATTATATTAACAATAAGAAGTAGTTATATGAGTTTTGAACAAAAACGATGCACCTAAAAAGATGTATTTCGGAAAATGCTCAATATTGGCATTCGGCCAAAGGGGTTAGTACTCGGAAAAATATAAAATTTTTGAATTTTTTATTTACACCAGAAATATATCCGATACACAATTAACGAATTATATTAACAATAAGAAGTAGTTATATGAGTTTTGAACAAAAAAAATGAACCTAAAAAGATGTATATCGAAAAATGCTTAATATTGGCATTTGGCCAAAGGGGTTAGTGCACGGAAAAATATAAAATTTTGAAATTTTTAATTTACACCACAAATATATCCGATACACAATTAACGAAATATATTAACAATAAGAAGTGGTTATTTGAGTTTTGAACAAAACAAATGCACCTAAAAAGATGTATTTCGGAAAATGCTCAATATTGGCATTCGGCCAAAGGGGTTAGTACACGGAAAAATCTAAAATTTTTCAATTTTTATTTACACCACAAATATATACGATACACAATTAACGAAATATATTAACAATAAGAAGTGGTTATATGAGTTTTGAACAAAAAAGATGCATTTCGAAAAATGCTCAATATTTTCATTCTGCCAAAGGGGTTAGTACACGGAAAAATCTAAAATTTTTGAATTTATATTTACACCACAAATATATCCGATACACAATTAACGAATTATATTAACAATAAGAAGTGGTTACTTGAGTTTTGAACAAAAAAAATGAACCTTAAAAGATTTATTTCGAAAAATGCTTAATATTGGCATTTGGCCAAAGGGGTTAGTACACGCAAAAATATAGAATTTTGAAATTTTTTATTTACACCAGAAATATATCCGATACAAAATTAACGAATTATATTAACATTAAGAAGTGGTTATATGAGTTTTGAACAAAAAAATGCACCTAAAAAGATGTATTTCGGAAATTGCTCAATATTGGCATTCGGCCAAAGGGGTTAGTACACGGAAAAATCTAAAATTTTTCAATTTTTATTTACACCACAAATATATACGATAAACAATTAACGAAATATATTAACAATAAGAAGTGGTTATATGAGTTTTGAACAAAAAAGATGCATTTCGAAAAATGCTCAATATTTTCATTTTGCCAAAGGGGTTAGTACACGGAAAAATATAAAATTTTTGAATTTTTTATTTACACCACAAATATATCCGATACACAATTAAGGAATTCTATTAACAATAAGAAGTGGTTATATGAGTTTTGAACAAAACATTGCACCTAAAAATATGTATTTCGGAAAATGCTCAATATTGGCAATTGGCCAAAGGGGTTGTTGGTACACGAAAAAATATAAAATTTTGGAATTTTTTATTTACACTACAAATATATCCGATACACAATTAACGAAATATATTAACAATAAGAAGTGGTTATATGAGTTTTGAACAAAACAAATGCACCTAAAAAGATGTATTTCGGAAAATGCTCAATATTGGCATTCGGCCAAAGGGGTTAGTACACGGAAAAATCTAAAATTTTTGAATTTTAATTTACACCACAAATATATCGATACACAATTAACGAATTATATACTAACAATAAGAAATGGTTATATGAGTTTTGAACAAAAAAAATGAACCTAAAAATATGTATTTCGGAAAATGCTCAATATTGGCATTTGGCCAAACGAGTTGGTACACGAAAAAATATAAAATTTTGGAATTTTTTATTTACACCAAAAATATATCCGATACACAATTATTGAATTATATTACCAATAAGAAGTGGTTATATGAGTTTTGAACAAAAAAATGCACCTAAAAAGATGCATTTCGAAAATGCTCAATATTGGCATTCGGCCAAAGGGGTTAGTACACGGAATTTCTTATTTACACCACAAATATATCCGATACACAATTAAAGAATTATATTTACAATAAGAATTGGTTATATGAGTTTTGAACAAAAAAATGCACCTAAAAAGATGTATTTCGAAAAATGCTTAATATTGGCATTCGGCCAAAGGGGTTAGTACACGGAAAAATATAAAATTTTGAAATTTTTTATTTACACCACAAATATATCCGATACACAATTAACGAATTATATTAACATTAAGAAGTGGTTATATGAGTTTTGAACAAAACATTGCACCTAAAAATATGTATTTCGGAAAATGCTCAACATTGGCATTCGGCCAAAGGGGTTAGTACACGGAAAAATATAAAATTTTGGAATTTTTTATTTACACCACAAATATATCCGATACACAATTAACGAAATATATTAACAATAAGAAGTGGCTATATGAGTTTTGAACAAAAAAAATGCACCAAAAATGATGCACTTCAAAAAATGCTCAATATTGGCATTCGGCCAAAGGGGTTAGTACACAAAAAAATATAAAATTTTGGAATTTTTTATTTACACCACAAATATATCCGATACACAATTAACGAAATATATTAACAATAAGAAGTGGCTATATCAGTTTTGAACAAAAAAAATGCACCAAAAAAGATGCACTTCAAAAAATGCTCAATATTGGCATTCGGCCAAAGGGGTTGGTACACAAAAAAATATAAAATTTTGGAATTTTTTATTTACACCACAAATATATCTGATACACAATTAAAAAATTATATTAACAATAAGAAGTGGTTATATGAGTTTTGAACAAAAAAAAATGAACCTAAAAATATGTATATCGAAAAATGCTTAATATTGGCATTTGGCCAAAGGGGTTAGTACACGGAAAAATATAAAATTTTGGAATTTTTTATTTACACCACAAATATATCCGATACACAATTAACGAATTATATTAACAATAGGAAGTATTTATATAAGTTTTGAACAAAAACAATGCACCTAAAAAGATGTATTTCGGAAAATGCTCAATATTGGCATTCGGCCAAAGGGGTTAGTACACGGAAAAATACAAAATTTTTGAATTTTTTATTTACACCAGAAATATATCCGATACACAATTAACGAATTATATTAACAATAAGAAGTAGTTATATGAGTTTTGAACAAAAAAAATGAACCTAAAAAGATGTATATCGAAAAATGCTTAATATTGGCATTTGGCCAAAGGGGTTAGTGCACGGAAAAATATAAAATTTTGAAATTTTTAATTTACACCACAAATATATCCGATACACAATTAACGAAATATATTAACAATAAGAAGTGGTTATTTGAGTTTTGAACAAAACAAATGCACCTAAAAAGATGTATTTCGGAAAATGCTCAATATTGGCATTCGGCCAAAGGGGTTAGTACACAAAAAAATATAAAATTTTGGAATTTTTTATTTACACCACAAATATATCCGATACACAATTAACGAAATATATTAACAATAAGAAGTGGCTATATCAGTTTTGAACAAAAAAAATGCACCAAAAATGATGCACTTCAAAAAATGCTCAATATTGGCATTCGGCCAAAGGGGTTGGTACCCAAAAAAATATAAAATTTTGGAATTTTTTATTTACACCACAAATATATCTGATACACAATTAAAAAATTATATTAACAATAAGAAGTGGTTATATGAGTTTTGAACAAAAAAAAATGAACCTAAAAATATGTATATCGAAAAATGCTTAATATTGGCATTTGGCCAAAGGGGTTAGTACACGGAAAAATATAAAATTTTGGAATTTTTTATTTACACCACAAATATATCCGATACACAATTAACGAATTATATTAACAATAGGAAGTATTTATATAAGTTTTGAACAAAAACAATGCACCTAAAAAGATGTATTTCGGAAAATGCTCAATATTGGCATTCGGCCAAAGGGGTTAGTACACGGAAAAATACAAAATTTTTGAATTTTTTATTTACACCAGAAATATATCCGATACACAATTAACGAATTATATTAACAATAAGAAGTAGTTATATGAGTTTTGAACAAAAACGATGCACCTAAAAAGATGTATTTCGGAAAATGCTCAATATTGGCATTCGGCCAAAGAGGTTAGTACTCGGAAAAATATAAAATTTTTGAATTTTTTATTTACACCAGAAATATATCCGATACACAATTAACGAATTATATTAACAATAAGAAGTAGTTATATGAGTTTTGAACAAAAAAAATGAACCTAAAAAGATGTATATCGAAAAATGCTTAATATTGGCATTTGGCCAAAGGGGTTAGTGCACGGAAAAATATAAAATTTTGAAATTTTTAATTTACACCACAAATATATCCGATACACAATTAACGAAATATATTAACAATAAGAAGTGGTTATTTGAGTTTTGAACAAAAAAAATGCACCAAAAATGATGCACTTCAAAAAATGCTCAATATTGGCATTCGGCCAAAGGGGTTAGTACACAAAAAAATATAAAATTTTTGAATTTTTTATTTACACCACAAATATATCCGATACACAATTAACGAAGTATATTAATAATAAGAAGTGGTTATATGAGTTTTGAACAAAACATTGCACCTAAAAATATGTATTTCGGAAAATGCTCAATATTGGCATTTGGCCAAAAGGGTTGGTACACGAAAAAATATAAAATTTTGGAATTTTTTATTTACACCAAAATAATATCCGATACACAATTATTGAATTATATTACCAATAAGAAGTGGTTATATGAGTTTTGAACAAAAAAAATGCACCTAAAAAGATGCATTTCGAAAATGCTCAATATTGGCATTCGGCCAAAGGGGTTAGTACACGGAAAAATATAAAATCTTGGAATTTTTTATTTACACCACAAATATATCCGATACACAATTAACGAATTATATTAACAATAAAAAGTGGTTATATGAGTTTTGAACAAAAAAATGCTCCTAAAAAGATGTATTTCGGAAAATGGTCAATATTGGCATTCGGTCAAAGGGGTTAGTACACGAAAAAATCTAAAATTTTTGAATTTTTATTTACATCACAAATATATCTGATACACAATTAACGAATTATATTAACAATAAGAGTGGTTATATGAGTTTTAAACAAAAATAATGAACCTCAAAGGATGTATTTCGTAAAATGCTCAATATTGGCATTTGGCCAAAAGGGTTAGTGCACGGAAAAATATAATATTTTGAAATATTTTATTTACACCACAAATATATCCGACACACAATTAACGAAATATATTAACAATAAGAAGTGGCTATATCAGTTTTGAACAAAAAAAATGCACCAAAAAAGATGCACTTCAAAAAATGCTCAATATTGGCATTCGGCCAAAGGGGTTGGTACCCGAAAAAATATAAAATTTTTGAATTTTTTATTTACACCACAAATATATCTGATACACAATTAACAAATTATATTAACAATAAGAAGTGGTTATATGAGTTTTTAACAAAAAAAATGAACCTAAAATGATGTATTTCGAAAAATGCTTAATATTGGCATTTGGCCAAAGGGGTTAGTACACGGAAAAATATAAAATTTTGGAATTTTTTATTTACACCACAAATATATCCGATACACAATTAACGAATTATATTAACAATAGGAAGTATTTATATAAGTTTTGAACAAAAACAACGCACCTAAAAAGATGTATTTCGGAAAATGATCAATATTGGCATTCGGCCAAAGGGGTTAGTACACGGAAAAATATAAAATTTTTGAATTTTTTATTTTCACCAGAAATATATCCGATACACAATTAACGAATTATATTAACAATAAGAAGTAGTTATATGAGTTTTGAACAAAAACGATGCACCTAAAAAGATGTATTTCGGAAAATGCTCAATATTGGCATTCGGGCAAAGGGGTTAGTACTCGGAAAAATATAAAATTTTTGAATTTTTTATTTACACCAGAAATATATCCGATACACAATTAACGAATTATATTAACAATAAGAAGTAGTTATATGAGTTTTGAACAAAAAAAATGAACCTAAAAAGATGTATATCGAAAAATGCTTAATATTGGCATTTGGCCAAAGGGGTTAGTGCACGGAAAAATATAAAATTTTGAAATTTTTTATTTACACCAGAAATATATCCGATACAAAATTAACGAATTATATTAACATTAAGAAGTGGTTATATGAGTTTTGAACAAAAAAATGCACCTAAAAAGATGTATTTTGGAAATTGCTCAATATTGGCATTCGGCCAAAGGGGTTAGTACACGGAAAAATCTAAAATTTTTCAATTTTTATTTACACCACAAATATATACGATACACAATTAACGAAATATATTAACAATAAGAAGTGGTTATATGAGTTTTGAACAAAAAAGATGCATTTCGAAAAATGCTCAATATTTTCATTCTGCCAAAGGGGTGAGTACACGGAAAAATATAAAATTTTTGAATTTTTTATTTACACCACAAATATATCCGATACACAATTAAGGAATTCTATTAACAATAAGAAGTGGTTATATGAGTTTTGAACAAAACATTGCACCTAAAAATATGTATTTCGGAAAATGCTCAATATTGGCAATTGGCCAAAGGGATGGGTACACGAAAAAATATAAAATTTTGGAATTTTTTATTTACACTACAAATATATCCGATACACAATTAACGAAATATATTAACAATAAGAAGTGGTTATATGAGTTTTGAACAAAACAAATGCACCTAAAAAGATGTATTTCGGAAAATGCACAATATTGGCATTCGGCCAAAGGGGTTAGTACACGGAAAAATCTAAAATTTTTGAATTTTAATTTACACCACAAATATATCGATACACAATTAACGAATTATATACTAACAATAAGAAATGGTTATATGAGTTTTGAACAAAAAAAATGAACCTAAAAATATGTATTTCGGAAAATGCTCAATATTGGCATTTGGCCAAACGAGTTGGTACACGAAAAAATATAAAATTTTGGAATTTTTTATTTACACCAAAAATATATCCGATACACAATTATTGAATTATATTACCAATAAGAAGTGGTTATATGAGTTTTGAACAAAAAAATGCACCTAAAAAGATACATTTCGAAAATGCTCTATATTGGCATTCGGCCAAAGGGGTTAGTACACGGAATTTTTTATTTACACCACAAATATATCCGATACACAATTAAAGAATTATATTTACAATAAGAATTGGTTATATGAGTTTTGAACAAAAAAATGCACCGTAAAAGATGTATTTCGGAAAATGCTTAATATTGGCATTCGGCCAAAGCGGTTAGTACACGGAAAAATATAAAATTTTGAAATTTTTTATTTACACCACAAATATATCCGATACACAATTAACGAATTATAATAACATTAAGAAGTGGTTATATGAGTTTTGAACAAAACATTGCACCTAAAAATATGTATTTCGGAAAATGCTCAACATTGGCATTCGGCCAAAGGGGTTAGTACACGGAAAAATATAAAATTTTGGAATTTTTTATTTACACCACAAATATATCCGATACACAATTAACGAAATATATTAACAATAAGAAGTGGCTATATGAGTTTTGAACAAAAAAAATGCACCAAAAAAGATGCACTTCAAAAAATGCTCAATATTGGCATTCGGCCAAAGGGGTTAGTACACAAAAAAATATAAAATTTTTGAATTTTTTATTTACACCACAAATATATCCGATACACAATTAACGAAGTATATTAATAATAAGAAGTGGTTATATGAGTTTTGAACAAAACATTGCACCTAAAAATATGTATTTCGGAAAATGCTCAATATTGGCATTTGGCCAAAAGGGTTAGTACACGGAAAAATATAAAATCTTGAATTTTTTATTTACACCACAAATATATCCGATACACAATTAAAGAATTATATTTACAATAAGAATTGGTTATATGAGTTTTGAACAAAAAAATGCACCTAAAAAGATGTATTTCGGAAAATGCTTAATATTGGCATTTGGCCAAAGGGGTTAGTACACGGAAAAATATATAATTTTGAAATTTTTTATTTAGACCACAAATATATCCGATACACAATTAACGAATTATATTAACATTAAGAAGTGGTTATACGAGTTTTGAACAAAACATTGCACCTAAAAATATGTATTTCGGAAAATGCTCAATATTGGCATTTGGCCAAAGGGGTTGGTACCCGAAAAAATATAAAATTTTGGAATTTTTTATTTACACCACAAATATATTGGATACACAATTATTGAATTATATTACCAATAAGAAGTGGTTATATGAGTTTTGAACAAAAGAATGCACCTAAAAAGATGCATTTCGAAAAATGCTCAATATTGGCATTCGGCCAAAGGGGTTAGTACATGGAAAAATATAAAATTTTGGAATTTTTTATTTACACCACAAATATATCCGATACACAATTAACGAAATATATTAACAATAAGAAGTGGTTATATGAGTTTTGAACAAAAATAAAATCACCTAAAAAGATGCATATTGGAAAATGTTTTATATTGGCATTTGGCCAAAGGGGTTAGTACACGAAAAAATATAAGATTTTAGAATTTTTTATTTACTCCACAAATATATCCGATACACAATTAACGAATTATATTAACAATAAGAAGTGGTTATATGAATTTTGAACAAAACAAATGAGCCTAAAAAGATGCATTTCGAAAAATTCTCAATATTGGCACTCGGCCAAAGGGGTTAGTACACGGAAAAATATAAAATTTTAAAATTTTTTATTTACACCACAAATATATCCGATACAGAATTAACGAATTATATTAACATTAAGAAGTGGTTATATGAGTTTTGAACAAAAAAGTGCACCTAAAAAGATTTATTTCGAAAAATGCTCAATATTGGCATTCGGCCAAAGGGGTTAGTACACGGAAAAATCTAAAATTTTTGAATTTTTATTTACATCATAAATATATCCGACACATAATTAACGAATTATATTAACAATAAGAAGCGGTTATATGAGTTTTAAACAAAAAAAATGAACCTAAAATGATGTATTCCGAAAAGTGCTCAATATTGGCATTTGGGCAAAGGGGTTGGTACACGAAAAAATATAAAATTTTAGAATTTTTATTTACACCACAAATATATCCGATACACAATTAAAGAATTATATTACCAATAAGAAGTGGTTATATGAGTTTTGAACAAAAAAATGTACCTAAAAAAATGCATTTCGAAAAAAGCTCAATACACGAAAAAATTTAAAATTTTGAAATATTTTATTTACATCACAAATATATCCGATACACAATTAACGAAATATATGAACAATAAGAAGTGGTTATATGAGTTTTGAACAAAATAATTCACCCAAAAAATTCCAAAATTTGTGGTGTAAATAAAAAATTCCAAAATTTTATATTTTTCCGTGTACTAACCCCTTTCGCCAAATGCCAATATTGAGTATTTTCTGAAATACATCTTTTTAGGTGCATATTTTTGTTTAAAACTCATATAACCACTTGTTATGGGTAATATAATTCGTTAATTGTGTATCGGATATATTTGTGGTGTAAATAAAAAATTCCAAAATTTTATATTTTTTCGTGTACCAACCCCTTTGGCCAAATGCCAATATTGAGCATTTTTCGAAATACATCTTTTTAGGTGCATTTTTTTGTTCAAAACTCATATAACCACTTCTTATTGTTAATATAATTCGTTAATTGTGTATCAGATATATTTGTAGTGTAAATAAAAAATTCAAAAATTTTATATTTTTCCGTGTACTAACCCCTTTGGCAAAATGCCAATATTGAGCATTTTTCGAAATACATCATTTTAGGTTCATTTTTTTTGTTAAAAACTCATATAACCACTTCTTATTGTAAATATAATTCGTTAATTATGTATCGGATATATTTCTGGTGTAAATAAAAAATTCAAAAATTTTGTATTTTTTCGTGTACAAACCCCATTGGCCAAATGCCAATATTAAGCATTTTCCGAAATGCTTCTTTTTAGGTGCATATTTTTGTTCAAAACTCATATAACCACTTCTTATTGTTAATATATTTTGTTAATTGTGTATCAGATATATTTGTGGTGTAAATAAAAAATTCTAAAATTTTATATTTTTCTTGTACTAACCCCTTTGGCCGAATGCCAATATTGAGCATTTTTCAAAATGCTTATTTTTTGGTGAATGTTTTGTTCAAAACTCATATAACCACTTCTTATTGGTAATATAATTCGTTAATTATGTATCGGATATATTTTTGGAGAAAATAAAAAATTCCAAAATTTTATATTTTTCCGTGTACTAACTAGGGGTGGCAATCGTGTCGGGTCGTGTCGGGTTCGTGTCGGGTTGTAACAGGTTGGGGTGTTTTTCATCTAAACCCGGACCTTACCTGTTTACCTGTTTAACTGTTTTTTCTTAAACCCGGACCTGACCTGCTAATTAAACAGGTCTGGTCTGGCACAAAAATGCGGCCTTTAAAGCGGCCAAACCAAATAATTGTACACCATTATTATTATTATTATTATTATTATTATTATTATTATTATTATTATTATTATTATTATTATTATTATTATTATTATTATTATTATTATTAATTTTACTATTATCACCATTAACATCAACAACTGCTTTAACTTCATCAATCTAGATCTCAGTAGCAGCAGCAACAGAATCAACAGCAGCTACATTAGGAACAGCGTTACCATTATTGTTAGTCGACCACGAAGCAGCAACAACTTGAGCTACACCAATGTTGCTACAATTTCTCTGGGCTTTAATACTAAGTTGCCGGACAAAATTAGGAGGAAATCGAAAGATTAAAGAAGATGATAAACCACTATTAAATGAACCACAGATCGGAAATGAGTTCGTTTTTCCAGTAAATCGGTTACCGGTGGAGTTGAATTTCTCCGATCCGGTTGAGAAATCTGGATCTGATCTACATTCAAATGATGATGGTAAAACCCTAGCAAACCCTCCTGCAACTGCCATGGTTAAATCTTCTCTTTCTTCTTCTTCCTCTCTCTCTCTCTTTCTCTCTCTTTCTCTCTCTTCCCTTCCCTTAAGGTTGAAGAAAGAAGATCTTTTGTCCTTTTTATAGAGAAATGAAACTAACTATAGTGGTAGGCGAATCTAACTAGGGTTAAGTTTATACTTGGGGTTTTCTAACGGGTTTCGGGTCTGACCCGACCTGTTAATATTCGGACCTGAACCCGACCTGTATATTAAACAGGTTAACAGGTTCGGGTCAAAATGACCCGCCAACCCGATAAGGCTGAACCCAAACCTGTTTATATCGGGTCGGGTTCGTGTCGGGTTAACGGTTCTCGGGTCATTTTGCCAGCCCTAGTACTAACCCTTTGGCCAAATGCCAATGTTGAGCATTTTCTGAAATATATCTTTTTAGGTACATTGTTTTGTTCAAAACTCATATAATCACTTCTTATTGTTAATTAAATTCATTAATTGTGTATCGGATATATTTGTGGTGTAAATAAAAAATTCAAAAATTTTATATTTTTCCGTGTACTAACCCCTTTAGCCGAATGCCAATATTGAGCATTTTTTGAAATGCATCTTTTTAGGTGATTATTTTTGTTCAAAACTCATATAACCACTTCTAAATATATTTCGTTAATTGTGTATCAGATATATTTGTGGTGTAAATAAAAATGTCCTAAAATTTTATATTTTTTCGTGTACTAACCCCTTTGGCCGAATGCCAATATTGAGCACCTTCTAATTGTTAATATAATTCGTTAATTGTGTATCGGATATATTTGTGGTGTAAATAAAAAATTCCAAAATTTTAAATTTTTAGTGTACTAACAACCCCTTTTGCCAAATGCAAATATTGATCATTTTCCAAAATGCATCTTTTTTGGTGATTATTTTTGTTCAAAACTCATATAACCACTTCTTATTGTTAATATAATTCGTTAATTGTGTATCGGATATATTTATGGTGTAAATAAAAAATTCCAAAATTTTATATTTTTCCGAGTACTAACCCCTTTTTGCAGAATGCCAATATTGAGCATTTTCTGAAATGCATCTTTTTAGGTGCATTTTTTAATTCAAAACTCATATAACCACTTCTTTTTGTTAATATTTTTCGTTAATTGTGTATCGGATATATTTGTGGTGTAAATAAAAAATTCCAAAATTTTATATTTTTCAGTGTATTAACCCCTATGGCCGAATGCCAATATTGAGCATTTTCCAAAATACATCTTTTTAGGTGATTTTTTTTGTTCAAAACTCATATAACCACTTCTTATTGTTAATATATTTCGTTAATTGTGTATCGGATATATTTATGGTGTAAATAAAAAATTCCAAAATTTTATATTTTTCCGTGTACTAACCCCTTTTTGCCCAATGCCAATATTGAGCATTTTCCGAAATGCATCTTTTTAGGTGCATTTTTTTTATTCAAAACTCATATAACAACTTCTTATTGTTAATATATTTCGTTAATTGTGTATCGGATATATTTCTAGAGTAAATAAAAAATTTCAAAATTTTATATTTTTTCGTGTACTAACCCATTTTGGCCGAATGCCAATATTGAGCATTTTCCGAAATGCATTTTTTTAGGTGCATTTTTTTGTTCAAAACTCATATAACCACTTCTTATTGTTAATATAATTCGTTAATTGTGTATCAAATATATTTGTGGTGTATATAAAAAATTCTAAAATTTTATATTTTTCCGTGTACTAACCCCTTTGGCCAAATGCCAATATTGAGCATTTTCCGCAATGTATCTTTTTACGTGCATTTTTTGTTCAAAACTCATATAACCACTTCTTATTGTTAATATATTTTGTTAATCGTGTATCAGATATATTTGTTGTAACACCCATGAGTTGGTGTTAGTCCCACATTGCCAAGGAAGTGATTGTATTGGTAGTATATAGAGCTTAACCATACTCTAACTAATGTCAAGGCCTTTTAGAGTAAACCACATGGGTGGGCCCTGGTTCATAACCCTCTAATGCTGGTTATCCGTAGTGACTAAAGGGGTACAATATTGACATTAGCGAGCAGTATGGTGCTCGACGCACCGGGATGAGCGAGGACAAAATCCCAGGACTGTACTGAGTGTATTGCAGAGCCGATGACAGCTCTATTCTAAGGTAGTGGGATTGTAACACCCATGAGTTGGGGTTAGTCCCACATCGTCTAGAAAGTGGTTGTATTGGTAGTACATAGAGCTTAACTATACTCTAACTAATGTCCAGGCCTTTTGGGGTAAACCAGATGGGTGGACCCTAATCCAAAACCCTCTACTGCTGGATATCGGCAGTGACTAAAGGGAAACAATATTGACATTAGCGAGCGGTTTGGTGCTCGAAACGCACCGGGATGAGCGACGACGAAATCCCAGGGCGTTAGATTTGTAGTAGAAATAAAAAATTCTAAAATTTTATATTTTTCGGTGTACTAACCCCTTTGGCCAAATACCAATATTGAGCATTTTCCGAAATGCATCTTTTTAGGTGCATTTTTTAGTTCAAAACTCATATAACCACTTCTTCAAAAAATTTATATTTTTCCAGGTACTAACCCCTTTGGCCGAATGCCAATATTGAGCATTTTCCGAAATGCTTATTTTTAGGTGAATTCTTTTGTTCAAAACACATAACCACTTCTTATTGTTAATATATTTCGTTAGTTGTGTATCGGATATATTTATAGTGTAAATAAAATATTTAAAAATTTTATATTTTTCCGTATACTAACGCTTTTGGCCGAATGCCAATATAGAGCATTTTTCGAAATGCATCTTTTTAGGAGATTTTTTTTGTTCAAAACTCATATAACCACTTCTTATTGTTAATATAATTCGTTAATTGTGTATCGGATATATTTGTGGTGTAAATAAAAAAATTCCAAAATTTTATATTTTTCCGAGTACTAACCCCTTTTTGCCGAATGCCAATATTGAGCATTTTCCGAAATGCATCTTTTTAGGTGTATTTTTCTTATTCAAAACTCATATAACCACTTCTTATTGTTAATATATTTCGTTAATTGTGTATCGGATATATTTGTGATGTAAATAAAAAATTCCAAAATTTTATATTTTTCCGTGTACTAACCCCTTTCGCCAAATGCCAATATTGAGCATTTTCCGAAATACATCTTTTTAGGTGCATATTTTTATTCAAAACTCATATAACCACTTGTTATTGGTAATATAATTCGTTAATTGTGTATCGGATATATTTGTGGTGTAAATAAAAAATTCCAAAATTTTATATTTTTTCGTGTACCAACCCCTTTGGCCAAATGCCAATATTGAGCATTTTCCGAAATACATCTTTTTAGGTGCATTTTTTTGTTCAAAACTCATATAACCACTTCTTATTTTTAATATAATTCGTTAATTGTGTATCGTATATATTTGTAGTGTAAATAAAAAATTCAAAAATTTTATATTTTTCCGTGTACTAACCCCTTTGGCCGAATGCCAATATTGAGCATTTTTCGAAATGAATCTTTTTAGGTGCATTTGTTTTGTTCAAAACTCATATAACCACTTCTTATTGTTAATATATTTCGTTAATTGTGTATTTGATATATTTGTGGTGTAAATAAAAAATTTCAAAATTTTATATTTTTCCGTGTACTAACACCTTTGGCCAAAACTCTGAAGTCTAAGAAACAAAATTTATAACAAAATCCAAAGCGTGGAATTGGGTAAAAAAAAAAAAAGTCCTATTCCTTCTCTTTCGTCATTCGTCGTCATTCAATCTCACTTCTTCTTCCTCCCTTACTTTCAAGGATATCTCGTTTCTTTCTTTCTTTCGTTTGGAAACTTCTTTGGTATTTTTCAACTAATACACTCCATAATTGAATCAAATAATCGATATAATTGAAGAAAATGTGAGAGAAATTAGGTCAGAGGGATGATTGAGTTGAGAGAAGGAACCTGAAATTGGAAGGAAGAGAGTTCTTTGTTCCAAAGGGAGTGTCTTTGGCCAGCTTCCATTGAAGCCACTGTGGTTTGTTTCAACTGATCATAGATATAATTCGAAGGATTAGAAAGTGAATGAAGGTAATTTTTTTTAAATTTTTAGCAGTAAATTTTGCTGGACCAATAATCCAATGCATTTGAGCTGTGGATTCAAATTGAATAATACTTCCAATACTATAGCCTACATACTAAGAGTCTATATACCTTGGATATTTGTAACTTTATTCTATTGGACTGGTTGGTAGTTCATGGCTTTCTGGGTGCACACTACACCAGTTTGGCGGTCTGGGTGTTACCGCATACCTACATTGTCCCAAAACAAAAGTAATCATAAGATTTGATCAGGGACCACACTCCAAAGTCCAACCATTGTGATGGTTAACTTGCAAACCTCGCTTAGTTAACAAGTCTACAACTTTGTTAGCTTTGTGGTACACATGATTTACACTATAATTTATAAAATTTAAGTTTTTTTTACAGTCTTCCAAGAAATTTTTTAAATGCCATGCCCTAGTGCAAAAGTAGAGTTTGTTTTAATTTCCAATATGTGTAATCCCACCTCTGCAATCAGATTGTGTAGTCTATCTCTGAGGGCCCATAATTCTGCCATGTCAATTGACCACCTCCCAGGCTTCTTTGATATCCTGCAAAGAAAACACCATTACCATTTCTTATAACTGCCTCCATACCTGAGTTTTCTTTATTTGCTGCTTCGTCTACATTCAGTTTCCACCATCCACTTTGAGGTGGATACCATCTCACATATATTGTCTTAGGGTGTGTTTGTTTAAAATGCTGAATGCTGGATGCTGAACACTGAATTGCTGGAAAAGTTGTTTGGTTATCATTTTTAAGAAGTTCTGTTTTTGATTTGTTTGTTTATGCATAAGGGTGATTTTGACCATGTTACCCTATTATTGGAAAAGTATTTTGACAATACACAGTACCTTATCACATAACCCAAAAACCTAAAGTTGATTTGCACTCTGGTTGCGCAAGTTGACCATTCAGTGTTGTGCTTCAGATGAGAATGTTTCACCCTTAGCCAAAATATTTGTGTAACTACACTATATTGTTACGTCGTACAAACAGAAAAATATTCTAACAACAAAACTATACACGCCGATTTTTCTTCTAAAACATGATATTTAAAAAAAAAAATCTTAACCTTTTAAACGGCTCGTCTAAAAATTCTAAATTTTGGATATGGTACAACAGAAATCGTCATGAACAATGGAAAATATTTCAAAGTGAACAGACAAAGGAAAGATCCCTTACTAAGCAAACGAATCTGACTGTAATTTTTCTTCTAAAACATGACAATCACAAAAAAAAATCTGTAACTTTCAAACGACTCGTTTAAAAATTCCAAATTTTGGATATGATACAATAGAAATCGTCAGGAACCTATAGTAAAACTTTTAAAGTGATCAGACAAAAGAAAGTCTCCTTATTAAGCAAACGAATCTGACTATAACGTAATTTTTCTTGTAAAACATAACAACCACAAAAAAATCTGTAACTTTCAAACCGATCGTCTAAAAATTCTAAATTTTAGATATGATATAACAGAAATCTTCAGAAACTTATGGTAAAAATTTCAAAGTGATCAGACAAAGGAAAGGCCATTAACTAAGCCAATGAATCTGACTGTGATATTACTTAATGGTTATGGATGATAAAAATAATTTTTATAAGGGTAGAATTGTCTAAATAATACAACAAGCATTAAGAAGTTAAATTAAGCGTGAGATTTTCGCTGGGCCAAAATCGCTGAAATATTCCAATTAGTTCTTAATGCTTGTTCTAAACAAACAACTTAAAAAACACTTATTTCTGAATTTTAACCTGGTCCACCACTTAAGAAGCACTTAATGCTTAATGCTTAATGAAACAAACACTACCTTAGTCCCTTTGCCTTACAATGGTTTGAGAAAGTATGCTGAATATATTTTAGACCCTGAATTTGTTTAGAGCCATACAACACATTATTAGTAGTAAATGCATTCAAATCATCATACTGTGATTTTTTTTTTCCTTTTTCTTTCTTAAATCAGGCCTGATTCTGGAAAGGAAGGAGTTTTGCTGTTACATTTGACAGTGTGGTTGTAAAAATGTTACGGTGCCGATAGGTGCTGGGCGAAGCCATTTACTATGATTTTTTTTTCTTTTTCTTTCTTAAATCACGCCTGATTGTGGAAAGGAAGGAGTTTTGCTGTTACATTTGATAGTGTGGTTGTAAAAATGTTACGGTGCTGATAGGTGCCATCGGTTACTATGGGAGGAAGGGCAAACCTGCACCAACAAGAAATCTCTTTCCTGTTCCTATAGCGGACCAGCAACCAACAAAGAGGTTTATACCACAAGTGGGAATGTTCAAGTAACACAATAACGACAGGGATTTCACAAATAGTATTCTTATTCCGAAAAAAAAAATGCATACAATATAAATTATCCAAAACTGTAAAGATGGTGTATTTATTATATCTCCTCAGATCTTGAATTCAAAAGATGTAAACAAAAATTAAATCCTAAACATCTCTTCATGTTATGTACTGAACTATACACTTCTTTTACAAAGCCATTTGATGGATAGATAAAGCTCACTTGCAAGCAAAAACATACACTAATCTACTGGTTCAACCAAAGCAAGATCTGTTGGATCTCATTCGTTATACTTCTCTCAATATTGGCCAACCCTTTCTGAGAATGTCATTGATCTTAGCATCAATCTGCTTCTGGATCTTTGGCGGGCAAAGCTCTGCTGCATAACCATCTAATTTTGCTGCCAGGCTTGAACTTGTAAGCTCTTCTTCCGGCATGTTTCCAATCAATTGGAGAAGGAAGGGGTTTCGCTTGAGCTCAAACTTCTGCCAAGTTTCATAATGAAAGGGTGGTTAGAAATATATTACACTAAGCCGGGGGATGGGAGGGTGGCAAAGTACCCAATATCATAACTTCCTATACATCTTAATATTTGCCTAACAGAATCTACAATCTAAAATTACAGGCTCAACAAAATAACAAACACAAAGTCAAATGCAAATCCTTTATAGAAACTACACACTGAGAACAATGAAATATCAAGAAAGCGAATGAGCCTGTGGCTCAATGGTAGCACCCCTCTCACAAAGTGGAGAGGTTGTGGGTTCGAAACACGTCAACAGCTGATTGTTGATATAAGTTTCCACACGTAATTAAAGGGTAAGGGTCCCCTCAACCCTGCTTGCCAATAAAAAAAAAAAAAATCAAGAAATTACCTGATGTTCAGGCTCAGCAGGATAGAATGTTCCCAACTGTTGAATCTGTGTAGTCACAATACTATTCCTAGATTTTGTCTGTTCCCTTTCTTTACTTGCAGCTGCCAACCTCACCTCTTCAGTTCCATTAGTGAAAATTATTGACCTTACAATGAATCACATTTCACAGGTGAGTAGAGCTTGATTGGATCACCCACACACAAACACACAACGATAAAGTTTATTGAGATTCTACCTGTACTGGTTGCCTACATCAGGTCCTTGTCCAAAAACTTGCCTGGAATCATGACTAGACCAGAAAATGTCCAAAAGTTGCCTGAAATGAATCATTCTTGGATTATATTCAATCTGCACAGCAGAAACAACATCTTAGAACAATTCAAGTATATAATATATACTCAAGCAACAAAGAAAATAAAATAAAAGAGGACAAACATATTAAGAGAACCTACTGATTTGACCAAACTCCACAATACACACATGTATAAACATGCAGAAGGGTATACAACTTTAGAAACTTGCAGATGGAAGAATATATGACAGCTTTACATCTAAGCTTGAATTCAACCACAGGAATTAATATCTCAACTTAACTAGGAGTTAACAAAGTAGCACTTTATTTATATTTTAAGGTAAACGAGCAGTATATTCATTTCGAAAATTGCAAAGACTGAGTACAAATCCCTGGTCAAAGCAAAAGAAAATGAAAAACCCTAGCCAAGCCAATCTAATATCAAGGTTTTACTGTGTCAATTTGGAATTGATCCTTTCTGAACCTATTTATACAAGCAATGAAACACCACGGTATCCACTACCATGAACCATGTTTTATAATTCATCACAGAAGAAGTATATAAAGGACACCAAATAGAAATGTATAGGATTCTACTGGAGTCATGAAACAAACATGGGGTTTTATGAACAAATGTGATCCAGATGATCACAATGTGCTTAACTAAATGAAATGAGTACAAGTATCAAGTAAGTACCATATACACCATATTAAGTAATAGCCACTCCATAAAATCTAAAGTTTCTATGAACAATTTCAGAACAAAAAATGGGCACTTCGAATATAGATAGCTTCCTTAAAGTTGGAATTCTTCCTCAAACATTGATGAAAACATGGATATGAAATACAATTCCCACTGTTATCAGATGATAAGTAGAAAACATGACACAAGGTGAAATTTAATAGAATGGTGCTAACAGAAACGACATTTGGGCAAAGATGGAAGTTTGTTAGATCATTTGATTACTCGCTCTTAGCTTGGTTCCCTATTGCCCTCTCGTAATACCTACCATAATGATACTAAGATCACTACAGATGATCTCAGCTAACTGGGTTTACAAAAACTATCTCCTTTTTGCTAGCCTTGATCATATTCTAGGGACTAATTACACCGACCGAAGATTATTGTCATCAACCCAAATTCTCCTTTTAGTAGGCAGGGTAGGCAGTCTAATTTGCTCTCCCTAAAACAACTGTAATCATAATGTGTGGTCTATTATTGAGTGGATTAGGATGTCAAGGAGCTGAGAGAAACTACACATTATGCGATGTGTAGGTGAGCGAGTGAAAGAACCAGTATTAGTCCATCATATGGTCATCTCCAAACTGACAGCTGGTTTTATTTGGAGCAATAAAAAAAGCTTTTGATATTAATTATTGTCATTATTACTAATAGACTTGTTTTCCTGTGGCTTAGAATATCCTTATGTAGGTTTCAAGTAGGTTCAGGGCCATCCTTTTCTCTATCTTACTTATAAGTGGATTTGGAGAGTTCAGAACAACAATAATGTGCGGTGGTCGACCCCCCCCCCCCCCCTCCGGGATTCATTCTTGTGTTTCTAGTATGATAACACTGACTACGTATTCACATACATAAATTTCTGTGGAGAGCCTTTGTGCTTCCAGGTAGAAATATCCATAAATCATGTCTTTCTCATCTTATTCGAGTTTCGGTACAAAAGTTACTACTATGAGATTTTCCTTCCTGAAAAATATTAGAAAAACTTGTCCTCTTTGCTTTTATGAGGAAGTGCGGAACTTGTGGTTGGAGTTGAATAGTGAGGTATTCTCATTTAGAGGATGTTTAATTCTACACAAAAGGTGTTTCCGATCATAATTTTTTGTTTTATTGACAAATAAAATAGTGACTGTTTGAGTAATGTATACTTGCATTTTCATAAGGGGTGTCAAATCAATAAGATTTTTCGCGCAATAGTCAATACTTTCCAGATTGTAACATTTTGATGGGTCTATATTGCAAAATTCGAGCAATCTGTGGAAAAGATTAACTTCAAGACATTCAAGAATCTGGGTTTTAATCTTAATTAATTAAAATATAAACAATAATAAAAAAAGAAAAGAAAAATACCTGAACAGATTCAGCATGATCTCCCAAGCTTCTAAATTCAGGATTGATTTTAGAACCACCAGCATATCCAACAGTAGTCCTTACAACACCATTCAAACAACCAAACACAGCTTCAGATCTCCAAAAGCTTCCGAGAGCGAAAACCGCAGTTTTTAAAGGTGTTTGATAATTAGTACTTGTGGTGGATTGTTCTTTTGAATCTGGAAATATGATCATTCTTCTTCCATCTAAGGGTGATTGTTGTTGCAATCTAATGCTTGCAACTCCATCTGCCATTAAAATTGTTACTAGAACAATGATAAGTAACAAATTTTGCTTCCCGAACGAATGTTTCTTCTTCGTCGTCATTGAGATTAGATCACTTTCACACTGGTTTGTGAATAGAGTTTCTGGTGCTTGAACAGGCTGATTCAATCGAAAATTTACTCCATCATGATCATCATCAAAGCAATTCATAGTAGTAGAAGAAGAAGAGATACAGATAGATAGATCGAAGAGATCAAATTGAGTAAACCCTAGCATAGAAGAATGAATCGATTCGATTCGCGCACCTTTCCTAAAGAATAAGGTGTGGTTCGATTAGCACCGCGATTGTTAAATCGACGATTAGGTCCAGGACCAGATGAACCACGTCCTCCTCCTCCTCCTCCACCTCGTCCACCTCTGCTTCCACCACCTCCACCTCCACCAGATTTTTTGTTGTTCTTGATCAGATCTTCAAGTGACATATCCAAAGCACTAGACATCTTTACGAAGATGATGAAACCCTAGGAGAGAGAGAAAGATTGGGAAGAAAGAAAGATGATAATGATGATGGTGAAGATGAAGATGAAATCGTAAAAAATATCCGAGGGAGAATGAGACTTGAGAGAAAGAAGTTGCGGAGAATGACGATTTTTAGGGTTTTGTTTTACGGAATGGAAATGGATTATGTAATCTCTAATGGGTCTCCCATATATTGCCGACACATATGCAGATATGGCATACACGTAGGTGCCACCTACTTTCCCAACATTTTTTTTGCACGTCTCCTATACCTATATCAGAGCATTTCTAATGGGTCTCCCAAATATTGCCGACACATGGGACGATTTAGCATACACGTAGGTGCCACCTACTTTCCCATCACTTTTTTTTTCACGTCTCCTGTACCTATATCAGGGGTAACCCTAAGAGCATCTCTAATGGGTCTCCTATTTCCTAAAATTTAGGAAATCCCAAAATATCACGACCCTAACGCGTCTCCTATATTTTTAGCAGCCGGCTATCCACGTAGGATGTGGTGGGCCGGTCTGCAAAAACTTCGTCCAAAATCGAACCAGAGATAGGATTATAGATAATGGCAAAAATAACATCTTCCACGTTGGTTCAACCAGTGTGTAACTTTTTTTTTTTTTTTTTTAATTCCACGCTGGTCAAACCGGCGTGGAACCTTTTTTTTTTTTTTTTAATTCCACGCAGGTCTAACCAGCGTGGAACTATTTCCAACAAATTTATTTGTTCCACGCCAGTTTAACCAGCGTGGAACGAACGGCTATATCCACAACGGCTACCATCAACGGCTATAATCTCGAACGGATATAATTTCGACATCTATATAAACTCTTCATCAGAAGACTTAAAACTTTGTCCAAACTCTTCTTCAAACTTCATCAAAACTCTTTTCTTCATCAGAACTCTTTTCTCAAACATGGCTCCACGAACGTCTAATTTTAGTAAGGCAGAAGATATTGCTTTTTGTAAAGCTTGGGTGAAAATTTCTGAAGATGCTGTCGTCGGCGCTGGTCAACCCAAACAGGCATTTTGGGATAAAGTTTGGGAAGAATTTGTTCTACTCTCTAATGGAAATCCGAAGAAAAGGTCGCTCGATTCAATTATGTCGAAATGGGCGTAAATAAGTCCTGATTGTACCAAATTTTTGTGTCATATTAATCGAGAAGTCCGCATAAATAGATCTGGAACCAGTCAGGAAGACAAGGTATATTTTTAACTTTAATTTTTAGGGTTCTATGTTTTTAATTCTAATATTTTAATTCATAAATAGTTTATTTCTTAATTATTTTTTTTGAATTATATTTTTTTTAGTGGACAACTGCTCGTTCAGTCTACCAAACTGTGGAAGGGGAACCATTTAAATTTGGGCATTGCTATGAATATTTGCACACTTTTGCAAAGTGGATGGATTATGCTTCAGCAAGAACCCCTACGACTATTCAAAGAGAGAATGCATCTAAGAAGCAGAAATCAAACACAGACTCAGAGTTTACTGGTGCTTCAAACCTTTTTTTTTTTTCTAAATTTTATCTTCCACGCTGGTTGGACCAATCATACTTATTAATTGAAGCAATTGGCATGAAACATCTTAATTAAGAATTGGAAAGCACAGAATTTTTGTTGTTTTTTTTCCCCTGAAACCTGGACTGTGTTTACAGTCAGATTCGTTGGCTGAGTTTAAGGCCTTCCCCATGTCTGATCTCTATGAAAATTTGACCATATATTCCTGAGCATCTCTGCTAAAACCTATAAAAAATTTCGAATTTTTAGACAAGTCGTTTAAAGTTACAGATTTTATGATGAAGACTGGCATGTATAGTTTTGATTTTTTTTTTTGTTTTGTTTTTTTAGTAGTTGTTTGAAGTTTTTTTTTCTTACACTATTTGTTGTGGATAAATTGTTGTGGAATTTAATGATTTGAACTCAAAGAAATGCGTCATTTCTAGCTATAAACTAAGTGCTAGCTTTCGCCCATGTGTAACAACAAATGGTGAACAACGAGCACCAAGCTCTTTTGCCTAAAGCTTAGGAGGACTCCTTCACACAAGGTTTTTAATCCATCTCCCCGCCCTGCTGATCGGTTTGTTCAGTTGTAGTTTTTATCTTAAATGCGTCTTATTTGGTAATTTTTTTTTTTCACCAAATTTCTTTTCACCTTCTTTTTTTTTTTCACCTTTTGCTGGACCAATAATCCAATGCATTTGAGCTGTGTTTTCAAATTGAATAATACTTCCAATACTATAGCCTACATACTAAGAGTCTATATACCTTGGATATTTGTAACTTTATTCTATTGGACTGGTTGGTAGTTCATGGCTTTCTGGGTGCACACTACACCAGTTTAGCGGTCTGGGTGTTACCGCATACCTACATTGTCCCAAAACAAAAGTAATCCTAAGATTTGATCAGGGACCACACTCCAAAGTCCAACCATTGTGATGGTTAAGTTGCAAACCTCGCTTAGTTAACAAGTCTGCAACTTTGTTAGCTTTGTGGTACACATGATTTACACTATAATTTATAAAATTTAAGTTTTTTTTACAGTCTTCCAAGAAATTTTTTAAATGCCATGCCCTAGTGCAAAAAAACATTCTGCCAGAAATACGATGCTCTAGGTGTTCCTGGACCTTCTGGCCTAATTAAAGTGACATGTGCACTTCGCCTTCTCTGTTATGGGTGTCCAACTGATTCTCTTGATGAGTCAATCAAAATAGGTGAGCAAACTGCACTCAATTCTCTGAAGCATTTTTCTCAAACTGTTGTCGACATTTTTGAAAACGAGTATTTGAGGACACCCACTCCAGCTGATGTTGAAAGTCTGCTTGCTAAAGGAGCTCAACGAGGGTTTCCAGGTATGTTGGGATCCATTGATTGTATGCATTGGATTTGGAAGAACTGTCCTACAACAGAACATGGGCAACATATGGGACACCATAAGAAAGCTACAGTTATTTCGGAAGCTGTTGCGAATCATGAGCTTTGGATATGGCACGCCTTTTTTGGAACGACAGGGAATCAATTAAATTCAATAATTTGAATGCATTTACTAACAATAAGAAGTGGTTATATGAGTTTTGAACAAAAAAATACACCTAAAAAAATGCATTTCAGAAAATGCTCAATATTGGCATTTGGCCAAAATGGGTTAGTACACGAAAAAATATAAAATTTTGAAATTTTTTATTTACACCACAAATATATCCGATACACAATTAACGAATTATATTAACAATAAAAAGTGGGTATATGAGTTTTAAACAAAAAAATGCACATAAAAAGATATATTTCGGAAAATGCTCAATATTGGCATTTGGCCAAAGGGCTTAGTACACGATAAAATATAAAATTTGGGAATTTTTTATTTACACCACAAATATATCCGATACACAATTAATGAATTATATTACCAATAAGAAGTGGTTATATGAGTTTTGAACAAAAAAATGCACCTAAAAAGATGCATTTCAAAAAATGCTCAATATTTGCATTCGGCCAAAGGGGTTAGTACACGGAAAAATATAAAATTTTGGAATTTTTATTTACACCACAAATATATCCGATACACAATTAACGAAATATATTAACAATAGGAAGTGGTTATATGTGTTTGAACAAAAAAATATACCTAAAAATATGTTTTTCGGAAAATGCTCAATATTGGCATTTGGCCAAAGGGGTTTGTACACGAAAAAATACAAAATTTTGGAATTTTCTATTTACACCACAAATATATCCGATACACAATTAACGAATTATATTTATAATAAGAAGTGGTTATATGAGTTTTAAACAAAATAAATCACCTAAAAAGATGCATTTCGAAAAATGCTCAATATTCGCATTCGGCTAAAGGGGTTAGGACAAGGAAAAATATAAAATTTTTGAATTTTTTATTTACACCACAAATATATCCGATACACAATTAACGAAATATATTAACAATAAGAAGTGGTTATATGAGTTTTGAACAAAACAAATGCACCTAAAAAGATGCATTTCGAAAAATGCTCAATATTGGCATTCGGCCAAAGGGGTACACGGAAAAATATAAAATTTTCAAATTTTTTATTTACACCACAAATATATCCGATACATAATTAACAAATTATATTAACAATAAGAAGTGGTTATATGAGTTTTGAACAAAACAATGCACCTAAAAATATGTATTTCGAAAAATGCTCAATATTGGCATTTGGCCAAAGGGGTTGGTACACAAAAAAATATAAAATTTTGAAATTTTTTTATTTACACCACAAATATATCCGATACACAATTAATGAATTATATTACCAATAAGAAGTGGTTATATGAGTTTTGAACAAAAAAATGCACCTAAAAAGATGCATTTCGAAAAATGCTCAATATTGGCATTCGGCCAAAAGGGTTAGTACACGGAAAAATATAAAATTTTTGAATTTTTAATTTACACCACAAATATATCCGATACCCAATTAACGAATTATATTAACAATAAGAAGTGGTTATATGAGTTTTAAAAAAAAAATGCACCTTAAAATATGTATTTCGGAAAATGCTCAATATTGGCATTTGGCCAAAGGGGTTGGTACACGAAAAAATACAAAATTTTAGAATTTTTTATTTACACCACAAATATATCCGATACTCAATTAACGAATTATATTTACAATAAGAAGTGGTTATATGAGTTTTAAACAAAATAAATCACCTAAAAAGATGCATTTCGAAAAATGCTCAATATTGGCATTTGGCTAAAGGGGTTAGTACACGGAAAAATATAAAAATTTTGAATTTTTTATTTATACCACAAATATATCCGATACACAATTAATGAAATATATTAACAATAAGAAGTGGTTATATGAGTTTTGAACAAAAAGAAATCACCTAAAAAGATGCATTTCGAAAAATGCTCTATATTGGCATTTGGCCAAAGGGGTTAGTACACGAAAAAATATAAAATTTTAGAATTTTTTATTTACTCCACAAATATATCCGATACACAATTAATGAATTATATTAACAATAGAAGTGGTTATATGAGTTTTGAACAAAAAAATGCACCTAAAAATATGCATTTCGTAAAATGCTCAAGATTGGTATTTGGCGAAAAGGGTTAGTACACGAAAATATATAAAATTTTGGAATTTTTTATTTACACCACAAATATATCTGATACACAATTAACGAATTATATTAACAATAAGAAGTGGTTATATGAATTTTGAACAAAATAAATCTGCTAAAAAGATGCATTTCGGAAAATGCTCAATATTGGCATTCGGCCAATGGGGTTAGTACCCGGAAAAATATAAAAATTTTCAATTTTTTATTTACACTACAAATATATCCGATACACAATTAAGGAAAAATATATTAACAATAAGAAGTGGTTATATGAGTTTTGAACAAAAAAATGAACCTAAATAAATGCATTTCGGAAAATGCCCAATATTGGCATTTTGCCAAAGGGGTTAGTACACGGATATATATAAAATTTTGGATTTTTTTATTTACACTACAAATATATCTGATACACAATTAACGAAATATATTAACAATAAGGAGTGGTTATATGAGTTTTGAACGAAAAAATGAACCTATAAAGATGCATTTCGAAAAATGCTCAATATGTTCATTTGCCAAAGGGGTTAGTACATGGAAAAATAAAAAAATTTGTAATTTATTTATTTACACTACAAATATATCTGATACACAATTAACGAAATATATTAACAATAAGAATTGGTTATATGAGTTTTAATCAAACAAATTCACCTAAATAGATGCATTTTGAAAAATGCTCTATATTGGCATTCGGCCAAAGGTGTTAGTACACGGAAAATATTAAATTTTTGGAATGTTTTATTACACCACAAATATATCCGATACACAATTAACGAAATATATTAACAATAAGAAGTGGTTATATGAGTTTCGAATAGAAAAATGCACCTAAAAAAATGCATTTTGTAAAATGCTCAAGATTGGTATTTGGCCAAAGGGATGCCAAAGGGAACGTACACGAGAAAATATAAAATTTAGGAATTTTTTATTTACACTACAAATATATTCGATACACAATTAACGAAATGTATTAACAATAAGAAGTGGTTATATGAGTTTTGAACAAAAATAATCACTTAAAAAGATGCATTTCGAAAAATGCTTTATATTAGCATTCGGCCAAAGGGGTTAGTACACGAAAAAAGATAAATTTTAGAATTTTTTATTTACACTACAAATATATCCGATACACAATTAAGGAAAAATATATTAGCAATAAGAAGGTGTTATATGAGTTTTGAACAAAAAAATGAACCTAAAAAGATGCATTTCGAAAAATGCCCAATATTGGCATTTGACCAAAGGGGTTAGTACACGAAAAAATATAAAATTTTAGAATTTTTTATTTATACCACTAATATATCTAATACACAATTTACGTATTATATTAACAATAAGAAGTGGTTATTTGAGTTTTAAATAAAAAATTCATCTAAAAGGATGCATTTCGGAAAATGCTCAATATTGGCATTTGGCCAAAGGGTTAGTACACGGAAATATATAAAATTTTAGAATTTTTTATTTATACCACAAATATATCCGATACACAATTTACGTATTATATTAACAATAAGAAATGGTTATATGAGTTTTGAATAAAAAATTAACCTAAAAAGATGCATTTCGGAAAATGCTCAATATTGGCATTTGGCCAAAGGGGTTAGTACGCCGAAAAATAAAATTTTAGAATTTTTTATTTATACCACAAATATATCCGATACACAATTAACGAAATATATTAAAAATAAGAAGTGGTTATATGAATAACAGTAGGTCTCGAAAATAACACTTTACTAAGTAATCTAAGATTTTCTACAAAAAATAATAGATATCTAAGATTGAGTCCAAAAAGGCTGAGTGGCAGGGACACATGTAAAAGGCTACAAACATCATTGTGGGTAATGTTAAAATTAATGTCTTAATGAAAAAAAAAAATTACTTTAATTTTCAAACAACCTCTTTATCCCAGGCTGCCAATACGATCCTCACCACCTCTTAGCTGTAAGTAAGGCATTCCCCCTCCACTGCAAGTCAGTTCAACATGATGAAACATTGTTCCTTTCTACATGAAATCCGAGAGCCTTTGCAACACATAACCAACCCAAGACTCAGCAATGTCACGAAAAGTATACGGATATCAGCCAGTTGATGTGAAGAGACCATATTTACATTTTGCATCTCATATATAGGATCATACTAATCCCGGTGTGTAGCACGGGCTAAACAACTAGTAATACAAGTAAATGGAAAACCTCTCAACGTTTTTTTACACACAAATGGGCTGGACTTCATCTTAATGGGCCTTTAATAATTTAATAATTTAATAAAGGAAGTAATGAATTTAATAATTTGTTTGTAATTGTGATTAGGTAGATAACTAGGTTTGATCCAGTTACAGATGTAATAAGTCAATCTACTATCTTCACGTAGTTTATAGTTTCAATTGCATTACAAAAACTTCGTTGCATTGTCTAGACACGTGGAAATGCCACTGGTAATAAGTGATCCGTATGTGAGAGAATCTCTTAGAATCACCCTATTAGGACTGCTGTATGCACATTTCCCTGGTCCCATCCTAGATTTCAGTGTTTTAGATCTTCTCATGCTTTCTGTCAAACACAATGCAGGTCGCCCAGTTTCACCCTTGACCATATAAAGTAGTACTTAAACAACAAGCTAGATAACTAAGTTGAAAATAATAGTTCTACACTTACAAGGTTACTAATATAGAAGAAAGGCAATGAATTGTTCATTGGTCAGATAAGATTTGAAAGTTGCACACCCGCAGATGGAAAGATTTTCCTCTCGGCTAGGTTTCATTATGGGTACGTTTGGTTCACTGGAATTTAAAAGAAAATCGCTAGATTTTAGGGGCGAAATCATTAGATACAATTAGGAATGAGACCGAAAAAAGGATTCCAGGCATGTGTAGAATTAAGGAATATGGTTTCCTTGATTCAAAAAATAGAAACCAGTTTCCATTACTGGTGTTACAAATCTGTCAAGTGATTTATTTTCATCAGAATTCAATCTTTCTCCGTCTGGGTATCTCCCTCATTCGTGCGTAAAAATTCTTCTTTAAACATTTGTGATTGTGGTTACTAAAGCTCTTCAAGCAGTTTGGTTCAAATTGCTTGATTGCTTGTGGATTAACCCTTTCAAAACTTTCAAACTATTCCCAAGACGTCTATGATATATTGCTGTCCCTTTAGATGATCAATAAAAATTATTGAATTTAATTGATTCAATAAAAAATTGGGTTATTTTGTATTTGGTCCTTGTAGAATATTGCTATTGCTCTGGTATAAACTTTTTCGTTTATTAGTATTTGGTTCATTTTTCGTTACTAGACTGTTAGTCAACTCAGTTGACTAAGGTCAAAACATCAAATTCTTTTATATACCTAGACTACCCTTCATGGACAATCACAATGTTTCACATAGAAACTGATTTTCAATCATTAAAATAATTTTACACACTTGATCAAGTCTTCAAACCACTACTTACCGACATTCAAGAATTGAGAATAACATTGATGTATGTATCAAGAAACCAATGCATCTAATATATAGTAATGAGAATATGAGATGCTTGCCTCTAACAAGTTTTTTTTTTTTTTTTTTTTTTTTGCTAGCCTGGCTCTAACAAGTTGAATGGGTATACTTTGTGTACAAAGAAAAGAAAAGAATAGCTTGTATTCCTTGCTCAAAAGCACGCACTCTTACTTGTGCCTTGTGGTTTATGTAAAAAACAAATAAGGAAAATAAAAATAAAAATAATGGATAGCAACGTGATAACTGTGTGTTTGAACGAATATGTATTTAGGAGAATCAGGTTTGCTATTCAGGAAGGATTTGTCGTGAAGTTTGCAGCGCGTTTGTCCTCTACTTTTGTGTAATTTCTCAAATTTTTATTAATAAAATATTTAATTATTATAAAAAAAATTCGATTCTCCTAAATACATATTCGTTCGAACCCACGATCATCACGTTGCTATCCATTACCTTTTGTACTCTTCTGAAGAGTTCAACTGCTTTTAAGGGCATCTCTAATGGTTCACCAAATTTGATGGGCCACCTCAGTAGATTTGGTACCTAATTGATGGACCATTTGATGAAAAAAACTTCAGTTTCTAATGGTTCACCAAATTGAGGCGGGTAATGAAGTGTCGCTTGAATTGGACGGGCTTTGCAGAGCCACTTAAACTAAAAGTTTTAGTTGAGGCGGGCAATGAAGTGCCACTTAACCCAACAGTTAGTTGAGGCGGACAATGACGTGCCACTTTAAATAAAAGCTAAGTAAGATATCGGTTGAGGCGGGCATCCAAGTGCCACTTAATTGAAGTGGGCTTTGGAGTGCCACTTGAAGCGGCACATCATTATCCGTTTTAAGTGAATCAGCCTTCTCTTGTCGGCCTCAACCCAATATCAAATTTGATGTTTTCTATCAAAATTTCATCAAATTTGATGAATTTTTGATGATTTTTGGTGAAATATCAAATTTGATGAACTTTTGATGATCCATGAAGAAAGTTTTGGTGGTAGATTTGATGAATCATTAGATACCATAAGCTTAGCCATCCAAATGTGTCAAATGCAACTAATGAGTATTTAAGCCCAAACTAAAGGTCTCTCCGTTTGTGGGATGTTTTGACTTTTCGTTACGAAATCGCGATCTATTGGAATCCGGGTTTTTGCCAAGGGTGAAAATAACATTATTTCTCAATCTCAAGAGCTCACATCACGCTGATCGAGCAATTCCCTCCCTCCCTCATAGTCTCACTCATTCCCACATACTTGTTGGAAAAGAAGAGAGAAAGAGAGAGAGATCTCCAAGACTCCAAACGAAATTTGTTCAAGATTTTGCAATAATAAGCCATTCATAAACCCTAAATCTCAACATTCTCTCTCTTGAAATCTAGGAACCAAGAGGTTTCAACATTCAAAGTGGCATAGATTGAATTGAAAACTCTTCAATTGCATAAGGTAATTAAAGAAAACCAACCATATTCTCTCAATTTAAAGTTATAGATCTTGATATTGTAGATTTGTGCTTTTGCTTTTTCAGATTTTTAGATAATGGGGTTTCAATAGAAAGCTGGATTTAGAAACCTTGGGTATTGAGAAAATGTGATAGTTAGTTATTAGAGTTTAAAATATATTGATAGGATTTGATGAGGAACACAAATACTTAGTCAAGAAGTGATTACACAATGAAGGTTGTAAGAACCATTGTTGCCAACACAATTGAAGTCATACTATTAGGTTTGGATAAAACAATTGCATAAGTAAGGAGAGTATGGAAATGATATTGTTTAGAATATATGAACTTGCAATGATTCCTAGATAGTATTCATTGACATGTTATCAATATGTAGAGAGAAAAAAAAGGAGTCTGAGGTGATTATGATATCTTTTATAGATTAACTTGCACTAGTATTTTTTTCTATAATTTTTTTTTTTTTTTTATGGTTTTAATAATGAACCCCTATACAGAAGTCGTACTGTGTGGATCGGCAATTGCTGTGGTACAACAAATGTTGATAGATCAACAAAATTCTTGAAGCTGTTGAAGAGAAACGGAATCTAGAGCAAGGATGCATGGCGATGTAATTCTAATTTTTTTAGAAACAACTAATAATTGCAGTCATAAAGCTACTGAAATACAGAGTTATCGCAGGGGCCAAGTACACTTCCAGTTTAGCTTGGGAACCATCTACAATAATATAGTATATTGGAACTTACGTTAGAAATTAGAAGCATGGCTTGGGAATGTCAAAGGCACAGAATAACAAAGGTAACATGCATACAAACGCATGAAGGAAAGCCTACCTTCCTCACCCATTTATAGAAACCTTATGGTAGATATTCTATGTTTAGTGAGAGATGAATGAAGATTTGAGATAATCGGAGTACTATGTACTTACCATATATTGTAAAAGATCTTTGTGTTACTTTATAAAACTTAGCTTTTTGCAAAAATAAAAAAAGTTTTTTAATTTTTTTTTTTTTAAACAAAGACTATTTTATTAATGAGCTAAAAAAATTATACAAAAGTAGAGGACAAACACGCTACAAACTGCGCTGCAAGTCCTTTCTAAATAGCGAACCCGATTATTCTAAATACATATTCATTCGAACCCGCAGTCATCACGTTGCTATCCATTACCTTCTGCACTCTTTTAAGGAGCTCAACTTCTTCTTAGCCTAATAATCCAAATGTGTTAAATGCAAAAGAGATAAAACTATGTTGGTTAGCCCTACAAGCTCCATATGTTTTTCTACTTTTGTTGTTGCTGCATTGCTAGCTGCTAGCCCCACCTCTAAAATCCCAGCATCCAGCCCGACCATCAGAGATGCCCCTGTAACATCAACACCCTTTTTTTTTTTGTGTTTCATTAACATTAAAGTATTCTTACTAATGTAAGATATCTGTACTTCCATTTATTATTTATGTAGGAATTTCATGGAGAGTTCGAGATGCGAGAAATGGATACACATAGAAAATTAACAACCTCTGCGTGTTGCTACATAATGGATTATATTTGAGTTTTTGATATTTATTTGGTTATTTAGTTGTTTTTTCTTATTTTCCATTTTTTATGTGTTTATCCGTATGCTTTGCATACCTAAATTTCATATTAAATTTCATATTAGGATTTATTCGAGTGCTTGGTGGTATCTTGATTTATTTGAATGTAGCAAATGTCTAATTTTATGTTTGATTCATTTTATATGATTAAACCGAATAAATCTTGACGTAATCCTTCCACCTAAATATCATCGCCTAGCCCGTGCGTAGCACGGGTCCACTTACTAGTATATACAAATACAAAAACATAAATGGCTTTGTTATCATAAGTTCGTAACAAACCTATGAAAAGCACCTACCTTCCACAGCGATATACTAATCGACCATTTCATCTATCCGTCGAAAAAATTTGCTTCATGTTTTTTCAACACCCTATGAACCGACTAATTTGCTTCATGTTTTTTCAACACCCAACTGTGCCACTTCTAGTCAAGAGAATATTTCACTAATATCTCAAGTAGACCATACCTATAGGGTAAATTTAACATAAGAGTCGCCAACAATACATGATTATTTATCTTTTATTATGATCAAACTACACTAGTATAGACATATATACAGTTGAGAAAAAAAAAAAGTAATTTCTCATACAAAATGTTATGGCTATGTTATCATGACAAACCCATGAAAACACTAAGCTCCCACTCTTAGTCTTACACATAGTTGAAAATGCCGATTTCAGGCCGATATCCGATATCTGGAAAAACGGATTTTACGAAGATTTTGAAACTAAAAACCAATTTAACAGCTGAGTATTATGGATATTTGGCGAAATTTCATACATCGGATTTCTCAAATGTCGGCATAATTCGTAGAATATCCGCGGATATATTTGATAATTTTGAACTGATATCCGGCCCATTGATCATTGATTAGGCCTGGCCCATATGAAAACCAATATGAGCCCAGTTCTCTCACTCCGCTCTCTCTCTCTCTCTCTCTCTCTCTCTCTCTCTTCTTTTTCTTCTTTAACAATGGGAAGCACAGCAACAACAACAACAACACCAAACCCTAAATCACATCGAAAACATCATCAAGAACAACAACACATTCCAATGGATTCATCTAATGCAGAATTGAAATCTCGATTTGAAGCATTCAATAAATTACAAGCATTAGCAGTTGCATTTGGTGAGAAATTACCAATACCTGAAATAGTTGCAATTGGTGGTCAATCTGATGGAAAATATTCACTTTTAGAAGCTTTACTTGGTTTTAGATTTAATATTCGTGAAGTTGAAATGGGTACTAGAAGACCTCTTATTCTTCAAATGGTTCATGATCAATCTGATTTTGAACCTCGTTGTAGATTTCAGGTTTGTTTTTTTCTTAATTTTGAATTTTAGGGTTTTTTGTGATTTTTTTCTGTAAAATTTGGGGATTTTTGAAGGAAATTGGATTAGGGGTTTTTGAATTGTGTAGATTCACTTTTCGATTTGAATGTTATTTTGTTCCTTAGGGTTTGATTACAATTAGGGTTTTATGTTGGTGCAATTTAGGGTTTTTGAATGTCGAAATGCTGTTAGTTGTTAGGATAAATTGAATCCAGAAATGCAGTAATACCTTAAGAACATCTATGAGTTGGATTGCTAAGGTGTGATTAACTAGTATTGTGAAAACCAGTACACCGGATCCATGAGATGATTAGGATAAGCATAAACCAGTACTTCGGATCCATGAGATGATTACGAATGGAGTGGAAGCATTTATATGATTGTGTCGTAGATTCGTTGGTGAACTTGTCATTTTGTGTCTGTGTAGGTGTGTGTGTGAGAAAGACAGAAAGAGAGTTAAAAGATATCTATCAATTTTGCTTTGGTTTTAGATAATTGTGAAGCTTTCAACATATGTGAACACTTTCCCTAATCAATAATGTGATTATGTAAATGATAGGAAGTAGGAACTTTACTTTTCTTCTCTATATATTTTATGTTTTGCATCCACATCTGTGTACTATAAACAGAAATGAAAAGTAGTTTTACTTAGACATGGAAATAGATCTCTTCTCTATATGAGTTATTAGAAGACATAATTAAAATAGGTAGAATTCAACTGAAGAAAATTGCTCAATACATATGCTTTCTACGTTGCTGCACTTGAGAAAAGGATACTACATTGTTTACCCATGCTGAGAATACTTCAGTTAATTTATGAACAGAGAAAAGGAATATTATTGCAATGCTAGCATACAGATCAAGAAAGAAGTACTCTAGATGCACTCGAATGAAACAAAGACGCTGCACCTTTGATTTTGAATATTGCTAGTTTTACAACTTTAATTACAATTTGGGTCCTACATTTTAGTGAAATGCAGTGGTTTTTGTTGAATGTAAGCAAGGGTTTTCAAATTTTGCGATGCTGTTAGTTGTAAGGATGAACTGTGTTCAGAAATTTTGTAGTTGTAGTTGTTTGGTATTAAGGGACCTTTTTGTATTGATTGTCAGATTTTATCTCGAGATAGGATTGTGGCTTCATTGTATTGTCTTCGTCTCTGATTGGCATTTGTGTGCATGGTTTTACTGCTAAGTTTTACTAGCTCCGTGTTTGAGCATTCTATGATTGATTGATTGACCATCGGAAATGTGATTTTCTGCAGGACGAGGAATCTGAAGAATATGGGAGCCCAATGACGTTGGCATCTGCTATTGCTGATCAGATAAAATTCCGAACGGAGTCGCTTCTCAGAAAAACTAGAACTGCAGTTTCTTCTAAGCCAATTGTAATGAGAGCAGAATATGCTCATTGTCCTAATCTCACCATTATTGATACCCCAGGTTTTGTTCTTAAGGTATGAGGTCTCTCACCATCTTTCTCATTTCTAGTAAGAGTTATGGGAACATGTTTTTTACTCATAAATATTATCTAATGCTATAGTTGGATATTGAATATGTAGGCGAAGAAAGGTGAACCGGATAACACACCTGATGAGATATTGTCAATGGTTAAATCATTAGCAAGTCCTCCGCATCGTCTGTTATTGTTTCTTCAACAAAGTAGTGTTGAGTGGTGTTCGTCACTCTGGCTGGATGCTATTCGTGAGATTGATCCATCATTCAAGAGGACACTTATTGTCGTCTCTAAATTTGACAATCGTCTTAAGGTACAATGTTGTTTTACTGTAATAGTTGTGAAGAAAAAAAGTGTTTAAGTGTAGAAATACAGTGAAAAAATAGCTGACAGATATCTGACATTATGAAAGAAAGAGTTTGTGAATTTTTTTATTTCTAATAAATGCAGGAGTTTACAGAGAAGTGGGAAGTGGATCGGTACTTGAGTGCAAGTGGTTATCTTGGGGATAATACACACCCATTCTTTGTGGCCCTTCCAAAAGACGGGTACAATTTCAAATGAAGAATTCCGTAGGCAAATTTCCCAGGTTGATACGGAAGTCCTTCATCATCTGCGTGAGGGTGTCAACGGCGGATTTGATGAAGACAAGTTCAGGCCTTTCATTGGTTTTGGTCGGCTGAAGGATTACTTGGAGGAAGAGCTTCCAAAAAGATATAAAGAAGCAGCGCCTGCAACACTTGCTTTGCTCGAACAACGATGTGATGAAGTCAGTATCGATTTGGGCAGGATGGACTCCAAGATAAGAGCCACTTCTGATGTTGCTCATCTGCGGAGATCTGCTATGGTGCATGCAGCTTCCATCAGCGGTCATATTGTAAGTCATATGATTTCTCCCTCCTTTTTTCCCCTCCATTCATTTTGCTCTTATTGTTAGATTTATTTGAAAATAAATTCTGATGACAAAGGGAGCTTTGATCGATGGAGCTGCAGACCCAGACCCAGAACAATGGGGAAAAACAACCAATGAGGAACAGTCTGAGAGTGGTGTAGGTAGCTGGCCTGGGGTTACCACCGATATAAAGCCTCCTAATTCTACCCTTAAGCTTTATGGTGGGGCTGCATTTGAGAGGGTGATGCATGAATTTCGTTGTGCCACATATTCAATTGAATGCCCACAGGTGTGAAGGGAGAAAGTAAGAATATCTTCATTCAACAGAGTTACACCCGTTTGCTAGATATACTCTATATTGCTTCTTACAAGTTGGAAAACTACTTTCTTATGTCAACAGGTTGCTAATATACTACTTGCACATGCTGGTCCAGGTGGTGGTGGTGGAATAACAGAGGCAGCAACAGAAATAGCGCGTGCCGCTGCCCGATCATGGCTTGCTCCCTTACTAGACACAGCCTGTGATCAGCTTGCATATATTCTAGTGAACCCTTTTGATCTTGCTATTGAGCGCAATCACAGCCGAGACTCATTGAACTGTAAGTTCTACTCATTATTGCCTAGTTTTGTCTTTAAATAAGTTGTTAATGATGATCGTTTATCTACTTTAATGCTACAACTTTCCAGCTGTGTTACTTCTCTAAGGTGTTAAGACTTAAGAGTGTACCCTTTAGGGTTTAGGGTTTAGGGTTTAGGGTTTAGGGTTTAGGGTTTAGGGTTTAGGGTTTAGGGTTTAGGGTTTAGGGTTTAGGGTTTAGGGTTTAGGGTTTAGGGTCTGGGGTCTGGGGTCTGGGGTCTGGGGTCTGGGGTCTGGGGTCTGGGGTCTGGGGTCTGGGGTCTGGGGTCTGGGGTCTGGGGTCTGGGGTCTGGGGTCTGGGGTCTAGGGTCTAGGGTCTAGGGTCTAGGGTTTAGGGTTTAGGGTTTAGGGTTTAGGGTTTAGGGTTTAGGGTTTAGGGTTTAGGGTTTAGGGTTTAGGGTTTAGGGTTTAGGGTTTAGGGTTTAGGGTTTAGGGTTTAGGGTTTAGGGTTTAGGGTTTAGGGTTTAGGGTTTAGGGTTTAGGGTTTAGGGTTTAGGGTTTAGGGTTTAGGGTTTAGGGTTTAGGGTTTAGGGTTTAGGGTTTAGGGTTTAGGGTTTAGGGTTTAGGGTTTTAGGGTTTTAGGGTTTTAGGGTTTTAGGGTTTTAGGGTTTTAGGGTTTTAGGGTTTTAGGGTTTTAGGGTTTTAGGGTTTAGGGTTTTAGGGTTTAGGGTTTAGGGTTTAGGGTTTAGGGTTTAGGGTTTAGGGTTTAGGGTTTAGGGTTTAGGGTTTAGGGTTTAGGGTTTAGGGTTTAGGGTTTAGGGTTTAGGGTTTAGGGTTTAGGGTTTAGGGTTTAGGGTTTAGGGTTTAGGGTTTAGGGTTTAGGGTTTAGGGTTTAGGGTTTAGGGTTTAGGGTTTAGGGTTTAGGGTTTAGGGTTTAGGGTTTAGGGTTTAGGGTTTAGGGTTTAGGGTTTAGGGTTTAGGGTTTAGGGTTTAGGGTTTAGGGTTTAGGGTTTAGGGTTTAGGGTTTAGGGTTTAGGGTTTAGGGTTTAGGGTTTAGGGTTTAGGGTTTAGGGTTTAGGGTTTAGGGTTTAGGGTTTAGGGTTTAGGGTTTAGGGTTTAGGGTTTAGGGTTTAGGGTTTAGGGTTTAGGGTTTAGGGTTTAGGGTTTAGGGTTTAGGGTTTAGGGTTTAGGGTTTAGGGTTTAGGGTTTAGGGTTTAGGGTTTAGGGTTTAGGGTTTAGGGTTTAGGGTTTAGGGTTTAGGGTTTAGGGTTTAGGGTTTAGGGTTTAGGGTTTAGGGTTTAGGGTTTAGGGTTTAGGGTTTAGGGTTTAGGGTTTAGGGTTTAGGGTTTAGGGTTTAGGGTTTAGGGTTTAGGGTTTAGGGTTTAGGGTTTAGGGTTTAGGGTTTAGGGTTTAGGGTTTAGGGTTTAGGGTTTAGGGTTTAGGGTTTAGGGTTTAGGGTTTAGGGTTTAGGGTTTAGGGTTTAGGGTTTAGGGTTTAGGGTTTAGGGTTTAGGGTTTAGGGTTTAGGGTTTAGGGTTTAGGGTTTAGGGTTTAGGGTTTAGGGTTTAGGGTTTAGGGTTTAGGGTTTAGGGTTTAGGGTTTAGGGTTTAGGGTTTAGGGTTTAGGGTTTAGGGTTTAGGGTTTAGGGTTTAGGGTTTAGGGTTTAGGGTTTAGGGTTTAGGGTTTAGGGTTTAGGGTTTAGGGTTTAGGGTTTAGGGTTTAGGGTTTAGGGTTTAGGGTTTAGGGTTTAGGGTTTAGGGTT